>OX030950.1:81776646-82976646 GCA_943735915.1 Pherbina coryleti
ATGTATGTATCTTTGTGCAATTGTAATAAACAATTGTAGTAGCAGTTTCGCAGTCTAACGGGATGACTTGGCATGCGTGGAGAGTTTGTTGGTATGAGTTATAGAGAAAAGCATGCATGGTTGACAAGCATAGTTAAAATGTTAGTTTTTTACATTTTGCTTTCCGTGCTTTCGTAGTTTTGTAATGTCGCGTAAGGCTTTGTGCGAGATTTTTTTAGTTATTTGCTGTTTTTTTTATGCATCACAAAACAGTTAATGATTAAATAAACTTCCAAAATTTTAGCTTCATCACAGCGCGATATAGGTTTTTTTAGCTTACGCATAAAAACGTATACAAATAGACTACTTTTACGCAACCACACTCTTTTTTTTATTGTAATTTTTGCACTTCAAACTTTTTCATTTTTGTAAATATTCTTACTGTTTTTCTTTTGTTTATATTTTTCATTGCACTTAATTTTAATATCTTCCAATATTCCCGGCATTCCGAACTAAGCTACTTTCATCCATGTAGATAAAGCTTTTTTGCGCACTCACTCTACCACAGATTAACAAAGACTAATTAATCTCAATTGACACCAAGGCTCATGACAGCTAGAAAAAAAAATGGGAGAAACCTAATCACAACGAGTGTTATTACATACATTCGTATATCATCGGCAAGCAACGAACTCGGTTTGTAGCGTCAAAAAGGAAATTAAAAGAACATTACTTTTAGTTTTCTTTTACAGCAGAGAAGAGTCCGTTCAAATTGCTGTAAAAGGTAAAATGCATTAAATGTAAAAGTAAATGCAGTAATTTTTTTCTCGGTGTATAAAAAAAAGTTTACAAATTCAAATACACGTGATTCCGATATGATTTTAGCTTCTGTTTTGCTATTACAACTTATTTTTAAAACTAATGGTTTCCCTGTTTGGAGTAACCCAAGTCCTGCATCTGCATATAATTATCATCCAAAAAGAAACAAACCAAATATCTCAGGAACTTCGAGATAATACAATGGCCCAAATAAGTTCTCTTGTCTATACTATTGTAGAAAAAATGAGAAAAACATAAAAATTTGTCATGAAATGCTTCTGACAATGGTTGATGGGAAAGTTTGCAACGCATTAACTGAATTTTCTTCCCAAACTTGCTATATATATCGAGCAACATCGAAAGAAATTAATAGCATTGTCTTCGAAAAAAAGATTGACGAAACCACATTCCAGTTCGGTTTGTTTACTCCTCATGCTTGGATTCGTTTCTTTGAATGCCTTTTGCACATTTCATATAAGCTTTCACAAAAAAAAATGGCAAGTTAAATCGGATTATGACAAAAAATTGTGCTAGAAAGAAAAATAATTATCTAAGATAAATTTCGCACTCAACTAGGCTTCCGAATTGATGTACTAAAGACAGGTAGTGGAACTACTAACGATGGCAACACTGCTCGACGCTTCTTTAAAAATGCGGAGAAGTCAGCGTCTATTACGGATCTTAGCTTGGAGTTAATTTAGTCCTTTTCAAACTATTTTCAGTGGCTTCAAAATTAATTCCCAAAAATTTTATGATTATTGCAATCAAATTGTAATAAACGATGAACACTAAAGAAGACAAGGACAATATTAACCTAATTTACTCTGTCGCAAATTTTATTTGGTTCAATACTAATATTGACAGCATCATTGTATAAATCCCAGCACATCACTTCACGCTGCGTTGTTGAAATTCGTAATTTATAAAACGCAACGCCTCACGCCGTGTTCTTAGGCGTTGAGTAACGCAATAGCGCAGTGAAAACAGTATAAATTTTGAATTTTATAAAACGCAGCCCTTGCATTGCGTTCATTTGAACTGCCAGTTTCATCACTTGCTCTTGAGCTGCCGCGGTTATTAATTTTGCGCCGCCTCTCCATACAAACTTTTTCACTGTGTGCCGTTAGAATTGAAGAGGTGGCATTGAAAGGGCAAACATTTCACTAGTATATTCTTTAATATTTAAATACAACGTTTAAATGTTGATAAAGTCAGCAACAACGAACCAACAGTTCGAAATGTTGCTAAAGAAATAGAAAATTACCGGAGGTAGCAAATGGTACGCCCAGGGCTGCCAACTCATTCTATTTGGCCCGGAACCTTCGGTTTTGCAGGGTTGATCTCCGTGCTCTGGGCCTGGTAGGTTTTGTCCGGCTTTCGCATTTTAAGATTTTTTTTTTAATACGGGTGTTCTCCATAATGGAGTATGGAGGGAGGGATGACAGAAACAAAATGAGCACACGTTTGGTTAAAGCGGAGCCATGCGTACTAGGGTGGCCCAAATGAAATTTTTTTTTTTAATTTCATAGTTGCTCAGCCTTTGTTTGAAAGCTTATGGAGTCAAGTATTTTCGAGTTTTTTTTCAGATTTTTGAAAGAGGTTTAGAGGTCGCGCTTATCGGATTTTCCCTAAAAATAAGGTGAATTTTTTAATTTTAGGCATAAGTTGGTCATTTTCTAAGTCTTTGAGTCATCATTTCGAAAGACAAATATCCAAACTTTAATTAAATGTACATAAATCAGAAGTGTGGTCAATTTTTTTTTTGACGTTTTGGTGTACTATATATTATTTTTTCGTGAAATTTGTGCACATATTTTAAAAAACGCTTTATAACTTCTAAAAATTTCCTCAAAATAAAAAAAAAGTATTGATGCATTTTGAACTATGGTAATGTTTGAAACAAATTAATAAAATAAATCTTGATTAAACTCTTGCCGTTCTGAAGTTATGGTCTTTAATGCTTTGTAACCGTTGGTTGAATCGTTAAATCGTTGGGTCGAGGAATTAAAAAGCAAACATTGTAACAAACATGTTTCTCCATAAACTTCAACAATAAAAACAATTTTTTCCAAAAACTGCTGTTTTGGGGTCATGTCAATTAGTCATATTAAAATTAATACGTCGAAACTCTCCCCAGGCTACCACCGAATCCGCAAAAAAAATAAAAATAAAAAATAAAAAGAAATTTTAATTTTGGTTATTTATTTATTAAATTAAATTCCTTGCGATGCAGCTCTATGCCCTGCAAAATATTTTGAAAGTCTGTGTCAGAAGTTGTGAAACTAATGTAAATGCTTCCCAAGCACACACCACATTCTGCGACATTATTTACTACTTGCAATTGTTGAATTGTTCTTACAATGCACGAATAAAAGATAGCACTTTTAATTTTTCAAATATTTATTGGTATTAACATTAAAAGTTAAATATATATGCAAAAGAAATTAAGTTATTTAAAGGGTACAAACTCCAGTTAATATTTCAAATTTGATTGTTAAGGTAATTTAAATAAATCGACTTTAGTTAATTTTCACTGCGAAAAAAAAGATAGCATTTTTATACTTAACTCAACAGAAAATAAAAAAAAATTAATTTAAAAGTACTCATTTTTTATTGTTTAATACTTGGGTGATTTTCCATTGTGGCGTCCGTGGCGTAGTTGGTTAAAGTGCGTGGCCGCTATGTCAAAGAACTTTGGAGACCCAGGTTCGAACCCCAGCAGCGACAGCAAATTATTTGAATTAAAATAATTTTTCTGTACGGCCGCCACCTCTCTGCAGACGATGGCAAACCTCAGAGAGCAACCAAATTGCCAAGTAAAGCTTCTTGAGAATAAGAACATTACGTTCATCGCCGTTCGGAGTCGGCGTTAAGCATGTAGGTCCGGTTCTCGGTCAATTGTGTACAAACTTAATAACACGCACAACACAATTGATCATAAGAAGCTAGGTCAAAGTCCTTTCAAGGGCTGAAATGGCCAGTTATTTATTTATTTTATTATGATTTTCCATTGTGTTTTATGACATCCATCATTCGTTTTGGAAGAGATTTGAATAGTTTTTTTATGAGCTTTTGGGGCAAACACTCCCATTCCTCTAAAATACTTCAATTCTTGGACATTAGCATATTGGGGGTTTTCACTGTATACTCCTCGCGCTAGGCAACCCCAACAGTTTTCTATAATATTCAGATCTGGCGAGCTCGCTGATCGTTCTAAAGTGTCGCACTGTCGCGTTATCCTGATGAAAAATCATCGGTTGATCAACGATACTGTGTGTACATTTCATTGCAAATTAGTTTAATATAGTCGATACTTTTTCATTTTTCTCTGCATAAATTTTATTTCTGTCTTACCGTGGTACCCTATTTCGGCCCAAATCATGACACTTCCTCCACCGAACTGTCGTCGGCTAAGAATTTTTTCTTCTTTTCGAAGGTTTCAATCATGCCCAAATCATGACACTTCCTCCACCGAACTGTCGTCGGCTAAGGATTTTTTCTTCTTTTCGAAGATTTCAATTAAATAAAATTAAAAAGGTACAATTTCAATTAAATGATGACTGACGAGAACAGCTGATACGGTTGCCAACATGTCAAAATTTGGTGAATCTCAAATTTTTCAAAAATTTGCAATAATGCTGCTAATTTTATATTACATTTGACAACCCTAAACTGTTGCTGACTGACAGTTTACCGTGATAACATAACATAGCTACGCAAAAACGTAGTGATTAATAAAATGCAAATTTTAAATCCAATTTATAAAATGATGCCATAAGTCTACTTGACTAGTCTCCGTTGTGATCTTTTAATTATTTAATATTTTTTTGTTCAATGTTTTAAATTGTGATAATTGTATTCAGGCCCGCAGAGAGCCAAGTTCGGGCCCGGGAGGTTACCACATACGAACCCCCTCAAAATCTTTTCAGCACAAAAAAAATGCAATTATAAAATGCAAGCTACTGCAATATCCATGCGAAAATTATTATTTAGTTCTTAGTTATTATTTATAGTGCGTTGTGATATTTAAGTCATACACCATGTAACGAAGTTACATATTTTATACTAATAATTATACTTATATAATCATAATCACATATATATATCTTGCACATACCATTTCTCACTCAAAATCAATTACAATTCTCACACTTAGCAAAACACTCAATTCTCGTCGCTCCAAATTACACCAATACAAATAAATTTATTCACCACCGCATGTCAGCATTTTCATACCACTGCACGATTCGCGCTCATCGCACTAACATCGTCGCTCTCATCAAACCAACACAAACTCACTTCCCACTGCATGCTCTCACTCATCGTCGCTCTCATCAAACCCACACAAAACCACTCACCAAGGCCCTGCTCCGCACAGACTCATTAAAACACCTGGCTATCTCTCGCTCTCAAGAAACAACTACACTTATCGTCGCTCTCATCAAACCAACACAAAACCACTCACCAAGGCCCTGCTCCGCACAGACTCATTAAAACACCTGGCTATCTCTCGCTCTCAAGAAACAACTACACTCAAACGTCGATCCACTACTCACACTTCTTCGCACACATTTTTCAAACTACACTTACACACAAACAACACAACTACACAATTGATGGGGAAGAGAAATGCTCAAAAACTACGAAAAAGGATAGGGCTATAAAAGGATGGGGTTCTGATGAAAAAGCACTGTCTTTTCTTTTGTCTTCTACAGTGGAGTTCAGGGGGTCTATTCTGTACTTGTGAATAAAAGTAGTGTACACAAAATTTAAAAACTCATTCTCACACAAAGTCTACACTTTTTTTATTCAAGTGATTCAGTAAGATCCAGTGTACACAGACATGCTGAATGTAAAAAAATTTTCTAGCTGAATACAATTTGACAGGTGCTGTGAGTAAGCAGCATAATTTATAACAGAAACAATGCAAAATTATAATACACGATCAAATATAATTGTTCTAGGACGAATGCAAAGAAGGGATAGGCTAATAGACAATAGAAAAATATAAGAAGTATGTACCTATTGTTGGTTATTCCATTTATATATGCAAAGGCGGTGCAGAGAAGAGCCCTACAAGATTCCAAAAGGTATTTGGCGGCAAGCGAAATGATATTCAAGGAGCTTTACCGATTTCTAAAGATGGGTGTTAAGTGAACTTTCGATAAGTTGATGTATATTTCAACTATTTCAAGCAGCCAATCAACAATTAGTTTTAACCAACAAAATTTTAATTTACACATACATATATTGTGCTGTTCAAAATTACAAAATTACTTGAGTGGCCAATTTTTAGGAGAAGAACGTAACTTCTGGCTCCTAGGCGACAGTGGATTCTACTTTAGCCATTGTTGATGACGCCGTTTTCGATTACATCGAATCATACGCAACAACTCTACAATTTATGCCACAAAAAGACTTGATTCTGTTGTTTGTCTCTTCAAAGAACTTTATGCTACACCCCAGCAAAATCGGCAAAAATTATAAATGCTTGCATTGTTTTTCATATTTTAATTAAACTAAATTATAAATAATCGAAAGCATAGAGGATGTTGAAAGCAGTTATGGATGTTGACGGAGCCATAACTGCTTTAACAACTGCTCCTCAAAATCAAGGCAAAAGTACGCGGAAGTCAACACCTTTGTAAACCACTAATCAAACAAAAAAGCATTTGAATATATATTTTTTTGTTTTTTAGTTCTAAGGATTGATATAAATGGAATCATTAAATGAACTCACAAAAAACCTCTTAAACAAAAACAAAACAAAACAAAATAAAATTCACAATCAACAAATCATACTCAAACAGAACTCAAACAAAATAAACTAAAATTTAGGTAGGTTTTTAATGGTTTTCTTGGTGTCTCTCCATCAATTGTCACTTCCTCAGTTCCATTTCCAAATATTTTTGTTAAATGAAGGATTCAGAAGTGGATTTCCTTTTGGGCACTGATGATGATGTGGTCTAAATAAATAAAAAAAAATATATAACTGGCCATTTCAGCCCTTGAAAGGACTTTGACCTAGCTTCTTATGATCAATTGTGTTGTGCGTGTTATTAAGTTTGTACACAATTGACTGAGAACCGGACCTACATGTTTAACGCCGACTCCGAACGGCGATGAACAGAATGTTCTTGTTCTCAAGAAGCTTTACATGGCATTTGATTACTCTCTGAGGTTTGCCATTGTCTGCAGAGAGGTGGCGGCCGTACAGAAAAATTATTTTAATTCAAATAATTTTCTGTCGCTGCTGGGGTTCGAACCTGGGTCTCCAGGTTCTTTGACATAGCGGCCACGCACTTTAACCAACTACGCCACGGACGCCACATGATGATGTGGTCTGCTGTTCCAAAATTTGGCTTAAAGATTCTTCCTCAGCGATCTGAAATAAAAATGAATAAAGCAGATTAAACATCTTCATAACTTAGCAAAAGAAATAGACAAAATTCCTATACTTCCAATCTTATTATCACTAGCAAGATAATATTTTTACCTGCGTCATGGTCAAAAAATCGCGAACGTTGTCGTCACCTGCGATAACCACTAGTGTCTTTAGCTGCAGCACTTTCCTTTCGAACTCGGAAGCTTCTTTTATTTGTTTTAGACCATTCACTCTGCTCTTTTTTAATGCCGTCCTTCTCAACACTTCCTTGTCCTTTACATGGCTTCTGTTATAAACAAATACACTTATATCACTTTATATAAAGCAATATTTATATTTACTTTCGGCAGGGCCAAAACTTGCGCCATTTAGAAACATCTTTAACTACACCTCCTATGCTGTTTAAGGCCGAAGCAAGTTCTTCCCACCTCTGTGCCTGTAGATGGCAGACATCTGAACTGCCTACTGGGAAGAACTTGTCCGTAGATGTCTGCCATCTACGGATTCAAATCCGTAATGAAAAATGAATGAACATAATAAAAAAATTAATTAAAAATTGTAGAGTATTTACCTATCGTTTACAAATTGTAAATGAGCTTCCATATTCTCCACTTAGCACATTTTTTGCTCATTTGAAACTTTTTTTGCTTTGTTATCCACTCTAGATTTATTAATAAACCTTTTATATATAAAAACTCACCGACCGAAACTCAGTGTGTTTTTTTGACAGCCTGTGTACACAATTCTGATAAAAAAACCCACACTCACTGTTACTGAATCGAAAAACATAAGTGTACACTGTTTTGAGTGTACACTTGAAAATTCACAGTTAAAAAATAAACCCCCTGGTCTGGCGAAAACCTACAATTTACAACTTACCATTAAAATTAAAAATAATTGAATAAATAAACTTAAATACAAACTTTAAGAAAGTATATTTTGTGTTTTTTTAATAAATTAGAAAATCGTATATCCTGGACGCCGCTGAACAGCCCCGGCTAACGATATCCTAAATGGCTCCCGAGCAGGTACTAAAAGTTTTTCAAATCGTATAATACTGATTCCCAAATAACTATCTATTAATAGAGATTCAACAACATGAGCCGTACTTTTATTAGTTTTCTGAACAAGGAAGAATTGGTCTCTGCACTTCTGGAATTTGGACTCAATGGATTCGGAACTGTGGATGAGATGAAAGGCAAACTGAGGACATATCTCAACGATGACCAAATGCCAGCGGAACATCGGTTGATTGTGGATAACCTAAGGAAGAAATTTGAACCAGTATCAGGTGAGAAAGAACTGAAAATTCCACCACAACATTCACGTCTACTTTCAACCTCACCCATAAGAAACAACGATGTGGTGTTAGATCAGGCAACAACGTGTGATCAGGTTCGTAAATGGGGTCTTAAATTTGATGGTGGAAAAGATCCGCTGAGTTTTCTGGAGAGAATCGAAGAACTAGCAACCTGTTATGAAATTCCACGAAATTCCTTACTGAATACTATGCCCGAACTGCTGCGTTCTGATTCCCTATCGTGGCACCGCAATAACAGTGTGACTGGTGACTAGTCAACCTATAATGATTTTGTCGAAGACTTCAAATTATTTTTCTTGCCTGTACGTTTTTTTTTTTTTTTTTTTTTTTTTTCATCAGCATACTTGGCCCACGACCACGAAGTCCTCCCGGAAGACGTCTTAAAAGACCTGGTCTCCAAAGCGGCAGCAGAAAACAAGGACCTGATTATCGGGTGCGATGCTAACGCCCACCATGGGATCTGGGTGAGCTCAGATACCAACACACGGGGTGAGTCTCTTTTTGATTACATCCTTACTACTAACCTTATCATAAGTAACGTGGGTTGTGAACCTACTTTTATTATTAGCAATAGGCAGAAAATTTTAGACATTACTCTTGCCTCCGATAAAATATCTAATAGAATCAAGAATTGGAGAGTTTTAAAAGAACATTCCTTCTCTGACCATAGATATATTCTTTTTGACATAGATGACTTTGCTCCGAGATCACGTAGTTTCCGTAATCTCAAGCAAGTCAACTGGGATCTCTATACAGAAACACTAATGACAGAACTTCCTAACGGACCATCTTGTCTCCCCTCTTGTAAAAACTCCTTAGATTTGAATTTCACAATCAAAGTTAACAAGAGGTTAAGCCACCAGTGGTGGTGGTTTAAACCATTAGTTAACGAACAGCTGATTTCTGTAATAGAAAAAAAGCTTATAAAAAACAAAAAGAGAAACGTGAAACAAATAACAATGGATTCCGATAGGGATCACGGTGTTGTTAGCGATTCGAACTATGAGGAAGTGTGGAGTGTTTTAATTACTTTTTCAGGTTGTAATATTTGGTTCTTAGAGTCTTCAAGCTCCTGTATGTTCGTTCCTCATTCTGGCAATTGAACTCTGATTAAATTTTTTCCCATGTTTTCTCCTTCTCGTCCGCATGATATTTATCGGATTGTTTGCATTCAATTACGCATTTGTATTTTTGCACGACTTCCAAAAGCAAATCAATTTATTTTTGTGCAAGATTGGAACATCTTGCGTTTGTTGCATTAATTTTGTCCATTTTGCAAAAGAAACGTATTTAATGCATATATCAAAAACATATGTTTTATATAGTGTTGCCATATTTTCTTAACAAAATTGCCATTAGTTAACTAAAGCATTGTGAAACCCAAATCATAAAAAGTTATAGTTAACTAACAGCCTTTAGTTAATTAACCAATTGGTTAACTAATGGTCGTGAAACTAGCTCTTAGTAGACAAACTCACTGCGTCAATGAATAAAGGTCTTGACACTGCGTGCCCGCTCAAAACACCAAAAGGAAAGAAAAAGCCACCTTGGTGGGGCACTAAACTAGAAGAGCTCCGAATGAAGAGCAGAAAACTCTTCAATAAGGTAAAAGCCACTAGATCCACAGATGCGTGGACAATCTACAAAATGGCTCAATGACAATCCTGGAGAAATTTTTGTGAAGAAATATCACAAACCTCCGAGGCGTCGAGACTTAGGAAAATTCTGGCATCTAGTCCACCTAACCCAAGCTTCATGAAAAAAGAAGACGGAACCTGGACCACCAACAGTGAAAAATCTCTTAATATTTTGGTAGCAACTCACTTCCCGGGCTGTTCAAAGATAGGGAATGCTCCAACACAAGAGGTGCATTTTCCATCCATTGACAACTCTCTACAAATAATTACACAATCGAAGCTAAAATGGGCCATAGAAAGCTTCAAACCGTTTAAGTTTCCAGGACTTGACGGCATAGCCCCAATTGAAATTCAAAAAACTTACGACATCATAAGCCAATGGCTTATGATAATCTATCAAAGCTGTCTTGACCTAAATCACATCCCAAAACAATGGCGACACGTGAAGGTAGTCTTTATACCTAAGACAGGAAGAAACTCGCACGTAAACCCTAAAGACCTTCGACCAATTAGTCTCTCATCTTTTCTTCTTAAAACTCTCGAGAGACTAATAGACATCTACTTGAGACAAAAAATAGAAGTAAATCCTATCTCACCCGCACAACACGCCTACACCAAGGGCAAATCTGTGGAAACGGCTCTCGACTCCATAGTATCTATCATTGAAAAGTCCCTTCATCAGAAGGAATATACAATGATAGCCTTCACTGACATAGAACGTGCCTTTAACAATGTCAAGGAGCTTAGGGTGGATTCTGCGCTGATATCAATTATTAATCAAATGCTTGTAGGCAGGATTATAAGCGCGAGTCTCGGAGCAGCATCCACGCTTAGATCTGTACCAAGGGGAACACCTCAAGGGGGAGTTCTCTCGCCTCTACTCTGGAACTTAGTGGTAAATGAACTACTGGGTAAACTAGAACGAGAGGGGTGCAGGGTGATAGCCTACGCCGACGATGTTGCTATCGTCACCTCAGGTAAATATGTGTCCACCCTCCGAGATATTATGCAAAATTGTCTTAACACTCTCGCAAACTGGGTTACCGGCTGTGACTTAGCGTTAACCCCGATAAAACCGAGTTAGTTATCTTTACCAGACAACACAACTTGCCCACTATCAGTCCTCGAAAACTGGGAAATACAAGACTAAACTTCTCAGAACAAGCAAAATACATGGGTCTCATTTTAGATAGGAAACTAAATTGGGTGAAAACATAAACCTTAAATCCGGAATAAGCAGGTAAAAATTATTTTTAAAGTTGTTTATTTGTTTTAAGAGGATTTTTTTTTAGCTTAAATGGAATCATCAGCAAACAAAAAGCGATTTCAAAACAGCTGCCTTGATGAGAAAGAGTTTAGCGGGTGGCTGGCAGCAGTAGAGAACGACACGCAGGCGTTTTGCAAGGTTTGTGGAACTGTGTTGACTTGTGGAAAAACGGAGCTCCTCAAGCATAGCGCCGGACAGAAGCATAAAAAAATGTAAGTGCTGTGCAAAAAACGCCTTCTTTCAACAAAATCTTTGCCAAAGCCGACAATTGCATGAACAAGACAAAATCAGCCGAAATCAAGCTGGCGGCATTTTTTGCTCAGCACAACATTGCTGTAGATATTGTCGATCGTCTAGTCCCACTGCTGAAAAATATTTTTCCGGATTCGCACATTTTGGCAGATTTGACCTTAGGGCAAACGAAATGCTCTCACCTAATAAAAAAAGGTACACAAGAGAGTACCGGCATAAGTAATTAGAAAAACTTATGTTGCTTGGTAAGGTACGTTGACCAAGATAAAGGATGTGTAGTCACAAATTTATTGGAAATTATAACAATAGACTCACGCGATGCAAGCGCTAATGCTTTATTCGGAGAGTTCATTAAAATGAGGGCGGTTAAAAGAATTCCTTTAGAAAACATAACAGGTTTAGCTTGTGACACCGCTGCAGTTATGGTCGGGAAAAGAAATTCTTTCTACAGTAAATTAAAGCAATTCTGCCCGAATATATTTTTAATTAAATGCATTTGTCATTCGTCAGCTTTGGTTTCATCTTACGCATGTAAACAATTGCCAAAGGAGTGTGAAGAGCTAATGCATGGAATTTCAACATATGTTTCTGATAGCTCAAAAAGCTCTACTGAATTCAAAGAATTTCAAGAATTTTTTGGATTGGAGGTAAAAAACATTTTAAAACCAGCATCCACTCGGTGGCTATCACTTCACGCTTGCGTAGAACTTCGCTTTCACATTCATATTAATAAAGCTATAAGCAGAGCAAACAGTACTTTAGGGTTTATGGTCAAAAGAGTTTAATGACCCTTTCATTACTAAAACATTATTCACTTCGCTTGTAAGGCCCATACTTGAGTATGCGTCAATTGTCTGGTGTCCTAGATATGGGTGTTATGTTGACGATATAGAATCAGTTCAGAAACAATTTCTTTTGTTTTGTTTACGCAATATATATTGTCATACTAACATTCACTTACCACCCTATGAATATAGATTAAAGCTTGTTAACCTACCTTCTCTAAGAAATCGTAGAATCATGCTTAATGTTTGCTGGATTTATCAACTTATACATGGATTTGTTGACAGTCCATACTTCCTGAGTAAAATTTACTTTAATCTTCCTCTTCGACCAAGAAGATCTTTTGAGCTACTTTTTATGAACTTTTGTAGAACTAATTACTTGCAAAATGAACCACTAAGAAGCGCTTGCGGAGACTTCAATTCCGTTTCAGATGTTATATCTTTTAATGAAACCCTATACTCAATTAAACTTAAAATAATAGATTATCTGCAGCACCGCCACTGATTCTCAACATACTCTTCCAAGTATACGGCACTTTTACTGTTGGATGCACTGCCACTGATTCTCAACATACTCTTCCAAGGATACGGCATTTTTACTGTTGGATGAATGAGAGAACGATCTGCATAGTATATATATTAATATAAGTGGCTTAGTAGACCAAGTTTGTCTATGTGCCTGCGTTCGTTACCTTTGTCTTAGCTTACTAGGAACTCGGTGTGATAAATAAAAGATGAATCAAGACCTCATCGGCTTTAGAATCACAGAATGAAAAATATTGTATAAATACTATCAGTATGGCGTACCGGGCCTTGTTTGCCTTGATACCTACCACTTTTCTATATCTCACACTCTGATACTTTGTGCCAAATTTATAGAGGTGTTATATGTATATTAATATGAGTGGCCAATGAGACCTAGTTTGTCTTAGTGCCTGCGTTCGCAACCATTTTCTTTTCCACAAGGAAATTGGGTAGAACGATATATTTATTTTATACATATTTTCATTCTCGATACCACCGCCTTGGACCCTCTTGAAGATTTATTATTAATGTATTTTTTGCTTTATAATACCTTTACTCATGTTATCTATAAGTCTGTATACTTTGAAACGTTCATGTTTTAATTAACATTACATTACAACTGAACTTATTTTACTTTGGTTTTGTATCTTCATTTAAAACGTACTTGAACTCTATATATTAGTATTATTAGTATTATTTAGTTTAATAAGATTATGAATTGTAATTTTAAAATGCTATAAAGCCTAAAAGGCTTAGCAAACAAATAAAAATAAAAAAAAAAATAAAAAACGTATTTTGGAAAATTGGGATGCTCTGTTGAGCTTTTTTCGATTAGCTGCGTTTGAGGACAAACGAAAGAAAGCTGATATGATATATGAAGTCTTACAGAACTCTGAAACCAAAGCTATTTTTTATTTTCTTAAATATGTTCCGCGATTTTTTAATGAATTCAATGCCTTATTTCAAAGCAGGAAAATCTTAATTCATTCTTTATTTCACGAAAGTAAGAGACTTGTGCTAAAAATTGCCCGAAATATTTTTAATATAGATTTTTTTTTTTATTGCCATGGACATCACAACTCAAAATAATGGAAAATTCAAATGAATATGTATTACATATAAATAATATTTTTGTTGGTTACGAATGTGACAGCATCATTTCAGAATTAAGTTATGATAAAAAAGTTGTTGTAAGAACACATTGCCTAAATTTTTATAAGGTTGCTGTGTACGAAATGATTGAACGTTTACTTTTTCATGATAAAACACTGGAGCAAACTCTATTTCTAGATCCACGTATTGCTTTCGATATAAAAAGTAATAATAATTATTCAATTTCTTCAATTGCCACAAAATAAAACTTGCCAGCACAGGAAGTTGAACTTGAATTTAAAAATGTTTGTACAATATTAACTAATGATCAAAAAGAATCTTTTAAAAATTTACCAATTGTTAAATGTTGTTGAAAATTTGTGACTTGAAAAATTTTAATGATGACTATATATTTAGCAACTTAAGACAATTACACCCCTATTATGGATTTTCATACGATATACGATAGACGCTTGCAAGCGTATCGTAAAAATCTAGCTTTCGTATTATCGCTTTCATACGACCGATAGATAGACTATTGTGAACTACAGTGATTTTTATTTACATTTTACTGTGATTTAAGGGAAAACAGCGGGAATTCTCAAACTTGAGTAATTTCAACATATTAAAAAGTTTAAAAATAAAATATATAAACATGTTTTTGATTATATCCATTGCGTTCTATATTAGTAGAGAAAGCGATGAGACACGCATAGAGCTGTGGAAAGAAGGCAGTTGAGGAATGCTTTCAATCCTTTAGAAATGATCTCGACCATGTAAGTAGCTCATATAGTTTTCATAATTATTTAATAATTATTACATAAAGAGTATTTTCGCAAGTTTCAATCTAATTTTCGAAAAAAAAAATTAAAAAATGTATATACATTTTCAACTATCGGCCAAGAAAAGTGAGTCGCTTGCAAACGTATGAAATCGAACAGCTAACCCAATACGTATCGTTTCGTAATATCATATTTTTACGATAAACGGCAAACGCTTACTATCGGATTGAATACGATATACAACAGAATGCAAGCGTTTATCGTGTATCGTATGAATTCATAATAGGGGTGTTAGTCAAAATTGTTTTGACTTTGCCGCATTCAAACGCTGAGTCCGAAAGAATTTTTTCTATAGTGACTGATGTAAAAACTAAGAAGAGAAATCGAATGGAAAGTGATATGCTTAGTAGCATCTGTAGAACAAGAAAAGCTCTACAAAAAATAAAAATATAACATGTACTGATTTAATCGTGATACCGGAACATTTAAGTCTCTTTAATAATTTTAAAATATATATTTATTAATGCATAGTATTACCATAATTTATTTACGTTTTTTATAAAACAAAAATGTTATTTATTTATATATTATTATATTTTTATTTTTTTTTTCATCAAACTGATCTCAATGAATTTACATAAAATCAAATCATAAAACCACAATGAAAAAGTGTTTTGTTGTAGTCTTTGTTGTTTTTTCAAAGTCTCGTAGGAAATTTCGTGGGGTTTTTTGAAGTTCGCTGAGGAAAAAAATGAGATTTTTCCCTTATTTGAGGGGAATTTTGTTAAGGGTACCTGGCAACACTGCTGCTATATATCTTATACTATGCGTTTATGTTGGCACAGGGTGCTTAGTTACATTCAATATATAATTAAATTAACTTAACAAAGTTTAATAATTCAGTGATTCAATTAAATAATAGAATAAAAATAACACGGTGTTACAAATTGAAAAAAAATCAAAAAACTTGCCTCGAGACATAGAAGAGGTAGTAGGCCTGGTTGAACATAAGATAACTGCATACTTGGTTTTTTGAATATACCCTCAAAATCGGGATTTGTGGTAAAAAAACCGATTTTTGGTAGGTGCATGTATAGTTTGTTATGTAACTCCGTTATATCTAGCTCAATTTTAAAAATTTAAACATTGATAAAAAGAAGAAAAATATACTCTTAATATAATATATAGACCTTTTTTTACAAAAAGAATTGACAAAGTTACAGGTCAAATCATTTGAAAATTTCTCATTTTTTTTAATTTTTTCAACTTCAACAACGTTTTGTTAACAAATTTTGTTTTGTGGCACTATTAGTTTTAGCAGGATTCTGAAAGCCTGTTAAATTTTGCGTTCAATAAGCTATCATTTACTTCAATTGGCTAAAATACAAAAGCACTATCGAATTTTTAGTATTCGTAATAAAATACAAAAAAATTTTTTTTTTTCTAAAAATGTTTTTTTTTTGACCTTTTTCGTTTATATATATTATCATAAAGCTGGTGTATTGCCCGGATGTGACGGAACTGTTTGCAGTTTTCAACCACAAATACGCTCCGAATGAATGGCGTTTGTTTATTGAGGGATCTTGCAAGAGTATGATTTATTTAAAAACTTTTTGTGTGATTCTTGATATGTTAAATTCTGATATAACATATGTATGTCGCCGACTTAAAGGCTCTAACAATACTGTTTGGAATGCAAGGTGGATATACCAAGTATCCTTGCATTATTTGCGAATGGGATAGTCGACTAATAAATATAAACAAAAGGAGTAGCCAAATATAAGCAAAGGAGTGCTTCATTTCAAGTTGGCAAAAAATATGTTTTGAATACTCCACTGGTGCGACCTGAAAATGTAATCCTACCGCAGCCTCGGTAGTCGAGTTGGTAGCGTGCTCGACTGCCACCCCAGAGGTCCAGGGTTCGATTCCTGGCCAGGCCATTGTCCTTCGCTTTTAACCTTTCTTAATTTTCTATCCTCATTTCTAATTAACTGAAATTAAAAATTCATCAATATTTACGACATGAAGTTGTAGCTGATGGTAGAGAAGTTTGTGGATGAGATTGACTTATAACTTGAATTGACTGAGGTAAAGGCATAAAACTTGCGTCTGATTCAAATCTATATGTTTCTTTCTCTTTCCACCACGCTTAGAACATCCTACGCGTGTTTCACTTGATTGCCCTTTCCTTCCCACTAATCTATCATCCCATTTTCGAACCAAGGCAGACTTGACTGAATAGGTATTCCACCTCGAACCAAGGCAGACTTGACTGAATAGGTATTCCACCTGAAATCCTTGGTTCAAAGCTAACAAAAAAAAAAAGTCTGATTGCAGCGTTTCCTAGGTTAAGTGAGGCCAAAATCAAAGAAAGTATCCTGCACGTTCAAATCTTTTATAAAAGTTATTTATTCATTTCGGTTATTCTAAGGTTTATTTGTGGGCCCACAAATTCGGAAAATTTTCTTGGACACTGATTTCGTTTCTAAATTAAATCCAGTTGAAAAAAAGAGCTTGGAATAGTTTTATTTCGTTATGCATTTATTTCCTCGGCAACAAGAAGAGTCGAAATTACTTAGATGTTGTAAATGAATTTTTAAGTGCCTACGAAGAAATGGGCTGCAATATGTCAATTAAAATACATTTTTGCACTCCCATATAAACTTTTTCCCTAATAGCCTTGGGCAGTTTAGTGATGAACAAGGAGAAAGGTTCCACCAGGAGATGGAAGCTATAGAAACCGGCTTTCAGGGAAAAAATTCCATAAACATGCTGGCAGACTTCTGCTGGTCCCTAAAACGTGAAATCGATTATAATAGATATAAACGAAAAAGGTCAAATAAACATTTTTAGAAAAAAAAAAAATTAAAATTTTTTGTATTTTATTACAAATACTAAAAATTCGATGGTGCATTTGTATTTGAGCCAATTGAAGTAAATGATAGCTTGTTGAACGCAAAATTTAACAGGCTTTCAGAATCCTACTAAAACTAATAGTGCCAAAAAACAAAATTTGTTAACAAAACGTTGTTAAAGTTGAAAAACTTAAAAAAAATGAGAAATTTTCAAATGATTTAACCTGTAACTTTGTCAATAACGTAATAATGTAACGGTCTGTATATTTTATTAAAGGTATATTTTTCTTCTTTTTATCAATGTTTAAATTTTTAAAATTGAGCTAGATATAACGGAGTTACATAACAAACTATACATGCGCCTACCTAAAATCGGTTTTTTGACCACAAATCCCGATTTTGAGGGTATATTCAAAAAACTAAGTATGCAGTTATCTTATGTTGAACTAGACCTACAATCTCTGCTATGTCTCGAGCCGAGTTTATTTTCACTGTTACACCGTGTAATTCAAAGGCAAATAATAGTAATAATAAATAGTTTTATCTAAAATAATTCGATTTCTGCTTTGATGATGTGTGGACGCAAAACTGACTGCTGGTTTTGGGTCGTCACAGTTCTTTTCGTATACTATTTTGCCCTAAGAACAATTTTGTGACAAAAAATTATACCAATACCTCGTTCCAATCACTATAAATCTCTAAATAGTTATCACTATAAATCTATTTTCTTGGCCCCTCGGTATCTCTTTATTTTTTACCGATAGAAAAAACATGGACCTTTAATATGAGCTTTAAAGCAATGAAGTAATAAATTTAATGTAGCTAATTTTTCATTATTTGAATTTTTAAAAATATTAAAACGAGGACTAAATATCAAAATTTCAATTTTTTTTTACCCGTGTAACGCCGAGCATATAAAGCTAGTCTTATACTATGTTCAGACTGGGAGCTAAATGCGCATTTAAAGCTTAATTCGCATTTATTTCCTAAATGCTTCTCTAAATGCGAATTAGCCCATATAAAATTATGTCAAGTGAATACATTTTACTCGTTTGTTTTGACAGGACTCGTTATTAAATTCAAGCAGCTGTTCGCCAGAGTGATAAATTTGAACAATTTTTATGTATTAAGTTTTCTTCATTTTATTAATAAAATCACAAAAAAGATCAGAAGATTTTATTGACTAGAACCGATTGCAAGGGAGTGACCTGGAAGCAACAAATTATCGAAGATATGCTGAATAATCTGCTGAAATATCTGCGAGAAGAATGGAAAGCAAACTCAAGATTTTTCTTCGGTAAAAATCATGTGATGCAAATAGGTTTGGGACGCAACAAAGCTGAAACAGATTTGCACAAGCTTTCCAACAGACTTGCGGGACAGGTTGTTCTGCCACTGAGACGCCAAAGCAAGAGCTATGCGACTGGGCCAAAGATTTATGGGCGGTAGAATCTGCGAGCAGTGGTTTTGTAGCCACAGAAACAGTGGTATTGAAAGAAGGTCCACTCGAAGATTTTGCACACTCACTGGAGCCACATTTGCTTTCACTGGGTATGCCTACTAAATTGCAAAGGTAATTATAACGTTCTTTAGTGACTACACCGTGTGCGAAGAAAGAAAATGATTGACACAAGCGCAGGCTCGCATCGTTTAGGTTAATTATAAGTTTTACTTAATTTGTCAATGATACATTTGTTTCATTATTAATATTAATAAAGTTGTTTACTAATATTAAAAAACAATAATAAATGTTTCAAATTTTCCCAAAACTTTCTGGTTCGTTCCTGCAATAATAATAAATAAAAAAAAATAAATAACTGGCCATTTCAGCTCTTGAAAGGACTTTGACCTAGCTTCTTATGATCAATTGTGTTGTGCGTGTTATTAAGTTTGTACACAATTGACCGAGAACCGGACCTACATGCTTAACGCCGACTCCGAACGGCGATGAACGGAATGTTCTCGTTCTCAAGAAGCTTTACATGGCAATTTGGTTACTCTCTGAGGTTTGCCATTGTCTGTAGAGAGGTGGCGGCCGTACAGAAAAATTATTTTAATTCAAATAATTTTCTGTCGCTGCTGGGGTTCGAACCTGGGTCTCCAAAGTTCTTTGACATAGCGGCCACGCACTTTAACCAACTACGCCACGGACGCCACTACTACTCCTGCAATAATATTTTTGTTAAAATGGAGCATTTTCACAACCTATCTCCTTACCTAGACGAACATGGCGTACTGCGTTCCAGAGGAAGAATAGACGCTACACCAGGCATAAATAGTTGCGTAAAGCGTCCAATTTTATTAACCAAAAATCATTACGTGACAAATTTAATAATTCAATCATACCATCAGGGCTTCCACCACCAGAATCACGAAACCGTAATTAACGAGCTGCGACAAAGGTATTCCATAAGTCGAATGCGTATAATATTAAAAAAAGTCAGGAATGAGTGTCAGATATGCAAAAACCAGCGCGCTTCACCAAAGCCACCAGAAATGTCTGATTTACCGTTAGCAAGACTTTCAGCACATACAAAACCTTTCTCTTATATTGGTCTAGATTAATTCGGTTCAATGACGGTCGGTGTAGGTCGACGCTCAGAAAAACGGTGGGGTGTTTTAATTACATGCCTCACAGTCAGAGCAATTCATATCGAGGTGGCTAGTACTCTGTCATCGGATTCATGTATTCTTGCAGTAAAAGGATTTATAGCAAGGCGTGGCGTTCCGCTCGAAATAAGATGTGATAATGGTACCAATTTTCACGGCGCTGAACGAGAATTAAGAGAGGCAATACAACTTCAAAATACCCAAATGGCCGAGGAGTTTTCTACATCAAACACAAAATGGACTTTTAACCCCCCGGCGTCACCGCACATGGGTGGAAGTTGGGAACGACTCATCCAGTCAGTAAAAAAGACACTAACTCAGATATTGCCTACACGAAGTCCAACTGATGAGCTGCTCCATAGTATGCTGCTAGAGGCCGAAAGAACCATCAACTCAAGACCGTTAACTTATATTCCGCTAGACGAAGAGAGTGAGGAAGCTCTCACACCAAACCACTTCCTCTTAGGCTCATCCAACGGCGAAAAACCTGATGGAATCCTATGCGATGACAATATTTTGTTGAAGAAAAATTGGCTGCAAGCACAACAATTTGCGAATAATTTCTGGAAGAGGTGGGTACGAGAGTACCTCCCAACGCTTACTCGGCGCACCAAGTGGTATCAACCCGTTAAAGGTATTGAGAAAGGTGACGTAGTGATAATAGTAGATGAAAATAATCCACGAAACACTTGGCCGAAAGGAAAGGTGCTCGACGTATCAGTTGGAAAAGGTGGGCAAGTAAGAGAAGCTGTAGTACAAACTTCAACTGGTATTTATGAAAGACCAGCCGTTCGATTAGCAGTTTTAGATGTCCAAAGAAATGGTAGGGCAGACGAGGCGCCTGGCATACCGAGGGGGAGTGTTGGCAACGCTAATCTCATCTAATTTGACACTTGATATTCAGCAAGCTGAATATAAGAACACGATGTTACTTTCACATAACCAAACTTCTTTCTTTTCCTGTTTTAAAGCTAAGCGCAAAGTGCGCATCATGAACTCACTCTAAAACTTATACATATAATTCAAGACTAAAAAAGTAAGACTTTATTAAAATAAATTGTATTAATTATATATTTTCTATTTGACACTCCTTATTACAGGAATTTTAAAGTTCTTCTTATACCATTTATTGCACTTAACTTACAACTACATAATTTGTTCTAACCCAACATATATCACTTTAAATGAACATAAATTTGAAGCAAATAAATTGGATTAATCAATGAAGTACTTTGAAATCTGAACTTGTTTTGAATTATAGCGTTGATCGCAACAATTCTTTGAAATTCTTTTTTACTTAAAAAATACTGCAATGTCAGAAGAAGGACAAGCGGGCGATAAGGCACTTCGGCCACGAAATCGGCGCACAAAAGGAGAAAAATCAAGCTGCCAATTATGCCAGGAGCCAGACAACGATGATATGGTTGCGATATATGTAATGAATGGTTTCATTTTGTATGCACCGGGACTTCATCTGATGTTGCGCTCCAAGACTGGTCATGCACAGAGTGCACGACAGAAATGTCGGCTGCCGGCGACAAATCGCCAGCAAATTCAATCACATCGGTGAAATCAACGGCTTTATCTAAGCGCAAATCGATTAAGCTACGCTTGCTCGAGGAAGAAAGGGTTATGCAGGAGAAACGAGATGCTGAGTACCTACGAGGGAAGTTTCCACTACTCATGGAAGAAAGTGCTAGCTACGAAGAAGTCAGTGCTCTACCTGGGCATTCAACTATAGATGAACGGCAACACTCTATGACGGCCACAGAAAGGTCAGAGCAACTAAATGCAACACATCAGAATACTAGAGACACACAGCGAAACATTCCACATCTTGCAGTCAAGACTGCAGTAGCCACCTGCGACCTAAACTCCTCGGCAATACCTATTCAGACACAAACAGAAAACGTCAACCTTTCCTATCCATCTCATCATCAACAAGTAAAGAGCTTCTCGAAGACAGAAACATCTGCACAAGAATATGTGCCACTTAGTAGCCAGCAAATTGCAGCGCGTCATTCATCGTCGAAAGACTTGCCCATATTTAGCGGCAATCCCAAGGATTGGCAACTGTTCAACAGTAATTTTGAAGGAAGCACTCAACTATGTGGGTATACTAATGAGGAAAACCTCATGCGCCTGCAAAAATGTCTGAAAGGTAAGGCTCTGGAGTTGGTCCACAGCAGACTGCTGTTGCTTGATAATGTTCCTAGTATCATTTCAACACTGCGCATCATCTACGGGCGCCCAGAAATCATTATTCGCTTCTTAATGCTCAAAGTTCAAAACGAACCTGCTCCGCGAGCGGATAAGCTGGAAACAATCATATATTTTAGAGTTCATCTCAACACGCATGCTGAAAACAATAACATCGAGGAAAGTATTAAAGCAAATACACGAAAATGTAAAGTTTGCAATAAACAATGTGCGCAAGTTTATAATTGCGAAAAGTTCTTAAATATGGGTTTGAATGATAAATGGAACTCAATAAAGCGACATAGTTTGTGTCGTACTTGCTTATCATTTTAACAGACCATGTCGATCGAACAAATTATGTGGAGTAAACGAATGCACATTCAGGCACTATGCACTCTTGCACAAAAATAAAGAAAGTAACACAATTTCACCATCTACTTCGACAGAACCGTCTTCGATCGTTCAATATAGCTGCAATTCTCACCAGTCAACACGAGATTTAACATATTTTCGAATTATTCCAGTTGTTATGCATAGCGCCACCGCAGAGGTACACACGTTCGCTTTCTTGGATGAAGGGTCATCATTGACACTCATGGATGCTTCACTGGGAAATGAACTGAACATCACTGGACCTACACAACCACTCAAGTACCAAGTACCATTTCACCATGATTTGAAGTACCATAGGCACTAAAAGGTATTTGCTCCACAATATAAGAACTGTCGACTCTCTTAACCTGCCGAAGCAAACTCTTCACGTAAGCGACTTGGTTTCCAAACATAATCACCTCCGCGGTATTCCTTTGCAGTCATATGAGCACGCTGCTCCTAGAATTTTGATCGGTTTGGACAACTGGAAGCTCGGATTTCCCCTGAAAGTAAGAGAGGGAAGGAAAGGCGCACCAGCTGCTATGAATACACGCTTAGGCTGGGTGGTATACGGAAGATGCGAGCATGAAGAGTTTCAGCAAGAAACATTTAATTTTCACATGTGCGAATGCAAAAAAAAAATTATGAATCACTCACGAAATGATGAAGGAGTACTTCTCGCTCGATAGTTTGGCTTTGACATCGTCCTCTCATATCGTCAAATCAGCAGATGAATTGCGCGCTACTGCTAACCTGGAATCTAACACAATTCGAATTATCGATCGGTTTCAAACTTCTTTATTATGGAAATATGACGAAGTTAAACTGCCAAATAGTTTGCCAATGGCAATACAACGATACAATTGTTTTCGAAGAAAATTGCTGAAGAATCCTACGTTGGCAAATAACATTAAAATACAGATGGAAAGGTATTTAGCTAAAGGATATATACGAAAATTGTTAGAATGTGAGTTGACTAAAACATACGAGAAGGTATGGTATTTGCCAATTTTTACCGTTTCGAATCCAAATAAACCCGGAAAGCTTCGTATTGTGTGGGACGCAGCTGCACAAGTCGATGGCATCTCATTGAACACCATGTTGTCAAAAGGGCCGGATCAGCTAATTGCACTGACATCTATTTTATATCGTTTTCGAGAGAACCCAATTGCAGTTTGCGCAGACATTCGTGAAATGTTCCATCAGATCAGGGTGCAAGCAGAAGATCAGCAAGTGCAACGTTTTTTGTGGAATCAGGACATCAGTCGCAGCGAGCCAGATGTCTATGTTATGCAGGTTTTAACATTTGGAGCAGCGTGCTCGCCTAGCTGCGCTCAATTCGTTAAGAATAAAAACTCGCAAGAATACAAACATAGGTTTCCGAGAACAGCTGAGGCAATTATTCAAAACCACTACGTAGGTGATCTATTAATTAGCGTAGACTCAGTCGATCAGGCAATTAAATTAGCAAAGAAGGTCAAATATATTCACTCAAAGGCCGGCTTTGAAATCCACAACTGGATCTCCAACTCCTCGAAGGTGATTGAAGCGCTTGGTGGTAAGCAAACACATAACTTAAACATCGGATCCGAAGAGTCGCTAGCTGAACGCGTTCTCGGCATGTGGTGGTGTACGAAAAGTGACAGCTTTACCTTTAATCTTTCTCCAAAGGCATTGATTCTTCAACTCATTAATGAAAACATACGTCCAACAAAAAGGCAAGTACTTGGCGTGATGATGACTGTTTTCGACCCTCTCGGACTTATTGCACACTTCATTGTATATATAAAAATCCTGATGCGAGAAACTTGCAGAGCTTCTATAGAGTAGGACGAGCCAATTCAAGACGTTCAATATGAGAAATGGTGCCTCTGGGTAAAACATCTAAAAACAATTAATAAACTTAAAATTCCTAGGTGCTACTTTAATGCCATCAAATTTGGAGAACACGATGATCTGCAACTCCACGTATTCGTTGACGCAAGCGAAAATGCCTTTGCAGCAGTCGCGTACCTCAGAATCTCTAAAGGAAGTTATGTAGAGTGCAGCTTTATATCAGCAAAGACACGGATTGCTCCTTTGAAGATGATGTCTATTCCACGCTTGGAGTTGGAGGCAGCAAGGCTGGGAGCTCGATTAGCTAAAACTATTACTGAGGGCCACACAATAAAATTTGCGCAGCAGATGTTTTGGTCGGATTCAAAAACCGTATTGAGCTGGATACAATCAGATCACCGCAAGTGCCGCCAGTTTGTAGCCTTTAGGGTAAGTGAAATACTTGACTTATCAAATATGCAACAGTGGAGATACGTCCCCACTAAACTTAATGTTGCTGACGATGCAACTAAATGGTCAAACTCACCAGACTTTACATCACAGTCGCTGGTACGATGGTCCACCGTTTCTAAGGGAGCCAAAAGAGGTTTGGCCTCAAAATCTATTTGAACGCGAGACAACAGAAGAAATGAAAGAACATATTTTGCATCATTTTGAAGTTCAACCAAAAATTATAGACGTTGAAAGATTTTCTAGCTGGGGTAAGCTAGTTCGGACTTACATATATGTTCTTCGTTTTATATGGAACTTATCTTCGAATAAAAGGAGTGCTATAAAGAGAAGAGGGTATATAGAAAAGGATGGATACCTTATGGCAGAAAACTATTTCTATCGACTTGCACAAGGTGACAACTTCAGCAATGAAATATCTATTATTCTTTCAAATAAAAACCTAGCTATCGGTAGTAATAGATGTTTAAATAAATCCAGTCCTCTTTACAAACTATCTCCTTACCTAGACGAACATGGCGTACTGCGTTCGAGAGGAAGAATAGACGCTACACCAGGCATAAATAATTGCGTAAAGCGTCCAATTTTATTAACCAAAAATCATTACGTGACAAATATAATAGTTCAATCATACCATCAGGGCTTCCACCACCAGAATCACGAAACCGTAATTAACGAGCTGCGACAAAGGTATTCCATAAGTCGAATGCGTATAGTATTAAAAAAAGTCAGGAATGAGTGTCAGATATGCAAAAACCAGCGCGCTTCACCAAAACCACCAGAAATGTCTGATTTACCGTTAGCAAGACTTTCAGCATATACAAAACCTTTCTCTTATATTGGTCTAGATTATTTCGGTTCAATGACGGTCGCTGTAGGTCGACGCTCAGAAAAACGGTGGGGTGTTTTAATTACATGCCTCACAGTCAGAGCAATTCATATCGAGGTGGCTAGTACTCTGTCATCGGATTCATGTATTCTTGCAGTAAAAGGATTTATAGCAAGGCGTGGCGTTCCGCTCGAAATAAGATGTGATAATGGTACCAATTTTCACGGCGCTGAACGAGAATTAAGAGAGGCAATACAACTTCAAAATACCCAAATGGCCGAGGAGTTTTCTACATCAAACACAAAATGGACTTTTAACCCCCCGGCGTCACCGCACATGGGTGGAAGTTGGGAACGACTCATCCAGTCAGTAAAAAAGACACTAACTCAGATATTGCCTACACGAAGTCCAACTGATGAGCTGCTCCATAGTATGCTGCTAGAGGCCGAAAGAACCATCAACTCAAGACCGTTAACTTATATTCCGCTAGACGAAGAGAGTGAGGAAGCTCTCACACCAAACCACTTCCTCTTAGGCTCATCCAACGGCGAAAAACCTGATGGAATCCTATGCGATGACAATATTTTGTTGAAGAAAAATTGGCTGCAAGCACAACAATTTGCGAATAATTTCTGGAAGAGGTGGGTACGAGAGTACCTCCCAACGCTTACTCGGCGCACCAAGTGATATCAACCCGTTAAAGGTATTGAGAAAGGTGACGTAGTGATAATAGTAGATGAAAATAATCCACGAAACACTTGGCCGAAAGGAAAGGTGCTCGACGTATCAGTTGGAAAAGGTGGGCAAGTAAGAGAAGCTGTAGTACAAACTTCAACTGGTATTTATGAAAGACCAGCCGTTCGATTAGCAGTTTTAGATGTCCAAAGAAATGGTAGGCCAGACGAGGCGCCTGGCATACCGAGGGGGAGTGTTGGCAACGCTAATCTCATCTAATTTGACACTTGATATTCAGCAAGCTGAATATAAGAACACGATGTTACTTTCACATAACCAAACTTCTTTCTTTTCCTGTTTTAAAGCTCAGCGCAAAGTGCGCATCATAAACTCACTCTAAAACTTATACATATAATTCAAGACTAAAAAAGTAAGACTTTATTAAAATAAATTGTATTAATTATATATTTTCTATTTGACACTCCTTATTACAGGAATTTTAAAGTTCTTCTTATACCATTAATTGCACTTAACTTACAACTACATAATTTGTTCTAACCCAACATATATCACTTTAAATGAACATAAATTTGAAGCAAATAAATTGGATTAATCAATGAAGTACTTTGAAATCTGAACTTGTTTTGAATTATAGCGTTGATCACAACATCGTCACTGCCTCTAAAAGCTAATCCGCGACTAGATAATTTTTTAATTACAGCAACAACTCTTAAAAGAACCCTTTTCCAGTAAATTTGGTCCGTTTCTTCATGGCTTTTTAAACTTGCTTCTATACCAATTTTGCTACCACGATTAAGCATATGAATTTCACATATTTTATGCGCAGGTGAACCTTCATGAGTTTGTACTCTTTGCTCAGCATGTTTCCAATCAGAAAACCCTGTCGAAAACTGTGAAGTTTTATCCTTACCGAACAAGATGGACATGGAGCACAGAATGCTGCACCAGTCCGTGGAGGAAATATTAAATATTGCCGATTGATAATCTCACCATTTGCTTAAGTTCGTATAGACAGTTTCTTGTGAATAAAACGTAGTTGATCACTATAAACTCTTTTTAAGCTTTCAAAATTGCAATCAAGGTTTTGTTTTATTCCATTTTTTATTAAATAATCAATTGTAATGTCATTGATCTCCCACTCAGAGGGATCGAAGCTTATGGATTTAATTATGAAAGACTCGGCAGCCTCATTACTATCTGTACAAAAGTCTAAAGATAGTTGTCCCTAACCAAATAAATAAAGTAAACATCTGACCAGATTTTTTAACCACTAAGTGTTGACTTACAGTTTCCTCAGCGACTTTATTGCTAGATGAACAGTCGCCTGCCTTGGTATCCACTTCACTTTCATAGTATTCTTTACCAGCTCCGCAATGGCTTGATGATGGTTGTTCCTACCCAAATACATAGATTGAATACCTTCACTACAATATGAATCATTGTTTACTTTAAACTTCGTTGCCAGATGCATAGTCGCCTGCCTTGGTATCTACTTGACTTTCATAGTAATCTTGACCAGCTCCGCAATGACTTGATGATGATAGTTCCAACCCTAATACATAAAATCAAGACCAATCTGAAAATATTAATAATTCTTTACTTCCAGTTTCGTTTGTAGCTTCATTACCAAATGCACAGTTGCTTTTTTCGGAAGCTTCAATGGAGCTGAAAAATTTTGTAGGGCAAGCTGTATTTTTAAAAACATTGGATTGGTCTGCTTCTTTCTTTTTTTTTAACTTAGGGTATTGGTAGCCACTAAGCCGCTTCCGTCCATCCATTATTGTAACTTAAACTTAATTTAACTAAAGCAATCACTTTAAACGACACGATAGAAATTTTGTAGAAAAAATATTAGTTCGTTTTTCACTTTTTAAATGACAGAAAATGACACTTCGCTCTGCCAGCTTGCTGGTACTCGTTTCCTCTGGGACTTGGTAGTTCCGGGATTTAGCACTTCCTTCGTTTGCAGCTTATTTCTTTTGCACGTTCGTTCCGCTTGGTGGCTCATCAGCAACTAACTTTAGGTTCGTCTGCTCGTCTCGGTGGTTCCTCAGCAACTAACTTCTGCGGCAGTTGCCGGCTAGCATTAAGATAGCCTGACTCAATTGCATTGAGTGCTTTAATGCATTAGTTTGTGTGTGTGTTTGTTTGTCTCTCCGCTTTCGCTTTACATTGCTGCTCATTAGTTTGCAATGCAGTAGCTTGTGTGTCTGCTTGTTTGTGTATCTGTTTGTCTCTCTGCTTTCGCTCTACGTTGTTGCTGCTCATTAGTTTTTGCAATGCAGTAGCTTGCGTGTCTGCTTGTTTGTGTGTCTGTTTGTCTCTCTACTTTCGCTCTACGTTGTTGCTGCTCATTAGTTTTGGCCGCATTGACCGTTATCCCATCGTCGTTGTTATTACAATTTGACTTATATATAACATAATGATAATTTGATTCTTTACATGGCTAAATCTTTTACAGGGTAAGTATTCATTCTTAATTTAAAAAGTAAGCAATTTTTAACAAATGTAATCAGAGGTAAGTAAAATAATATAAAATCATAGGTAATTTAGTTTTAATTCATTCGAATAGGTATGTACTAGGTAAATATAAGGATTTTAAATTAATTAAACTTATAAATTATTTAATAACAAAAAGAAAAAAATAACATGTTGGTGCTTTGGCAAGCATTCGTGTGCGTAAAAGTTGCTTCACAGGTTTTACACGTCACACTCCCCTTCTACTTCGCCGGGTTTGCGAGTTGGATTTGAACCTCTCCGGTCCGGCTGATTACTTTCCGGTTCCATTCGCCGTTAACTCTGCGTCGGCATCTCACTCGGGCTCGCCGACCTCTGGTCTCCTGGATCCGTTGGACCTCAGCCAGTAGGACTTCTTCAATCGTCGGGTCGATTTCAGCCACGTTGTGACTTGGGTGTAGCCCAGTTTCGCTGAGGACTTCTTGGGGCGCTATGTTCTGTTCGGAGGACACACTGTGTCGCTCGCTGTTGTCCTCTTCGTTTATATCATCCCAGATCTCCGTGTCGAGGGATAGGACTTCATCCTCGTCTTCATTGTTTAAGACGTCTGTGATTAGCTGTTCAGTCTGGGGAGAGAGGCATATATGCTCTGCTCCTACTTCGACACTCTGCGTCGCTTGTTTGGACTGATGTCCACGTCGGCTGGACTGGTCTGGCAGCTTTGGCTGATAGCGTCTGGTTCTGCTTGGCAGTGTTGGCTGATAGTGTCGGGTTCGGTTTGGCAGTATTGGCTGGTGGCGTCGGATTTTGCTTGGCATGCTCGTTTACGGATCTTGAAGTTGGTTTGACATGCCTGGTGACTGGTCGCGAGGCTAGTTTGACACGCCTGGTGACTGATTCCCGCTGGGCACGTCTGTGTTATCTTGTGTGCCCTACCTTCATGGTTGCGAAGGAACGCTCGCAGAATCCCTGGCACGTCCGCCGGCTCGTTTGTTGGCTGGGATGTCGTTGGACATCCGTCTTGACTTTCTACCTCTGGGTCGGTAGGTTCCCAGGTCACGAATCGTGGTGCAGGGGATGGTGGAAACTCGACCCAAGGTCCATCTTCTGCTTCGGTTCGTTGGTCGGGGTCTTGAACCACCATCGTGGCCCGATATTGAAGGACGTACTGTGTCCACCCCGGTCCACTAAACTTGTCTCGTAGGACCCGAGAGACTAACCACCGGCCATAGCGAGGTACGTAATCCTCTTCTTCCTCGCTGGCGTATCTGGGTTCTTCATCCGTGCTGCTAATCGAGATGCAATCGATAAGCTCGGGCTCTTCGGTTGGACTTGGTCCTGCTTCTTGTTCGGGGTCGGCGTGGTGGTCATTGACGAGAGTCCCTACACTATCTTCGTCTTCAGGGTTACTGGGCGGCGTCGCCATCTATTCCTCGGCCTCTTGGTAGGCGTGGTCATGGCGTGGCCCGACCGTTGGGCGGCCATCCTCGGGGTTGGAGCTTTCGTCGGTGCCACCTTCTGTGGTGGGCTTACGTCGAGCTGTTGCCACTGGTATTTGTTGATGGCTTGGGTGAGCCTGAAGGTCTTCTGGGCCTCCGCGGGCGTGGTAACTGCGCGGCCCATATGTTGGGTGGTCATCTTCGGGTTCAAAACTTTCTTCGGTGCCACCTTCTGTGGTCTCGGAGTCTCGGTTTCCAATCAGCAGGAATCGCTGGTAGATCTGGCCCGTCTGTGGCCACTCGTTTCGGGGGGCGTGGCTAGAACTTGGCGCACTCGGGCTCGTGACTCGGACTCTGCGCTGGGTACGGGGCTTCGGCAGTATATTTTCCGCACTGTGGGGACTGTCCTCCACTTTTGCGGTAGCAGTCGAGTTGAACGGACGTGTTTTTCCTAGTGGCTCTATTAATGAGTTTTATATCAGTGATTTTAATTAGTAAATTATGCGGTACTTATAAAAATTCGGTGTCCTTCGAAAGTGCGTGCGTTTAGAATTCATTTAAATTGAGTTGCGTGCCAATCCGTTGGTTGATCGCTTATATATGAAGTGATTCGAAACGGGTTCGATCTCAATTTGTGAGATTCTCCGCGTGCGCTGAAACCGGACGAACGCCATTTTGTTGCGCCGGCGCCATTGCCAGTGGTCGATAGCGCAACTAATAAGCAACGGTTTGTGCCTGGACTAAGCTGTTGAGTTTCTTAGAGTGACGCATCGGAGACAGCAACCAGCTGTGGACATCGCGTTCGCCGCCAGGAGCACCAGCGTTGCCACCTCGTTCAAGGCAAATCCCTGGGCATATCCCTTTGCCGCGTTTTGATTTGGACGATTCGGGATACCGGGTAAGTGCTGCATATATTTTGCTAGTTTTTAGTAGGTATTGTTGTTGGGGATGCCGCCTAAAGGTATCCTCAAGGGGCTGAAGAGGCCGCCGGTGCGTCACACCTCGAGTGAGGATAGTGACCAGGTATCGGTTGAGTCTGGTAAGGGGGGTAAGACCCAGAAAACTGGGCCAGCCACCAGATCGAAAGGGGCTAAGCCGGGACTGGCTTCGCTGAGTGGGACGAAGGTGGGCGAGGGGGTTCTCGGAATATCTGGGAATACCTCTGCCATCGTAGTTTCAGAGTCCGAACTGGAGTTCGTGCGTCTGTCCGTGGTTGTGGGGGTGTCTGTCCGTCCGTTCGGTAGCTGCAGCTGCCTACTGCGCGGAGGGGGAGGTCTTACCGGGGGTCTGTCGAATGGCGGTCCTTCACCAGGGGGCCTCTCAACTGTTGGTCTCTCACTGGAGAGGCCTTCGTTAGAGGGGACCTCGACTGGGTGGCCTTCGTCAGGGGGAACTCTGACAGGGAGCCTCCCTCCGTGGGAGGTTGTATTAGTGGGGATGGGTCTCGCCTTTGGGGTCCTTCGACTGTGGCTCAACCATCTGGTGGGGCCTCGTCAGGGGGTCTTTCAACAGGGGGGGGGGGCGTCGTCAGGGGGTCCTTGTCGGTGGGGTCCGTTGCCGTTACGGTGCCCGAAAACGGGGGGATGTCTGCGCCAGGCGGTTCTTCGGCTGGGGGTTCTGCGCCTGGGGGTTCTGCGCCTGGGGTTCCCTCGGCTGGAGGTTCCTCATTAGTGGGGCCTTCGTCTGGGTGTTCCCCGTATGTGGGGCCTTCTTCAGGAGGGTCCTCGTCTCTGGGATCCACTCTCAGGGCATCAGCTGCAAGTGGGGGTGGTTCGGCGCTCAGGAAAGTAAAAGAGGTTACCAATGAGTTGGTAAAAGCCATTTTTGATGGTGGTGTGACTGGTGATTTAGCCAGACACATCGTACATTCGGCCGGGCGTTATGAGGAGATTCTCATGGGTATTACAAGTTTCGATCACTGTCAACAACTTTGGCTCTTGATTATATTGCGTGCTGCTGGTTTGCAAGTCGATACTGTAATGCTGGCTGCTGCTTGGTTGGTCGATGCTGTAACCCGTGCTGTGAGTGCTGCTACTAATTAATTTTCTGTTTGGGTACAGCATATCATTGGTGCACTGGTCGATACGGTAATGCATACTGCTGCAATTTATGTTGCAGATTCTGAGCGCTACTCCTGTGCTTGTCGCCGTCTTGCTCTGATCATGTGAAAATGCTGGGTCACTCGAATGATAAAATTTGAGTTCACCAAGGTGGGCTGTGCGTGATCGTTTTTTACCCTGTTTCTTAACCCGCACTATGACTGGTGATACATATGACTCAACTTTGTAGGGCCCGTCAAATCGCGGTGTCAATTTTGCCGCGAACTTGTCGGCAGCCTTTGACAGATTATGTTGCCTGACCCAAACGTGTTGGCCTACCTCCGGTTTCCATGATCTTCGCCGTAGATTGTAATGTCGCGTCTGCGACTGTGCTGCCTGTTCCATATTTCTCTTTACACTATTGAAAATGCCTTTCACCCGTTCTGCACGCTCGCTTGGTGAGATTGTTTCTTGGCCTGTTCCTGTAGTTTGTTCATCAAAGAGGGCGTTGGGGAGTCGAGGCTCCCGGCCTTGTACGATGAACGCTGGGCTGTAACCTGTCGATTCGGACTCGCTTGTGTTGTAAGCTAGAGTCAGTTCTGGGAGCAGCTCGTCCCACTTATTCTGTTGCTCTACGGTATACTGTGAGATCATTGTCTTGATCGTACGATTCGTACGTTCGGTGGGGGTGTACGGTGCGGTAAATTGGAAACCCAACCTGCTCGAGAGAGCCAAAAAAGCCAATATAGCCCTATACACATGTAAGAAAGCAGTGGGTAGCAAATGGGGATTACAACCTAGGGTAACTCACTGGCTTTATACAGCTGTTATTAGGCCAATATTGTTATACGGTGCTATAGTCTGGTGGTCAGCACTAAACAAACAAACACACCTCAATATACTTCGCAAAGCTCAACGGTCAGCAGAGCTGTGCATCAGTGGAGCGCTAAGAACCACTCCTACTGACGCACTCGATACTATGCTCCATCTAACTCCACTAGATATCCTAACAAAACGAATAGATGCGAACACAGCGATCCGTCTAGAAGCCACTTCCCAATGGAAAGAGGGCACAATAGGACACTCTGACACCAGGACACTCACTCCTCAAATACCCAAAAACATAGACTACATCACTCATAAACTTTTATTCCACAAAAAGTTTGATGTATCAATCCCCTCCAGATACGAATGGGAGATTAGAAGCCCTCCACCAAACAATGCCACTATAATCTACACTGATGGATCAAAACTAGATGGCAAAGTAGGGGGAGGAGTCTACTCTGAATCCCTAAACATTAACCATGCCTTTAGGCTCCCCGCCCACTGCAGTGTCTTCCATGCGGAAGTCACTGCCATACATGAAGCAGTTACTTGGCTTCAGATGATAGAAATATTAGCAAAAGATATTTGCATTCTATCTGATAGTCAAGCCGCTTTGAAAGCCCTGGAATCTGTTGAAATAACATCAAAAGCAGTCCTAAGTTGCCGCAGATCTCTAAATGAGATGGCAGAGCAGCTCAATATATTCCTATGCTGGATTCCCGGACATAGAGACTTCCAAGGTAACTGCAAAGCAGACGAACTCGCTAGAAACGGTACCATCAAACCCCTATCGACAGATAAGGAACAAATTGGAATACCTCTCGCAACATGTAAGCTACTGATAAATGAGGTATCCCTTGAAAACACCAACATCAGGTGGTCAACGGGTAGTACATGCAGTATAACGCGTCAAGTTTGGCCAACACTGAACTTAGGCGCTCAAAAGAACTAATATCCCTTAGAAGGGACCAAATAAATATCGTAATAGGCGTTCTAACAGGACACTGCCTGATTGGAAACCATGCCCGAAGACTGAATATTCCCCATAACGACTTCTGCAGAAGGTGCAGAGATGAGGAGGAGGTTGAATCCACAACACACCTTCTCTGCACATGCCCAGCGCTGGCCAGAAAGCGCCATCTCTTCCTAGGTAACTGGTTCTACAGTGACCTAGATGAACTCCCAAAAACTTCGGTCTACCGAATACAAAGCTTCATAAATAGCTCCAACTGGTTCAGATAGAGTGGAAATAATTAACCCCTAGTATCACAACGGACCAAACTGGCCTAAGTGTGTCTCATAGGAGACAGCCACGTCAACCAAACCAAACTACGTTTTTTTGAAAATTTAGAGGATGATGTAAGAAAACGTGTACAACATCCCCGAGAGAAATTCGTCACTTTCGTCACTAGTCTGCAATCAATGATGCGTTGGACCAACATGACCAAAACACAACAACTCGATCGGATATATCTGAACTGTCGAGCTGAATACAAAATGTATGTCAAGAGACGTTCCTTTGTGGGATTACGAGACCTTATAGAACTGGCTCAGGAGTTCAAAAGCATACGTCTGGAAGAGTTTACTTAATGCAAAGTTACTAACCGTGCAAACAGCAGTAGCCAATCTTCCAACACGAGGTTGCTGCTTCCGTTGTGGCGAAACTGGCCATGATAGAGCAGGATGTACTAGACCGCAAGTACTTTTTTGCTGGGATTGCGGAAAACGTGGGGTAAAAACTATCGAGTGCTGCCGAAATAAGCCGGAAAACGACACGAGAGATCCTTTAGGAGACGAAGCTACGGAGGATCTCTAAAACTATACCCCTTCACAATTCAAACAACTTTCGATAATGACCTACGCTTAACGACATGGATTACGATTAGACAAAGAAAACATACTGCAATTGTTGACTACGCATTTTTGTATGCTACTTAAGTTTGTTAGAGATCAAAATATTCCGATCGGTGAGTCAAAGATTAAATTTCTTAAATTGGCAGATACCACAAACATACGAGTCGAAGGTTCTGTTGAGGTTTGGATGGTTTTAGATGGAGTCGTATTCCAACATACGTTTCTGGTTTTGGAACGCAGTCTGGATCCAATAATACTGGGAATTAATTTTTTCGACAAACTGGCTGTTCTCTGCATATGATGGCAACCACTACAAACACTGCACGCGAGAAGGAACCAAGTGCTGTAGTCAATTCTGGTACAGTTGCCACGATAGAGCCCAACCCCGTGGACACAACGAAGGCTGGATACTTAATACATTTAAAAAAATTAAGAATTTTAGATTTTATTTATCTAAATGATCGCACATAGATCTTCCTAAAAGCGCAAAATGGTTTCTTTGGGATTGTACGGTTGTTAGTGCTAGCCATGTATACACTATAATTTGCAAAGTTATCAAGTCATCGTTCCATTTTGCACTAAATTCCAGAGATGATAAAATTATGAGAGGAACAGAGATGTTACAAATGTGATTTTAGGAAGTTTTTTCTAAAAAAACTTTATATTTTTGTCCGGCTATTGAAATTACTTGATATTTCAAAAAATTACTGTCGTACTGTATGAGCAGTCAAATTACTGTAGAAAACAGTAATTACTGTGCCGTTTACATCAGTGGGTGAGTGTCTGCAGTGTTAAGTGATGTTGCTTATGTTAGTGCGATGAGCGCGAATCGTGCAGTGGTATGAAAAAGCTGACATGCGGTGGTGAATAAATTTATTTGTATAGGTGTAATTTGGAGCGACGAGAATTGAGTGTTTTGCTAAGTGTGAGAATTGTAATTGATTTTGAGTGAGAAATGGTATGTGCAAGATATATGTATATGTTATTATGATTATATAAGTATAATTATTAGTATAAAATATGTAACTTCGTTAGATCTCCCTCTTTGTTTTCCAGAAAAGAACTATTATTTTCGGGTGGACACATCATTCCGTTGCTTAGGAAATACCAGTTTCTCACCTTCAAAATTTATCCATATTTCAAGCGAATTTCGAATATATACCTGCGCCGTCCCAAATGCAGTGTGGACCTTATATCCAAGACGTGTTGCTGTTTTGGTTTCCTTAATATTTGACAAAACTTCTTTGACAATCTCATTTGGAAAATATGATTGGGTCTCAACCGCAATTTCTAGGTCTTCCACTAACTTTGCCAGAATATCACGGGGTGGTAAAGCATTTTCGGTAGGTGGCTTACGAAGAGCGCTCCATCTGGTGTGGGTGCAGGCTGGCCAGCTCTGGCGACCAGGGCTGTTGCTCCGCCTGTTTTGCCGGCCCCAAAGCCGGTAAAGCCGGTGAAGACGTGGTCACTGGTGGTTCGGAGCAGGAACGCCAAAGCGACCCCACAGGAGGTGGTCAAGGTGGTTGTAACGAAGGTTGGACCCACATTAGGGGTGAGGGTCCACGAGGTTAAACCCATTAAGGGAGGGTGTGCGCTCATTCGTACTCCCTCAGTCGCAGAGCTCGATAAGATCTCGAAGAACACAAAGTTCGGAGAGGTTGGCCTCGAGGTAAGTGTCAATAAAAAATTAGGTGAAAGGGTGGTGGTCCAAAAGGTTCACTCGGAGATAACTCTTGACGAGCTCATGAAGGATCTCTATGAGTTGAACCTCAAGGACGAGATGAGTCACGAAGATTTTAAAAAGAACGTGAGGCTTGTGAGTGCACAAAAAGAGTATAGTGGAGAGCAACATGCAGTTTATTGAGGCTCTCGCAGCTCAAACGCATGAAAAGCTAACGATCAAGCAATGTATGGCATTCTGGATGATTTTTTAAAAAACTTAACACTTTAATTAAAGATACTTATTATTGAAATTTCGTAAAGAAAATACCCAATGATCCTTTTGTAGCACAAATGTGATATTTTAAAAATTATTTCATAAAAATCGGACCAGTACTTTCGGAGTTTTGTGGCAACAAAAAATTTTCACTTTCATTTTATATAATAGTATAGATAAAGATAAAGATATAGATATATATATAGATATAGATATAGATATAGATATAGATATAGATATAGGTATAGATATAGATATAGATATAGATATAGAAATAGATATAGATATAGATATAGATATAGATATCGATATAGATATAGATATAGATATAGATATAGATATAGATATAGATATAGATATAGATATAGATATAGATATAGATATAGATATAGATATAGATATAGATATAGATATAGATATAGATATAGATATAGATATAGATATAGATATAGATATAGATATAGATATAGATATAGATATAGATATAGATATAGATGAGCAATTTTTTTATTTATTTATTTAAATTTAATGGAAGCGCCAAATTTAAGAGCCTAGGTGCGCCAAGAAGCTTAATCTAGCCTTGCTTATACCTAAAATAAACTTACATTCATTAATAAACCAAAGTGAGTAGAATCAGTTCCGAAGTCAAGAGATACGATTTTATCTCGATAGCCCCACAGCAAATCGAACGCCGATATAGATTTGAAAACAGGTTCGTTAAAGTGGTTAATTATTTGAATAGCGGCAAATTTTTTAAGCCCATACATAGTTTCAATCTTAGCGGATGCAGTAAGGAGTGGTACATTTGGAACCATAAATTCATCAAACTCATCAACGAGCGACTTATCGCCTAGAAACTGATATGTCCGATGGTCCTAAATAATGAATTGTATTAAAGTTTGAATAAATGTCTTCCAATCAAAATATGAACTCACTCTGAATGTTACAGTGTAATTCTTGTTAAATGAAACGTTAACCTTTTGTGTGTGTTCCTTGTACGTTAACGGGCCAATATCAGCAATTTTAATTTTATCATCTTCCCCTGACAAATATTTTCCAATATTTGTATAGTTAAAAATATGCACTTTTAAGAGCGTATCGTACCTTGAACTAGGATTCATCCAATTTTCAGAAGATTTGGAATTATTTCTAAGAATGAGTTTCTGTAAATTATAATAAAATCAGTTAGGCTGTAAACAAATAAAAATATTTATAATTTATGTCATAAATTTCCTAGTTAATAAATGTATTACTAGTACACTAAAAAAAGTGTTTTAAAATTGACGAAAATTGCTATTAATTTGACGAACTTTGTGTTAAAAAAATAGCTTGCAACAAATTTCGTCAAAGTAAGAACAAATGTGTTTAAAAGTTTTGAAAAACATATGAAAGAAAAGGCAAATTATGAACATATTTTTGAACACATTGTGTTCAATTTGAAGCTAATACTTTTAATTTTCAGTGTACTTATTTCCAAAAAATTCCAATGCTCTTTCATTGCTTCATCAACATTTTTTAAACATATGTTACATTTTGACTCATTTTCGTATTTTACAATTATGTATTAACTATCATACAAGGTATTTCGGTAAATCTCTAATTTGTAGCGTAAGTAATTAACAAAGCAAATCATTGACATGTGTCATAATAACCACTGATACATGACGCTCGTAAAATAACAGTCGAAAATATAAATCATTGCTGGTAGATTGTGTTATTTTATACCAACATAGTTAGTGTATTCACAAGGTCTCATAAAGTCAAATGTCGTAAGTTGAAAACATGAAAATATACAACTTGACGATTCTCGATAGACTAATGAGTACCATCGACCGGCGGCTCCGACGAGGTTTTTCCGGTTGCATTTACTTTCTTCTTGATCGAAATCCCGAATTAGCGGGATGTATTTATTCTTAGTGATTTTTATATCGAAGCAGCCATCTTATTCACATATATAACACATGGTCCAATAAGTCCCGAGACTAACTACTAGGTGGCACCGCTAACGAAATATCGATATATTTCGATAGTTTCAACCTTCAAACAATACGTGTAAAAATTCATGACAATATCATGTTTAGTTCAGAAGTTGCAGTGATTTAAGTGACGCTACTCTTGATATTTTCAAAATAATGGATTCAAAGCAGTTCCGTGTGTTGATTTATCACTGTTTTTTGATAGTTTGGCAGAGAAAAAGCAACCATTTGCCGATGGTATGTTGAGTTTAGCCTTGGTCGTACAGACACAAATGATACTGAACGTTCAGGACGCCCAAATGAGGCAGTTGTTCCACAAAACATAAAAAAGTACACAAAATGGCATTGGCCGACCGTAAAGTGAAGGTGTGCGAGCTAGCAAAGGCTCTGAAGATATCGACAATATTACAGGAACATTTGTCGATGAAAAAGCTTCTTTCTAAATGGGTGCCACGTTTTCTCACACCGGACCAAAAAGAACAACGTGTCGATGATTCGGAGAACTGTTTGGCACTGTTTACAAAGAAAATTCTTTTTCACCAACGCAAATCGATGAAAACGATGGCGAAAATCCACGAATTGGGCTTCGAATTGCTTCCTCATCCACCGTATTCGCCTTTTTTGGCCCCCAACGACTACTGGCTGACCTCAAGACTTTGCTGACCTCAAAAAAATGCTTGCCGGCAAGAGATTTGGATCCAATGAAGAGGTGATGGCTGAAACTGAAACGTATTTTGAGGCGAAGTAAAAATCGTTCTACAAAACCGGTATTAAAAAGTTAGAAAAGCGGTGAAATGAATGTATTGCTAGAATTTTTGAAGAATATTTGCAAAAAAAGTTTTTTATTACTTAGTCTTGCGACTTATTGGACCATGTGTTATTAAGGCCCCTCACTCTCTATGAAGGAAAACAAATGTTTGATCACCACCTCAAAATAAACTATGGTTTATGTTATGATGATTCCCCAAATATTTCGGCTCTAACGATAGCCGTTAGCTACAATGGTTAGCTAGAATAGTTCGAAAAAACCTCTAAAAATCGCGTTTTGTATGGATAATTTGTTTGCCATGATATTTTTAGTACAAAAAATTGTCACAAATAGTGTAAATTAAAGAACTACAGAGTTATGCATCACAAATTTTGGAAACAAAGTTTATTTTGAGGGGGCGACCCGGACAACTTTTCTTTGTAAGGCGCCTTAATATATATGAAATATATATGTATATTAAGCCGTATCGAAAAAAAAGTTTTCAATGTTAAATAAATAAAATAAATAACTGGCCATTTCAGCCCTTGAAAGGACTTTGACCTAGCTTCTTAGGATCAATTGTGTTGTGCGTGTTATTAAGTTTGTACACAATTGACCGAGAAATGGACCTACAGGCTTAACGCCGACTCCGTACGGTGATGAACAAAATCTTCTTATTCTCAAGAAGCTTTACATGGCATTTTGATTACTCTCTGAGGTTTGCCATTGTCTGCAGAGAGGTGGCGACCGTACAGAAAAATTATTTTAATTCAAATAATTTTCTGTCGCTGCTGGGGTACCCGGGTCTCCAGGTTCGTTGACATAGCGGCCACGCACTTTAACCAACTACGCCACGGACACCACGTTTTCAATGTTACCGCCCTATATAAACTGTTATGTCGAGAATATTACGGGAGTGCAAACATATCTTCTTTGTGGGTGTAACAAAAACACCGGAATCGGTTTTTTGTCTATAACTCGGTTATTTGTAGTCCGATTTTAAAGTTTTATATATCGTTGTGGCGTCCGTGGCGTAGTTGGTTAAAGTGCGTGGCCTCTATGTCAACGAACCTGGAGACTCCGGGTTCGAACCCCAGTAGCGACAGAAAATTATTTGAATTAAAATAATTTTTCTGTACGGCCGCCACCTCTCTGCAGACAATGGCAAACCTCAGAGAGTAATTAAAATGCCATGTAAAGCTTCTTGAGAACAAGAACGTTCCGTTCATCGCCGTTCGGAGTCGGCGTTATTCCTGTAGGTCCAGTTCTCGGTCAATTGTGTACAAACTTAATAACACGCACAACACAATTGATCATAAGAAGCTAGGTTAAAGTCCTTTCAAGGGCTGAAATGACCAGTTATTTATTTTTTTTTATATCGTTGATAAGGTCATAGAAGGAACTATGTTTATAATTAAAAATCTATGAACTGCAGTATCATCTTCACCTAATACTCAACATCACTTTCTGAAAAACCACCCTAGTCACAAATTTGTGTGATGCAGAATTGAAGCTCTTACGAAATTGTTTAACTTATATTTTATTCAAAAACAAAGAAGTTATGTTGGTTTTAAATTTCAGTACATATGAGCACTGTCGGCAAACACCAAAAGTGTATATGGCCGAGTAAGGCAACAACAACAATATAAGGAACCAGCGAGCTATTCTTAACACACCGGAAACCTCATATAACCTCATAAAAGAAAAAAAAGATATCGTTTTCATATTTTGCACATGTATTTAAAGAATTCAAATAAAATTTTTTTCAGAATTTTTGAAGCGGTCATTACTTTCTTTCTTAGTTTCTAAAGAGAACAAACTTTCACCACAATCAACTTCTTTCCTAATTAAATCGGATGTACGAGCCCATGAATTTTTTGAAATTTTGGTCAACTTTAATTCTATAACTTTTTCTTTTTGAGTTAAATATATATTCAACTTTTGCATAAAATCCCGTCCGAGAATTACCGGCATCACCATTGTGTCATTTGGTGTAACAACAAAAGGCATAGTTTTGGTTGTTATCACGACATATGAATACATTTTTCGTCCACCTAGTTCAAGGTAACTAGTTGGCAATAAAATATTTGTTAATTTGACTGATGCTGGGATACTTGATCGTTGAATCAGGCTAATCGGACTATCAGGCTAACTCAATGATTGAGTTTGACTTTTCAGAAGCAAAAATAAAAAATCTTAAATGGGAATAACACTTTTTAAAGAGTTTTGCGAAAGATGCAGATTTTTATTTGTTTTACTTTTTTTGGAATTTAACGCCTTTTTTATTTATAACAATTGTATTTCCTTAACGATTAAAATTTCGAACTTTTTAAAATAAGAAATCTTCCAAATGAATTCAACAAATATTTAATAGTGATCAAAATAATAAAAAAGTCACCACTTAAGTTTTTACAGTATGATAGCTAAAATTTTTAGCAAACTTGTTTGCATGGTTTAAGCACTGAAATTGTAACTCAAGCATCGTTAAAAAAAGTAAATTAGAAAATTAAAATTACACAGTTTACGAGGTTTAAGCAGTTTCCAAGGCGTTAAAGGAATACCATTCATATTGTTTTTAATAACAACTTTGAAGTACAAATATACATTTAAGAAAGCATATATGAAAGCATAACTATATGGAAGCTAGAGGTAAGTTGACTTCTGGTATTACAATTTCACTGTGGTTTACGTGGAAACTGTGGACACTGTGGAAACTTATCAAACTTACTTAATTATCTGGCTCTTACAACCGTAAGTCGGTTTTGGCCTCGTATAAGAAATTGCGCCAGCTATTTCTGTTTTGCACTTGCTGGCGCCAGTTGCAAACACCAAGCGTGGTCAGGTCATCCAACACCTGATCCTTTCAACGAAGATGTGGGCGTCCTCTTCTGCGTTGACCACCACCGGGCACTGAATCGAATATTTTTTTCGCTGGGGCGTCGTTTTCCATTCGCTCAACATGACCTAGCCAGCGAAGCCGCTCGATTTTAATGCACTTAACTATGTCAATGTCAGCGTACAGCTCATACAGCTCGTGGTTCCATCGAATTCGGTACTCGCCATTGACGCAGATTGGACCGAAGATCTTACGAAGGATCTTTCTCTCGAAGGCTCCCAAAGTCTTTTCATCAGAACTGCTCAACGTCCAAGTTTGTGCTGCATATAATAGGACGGGCATGATTAGTGACTTATAGAGCGTGAGTTTTGATCGTCGAGAGAGGGCTCTGCTTCTCAATTGCCTACTCAGCCCAAAGTAACACGTGTTGGCAAGAGTTATCCTTCGTTTTATCTCAATACTGACATCGTTGAAAGAGTTTACGCTGGATCCCAGGTAGACGAAGTCCTTAACAACCTCGAAGGAGATGTTGTTAATAGTGACGTGGTTTCCAAGACGCTGGGACTGTTTATTTGTTGACACCAGGTATTTCGTCTTATCTGTGTTCACTACAAGACCCATTCGACTTGACTCTTTTGCTAACCTGGAGAATGCTGCGCTGACTTCGCACGTATTATGGCCAATAATATCGATATCATCAGCATACGCCAGCAGCATAATACTTTTGTAGAATATCGTGCCACTGCGCCTCAAATCAGCAGCTCGGATGATCTTCTCCATCATTAGGTTGAAAAAGTCGCACGATAGGGAATCCCCTTGTCTAAAACCTCGTTTTGGTATCGAATGGAGGAGTGAGATCCTTCCCGATTTTAACTGTGCTGCTGGTGTTGCTCAGTGTCATTCTACAAAGGCGGATGAGCTTTGCAGGAATACCAAATTCAGACATGGTGGAATATAGATGATTCCTTATTGGACTGTCGAAGGCGGCTTTGTAATCGACAAAAAGATGGTGTGTGTCGATTTGTCTAGGGTCTTCTCCAAGATTTGTCGTAGCGTAAATATCTGGTCTATGGTGGATTTGCCAGGTCTGAAGCCACACTGATAAGGTCCAATCAGCTGGTTTACGATGGGCTTCAGTCTTTCACATAGTACGCTCGACAGAACCTTATATGCGATATTAATAAGGCTTATCCCACGGTAGTTGGCGCAAATTGTGGGATCGCCTTTCTTGTGGATTGGGCAGAGCACACTGAGGTTCCAATCGTTTGGAATGCATTCTTCCGACCATATTCTGTATAGAAGCTCATGAATGCATTTAAATAGAGCTTCGCCTCCATTCTTGAAGAGCTCAGCAGGTAAGCCATCGGCTCCTGCGGCTTTGTTGTTTTTAAGCCGAGCTATAGCTTTCAAGACTTCACTATGGTCGGGCAGCGGAACTTCAACGCTGTCGTCCAAAATTGGGGATTCCGGGATATCATCTCTATTGGCGGGATTGTTGTCGTCGTCGCCATTCAGAAGCCTAGAGAAGTGTTCCCTCTGTTCATCTGTTCATCAGTGTAATCTGGATATCTGTCAATAGATTCCCATTTTCATCCTTGCAGGAAGAGGCCCCGGTCTTAAAACCATCGGCCAGGCGTCTTATTTTTTCGAAAAATTTTCGGACCTCATTCCTGTCACCATGCATCTCAATTTTCTCGCACTCACGCATTTCCGCTTCTCTTTTCTTTCGCCTGAAAATGCGTCTCTCTTCCCTCCTCTTCTCTTTGTATCGCTCCTTAGCAGCACGCGTTACAACCGACTGCAGGGTGGCTTTTTAGGCGGCGTCTTTTTCTGCAGTGGCGTCGCGACACTCCTGGTCGTGCCACTGGTTTCGGTGAGGGCGGTGATAGCCAATCACCTCTTCGGCAGCCGTACGCATAGAGTGGGAAATATGATTCCACTGCGCGCATATATCGTCGATCGGAGGAGTGCTTTCTTAAAGCAGGAGTGAGAGTCGAGTAGCGAAGTCTTCGGCTGTTTGTTTTGATTGCAGCTTTTCGGCGTCTAGCTTTCTCTGTGCTGGATTGCGCGCATTCTAGGTTGCGCTTAGTTCAACTTCCGGAAACTTATCAAAACGTTATGTAAAATGCAGCAAACCATCATCCAGTCGTTGCATTCCTTCATATTTTGATTAGTCGTCAATTAAAATTGTACTTCCTTTAAGCTGCCGAATCTTTATTTTAAAATACTTTTATTTTATTTAAAGCAATTCTCAACTCAGACGCAGTATTTAGAAAAAGATTTGTTGAAAAGATCTCTATCCTCTTGAGTATTAAGACAAGAAGTGTTCAGGCCTTTTTGGAAGTGGAGAGTTTAAAAAAATGTTTGCGTCATGGACACTGCGTGGATAACCTATTATTATTTGCCTTATTCGCAAGTTATAGTCGCATACAGCGTGTATCTTAATGACATATTGTCGTTTGCTGGAAAGAAAACAGCTCATGTTTTTTGGTGGGTGCTTCAGCTGGTTTTATTTCAGACACATCAAGATACTCTACGCATCCAGGCATTTCTTCCTTTGTTGCTGAAATTATTTTCAATCTTTCCCTTGCCATTGGTCAAAATAAAAATCTTTATTTTTAATTCAATAGAGCTTTGAAAACATGTTTTGACACATTTTGAACGGTGCCTCTATCACCCACACCGAAAAGATAAGCTAAGAACTTTCGGAATTGAAAGTCCATCGCCAGAGGAGCATAATCGGTAATGGACTTTTTTGAGCTGCAAGTCTATCGGAAGCTGTGATGTTCTTGAAATTGTCTTAAAGACATCATCGTGTGTTATTAACTCAAATATATATATAAACTCCTCTGGGCATACGCGAACCAATTGGTTAAATCTATCGACGTCAAATATTCTTAATACGTTTTGCTGCCACTTGTCAGATTTCGGAACTCCAAAGTGGACACTTCTGTTGTTGCTCAACAAAATAACCATGTTCATAAGAAAAAGTACATTAGTTTCTTCTTCCTCATTTTCGTCACCAGAAAAAGACTTGCAATTAATTTTAAAGAAACACACAATTAATTTTTTAATTAATATGAGGCAGACATTGTAACGTCTAAAACATGCGTTTCGCACAAGCCGAAAACATGCTTTTCGGTATTGTGATAAAAAATATTTATTTTCGCCTGTTTTGTATCAGCTGATTGAAAGTTGAAATAAAACAATTATTTATGAGGGGTTGTTCACACTAGTTGTAAACAATTCAGAAGCTGATTTGTCCCTTGTGATGATAGGCATAAAATATGGTGGCTTGTTGGTGCAATGTGTTGATTCAAGTTTATACCCAAAGAACTAAAATATAAGGAAGTGGTATTGTCTACACATACAGTGTACGTGAACTGTGGCCGACTTTGTAAATTGAGCGAGCGAGACAGAGTGAGTTTTTCTGACATTTCTGAGCGCACGTCAGCTATTCACAAGTCTTCTCAGTGAAAAAATAATAATAAATTAATTAAAAGCGATTTTGATTGCTTATTCTTACTGCTTTTAAGAGAATTTAAAATATATTAATAATTGCAAGATGCATTTAGCAGTTAAAAATTGCACAAGTTCGTAAACAACCCAAAACAATGCGATTTCATTCCACGGTAAATATTTCATTTCATTTCATTTCATTTGTTTAATCAATGGAAATTATCCTTACTGACTATACAATTAATTTATTTAAGACTAGGTATCAATATACAATATCACAAAATATTAGTTTGCTATTTATAAATTGACAATAGCATATTATTAAAATTTCTTCTAGATGCAGTGAAATCTAAATTATTCATTTCTGATATTTTATTGAATTCTCGCAAAGCTCTTTTTATTGGAGAATTCGAAGCATAATTCGTCCTATGAGTTCCTAAATGGAATAGGTGATTATGTCTTAATGTTCTAGACGGGACACTAAAGTTTATTTGACTAAACAAGTGTGGGCAATCTATAATGCCAGAAACAATATTGTATAAAAAAAGCTGGGACACTATAGTCCTTCTGCTTCTAATGAAATAAGATTAATACATCGTACATCGTAGGGAGGAAGAGGATCCGAAAAATTTAAGGACCGTAGCGCAAATTTTATAAATTTACGCTGCACACGTTCAACGCGATCAATGTGATTCCTATAGATAGGATTCCAAATAAAAGACGCATACTCTAATTTAGATCTCACTAGGCTTGTGTAAAGCAGCTTTAGAGTATGCCTTAGGAATTATGCAATTAAGATGATGCACAAAAGTAAATTTGGAATCAAAGATGACACCGAGATACCTAATATTCAAACCCTTTTTTAGTGTATGACCATTTAAGCTAAATTCTGCTTGATAAGGATTATTTAATTTTGAAAAAGTCGCATGGTAACATTTTTTCAAATTCAACGATAAACGATTCTTTGAACACCAGTTATGTACATTATCTATTTCATTTTGTTGTGCACACACATCATTTACGTTTGCAAAACGTGAGAAAAATTTCAAGTCGTCTGCAAATAATAGAAACTTTGAACTTAAAAAACAGTTACTTATATCATTTATAAAAATAATGAAAAAAAGAGGTCCCAAAATACTACCTTGAGGTACACCCGAGGAAGCAATATACGGCCGTGAAATTATATTTTCCATTGCCACCATCAAAGTCTATTAGATAGATAAGACTTTACCCAAGTCAAGAAGTGGAATGAAATCCTAACTTCGAAAGTTTATTTAATAATAAGGTATGTGAAACCTTATCAAAGGCTTTTGAGAAATCCATGTACATGGCATCAACTTGCAAACCCTGTTCGAAAGTAGTAATAGAATAATCAGTAAAAATTGATAAGTTCGTTGTTGTAGAACGATTTGGCATGAAACCATGTTGATATTGGGAAATTATACTTTTAAGTTCAAAAGATAGTTTTAATTTGACAAAACTTTCGAAAAGTTTAGAGATGTTTGAGAGTTTAGATATAGGCCTATAGTTTGTTATATCATTTTTAGAACCGCTTTTATAGATTGGGGTAATAAAAGCAATTTTCCAAGCATCCAAAAAGACACCAGATAGCAAGGACTTGTTAAAAATTATTCTAAGAGGAACTGAAAGTGAGTGATGGCATTTTTTTAATATAAACGCTGAAAAACCATCAATATCATTTTTTCTTGAATTTTTCAAACTAGTGATAGAAGTTAACACATCACAATTTGAAATTTGTAGGGAGCCAAAGTTTATATTAGCTTCATAGTTTAATTCTAAACCAACACATCGATCATCATCAGCTTCAAAATTAGAGCAAAAAAATTTTTCAAAAAGATTGACTGATTCAGATAACGACTGTCATGAATCATTTTCATAAAACATTGTAGTTGGTATACCAGAAGAAGATTTTTTAGAATTTATAAAGCTTCAAAAATACTTAGGGTTATGTTTAATATTTTCCTCAAATTTACTTATGTACTGCTTATATAAGAATTTATTAAGAAAGTTGAATTCTCTCAGGTAATGATGATGTGTTTGATAGTATACAATATTGTTCGTGGCTTTATAGAGTTTGGAGAACTTATTTCTCAAATTTTTTAGTTTCTTTAGACCACGTGTATACCACTGTAGTTTGAAAACCACTTTAGTCCACTTTGGAATATTTGTGTTGAAAATATCTAAAGTTTTAGATTTAAAATATAGAAAGGAGTCATAGGTATCCAAGTGTTTCAAATTATGCTCCCAATTTTCACTAGCTAAAGCATTGTTTAATTCAACAAAATTGCATCTACTGAAATCATAGGTTAAATTCAAAGGTATGGAATTTGCAGTTTTACAAGCAAAATTATAAAATGTAATATCAAGTACTAGGGGTAAATGATGTAAATAAGAATCACTGATCGGAAATTGACATATTTCAATATTATAATTAAAATTTTTACTAGTAAATATGAGATCTAAAAATCTATTTAATTTATTAGGAAAACTATTAACTTGTATAAAATCTAGACTAAGAAGTGAATCGATAAAAAATATTTCATGTGATGAGTTTACATTAGTAGCAATAAGATAATTTTGTTGAAAAGAGTTAGACCAAAATACTTTATTTAAGTTGAAATCACCCAGAATACAATAGTGAGAGCTGCTTGGTGAATCTAATGCCAATCCCATAATGTTGTCAGCATGAGCCACATACAGTGAGTCAGGACTATTTGGGGGGATATAGGATACAGCCAGAAATAAACGTTCCGTTGATCCATGAATTAGCACCCAGAGTTGATCCAATAAAGTGTCAGTATTTGTAAGTGACACGTTACTACAGCAAAGTGAAGATTTTACTGCTACAAGGACACCACCACCTCTAGCAAAGCCAGTTTTCAAGGCATCTCTATCCTTGCGAAGCACCTGATATAAATTGAATTCGAAAAATTCAGCATCAAATAAGTCATCATTGAGCCATGTTTCAATAATATCAATAATATCATATTCAAGTTGAGACGACCATAGTTTAATTAGCTCCGTCTTCGTTCGAATGCCAGACATATTTTGGTAATAAATTTTTAAGGAATTTTGTTTTATATTATTATTTAAATATTGCGACGACGTCGGTCCTTTTTGTGAAAAAACTCAAAGTTACTAACAGAGACATTAACAGGCCATAAAGCTGGATCTAGCACACGATCTGCTAACGAAGCTGATATGCCAAGCCGAAAATTAATCTTATCAATTTCAGCTTCATTTACATTTTTCTACAATCATTTTCTTGTAGAAGATTTTGACAAGATAAATGGTGTTTCTCAATACCAGTATATTTATTTATATTATTTATAATATCCACTGCACCAACAGATGGCTGAAATGAGGATAAGTGAAACCAATGCAAGGGTTCGATTACATCCAAATCCGAATTTATATTTTGCCCATTAAGAATTTTTTTATTTTTTTGCCTAGCAAGCAAGTTTTTTGAAGCAATATCAGCTAGACGATTTTCCTGGCAGTTCGACTCCAAAACAGCAGCATAACTAGTAGAAGCAGCAACACCAACAGAATCGCTACCAAAAACACCAACAGCACTTCCATCAACAACACCAGCATCAACAGCAGCAAATCCTTTAACGAAATCAGATTTGGCTTCGCTCCCAACAATAACATTAGCATCACCACTAACAACAACATCAGCAGCATTAATCATAATATTATTGTCAGCATTCGACACACAATTTGATGAAGTAAAAATTGTATTATCTAGTTCAATGACCCCACACGAACCTTGAGCAAAGGCAGTGTTAGAAAAATCACGACTAGTAGCTTGCACTTTGTCAACGTTAAGAACCAGTTTTACTGAGTTTTTGTTGTGAATGTTTTTATGATGCAGTTTTACATTAGCAATGTTATTTGATTTATTATTGACTATATTTCCGCTTAATCTTTCAAGGCAGATCGGAGATTTAGATTTTTGCGAGCGCGTAAGAATTCTATCGAAATGTAGGTTTTTTCAGTTGAATTATCAAAACTGGTTTTTTCAGCGACACCGATATTATAGTTTCCAGACGAGTCACTAGATTTGGCTGCATCTTTTAAAAGAGTTAAGATATTATGAACTTCACTAATTTTTTTTAAACAAATTGAAATAGGATGTTCAAGACACAAATCACATTTGTATATCAGATTTTTATTAGATTTAATGAATTTCAAAGTATCTTCACTAATATCGGCACAGTGTGAATGTAGTTTATTACAGCAAAATTCACACGTAACCGCAACAGCGAGATTAATGTTTTTATTGCATTTATAGCACAAAGACATAGCGAACGCATTAACAAAGCGACATTTTCACGACGAGAGCTCAACTGAAACTGATATATATTAACTAGTTATATTTTTCAACGTTTTTTATTAACCTTATTTTATTTTAATTGAACCTAACAAAGTGTTTTTAGTTCGAAATTTAATTATTTCTTATTGGGAGTGTGTTAAAATAGTAAATTAGTTCCGGTTGTTTTCGCATCAATTTGATGCAAACACAGTTGTCAAAACGCAAACACTGCTTTAGGGGCGCATTATTTTGTCTCTCTTTAACGCACTTTTGAGGCGCTTTTGTCTTCAGCAAAGTTTATGATATATAATTTTTTTCAGCTTTCTGGATATTCTGGATCTCAAATTATATTATATTATTTCATATATTATATTATATTATATTATATTATATTATATTATATTATATTATATTATATTATATTATATTATATTATATTATATTATATTATATTATATTATATTGTATTATATAAGTTATATTATATTTTATTATATCATGTATTACATTTTATTTTATATTATATCATATATTATATTATATTTTACATTATAACATATATCATATTATCGGGCATGTTCTTAAATCCGATTCACGTCGGAATCGGATTTACTTCCGATGACATTTGAATGAAAGATGTTCTGCAAAGAAGGTTGGCTCTGGTGTGGCGTCGGACGTCATTCTGGAGGGCAGTGGCGTTGCCATGGAAGCTCTTCTGAGTGTCGGACGGTGCTATGTCAAGTGGTTCTCCTTTTTTGTGAGGGCTTACAGGATTCGGTTAGGCTGCTTCCGATGCTTAAGCCTGGATCACAGGGTTAAGGAGTGCAGACTAAAGGAGGATGTCTGCTGGCACTGTGGCCAGAGTGGACACAAGGCTAGGGTATGCAACAATGCGTTGAGTTGCCGCAACTGTGCATTCAAGGGAATGCCTTCCGAACATCAAATGATGTCCGAAGCATGTCTCTGCACAGTGCAATGCTAGCCCGGGCGAACGCTAGACATTAATGAGTGCAAAAATCTTGCAACTCAACTGTCAGAGTTCATATGCCGTGATGTGTGATCTTGGCCGGTTATTTGGAAAGTAGTGGGAGTAGTTTTGCTCTGGTTCAGGAACCTTATACAACCAATGGCTGTATAAGAGGACTGCCTTCAGGAAGGCGGGTATCGCTTGACCTCAGATGCAATTCTGCTGTCATTATCAATGACAATAATGTTGAGTGCATGATTGTCAGCGTTAGTGAGTGGGGAGTTTGCGTAAGCGTGGAATGTGCGTTTGGTAGGATGTTTTTGGTGAGCGCTTATTTCGCTGATCCTTTGGAGCCGTATCTTACGTACTTGGACTCGGTGCTACTACTTGTGAGTAGCAATCCGCTGATCCTGGGTTTCGACGCGAATGCATCATCACCTATGTGGTTCAGTAAGGTATGCAGACACTCGTCTGGATATCGGAACCATAGTAAGGGTGAGATGCTGACTGAATGGATGCTTAGTAGATGCATCAGTGCTCTCAACGAGCCAAGTGAGTGGTATACATTTGAAGGACCTAATGCGGTCAGCGATATTGATGTTACTTTAACCAATAGCGTAGCCTTAGGATTTTTTACTTTCAGCTGGGTAATTCGTGGGGGTTGGGGAATAAGTGACCATAATTTATTTGAAATTGTGCTCACTTATGATAGGAGTGCACGTCGTCCAAATGAGATTAAAAGATGGCGTACTCGCGGTGTGAACTGGGATGTTTATGGCGTATTTCTTCACGAAATGGCTATGAGTGTCCCACTTCACGAGTTTCAAGAAAAAACCGTAGGTCAACAGATAGCTCTGATAGGTGATTGGGTTGAGCGTGTCAACGACACTCTGCTTGCGAGATACCGTAAGGCAGATCGCAGTGGGGTCAAGTGGTGGACAAGTGATCTTACTCTAAAAAGGAGGTCACTTAGGCGTCTCAGGATTAGATTCCAGAGGGCCAGAGTGGCTGGAGACATTGACGTATCCCAGCATGAAATAGGTACAGAGTAAGCTTAAGAGAATACAAGGAGCTGTTTGTCCGTATAAAAGAAGAAGATTGGAGGGATTTTGTTCATGGGAATAGAGACGACCCATGGTGTATGGCATACAAAATATGTCGTGGCCAGGGACGATCTATTGACGTGAGCGGTATCCGCCAAGATGGTACCGTTCTGACAGAATGGCGGGATTGTGTAAATGCTTTGTTGAGCTCATTTTTTCCGAGAACCGATGGTGAGGCCACTTCACTTTTTAGGGAGGTGGAGGATCCCCCGGAGAGTGAGATAGAGTATGGCATGATGCAACTCAGGGGGAAGAAATCTCCAGGTATAGATGGTGTGACTGGAGAGATGTGTAAAAACATCTGGAAGGTTATTCCGTAGTACCTGGAAGCCTTGTATGGTAAGTGCTTAAGCGAGGGTTATTTTCCCAACGTGTGGAAAAAGCCAAGAGTGATCCTGCTTCTGAAGTCACCTGATAGACCGAGGAGTAATCCTCGGTCCTACCGGGGCATCAGCCTTCTTCCGGTGCTTGGAAAAGTGCTGGAGAGGATTATGGTGGAACGGCTCCAGGAGTGCGAAAACCTGCAGATTTGCGATAGGCAATTTGGTTTCCGCAAGGGAAAAAGTGTTGAGGATGCCTGGCTGTATGTCAGGGGCTCCGTAGAAGAGAGTAGCACCAAATATGTTTTGGGGCTATTCGTTGACTTTATGGGTGCCTTTGACTATCTGTGCTGGGATAAGGTGATAGACAGACTAAGGGAAGTGGGTTGCAGGGAAATTAAGCTCTGGCAAAGTTATTTCTCTGGTAGAGAAGCATGCGTGTTAGGTGTTAACCAAACAGTAGGGATTGATGTTGTTCGTGGCTGTCCCCAGGGGTCTATCTGTGGTCCATTCACTTGGAACCTCAAGATGGATCCTCTGCTGCGGCAGCTTGAACGTCAGTCTAAGTGCTGTGCGTATGCTGATGACCTGCTTGTTCTGGTTGAAGGATAGTCTCGTGCTGAACTTGAAGTCAGGGCAAGTGAGGTTATTGCTACAGTGTGTGCATGGGGTTCACGTGTAGTTGTTAGCGGGGCGAGGGACAATTCCGCGATGATGCTGCTTAAAGGCGGATTATCTCGTGGTCCACCCCCCCCTGTCAGCTTGGAGGGTGTAGGTCTCAGGTATGTGACAGAGGTCAAATACCTGGGAATTTGGATGAAAGAAAGAATGAACTTTTTGGTGCACCTAGAGAAGTTGAGAGAGCGTCTGTTGACAGTAGTAGGGCGAATGCGTAGATTACTTAGGAGTGACTGGGGACTCAGTAGGAAGGCTGTGCGCCTCATGTATGATGGGCTATTTGTTGCTTGTGCAACTTATGGCTCGGTCGTGTGGGGTGACGTGGTCAGTACTGCTGTAGGCTACCGGAAGATTCTCTCTTGTCAGAGAGTAATCTTAATTGGGTGTTTGCCGGTGTGCCGTACGGTCTCTACGGATGCCTTGCAGGTGCTGATGGGGGCACCTCCTCTGGATTTGGTGGTAATGCAAACCAGCATTGCATACCGGATTTGGAGGGGTCTTCCCCTAGCAGTGACTGATTGGACTTCGGATGTGCTAGTTAGGGATATGAGTACCACAGAGTGGAAGGCTATGCTAAAAGAGCGCGTACAGTCTAGGTGGCAATCTAGATGGAACCAAAGTCAGAATGGTAGAATTGCCTACCAGTTTATACATGACGTGGCGTTGAAGGTCGCCCGGAGTTTGGATTTTCTCTGAGTCTGGGCTTCCTTTTAACTGGTCATGGTTCTCTGAACGCATTCTTGCGTAAGAGAAATCTCAGCACGACTGAAGGTTGTGATTGCGGAGAAATCTTTGAAGATTGGTCGCGAAATAAAACAAATAACGAGTAAACCAAAGAAAGGAAAAATGGAACAAAAATTTATCCCGTGACTTAAAATTTAAATTTAAGTCCCGTGACCAGTTCCGCAAGCACCTACTGGAGGAGCAACGCCGTCAGCCACAGACTCAACGTCTAAGCCCCTCCTGGGAGGAGAGAGTTGATGAGCCATGGAAGAAGTTCCCGCGCATTACTCTGCAACGGACAGTAGACCACGGAGGCATGGAGGGACCGGTGGAGGACAGAAAATCCGAATGTGTTTAACGTAGACACCTGCCTTGATGGCTTAATTATATGGTGCTCCAAGCACGGGACCAAAACATTGCGTCGGCCTGCGCCCCTTTGAGAATTCAAAGGTACCAAATTAGCTCCATGTTGTGATGACATTTCGCAACCCTTGGTTTGGGTGGAGGCCTATCTAACACCTCTTCCGTACTAAGGGGTACAGCACCCGAGTTGAGAATGCAACTCCACACTGAGCAAGATTGCTCTACCCACGATATAGGTAGTAAACCACAACCACCACGATTCTCCCCAAAGGGCCATACCCGATCAGTCGGTCTGACATAAGTCAAGGGCCGCCGACTGCCCGTAGTAGCAGTTTTTAAGTCTTTGGTCGGACTTCGTAGCAAGCTACTGCCAGTTGAGCTTATCACCGCTCCGGACTGGTGGCCATTTAAACATGTTCCTAAGAACAACTCCTCAATTGATCCAACTATTTGGATCCACAGACTATCTTACAGATGAATGACTGCAAAAGTCATTCACCTGTTACGGCGTCTAGTAAACACCTGACAAGCGAACTCGTTCAAACTGGTAATTTGCTCACTAGATGCAAGCGCATTACTATAGCCGCTTAGCTCATAGTCGCCGATAGAAACACTATTGCCAGATCAAGAAAATGATAGTCTACGTAATTTATTGGCATCACTTTTTGAAAAACAACCATGTTTATGTCACATAAAAGAAAAAAAATCACAATCAAAAGTAAACAAAGCAACAAATAATAAATTATATTCTATTTGCACAGAATAGCAAAATGAGTGGTAAGATAACATTAAACTTATACGTAGGCTTGCCATACGTCAGGATTTAGTCCGGATTGTCCGGACTTTTCAACCATGTGCGGACTTTGTCCGGACTTATGATTTTGTCCGGACTTGGACCCAACAAATTGAAACAATAATTATAATATCTCTTTCCTAGAAAATAGTTCTCGTGTGAACACAAAGTGATCTTTAAGAAAGTAGCTGTAACATCCTGTGTAAGAAACTAATAAAATAATTTAATGAACTGTTAATCATATCGTTGTTATATTTACGATTGTTGTTTGCAGTTAGTATTAATTTGTTTTGACCCTTCTTGATTTGCGAAATATTGCGATTTGTTTTTGTAGGTGTTTTAGTACTATTTTGTACTAAGTAGCCCCACATTTGATACATATTTAGTGCAAAATTCATTTTAGTTTTTATTTATTTTTATTTTCATATAATTATTTATTGTGGAGTTATTGTTACGTTTTTATATTCATTCTAAGTTCATTATTTTTTAAAGAACGTGTTTATTTTTAAATATTTCGTTAAATATAAATGAATTACATACATATTGTTTTATATTCCTACTAATTTGAAAGCATCAACAGCTTCTTACATACATAATTAATTTAAGAATTCTTGCTGCAAGCTTTATTGAATTGTACAAGTGAAGCAATATTGTGGATGTCATCTATTCATACCCCCTCCCGCCCCCTCCACAAAAAAGAACTCCAAAAGTGTCCGGACTTGTTTTCAAAAAATTATGGCAAGCCTACTTATACGGCCATGTTGATAGTACAAAAAAATTCAATTTTTATATATTCTAGCAGTAAACGCAAGAAGTGGAGCCGTGAGGAGACGTTTGGATTCCTTAAATACTACATGGCCAGAAAGGACGAATTCAAGCATGCCAGAAAGAAAATCAATGTGGACATTGACTTGGAAGTGGAGTACCTCTTTGAGCCAATCAATGTGCCAGAGTCACCAGAGATGCCTTCTACATCCGCTGCTGCTAGAAACATCAAAAGGAAGAGTCCTCGAGACCTGTATAATGCAGAGAAGAATTTGTTAGTATAATTACGTGAGTTTCCTCAGAGCTTTCCATTTTGAGCAGAAAATGTGTTACATTTTGATAAAAATAAAATTTGTCAATTTGTGCTTATTAATAATTATGTATGTTCAATATTTGACAGTAACAGGCAATGCTGCTAAGTTTTGAAGAAAAAAGTTAAGCGAAATATTAAGCCCCGATGAGCGTTTTTTTTGACAAGCTTATATAGCGATGCCAAAAAAACACACCTAATAATGAGGTAATATTGCAACTAACTGATGGAATTCTTCCTTTTGCAGAATCTGTCAGTGAATTATCGAGAGCTTGTTAGGTAGGTATCGGTCATGTCAGCCTTTGCTTCCGTGGCTTCATCGCTTGCAACACGTCGTCCAAATGGTGAAATCATCGCACTCACCGACCGTTTAGTTCACTACAGCGTCTGCTACGTACTGTGGCATACGTTTTACGCTGGACCTCAATAACAAAATATTGTCATCTTCCTGTCAGCGCTGCTGAATTGGACAAAGCCTTACAGACTCTCATTCGCATTTAACAGAGCAGCGTTTTTACAATGGAGTTGTATCACCTTCGAAATTGTAACAGCTTACCAAACTCAAGTAAGTTACTTTCTCTTAACCCATATATCGATGAGAATAGCATCTTACGTGTTGGAGGTCGTATCAACAAAGCTGAAGTTGCCCATGATCAGAGATGTCCTATCATATAACCGAAATATGGAGTTTTGGTGCAATTGATAATTCGTCAAGCTCACGAACGCACCCTACATGGCAGCACCCAGCTCATGCTGCACGTTATACGCAGTCGATATTGGATTTTGAATTGAAGGCAAGCCGTAAAAAGTTGTTTGCACAATTGCGTGGTCTGCCGCCGCCACCGTGGCACAATGTTGAGACAGCAGATGTCCTCGTTGCCCAGTCACAGGGTCAATGCGTCCCGACCATTCCTTGCGTCAGACGTAGACTATTGCGGACCTTTCACACTGCGCATAGGTGTACAGCGATCACGCACGACTGTCAAAACCTATTTAGCGATTTTTGTGTGTGTGGCAACGAAGGCCGTACATATTGAGGTGGTAGATGATCTCTCATCGCAAGCTTTTTTAGATGCATTTACTCGCTTTATTAGCCGCCGAGGTCTATGCAAAGATTTATACAGCGACAACGGTACCACGTTTGTTGGTGCGAACCGCTTGATGCAAGATGACTTGGCTGGCTCAATCTTTGGCAAGCATGGGTACACATTGGCACTTCATCACCCCCAGCGCTCCACATCAAGGCGGCCTATGGGAGGCTGCTGTCAAATCGGCCAAACACCATTTGGTCCGGATTATCGGTTCACAAACTATGTGGCATAATCAAATGCAGACTTTGGCAGCACGAATCGAAGCGTGCCTTAACTCTCGTCCGCTCACTCCACTGTATGACGATCCAGAAGAAAGGTTTACACTGTCTCCAGGAGACTTTCTGATCGGAACTCCACTCATCGCAGTGCCTGAGCCTAGTGTCACCGAGGTTCCAGCAAAACGCCTCAAGCAATGGCAGTGGATACGCCAGATTCATCAGCAGTTTTGGCAGAGATGGAGTGGCGAGTATTTATCAACGCTACAAAAAAGAAATAAATGGCAAAAGCGGGTGGCTAACATCGTTGTCGGTGACATCGATTTTGGCAGACACGACAATTTACCGCAAACTCTCTGGCGCTTGGAACGTGTAACTGCAGTTCATCCGGGCAGTGATGGATGTATACGCAATGCTACACTTAAGACAGTGAATGGTTCAAAGCTGTGCCGTCACTTGGACTTTAATAATTTCGAGTCAGATGACTCGACTGGGCAGGATGTTAAGGAATAATTATGCCTGTTGCATACCCTGTCGCAACACTTTAAGTTTCATTATCTTGACAGCTTACACTGCTGTTCTACTCATATACATACTTTCTTACTTTTTGCATATAAATTATAAAGCGTGCTTGGTGTTACGCTTCGCTCAGCCTTACAGTGAGATTCATTGTTAAATTGAAATGTTATTATTAATAAAAATTGAATTAAATTAACTTTAAAACATAAAACTTAAACTTGTCTTGTATTTGGCTTGATTTCCCATACATAGTATTTAAAGGAAATAAAAAAATTTAACTCTACTAGCAATAAAAAACGTCAACAACATCAACCCCATAATCACATACATAAGGGACTGACTCATAACAAACGAAGGCAAAATAAAAATCTTATGGATACCCAGCCACGTTGGAATACAGGGTAACACTTTTGCAGACATGGTAGCAAAACAAGCAACAAGATCTCCTGTCAAACTCATAAATTCTGTCAATTTAAAAGACATAAAGAAAAACGTTGCCAATCAAATACTTAAAAACACTAGACAAAAGTGGACTGTATACACACATCCCTACAAAACCATAATTGGGGGATGATAAGGTTGGGGTATCATCCCCCAATACCCATTGGCAATCCCAAGAAGGCACATTATCATCAACACCAGATGCAGACTTGCCCACACAAGGATACCGCACCAACACCTACTAAATCGAAACAGCCACCTGCCATTTTTGCAACACGGAGTATCTCACTCTACAACACATCTTTGTAGATTGCCAAGCAATTGACTACATTCGGCAAGATCTTGAAAATCCGGAAATCAACGACCTGCTTAAAGACGTTAACATAGATAACATTAAGTTATTCATTAAATTCATTTCGAAACTGAATCTATACTTTGATATATAGCTTTCAAAATTATAATCATAATCTTTACCTCATTGCAATAATAAATCCTATAAGCTTAAGGCCTCAGTCGCTATAGCTAGATTTAAGTAGTGGAAATGTAATTTATTTACCTTTTTTAATTATAATAAAAAAAAAACAAATTTTAAGTTTTTGGGCTGGCCTCTACATTTGTAAACCAAACTTATAAACTTATAAGGCACATCGAATTGAACGTGATGCTACAAATCATGATTTTTTTTTGTTTAATTATGATTCATCAATTTTGTTTTTATTATTTAATAATAATTACACGGTGTTACAAAATGAAAACAAATCAAAAAACTTGCCTCGAGACATAGAAGAGGTAGTAGGCCTGGTTGAACATAAGATAACTGCATACTTAGTTTTTTGAAAATACCCTCAAAATCGGGATTTGTGGTCAAAAACCCGATTTTAGGTAGGTGCATGTATAGTTTGTTATGTAACTCCGTTATATCTAGCTCAATTTTTAAATTTAAACATTGATAAAAAGAAGAGAAATATACCCTTAATATAATGTATAGACCGTTTTTTTACAAAAAGAATTGACAAAGTTACAGGTAAAATCATTTGAAAATTTCTCATTTTTTTTTAATTTTTTCAACTTCAACAACGTTTTGTTAACAAATTTTGTTTTGTGGCACTATTAGTCTTAGCAGGATTCTGAAAGCCTGTTAAATTTTGCGTTCAACAAGCTATCATTTACTTCAATTGGCTAAAATACAAAAGCAAAAAATTTTAATTTTATTTTTTTTTTCTAAAAATGTTTATTTGACCTTTTTCGTTTATATATATTATAATCGATTTCACGGTTTAGGGACCAGCAGTCAAAAATGAGAAATTTTCAAATGATTTTACCTGTAACTTTGTCAATTCTTTTTGTAAAAAAACGGTCTATACATCGACTCATAACCGCCAAAATATCTTAAGCGCCAAAAAGAAAATTTTACAGGAGAAGGTTTTTTTTAATTATCTTTGCTATTAATTTTATCTTTTATCTCTTATCTCTTTGCTATTAATTTTTTTTTAATAATTTTATCTCTTATATTGATTAATTTCTTTTAGAGAATTTCATCTTAAGCGACACTTTGTTGTCATGAAAAATGTAAACAAACATGTAGTGTGTACTTAAGCTAAAATTGCTTTTGGTTTAAATTCATAATCTAATTTCGTACACCTATGAAATTTTGACAGACGATGTAAACCATCGCAAATTATCGATTTTCATCAAAAAACATAAATAGGATATTATGTCGCTTAAGATATTTTGGCGGTTATGAGTCGATATTATATTAAGGGTATATTTTTCTTCTTTTTATCAATGTTTAAATTTTTAAAATTGAGCTACATAGATATAACGGAGTTACATAACAAACTATACATGCACCTACCTAAAATCGGGTTTTTGACCACAAATCCCGATTTTGAGGGTATTTTCAAAAAACTAAGTATGCAGTTATCTTATGTTCAACTAGACCTACAACCTCTACTATGTCTCGAGCCGAGTTTATTTTCACTGTTACACCGTGTTATTGGACAATAAATATGAAAAAAAAATTCGTGCAATTATATGTCTACGATTCTCTTTCTCTTAAATAATACCAGTCAAAAATGAGTAACGTGTTTTTTCTCCTGGGGGCAGAGAGGAGGCTATGCCCCTCCCTTTTTTTACAATTTTAATTCTATATAAATAGGTATATCTCTTAATTCAAACTCGCTAACCAAAAAGATTTTTTAACTTAGTGAGCACATAAGCTCAAACTCTATCAAAATGCGTCATTGCATAATATTTTTAAAGCCCCCTCGCAACGATTTGTTCAAAAGATAATAATTTCATTATAATTCTGAAAAGTTATTCAAAAATTGTGAGCGTAACTGGAATAGAGCTTCAATTTTAGTTATAATTCTTAGAAATAAAAATGAATGTACGTTTGTGTGTCCTGACTATATTTCTACACCGTTCATCCGATCGCGACGAAACTTTGTGTATAGAAGTTCTTTGAAACGAGGCGGGTCATGGGGCTATCAATTTTGATCCACCTTGAACACCAGATGGCGCTGTAGTACAAATATTTTACAAAATCACCTAAAACTCCCAAACCGCTCATAAGATTAGAATGAAAATTGGTATGTAGTGGTTTTCAGCTACGATGAGTTTTTTAGCACAATCTTGTAAGATCCACCTTGGAAACCAGATGGCGTTCTAGTACGAATTTTTTACAAAATCGCCCAAAAATACAGTATGCCTACAATGGGTATATTTTTAGTTGTTTTTTTCTAGTTTACATGTGCAACTATTTGCAATATATAAACTTTTTCTTGAATTTAGTAGACTTCAAAAAATTTCCGAAATTTTGATACCAACAACACTTACATATCTTCAATACTGCGAAAATTTTTATTACAATGAATATTTAGGAGCGAGATCTTTCCCTTACTACCGCAAACGAAAAACTGATAATGATTTACGGATATGCAATTGGAATGTCCGAACCCTTAATTGGGATGGTGCCTCTATCCAACTGATAGATATCTTAGAAGGATACAAGGCTGATATCACCGCAATCCAATAAATGCGATGGATGGACAGGATTCCGCACGGTAAGCATCCTGTGATATCTACTACAGCGGCCATGCGGAGAAGCACGAGTTTGAATGCGGATTCGTGGTTGGCAAGAGACTACGGCATCATTTTCTGCGATTCACACCTGTGAACGAACGACTTGCCAAAATCCATTTCAAGGCAAAATTCTTCAATATAAGCCTTATTTGTGCGCACGCTCCGACAGAAGCCAAGAATGATGAGACCAAAGAAAGCTTCTACGAGCGAGCCCCTTGAAGAGGCCTATGAGCGCAGCCCTCGCCACGACTTAAAAATCGTGCTTGGTGACTTCAACGCCAAGATGGGTAAAGAAAATATCTTTGGTCCAACAGTCGGAAAGTTCAGCCTCCACGACAATACCTCCGATAACGGAATGAGGCTGACTGACTTTGCCGCAGCGCGAAACATGGTCGTTAGTAGCACTAGATTCAAGCATATCAATATTCATAAAGTAACTTGGCTGTCTCCTGATCAAAAGATGCGCAACCAAATTGATCACGTTTTGATTGACGGAAGGCACTCTTCCAGTGTTTTAGATGTACGCACGATCCGTGGTGCCAATATAGACTCGGATCATTATCTTGTCGCAGCCAAGATCCGTACACGCCTGTGCGCAACCAAGAATGCGCGCAATCCAGCACAGAGAAAGCTAGACGCCGAAAAGCTGCAATCAAAGCAAACAGCCGAAGACTTCGCTACTCGACTCTCACTCCTGCTTCAAGAAAGCACTCCTCCGATCGACGATAGAAGAGGTGATTGGCTATCACCGCCCTCGCCGAAACCAGTGGCACGACCAAGAGTGTCGCGACGCCACTGCAGAAAAAGACGCCGCCTACAAAGCCACCCTGCAGTCGGTTGTAACGCGTGCTGCTAAGGAGCGATACAAAGAGAAGAGGAGGGAAGAGAGACGCATTTTCAGGTGAAAGAAAAGGGAAGCGGAAATGCGTGAGTGCGAGAAAATTGAGATGCATGGTGACAGGAATGAGGTCCGAAAATTTTTCGAATAAATAAGATGCCTGGCCGATGGTTTCAAGACCGGGGCCTCTTCCTGCAAGGATGAAAATGGGAATCTAGTGACAGATATCCAGAGTACACTGACGATGTGGAGGGAACACTTCTCTAGGCTTCTGAATGGCGACGACGACAACAATCCCGCCAATAGAGATGATATTCCGGAATCCCCAATTTTGGACGACAGCGTTGAAGTTCCGCTGCCCGACCATAGTGAAGTCTTAAAAGCTATAGCTCGGCTTAAAAACAGCCAAGCCGCAGGAGCCGATGGCTTACCTGCTGAGCTCTTCAAGAATGGAGGCGAAGCTCTATTTAAATGCATTCATGAGCTTCTATGCAGAATATGGTCGGAAGAATGCATTCCAAACGATTGGAACCTCAGTGTGCTCTGCCCAATCCACAAGAAATGCGATCCCACAATTTGCGCCAACTACAGTGGGATAAGCCTTCTGAATATCGCATATAAGGTTCTGTCGAGCGTACTATGTGAAAGACTGAAGCCCATCGTAAACCAGCTGATTGGACCTTATCAGTGTGGCTTCAGACCTGGCAAATCCACCATAGATCAGATATTTACGACAAATCTTGGAGGTCCACCATAGATTATATATTTACGACAAATCTTGGAGAAGACCCTATCGAAACAAATCGACACACATCATCTTTTTGTCGATTACAAAGCCGCCTTCGACAGTCCAATAAGGAATCAGCTCATCCACCTTTGCAGAATAAAACTGAGCAACACCAGCAGCACAGTTAAAACCGGGAAGGATCTCACTCCTCTATTCGATACCAAACGAGGTTTCAGAAAAGTTGATTTTTCATCGTCCGTCTTTTTCAACCTGATGATGGAGAAGATCATCCGAGCTACTGATTTGAGACGCAGTGCTACGTTGCTGACGTATGCTGATGATATCGATATCATTGGCCATAATACGCGTGAAATCAGCGCAGTATTTTCCAGGTCAGCGAAAGAGTAGAGTCGAATGGGTCTTGCAGTGAACGCAGATAAGACGAAATACCTAGTGTCAACAAATAAACAGTCCCAGCGTCTTCGAAACCACGTCACTGTTGACAAAATCTTTTTCGAGGTCGTTAAGGACTTCGTCTACTTGGGATCCAGTACTAACTCTTTCAACGATGTCTATATAGGGATAACTCTTGCCAACGGGTGTGTCTTTGGACTGAGTAGGCAATTGAGAAGCAGAGGCCCCTCTCTTGACGAACAAAACTCACACTCTATAAGTCACTTATCATGCCCGTCCTATTATATGCAACACAAACCTGGACGTTGAGCAGTTCTGATGAAAAAACTTTGGGAGCCTCCGAGAGAAAGATCCTTCGTAAGATCTTCGGTCCAATCTGCGTCAATGGCGAGTACCGAATTCGATGGAACCACGAGCTGTATGAGCTGTACACTGACATCGACATAGTTAAGCGCATTAAAATCGAGCGGCATTAAAATCCAGCGTCGTTTAATTTAATGTTTGAAGTATTGAATTGAATAATTTTTTTTGTATTTTCGATTACCAATAACCTATTGAGTTTATCGATAATTTTTCTTTTTTTTTACTTACAGATTCAAACAAGCTGTGAGCTTTCAAACACAGCATATGTGTCAACAGGTGCAGCAATAAAATTTCCCACCCTTTCACATAGTGCAGTACGGGGCTTTGCAAACAATAATTTAATTTTCATATTTGCCAAGTAAAGGGAATTTTATTAAAGTTTGAAGTATATATTTAATTAAAAAAAGTGTTTGTGGCTTGTGTTTTCTATGTAATTGTTACATATATTGGTTCAAATTAGCCTTCGTTGTGTCCTCTATTGTATGTCATATCGTGAACTTTCGTAGTTCAGATCTTGTGATGTTCTCAAGTGTCCAGTCTAAATCTTATTTATTTCGCTTGTACTATTCATTATGGATGTAAAATTGCCTCAATCTTCCTCCACTTTTTCCGATTCTTTTTTTTTTATTTCATTTTGTAAGTACGATGTCAGTTTCCAAACGAGAACTTTTTTTAATATGGTATAATAAACCCGTTTCGTGCAAAAAATTTTTGGCAATAGAGACGTACATATTTAATAATGTTGTTGACAAAAATAAACACGATGAAGAGCAATGCCGTGAAGTGGGAAGAAAATAAAGAATGTTTAATGCGAAGCTAGTAGAAAAGTGGAAATCTTTTAGTAGCCGACTAGCATATTTCGAAAAGAAAAACAAGCTCCAACAACTTCTAAGAAACTAGGTTGACCTGTAAAAGACTTTTCGACATGTACTACGAAAAGCCAGGCAAATAAAATTTCTTCATTAATTAATGAATATTCGTGCAGCGAGCTAATGGTGGCAACATGTGCTAGTCTTTATAGGTCTGGGAAAAGGACTGCATCCAATGTAATGGCGATGTTGGTTTCGAATGACAACGTAGCTGCAAAAATTAAAAAAGATGTTGAATCTGATGGCCAACTTCCTGTAATATATACTCCAGAAGAAGCCTTGGCTCTTTATTTTGATGGAGATTACACAAAACACTCATACAAATTAATGCAGACTGGTGCCAAAGCTCGAAGTGCCAACATTTACCCAAGCTATGATGTTTTGAAATTAGCTAAGCAGAGGTGCTATCATAGTGGATTATTGGTTGCAGATTCTTCTGCTGAAGTCGCTCTACATAGCTTGGTGGACCACACTGTTACTAGGATCATTGAAGCACGCCCTGAGTTATTTGAAAACGTCATTACCGCTGGAAATACTGAAAAAGTCGTTACAAGTTATAAATGTGATGTGATGGTAGTAGTGGACATTCAACCTATCGGCAAAGCTATAGTGACCCCGAAAATAATATGATCGATGAGCATATGTTTACGGTTTGCATTGTGCCATTGCAAGTTCAACTCGGATCCAAAATAATTTGAAAAAATCCGACCAATAAAAATTACTTGTCAGAAGGAAACATCTGACGTAGTTAATACTGAGGTTGAGAGTAGTCAAACTTAAATATCGAATATTAAACCAACATGCCTAAGTACATTCCAAGTTTATCATCAGTTCTACATGACAACGATAGACGGAAAAGTTTTTAGTACTATTGTGGAAACATCATCACAAACGTGTTAAATTTGTAGGGCAACGCCAAAAATTACGAACAATCTGAATGCGATCCGAAATTTACATGTAAATGAAAATTTCTTCCAATATGATTTATCTACTCTCCACGCGTGGATTCTTTGTTTTGGGTGTGTCATTCATATTTCATACAGGCTTCCCATTAAAAAGTGGCAGATTCGCTGTAATGATAAAGATATTTTTGAAAAAAGAAAATCAGGCATTCAAACAGAGTTAAGAAAGAAAATGGCATTACTAGTGAATATACCAATGGCTGGTTATGGCAATACAAACAATGGTAACACAGCTAGAAGGTTCTTTCAACAACCTAATTTAGGTGTCAGTGAAGATATTATTTTAAGATTCAGCGTAATTTTGCGTGCTATGGCTTGCGGATACGATGTTAATACAGATGCTTTTGGGCAATACGCATTTAAAACAGCACAAATATTTGTAAATGAATATCCATCGTTTTACATGCCTAGTTCGATTTAGCTCGATTTTTAATACATGGGACAGAAATTAAAAATAATTTTGCACTACCAATTGGCATGATGTCGGAGGAAGCACTGGAGTCTAGGAATAAATACGTCCGCAATTTCCGCTTGCATCACACGCTTAAGACTTCACGACAACATACAATAGAAGGCCTGCTGCATGCGCTCTCAATTTCCTCAGATCCCTTTATATCATCAGTGTCTAAATCTACTTCCACCTCTTCAAAAAACAAATATTGTATTAGACACAGAAGTTCAAAATCTTCTTTTAGATGCTGAACTGCAGCCTCAATGTATGAACTCATTGATAGCTCAGATTCGGAATAACTTTTTCAAACAGTTTTTTTTATAATAACTAAAATTAAAAAAAAAATGGTTAAAAATACAAAAATACAAATAAAAAAAACAAAAATCAAAAATTGAATTGAAAAATGGTTTTTACCATAGTGGGTTGTATGGGAGGTGGACGTGACCCTTAAGCCGCATCGAAAAAAGAAGTTTGCAATGTTACCGCCTCATATGAACTATTATGTCGAAAAAGTAATGGGAGCGCAAACATTTTTTTTTGTGAGCGGGGCAAAAACAGCCGAATCGGTTTTTGTTGTTGTTGTTGTTGTATTTTGTTTATTCGTGTATATTGTTGGAAAACCTGTTCTTATATGTTGTTGTTGTTATTGATTTCTGTTACACCATACACTTTTCGTTTTTGCCGTCAGGGTGTTCATATGTAGTGAATCTTAAAACCAAGATAACTTTTTCGTTTAGTAATAAAAGTTAATTTTTTTCGCAAATATTTAATAACTTTTGACGGGCTTAAATTCTGCATCAGAAAAAATTTGGATTAGGGGGGTATTTTAAAAAGTGATGTTGAGAACTAGTATAAGGTGGCATCACAGTTCAAAGATTTTATAATATTAATGTAGCACTTGCTATAACCTTTTCAACGAAAACTTAACAATCGGACAATAAATAACCGAGTTATAGACAAAAAACTGATTCGGCTGTTTTTGCCACTCCCACAAAAAAAATGTTTGCACTCCCGTTGTTTTCTCGACATAATATGTAGTTCATATGAGGCGGTAACATTTGGGTTTTTTTTTTCTCATATAGAGCGATACGGCTTAGTGTCCCTATGAATATTAAAAAATATTCAATGCTGCACATCCTTGGGTGTAAACAAGCATCAGTACCAAGTTTCATACAATTATCTAAACTCTTTCTGCTAATGTAGCCCGACTTGTTCAGGTTCTAAAAAGTGTCAATTTCAAACCCATATTAAAAACTTATTTAGATGTCAACTTTTAAAACCCTAATACACGTATAATTTTTGTTTTTTTGTCTCTCCTAACATCATCTTTCTACAATATCTCATAATTTTGGAAAAGTTGCAAAATTGTCATACCTTGTTTCTTGGTTGTATAAGCGAGGAGTAAAAGTCGCACAACAAAAACAACAAAAATTCAAGAAATGTATAATTTCACAAATTTGTGTATCACATTTTCAATAACCCCTATGCCAAATTTCATTTCGATATCTTTATTTATTTTGGAGTTATTAATTTAATGCCACTAAATTAGCCATTTCGCCCACTGTGTAGCGCGAGCAAGCGCAAAACAGAAATGACTGGCGCAATTTCATACATGAGGCCAAAACCGACCACCAGTTGTAAGCGCCAGATAAGTAAGTAAGTAAGATCTTTCCCTTAGCAAAACTGGTGCACCAAGATTTGGTTAATAAAGATTTTTCGTTTAATTAACATAAAAAAAATCTATCAATTTGACCCCAAAAACATGAACATATCTTGAAAACTATGGAAAATTTTAGTACAACGATATATTTAATGCAACATCTTTGCTCAAAAATGAGAAATCAAAAACAATCAGAAATTAAATTTTGTGACTTTCGATTCAAACATCTCCGCTGCTTTTTTATAACAAAAGTTGTTTCAATTTTACGCAAAGATTAAGTTTTTGTGATTCAAAAAACAAGGCCCTACCCCTTGATTTTTTTGAAGAAATTTTTTTTTCCAATATTGTAGAGTTATATTTTTTAATAAATATAAAAGCTAAAAAAATAATTTATTAGAGAAAATTATCTTAGTATCTCTTACCAATCAAAAGTTATAGCGAATAATCTATATCCATAGCATTTGCGGTCTGCTTGCTTATCTATCTTCCATTGATATAAAAAGCAAAACGCTGTCTGTGTGATGCCTAGAAACTCTAAAACTATTGGTTTAGGGAAAAAAATTCTGCCAGACCACCTTTAACCGACCAGAAATCAATAAAAATGCTATATTTCCGACGGGATTTTTTTTTCATAGAAGGAGAAAAGATATCGTTTTCAAATTTTGCACATACATATATTAACTAGCATTTAAGGAATACAAACAAATTTTTTTCAAAATTTTTGAAATGGTTTTTGACGTTACTAGATTTGTTTAAGCAAATGCCAAAAAAATGACGGTGTGCAGGATATCACCAGTCTGGAACATCTGAGGAAAAAATAAAAAAAAAACAAATTAATCCTTGTTTAAGTGGCTATCGCCTGAAAATGGCGGCTATTTGAAAAAAAAGGCGATTTTCGAGGTTACAAAATCTGTCGCCATTTTGTTTCTTTTCGGCGAAAGAAAAATTATCCTAGTTCAGGCGATAGACACTTAAGCAAGGATTAATGTGGTTTTTTTTATTTTTTCCTCAGATGTTCCAGAATGGTGATATCCTGCACACCATCAATTTTTTGGCATTTGATTAAAAAAATCAAATAACGTCAAAAAACGCTTCAAAAATTCTGAAAAAAATTTGTTTGTATTCTTTTAATGTTAATTAATATATATGCAAAATTTGAAAACGATATCTTTTTTCCTTCTATGAAAAACAAATTCCCGAAAAAAATTTTTTTTAAATTTGTAACCTATATGTAGGCTTGCCATACGTCAGGATTTATTCCGGGTTGTCCGGACTTTTCAACCATGTGCGGACTTTGTCCGGACTTGGACCCAACAAATTGAAACAATAATTATAATATCTCTTTCCTAGAAAATAGTTCTCGTGTGAACACAAAGTGATCTTTAAGAAAGTAGCTGTAACACCCTGTGTAAGAAACTAATAAAATAATTTAATGAACTGTTAATCATATCGTTGTTATATTTACGATTGTTGTTTGCAGTTAGTATTAATTTGTTTTGACCCTTCTTGATTTGCGAAATGTTGCGATTTGTTTTTGTAGGTGTTTTAGTACTACTTTGTACTAAGTAGCCCCACATTTGATACATATTAAGTTCAAAATTCATTTTAGTTTTTATTTTATTTTTATTTTCATATAATTGTTTATTGTGAAGTTATTGTTACGTTTTTATATTCATTCTAAGTTCATTATTTTGTAAGGAACTTGTTTATTTTTCAATATTTCATTAAATATAAATGAATTACATACGTCCTAATTGTTTTATATTCCTACTAATTTGAAAGCATCAAAGGTATCAAAGAAGATAAGAAAAAAAATCAACAGCTTCTTACATAATTAAGAAGAGTTAAGAATTCTTGCTGCAAGCTTTATCGTAAAAAACATGAATTGTACAAGTGAAGCAAAATTGTCATCTACTCATACCCCCTCCCCCCCCCCCCTTACACAAAAAAAAAACTCAAAAAGTGTCTGGACTTGTTTTCAAAAAATTATGGCAAGCCTACCTATTTGCCCCCTTAAACTACATTTTGGTAATTAAGTTTATATACTCACTGTCGGCAACTGTACTAAAACTGGGTTCCCTGGTTGGAAAACTGGGATGGTGATTTTATAAGGCGGTGTGGCTCCGCCCATACAATTTAAATTTGTAATATCGAATAGCTTTGGAAGTAAAAGTAACAGTTCTTATATACAAACTCAAAATGGAGTGAATATTTGGTAATGTCCTGCTAGTGGGAAACTGTAACGGGCAATGAGAAATGACAATGGTGTCAAACTATGGGTCTAAGTAAGAAAAGTTTTGAATACAATTATTATGTTTCGAAATAGTTGCTGGGTGCAGCAACGCACGTCGGGAAAACCCTAGTAAAGAATAAAAAAACGAATCATTACAAAAAGGCTAATACTATCCGTGTAGAGAATCCTCCGTTTGTAGTACCTAACACAGTGCAACTCATAATTTTGGGACTAAGGTTTGTTAATCTCCCGTGACAGTACTTGCGAAAACTAGAAATTCTGTATTATTACTTTTGGCTACTTACGTTCAAATAAGAGATTTACGATGTCATGCTTTTCTTGGCATCCAATGGCTTTTTCGCTGTTAATCGTAGGGAATATTGTTTTGGTGTCTTAAGCAAAGTTGTAGATATTGAATAAGAGAAACAAAGATGCAAAAAAAACTTCCCTGGTAAAAATTTCCTTTTTACAATTTTACACCTGTTTTGGTCAATAACTCGGCTACACATTCACATATATGTGTTTTTTTTTATTTTTAACTTTATTTCTATTCCAACAAATGTTCCGCAATTAATTTTATAGCTTTTAAGGCAAAGAAAATAAAAGTTAATGTTTGTTACGTATGTATCATTATTACGGGGAGGCAAGCGCTCACACTCGTCAGTGGGATCGTGTTCCGTTACCTTCTTATAGGTATACCTTCTTCATGTATTATGGCTTTATTAGTAAGAGCAAACATTCCCATTAATAATGGAATACAACGACATTCAAGTGGCTGCCTCGGCTGGCTTCGAAGTAGCGCATTCTGTCACTCCAATTTTCCAAGACCTTGTTGATGGTGTCGGGCTGTAGCTCACGGATTGCTTGATATTGGCCTTAAGTGCTTGAATCGTTTCCGGATTGTTTTCATAACATCGGTCCTTGACGGTTCCCCACAAAAAAAACTCCAAAGGGGTCAAATCACAGCTCCGAAGCGTCCAATTTACATCGCCAAGACGGTTGATTACACTATTTGGGAATTTGGTGCGCAAAAGATCGATTTTGGTATGGGCTGTGTGGCATGGCGCGCCATCCTGCATCAACCAGAGGTCATCCAAATTCATTTCTCCAATTTCAGTAAAATAAGTCGGTTAACATGGCTCTGTAAAACCCACCATTGACCGAAACATTGTTCCCAGCTTCATATTCGAGGAACAAATTTTCCAATTGCTTACGCCGAACCCCGTTAGGCACCCTGTTTTTGGTTTGTTACTTAATTTATACGTAATATGGCGCTCGGGCTCTCATTATTCCAGGAGAACCCGAAGTTTTTGTTGTTAAAGCGAACATCAATGCTGTTGATGTTCGCCGATGCCATTCCTTGGAATAACTCAATCGCCCCCAAAATCTATCCCAACATTAAAAGAAAAAAATTACCTAATTATTAAAATATACTCCCTATTTTTTTTTTTTTTTTTTTTCTTTTTTTACTGCCTTGCGAGTGTAACTCCGCCTGTTCTCACGAGCAGCCTGTTCAAAGCCAGGATAAATGAGGATGGTCGCAGGCAACGGGTTCGCCCTATCCTGTGTAAATGTTGAGGGACTACCCAGATCCTGGAGTTGGTCGCCCAATCTGGGGAGTAGGTGGAACGTTGACTTGATCAACGGTAGCGTATGCCTACGAGGGAATAGCAATAATCCTAAAAATTTGTTAGCAGGGGGATATTCGTTACTCTCGACAGACGTACTGTTGCAAGTCCCCACTGATACATTCGTATGGTCTCCTGGATAGTCATATAAGTCTTGGAAGACTTATATGGCTGGTATAAACTACGAAATCAAGAGGTGTCAGATGGGTAGTCCGAGTGTGAAAAGTTAAACTTAGTAGCCTCGGAGTACCAGATTCAAAAGGTGGTAATGAGGAGGTGTCATGCTGGTGCTTTGAGTCACTGGGTGTTCATCTTGGTAGCCTTCAGCACTAGACTAATGAGGTGTATTGAGGAGTTGGTGAGGTGTCCCAAGATATGATAATTGAGGTGTATCAAGGAGTGTCATATTGAGTACTCCGAGTGTGAAAGGTTATCTGAGTAGCCTCGGAGTACAAGATTGATGAGGTGTATCATGGTGTGATGATAAGGTGTTGATGATGATCAATGATGCATTCATTGATGATGATCAATGAATGTTGATATGATGTATAGTCGAGAAGTGCTGCAGGTGGCTAGGAGGTTATCCCGGTGGTCTTGAAGTACCAGTATGAAATGGAACAAATAATGGCGACCTTGTGTCTCACACAGTCAAATACGATGTGGTCTACGCTGTAGCACGTCCAAGTAGTGGTGGTTTTTCCACCACAGTCAAGAGTGATGAATGCAAATGTATCGGTGTTGTGATAAGTGCGTGTCGAAGTAAATCCCTTTTGCCCGGGAAGACTATCGCAGGGCTGGCCCTTCGGGGAGTATCATGCTGGCTGTGGTAGTTCAATGTCGCGAACAGGTCTATGATCGGCGTGGAGTTGCGCTAAACAACCGGGTGGTAATGCCTTACATTGCAAGAGATGTTATATGGGTCTCGATTTCCACTAATAAATGTGGATGATGATCCAACTAATCGTTCATAATTGGTACTGTTGCGTTCCAGCATGGCTTGCTATCCATACAGTATATTTATTAATTTAAATATACCCTTAAGAATGGTGTGCGACCGGTGTTGAAACTACTATGACAGGGCGATGGTCGCGCCTGGAGTCATGGAAGTGACGCCTAAAGAGAGATATGACGGACGTCGTATATAAACATTAGCATGGCACTGACGTCCTGAAAAATTTATCTCCTAGGCATGAATACCTTGAACCACGACCCCACTGCCATGGGGCAACGTAGAATTAAGCCGTATGGCAGGTGTCTACGTTACATAAGATGTAAAATACTCGTATTCCTTTTGCCTTGCGAGTTTCAAATTAATTTGCAATTTTTATTTCTTTTTTGGAGAAGCAAAGTCCTCCACCCACTGAAGAAATATTGATTGGTCTAATCAAAACGGGTTAGCAGAGATTAGCATTGCTTAAAATTGGAATTCGCAAGCGAGCGTGGCCAGATTTATTAAAGAAAAAGGTACGTTAGATTTTGCAATTTATTTGGTGATCCCTATAATCGGTGCAATTTCAATAAAAAGATATCAAAAATGATAGTGTTTGATAAAGTCATATTTTCTATAATATAAATATAGAATTTACAAAATATTTTTTTCGCTCTAATTCACTCAGAAGAAAAACCAATAACAAATTACTTGCTACTTTTTTGCAGAGTTTGTTGAACTTCACAGTTCTCTGCGCTCACTATTTATATACTCGTACTTGTCCGTCCATCTGATATTCTGCAAAAAATTTAATTTGCAAAGACAGACACTTGCGAGTGATTATTAACAATTAAATCAAAATAAACATAAACAAACGTGAAAAATTGTGTAAAAATTTTGTTTCTTTTCAAAATAAATGATTGTGTTGTTATCAAAAGTGCACAATAATTTAAAGCTTTTTAACAGCCCGATTCTGCGTACTTGATAAATTCACCTTATTGAATATTTATCAAGTATTGACTATTTATAAAGATTTGTATTCTGTATTCTGTATAGAATAGATGTATTCTGTGATAGAAAAAAAGCTCTTAAATTGATATATTTGTCAATATCTCATTTGCTATTGATAAATTTATCAAGAGAGTTGTGGTTGCTCGTAGCAGGCAATATCAAGGTTTATATTAACATAATAATATTAATAATAATAATTATTTTCTACAAATTTATACACTTTTGTAGAACATAACGAAAATTAAAGCAAAAATCGTTTTAATTATTGCTGCTGTTGCTGTTCGTATATCGAGTGTTGCTGCTTTTCACACTCCTCTCTTTGCTTTTCATGCACCTCAAGCTGCTTCTCACGCTCTGCTCTCTGTGTTATGCTATTAATGAAAACAATTAGCTGTTAACAGGAATTCACCTCCTCTGGTGAATTACGAAAACTTTCTTCAAGGTTACTGTAGAATACTAAAAAAGCTTTCGCTTGATAAAATTCTTTACAAATTTTATTGATAAATTACTTATGAAGAAAACGTAGAATAGGGCGGTAAGTATAAATAAAAATTTATTTTTACAAGAATTCAGAATATCAGAATTACTCTGATACAATCATTAATAAAAGTGACAATTGAGTGTTTAAAAGCAAAGAAAAAGTTTGTTAAGAAAAAGTGCCAAAAATGAATAAAAAGTTTCAACAAGCAACTAACAGCTAAAAGCCATCGGCAACCAGTGCATGTAAAAAGGTGGTGGTTTTTAGTTGTCATTGTTGTTGTTGTTGTGAGTGCACATTTGGTGTTGCCTCTCATTGCACTTTTCTAGGGTGCGCGTGCTACAACTTTGGTACTTTTTCATAAAAGGGTTTGCGTGCAACTATTTCGTACTTTTTAACACTTTTTTTGTAATAAACACACACTAATTAAAACATTTTTGAATAATAAATCTTAATATTTTTGAATACGGCCTTTCATTATTTATATTGAAAACGAGTTTTTGAGCTCTAGGCCAATCATGTTGAGAACAAGACAACATGAAGAACAAAGAAGGCGACAGCCAACAACAACAACAACAACGGCTCAAAGCTGTTGTGATTGGCTCTATACAGAGCCGTTGTTGTTGTTGTTGTTGGCTGTCGCCTTCTTTGTTCTTCATGTTGTCTTGTTCTCAACATGATTGGCCTAGAGCTCAAAAACTCGTTTTCAATATTTTTGAATAATAATAAATTAATATAAAGAATATTCAAATAAATTTATTTCTTATTTAAAAAAAAATAATTTTTATTGTAAAATTATTGGTTAAATTGGTTTTACTCTGTTTTTTTTACAAGATCAATCCGCTGGTGAGCTTAACACAGAAAAACTGATCGTTTACGGTCGATTTTTTGTTGTTTTTGGGATTTAATAGATTTTTTTCACACCTCATCACAATGTCATTAAAAGCTTTTACCCGGGCATCTGATGAGTTGGAGTTCGAAGATCAATTCAATGAAATTGTTGATTCTGAAAATTCCAAATTTACTTTGGAAGTTCGCAAGGAGCAGCTGAAGTCACAGTGGACAGTTGTCAAAGGAAGTTATAGCATATGCATGCAAAAGCTAGGTTGGGCAAGCACTGAGGCGAACGATGCCGATGTTTCTAGTATAAAAGTGAGGTACTGCTTTTTTTACGAAGCTTATGTCAGATGTGCAGGAAAAATAGATGAATTAACTGAGAATCTAACTCAATTTAATTCAGCAGAAAAACAATTAAATAATGAAAACTTCACGAATATGCCCGCGAGTGATCATAATATCAATCTGCCTTCTTGCGACACAGAAATGTTCTATGGTGATTATGTGTCTTGGCCTTCATTTAGAAATATGTTTTCCGCAATAAACATACTCAACGCTTAACTCGTGTTGAGAAATTATCATCTGATCAAATCAATATTATTCAAATTATACCATCTGAATCAAGAAACTAGAGGAGAAGCAAAAGAGGTTGTTAAAAAATCTCCTCTCACTCGTGATGGGCTCACTCAAGCATGAACAAAATTAAGTGATCGCTATAAAAATAAGCGAATTTAAGTCAATAGCCAGTTGAAAGATTTATTCAACCTCCCTTCCATATCATCAGAATCAGGAAGCGCTATTAAAAAATTACAGCGAGACATAAATAAGTGTATTTCAGCTCTAAAGCTGCATAGCATCGATATAAGCAACTGGGATGCCATTTTTACTTATTTGTGCACTACTCGTTTGCCAGAAACTAAGTTGGCGCTATGGGAACAAGGCATGGTCAACAAATCTGAAATTGCAAAATGGAAAGAATGTGCGAATGTGAACAATAGTTCCCAATGCAAGCTTTGCCCCAATCAACGCCATGTCTTTAAAAGTTGTCCCAAATGTTTAGAAATGAGTGTATGTGATAAATCAGCTACCGTAAAAAGGCCTTTGCATAAACCTTTGCATAAACTGTTTAGCTTTTTCTGATGAAGTCAAAAATTGTAAGTCACTTTAATTGTATGACTTGTAAAAAATGCCTTCATCGTGAAGCCTTGCAATCGATAGTTCATGCTGGGCCCTCTAATAGCTCCCAATCCATCACCACAAATGCACACTCAACTCGACTACAGTCCACCCTGTAGAAAAGAATGTTCTTTCCTGTTTTGCAAGCATCACAAAAAAATGTATTTCTTGGTATTGCTAGGGTGGACATATGTCACTTAAATACTGTTTACACTGCTAGAGCCCTGATTGATTCGGGTTCGGAAGGAACATTTGTTTCAGAACGCCTGCAAAGGATTCTGAAACTACCCACACATCCAGTGAATGCACAAGTAGCTGGCTTTAATAATGTAGTATCAGAAAGAGTTTTCCGAATGTGTAGATTTGTCATAGGGTCCTCTATCCACCCTAGTATGAGAATTGAAGCGAATAGCTTAATTCTCCCCCAACTCACAGGGAATCTTCCCACAAACTCTATCGACATTTTTTTTTTCAATGCCTTCCTGATTTAGATCTTGCTGACACTAATTTCTATAAGAGTAACCAAGTAGATGTGGTTATAAGAGTATACATATTCTCCTGGTATTCTTCTGTACTGCATCTGCCGCAGTATATTAGGCTCGTCGATTGCCTAAGAAACCGTCTTTGGTTGGATTATTACGGGTCCAATTCCAACTGAAAAGCTGTCATCTTTCACGACATATCTTATTTTTTTTTTTGCTGATGTTTCGCCGGATCAGCAGAATGCACGGTTTTGGGAGTTGGAAGAAATTGCAAAGAAAAAGTTTTTGACTCATGAAGAGCAGCTTTGTGAAGAAAGTTTTCAAAATACCAACCGCCGTAGCAATAACGGTCGATATATATTGTAATTGTTTGTAATATTGTATATTGTAACTTTGCCCTTTAAGATAGAAACTTTGCCCTTTTCTTCTTAATCTTCACCTAGGCCATTCTCGATCGAATGTGCTTAAACAGTTCTTACTAACAGAATCCTTGCTTAGTAAGAAGCACGTTTTCAAAGTTCAATATGACAAGGTAATCAAAGAATACGCAGATTTATGTCATATGCATCAAGTTGAGCCCTCTAAATTGGAATATGCTTATTCTCATTACTATCTGCCATATCATTTGGGCATAAAACCCGATAGTACCTCTACTAAGATGAGAGTGGTTTTCAATGCATCGTCTTCAAGTTCCAATAGTCCATGTAGTGAGCTTAAATTGCATTCTGCACAGAAAAAAAGAGTATAACTTTTACCTAAAAATGTAGTAAATTCAGCCAAAGTAATCCGGTGATTTTCAGTCAACGAATTGGATTAGTTGCGCTAACAATTTCCAAATGTTAATTATTACAATTATATAAGGTAGTTTAACTGCGAGAGTAAATAAAGCACCTAAATATTTAGGTGTACTTTCATACATAAAATAGATAAGACACATAATTTATTAGAATTATATATTTTTTTTTTAAAACTATGTCCACTTCAGAGTAGGTATGCCGCCTACTAAGAGTAGAATAATTATCTAATTACTTAAATTGCATTCCCACTTAAGAATGGAAATGACACCTACATATTTTAAAAAAATCAACGATTTGTTTAATACTTTACCAACTTCAGAGTAGGAAAAACGACTACTTATAGGAAATTCATCTAATTCCTTAGATAATTTTTTCACTATAAAGTAGGTAAGGAAACTACATTTTTGTAGCCAAATTATCCAATTATCTAGATATATAAACCAATCGAAATAAATTAAATACAGACGACTAAGATTTGGAATAAAAAACTATACATCAATATATAAGTTAACACACGGCCAAGCTACCATTCAGCTGACGAAGCGTCTACCTTTGGAAACATGATCCGCACGCGCGGACTAGCCTGCGTCAACGACCTGGAAGACAGCAGCGATAAGCAGCAGCAGCATGAAACATCGTGGGAACGCAAAGTCAGCAGATTTAGGGTAGCAATAAGTTAGGGAATTAGGCAATATGGGTAATTAAGATACAATAAATAATTAGTCTTGGTTATAACGACAACTGGTGAAGTCTGGCTTTATTTCTTTTGCTGAATCAAGGAATCAAGGACCTGGTTAAGTATAGTTGGCCCGTTGGGTATTGGCTAGCATTAGCTAGGCGATGCGGCCAAATAAATTCTTTTTTTTAGAACATCCCAAAGGATGTTCTTAACTGGCGCCGAGCAGGGACCCACTCGAAATGTGGGTTCCTAGGAAAAAAGACCCTTTGAATATTGGGCCTTTGCTTGGTAACAAATTTTTAGAAAATAAAAATAACTCGCGTTGCAACACCTCCCCCCACCAGTGGTAAGGAGTTTTGTGGACGCGAGATCATCATTGAAACGTACAGATTCCCCCCACCAGTGGTAAGGGTCTCTACCAGTTTCTTTAATGAATAAAAAATTCTGTGCTGTAATGCTTCCCATAATGGGGCTTGCAGACACGGAAACATCAAGGAAGCGTTGAGATTCCCCTCACCAGTGGTAAGGGTCTCAAATCAGTTTCCTTGATGAGTAACAATAAGAACATAAAAAAAAGGTGATTATAAAAAAGAAAAATAACGTAATGAAAACAGGTTACAATCTCTGAGGAGCATTCACGCCTATAAAAATAATAACTAAATTAAACCACTTTCTTCTTGTACCCAGAAGAACACAAGTGGAATGAATGCAAAGTACAGCAAGGTATGTTGCAAAATTTGTATTGGCTAAGAGGACATCGCGCACCTATACACCTAGGCCGGTGTCCCTCTAATATTAAGCCAAGTGGTTAACGGGCTTGCGATCCTGCAATATATTTTTCAGAGTTCACATGAGAACACACTGAAGATTGCTAACGGTCCAAACTTCCGTTGTGAAGCAAGTCGTGCCTTAAAAGGTCGCCTTCAATCTGATTGTAGGCGATTAAACAGGATCACATGACCCTTCCTCGACCAAAGAAAAAATATAAAGACTTTCTGTCGCCGTTCCCGTAAGAACACGGTTAAATAAAAAAAACTTAATTTTTTTTTTCTTTCTTTTACAGAGATGCTTTTGATGTAAGCCCTGTATAAAAAATACCAGATACTAGTGCCAAGTACAGAATTTTGCAAAAAGTTAAATAAAAAATTGAATAATTGTGCATTAGGAAAAAAATAAGAAAGTATAATACAAAATTGTGTGTAGTAAAGTTATTTACAAAAGTGCATTAAAAAAAAAGGAAAATTTACAAAATTTTTAAATAAGAAATTAAATAATCGTGCATTAGAAAAAAAAAGAAAATAAAAAATTGTGTGTAGTAAAGTAATTTGCAATATACAAAAGATCGTGCATTGGAAAAAGAAACCTGAGCTGAATAAAATATTTTGCAAGAAAGATCCTCTTAAAAAATTGGGTAGTGCTTTTTTGATTACTGTTAATAAAAAAGAGTAGAAAATATGGATTCTTTAACGCAATCTGTAACTGAGCTGACTGGATCAGTGGGAGCACTAATGCAAGAGTTGAGAAAGGCGGATACTAGGATACTAGCTATAAGTAGACTTCCAGACTCCGTGAAGGAGCTGCAGGCTTTCGAGGGCGACCCAGCACAATACGTTTCTTGGGTGCATTCGGTAGAAGGTATACTGCAGGGCTACCAAATTGTTATTTTTAGGGCAATACTCAAGAGCATAAGGGGAAAAATTAGAGGTAGTGCAGACAGTGCACTCATCTCGCATAACATCTTCGATGATGATTGGCCAATTATCAAGTCTTGCCTTTCACTGCACTATGCCGATAAGCGGGATATTCGAACGTTGGAACACCAACTCGGACAGATAACCCAGGGTGGGGCCAAGCTTGACGAATTCTACGCGAGGGTCAATCATCAGTTCTCACTCATAATCAACAAAATAAAAACAGAAAGCTATTTCACTGAAACGGTGAATGCCTTGATGGAAACATATAGAAACAGGACCTTAGACGTTTTTATAAGGGGATTAAGTGGTGATCTCTCGAGGATGATAATCGTGCAAAAGCCGAGCAGCCTACCGGAAGCCTATACGGCATGTTTAAACATACAAAATTTAAACTATAGAAGCCACCTCTTACACAATCCCAACGTTAAAAACTCAATTACGGTTCCGGTTAATGAGTTGGCGAGGAGGGATAATCCTCCTCACTTGCCACTAAGAAGAACATTTTTTTCTAACAATAACGGAAGGTTTAATCATGGAAGTGGAAGGTTTAATAATAGATATCCACCACCAAGGCCAAACGGACCAAAACCAGGGGCCGAATCGCCGCATCCGTGAACGTAACGGCTTTCGTATGAGAAAAAATAATCGTATGAGAATCTCATGAGATTTATATCGCTTCGCTCACGGATGCGGCGATTCGGCCCCAGGAGAAAAAATGGAAGTTGATCTGTCCTTTCAAACCCGACGTGTAGACTATATGAACAGGCCTCAACACAGATAGCCTTACAAATGGAAATTTGAATCCGATAACTTCCGGCCATAGCAACAAAGGATGTTCCACATCCAAACAACCGATCATGATGAGACCGCGTTTCAGCAGCACCTCGAACAAAACATAGAGGAAAGCCAACTAAATTTTATGGACGGGGCCTATCCAGCGTACCTTACATAGAATACGTAGGCAGTGAGGGCACGGTGTGGAAATTCCTTGTGGACACCGGTGCCAACAAAAACTTCATTAATCCACGCATTGCAAAAAATAGCGTTAGACTCTTAAATCCTTTTTCTGTACAATCCGCCGGGCGTCAGGTAATGATTTCCGAGAAAGTTGAGGGCAGGTTTTTTCAACAGGCAGGAAATGAAACTTTATTAACATTCTTTGTTTTGCCAGGTCTTGTTGCCTTTGATGGTATAATTGGCGACGATACCTTGAAAGATTTAGAAGCAATTATTGACAGAAAGCAAAACCTTCTTATTCTTAAGCCAAACATACGAATTCCGCTTCTTGAAAAGCTTTCTAAACAAGTTTACCCTATACTCGATAACCTTTCACAAAACGCACAAATGAGATTATGCCGTTTGAGCCAATTAACAATAAAGAAATTACTGAAACCACTGTAAGAGCCGAAATAAAGACTACAACCGATGAGTCTATATATACTATGAGCTACCCCTATCCCGCATGTATGAGATCTGAGGTAGCAAATCAAGTGCAGGAACTATTGGATGAAGGTATCATTCGACCATCGAGAAGTCCTTATAATTCTCCTGTTTGGGTTGTTCCCAAAAAACATAAGCCAAGTGGGGAAAAACAGTACAGAATGGTGACCGATTACAAACGACTGAATTCTGTTACTGTTCCTGACACATACCCCATACCGGACATAAATTCCACTCTGGCCAGCCTTAGTAAAGCAATGTATTTCACAACTCTAGATTTGACATCCGGATTTCACCAAATTCCGATGAAATCAAGTGATGTCCAGAATACAGCATTTTCTACCATGAATGGGAAAACGCTCCTGCGATATTTCAACGAATGATAGATGATGTCCTCAAGGAGTTCATCGGAAGATATGTTACGTATACATTGATCACATTATCGAACACGGTGCAGATGAAAATGAATACCTTGAAAACGTCGAAACAATATTTTCAAGACTTAGCAAGCAAATTTGGAAGTAAACCTCGAAAAAAACCCATTTTATGAAGAGCGAAGTTGAATTTCTTGGTTATTTGGTTACGTCCAAGGGCATAAGACCCGACGAAAAAAAGGTTATTGCGATCCAAAATATTATTTCTCCACAAAATTTAAAAGAGCTGAAAAGCTTTCTCAGATTAACTTCATATTACAGGAAATTTATCCGTGATTACGTGAGAATAGCTAAACAACTGACGAACTTGACAAGAGGCGACTATGCTCAAGTTAAAGCGAATACCTCAAAACGTGTCCCTATTGTCTTAGACGAGGTGGCTATGAAAGCATTTGATGACTTAAAAACATATTTAACCTCCGCCGATTTGCTGGCATTCCCGGACTTTGAAAAGCCCTTCAATCTCACAACGGATGCGTCTGATTACGCAATAGGAGCCGTCTTGTTCCAAGGGGAAAATGGAAAGGACAAGCCCATTTCATACATATCGCGGTCATTCAGCAAAACTGAAGAGGTCAAAATTCTGATCTTTATTCAGCATCAGAGCAAAACTCTAACACAATAACTGCAAGCGAAGGTGCACAGCGCGGAACAGGATACCAGTGATTTGATTCCGCATGTTGAGGCACCCTTGAATGTGCTCAAAAATCAGATTGTTTTCCGAGAAGGCGAAGAGCTATTTAGTCTCATCAGTCCACACAATGGCTATCGTCGACATTTTGTCACACTTCAAACAATAGACAAAGATTCACTGATAGAAGCTCTAAAAAACAGGCTGAATCCTACAGTCATAAACGGAATTAAAATACCTGAAAATAGCATTCAATTGCTCCAAGAAATTTATTGCGAACACTTTTTATATTACAAAATTAGAATAACCCAAAGGCTGGTCGAAGATGTTGCTAACGAAGAAAGAATTTGCTCAATAATAGAAAACGAGCACAAAAGGGCACACAGAAACCCTGTTGAAAATAAGGAACAAATATTGGAAAAATATTACTTTCCAAGAATGACCAGCAGGATAAAGTATTTTACAAAGTCTTGTGAGATCTGTAAAATAAACAAATACGATAGACATCCCTTTGTACCGAAACTAAATGAAACGCCAAATCCAAAATACTCTTACATGTAGACATATTTGAAATACAAGGCCTAAAATTTTTGAGTTGCATTGATAAATTTTCTAAATTTGCTAAATTTTTCCATATAAAAAACAAATCTGCAGTTCAACTCCGAAACAAATTTGCAAAAATTCTACACTATTTCACGGTACCACAAATGATAGTTACTGATAATGAAAAGGGCTTCATGAGTCCAACAGTTTCCAACTACATACAAAATCTGGGTGTGCAACTTTATCAAACACCTATTCAAAGAAGCGAAGTCAATGGACAAGTAGAAAGACTTCATTCCACGATAATTGAAATATACCGTTGCCTCCAAAAAGAACTTAAAAAACGAACCCTAAGGAATTGCTTTATATAGCAGTCGATCGCTATAATCTAGCGCTATAATCTATAATCTATAAACAGTCCACTCTATTACCAAACGGAAACCAAGTGATATTTTCTTTAATAGAACAGAACGAATGAACTATCAAAATCTGAGGGACTTTCGTAGCAAGCTATTAAAGGATGTAGGATTTCAAATCAGAGAAAATGCGGAACGCCGCAACTTACATATGAATAAAATAAGACATCAGCCAAGGGAATATAGGGAGGGCGATGAAGTTTATGTTAGGAACAAGCAGATTAAGGCTAAGCAAAAACCGCTTTATAAAAAGGAAGTAGTTGGGAGAGATAACAGGGTAACCATAGATACGGACGGTGGGAAAAAAATCCATAAGGCTCATATAAAAAATATAAAATGATAAAAACAGTATATAATCAAAAAAGCACAAGATAAATAAAAATAAAAAAATTAGAACTTGAAAATAAAATGCACACAAAATACATGGAAGCTAAAAATATGCACAAAATAAATAGATTAATTTGGAAAGGCACTATATGATTTCAATACAAATAGCACAAGAAAACAAAAAAAAAAGCACGAAATAAGAGAATATAAGATGCACATGTAGACTTTACACGAAAACATAAGTAAAAATTACAAAAATGACAAAAAACAAAATGCACAAAATGCGCAAGGGCACAAACGCTGTAGCTCGTTTTGCATAATTTATAAGTTTAATATAAGTATATAGCATAACTACATAACTTCTTTTTCATAATTTGACTATTTAATATACGAAAATATTATGTAGGAAAAATAAGCATATTAGTTAATATTAAGTTTTTAATCCTACTCGTTACAATTTAGAAGAAAAACAAGGACCATCTGTGCCTTTATTTTTGAATTTAACTAGATTAAAAAAAAAAAAAAAAAAATTTAATTTAATTTGTCATGGCACAAAATCAAACTTGTATTGGTTATGCTTTAGAAACTATTTACTAGAAACAAAAATCTAATTTTATGAAATATTGTATAACTAAACATTCTTTTATTCCTTTATTGATGAGCTAGACTGATTTTAATTTCTGGAGTTTGCGGGATCAATGTGTTCGACTACAACTCCCCATTGGTGACAATTGAACATGGAACCGGTTGGATAATCAAAAATAGTAACAGGACTAGAAGAGACTATCAATCACGACCTTGATCAAAATGCAATGAAGTCGATAAAAGAATTCCACCTCAGCCAGACTTCTAAAGGGAAAAACAAGAAGAAGTCGATCTATAAACTGGATTGGATCGGCGTGGAAATGGATCGCTGGAACACCAGACGCCACCGATTGGGATAACATTCTTCAATCTCAAAATGGGTTGATTGAGAACAACAATAACCCATGCATCATTAACAATAAGATCTTCAATGCTACTCAGGAGGCCGTGAAGAGGATAAATGACATGGTCACCTACGCCAATAATATTGACAAAGGCATCAGTACGAGCAACCTTGAGTTATTGCTATCCCATAAGGTCCACGTCGTCAAAGAGCAAGTATCTGAAATAGTTCGAGCAATCCAAATGGCGAAAACTGGAATCGTCAATTCAAATATTTTACAGCAAGAGGAAATAGAGCGCATTACATCCGAAGAAGAAACGCTTCCATACCAGAATTTGTCAGAGGCCATGGAATACGCAAAACCATCAATCTATTCGAACGGAACATTCCTCATCTACGTACTCTCTGTACCCAAAGTTAAGATTTCTCGCTGCCGATTGCTATTGGCAAGAGCAACCACCTCAAAAGGAAAGCGCGTCGATCTTGAATATAAGAAATTACTGGTGAATGAGAATGAGACATATGGAATAGCCACCGATTGCTCCTCAATAAATAATGCAACACTTTGTGAAGGAAATTCAGTAAAGAAGCTGCCTGAGGACGAATGCCTTCCAAAACTCATCAAAGGTGGAAACGCGAAATGTCGCTACGAAGCCGATGAAAGTGAAACAATAGAATTAGTTGACGAAAACACCATCGTCGTAACTAATTTCATAGGAACCATTCACAGCGAGAGTTATGCGAGGGTATTAAATGGAACATTCTTAATTCAACTAAACAATGAAACGGTGCGTATTGCCAACCAAACATTTTCAAACAGGATAGCCAGAAGCCTTCAGTACTAACCAATGTGACGAATGAAGGACTTAAACCCAACTTGCAATACATTCACAGTCTGAGTATTGATAATATAAACCGCTTGAGAAAGCTCGATCTCAACTTCCAAATATCCACCGCCATAGAACCCATATTCTTGCTGGTCGTAGCTGCCGGATGTTATGTGACGTGGAAAAAAATATCAGGAAACATCACAATCCCTAACCTGCGTCAGAATACAACTCAGGAACCTGAAAAGCATCCTGTTGTCTCCTGTGGAAATCTGCGGGATGCAGATATTTGAAGGGGGGGCAGTTAACACACGGCCAAGCTACCATTCAGCTGACGAAGCGTCTACCTTTGGAAACATGATCCACACGCGCGGACTAGCCTGCGTCAACGACCTGGAAGACAGCAGCGATAAGCAACAGCAGCATGTAACATCGTGGGAACGCAAAGTCAGCAGATTTAGGGTAATAATACTTGGTAGTCCCCAATAAGTTAGGGAATTAGGCAATATGGGTAATTAAGATACAATAAATAATTAGTCTTGGTTATAACGACAACTGGTGAAGTCTGGCTTTATTTCTTTTGCTGAATCAAGGAATCAAGGACCTGGTTAAGTATAGTTGGCCCGTTGGGTATTGGCTAGCATTAGCTAGCCAATGCGGCCAAATAAATTATTTTTTTAGAACATACCGTAAGATGTTCTTAACTTATATTACTTTTTTAATTCAGTTATCTTATATTTTTTGTTCTATAAAAAACTTAAATGTCTATTTACAATAATATTACTTTAAACATAATATTTTTAACTGTTTACACATAACATTTAATGTTGTTGTTTAGATGTAACAGTTACGGTTGCAACAAAAATAATAAGCTTGTCGAACACGAACACAATATTATATTATTTTAAAAATAAAACTTACTACATAAAAGAAAGTGTAATTAAATAACAACGAAATAAAAAACAATTGGTTCTTTAAGGATTAAGAGCTAACAAATCAACAACTTGCATTTGGTAAAATGACTAGAAAAATTAGCAAAATTTTAGTAGAATTTACAATTTTTAATTAGGTGAATTTCCTAATGCATGATTGTTTAATTAACTGTGTAAGTAGAAAAGTTGTCGGAAAGATTAGGTGAAATAGAAAATTTCACATTAGCTAAACTAGTTTAGGTAATAAATCAATTCTTTTATTTTCTGTGTGTACACTGGACCTGTTCTTCAAACCTTACTCTCTTAATCTTGAAATGGAAGTTTTTAAGTACGTTCTTAACGGTGACATTGAGAAAATGTACCGTCAAATTTGGGTTGACCCCAAGCATACCCCTTATAAACGCATTTTACATAGAGGTGCAATAAATAGTGAAGTCAAGGATTACGAGTTAGATACCGTTACCTTTGGACTAAACTGCGCTCAATTTTTGGGAATTAGAACTCTTCTGCAATTTGCAGAAGATGTTCATAAGACATGCCCTTGGAGCAAAGGTGGAATTTCACGGCTTTTGTGATGCATCTGAGAAATCTTACGCAGCAGCAATCTATATTCGTGTAGAAAGCTCAAATGCCGCGGTTTTTACTCATATACTGACTTCGAAAACAAAAGTTGCTGCCATAAAAACTGTTTCTTGGCCTAGATTGAAATTGTGCGGAGTAACCCCTCTTGCTGAAATGGTTAATTCTTTGCTGCCGCTGCTAAATTTTGATCAATTCAGCGTACATTTGTGGACCGATGTAGTGTACTCATAAAGTCACTATTACTCCCCAATACTTTTTACATAAGAAACCTTGTACTTGAAAATCATAATTTCCGATAAGCATTTTTCATGCTTACCTTAATACTTTTCATCCCCTTCAGCTTGCGCCGCTAGTCTAATTTAACATAATCCAATGCTTGGCACAAGCGTAAACAACAACAACAACAACAACAACAATAAAATTATGAGTGCATTGCCCAAGAAGAATATTATGTTACAATAGTGCTAACGACACATTTTAATTCAAGGCCAAAATAAATGCACTTGTTGTTGTTGGTGTTTTGGATTAAAAATTTAAATATAATATATAGAATATGTAAATATGTAAATAATTATGTGATCGACCAAAAATGAAATTGATTGGCGATCGATGATAAAGACAAAAATTAAGGGAGGAGTTTAGAAAATACTGGCACAATATTTTTAAGAATAATAGTGGTAAAAATTGTATATAAACTTTGATATTTCAAAAATAAAGACAGATGTTAAGAAATAGCCTATGTGGCTGTAAACCAAAATATCTCACTCTTTTAATTAGCCTTTGCGGCTTCTCACAAAATAAAGCCTTGCGGCTGAATAAAAAGGCGTGTGCGCCTCTAATACACAAGACCCAGGCATTACACACAAACAGTCCAAGATACATTACTTGTCGACCATACACCTAATTACACTACATGGCGATCCTGCACCTGGCGATCCTGCACCTGTCGATCCTGCGAACATCTGATGACTTAAAACTTCTCCAATCCTGAGAAATTAAATCTTTTGATTTGTTTTTCTCTGAAATTCAATTGAATATTGACCCATATGGAATATATTAAGAAACAGCCGACGCCGAAATCCATGGAAGTATATTATTTCAATTTTAGATTAGATGATTAAAATATTGAATCTGCACCAAACAATGCCGAGAATGAAAAAACCAAGGAAAAGAAGAACCAAGCAGCTTTTGGTTCAAGGGAAGCATGAGCTACACAAATTGCAGTTAAATCAAATGCGCCAAAAACGAATAAAACGTCTTAGATTATCATGCTGGAGACAAACCATCCAACAGAAATAAATATGTATATGAGTTTTTATATTAAATCGCATTATACAAAATGTATAAAAACAATAATGAAAATACAATGATAAAAATACAATAATAAAAATACAATAATAATAACAATAACTATAATTTAAAGTCATATAAAAATATTATTACTATACACAAATAGTTAATAATGCGAACAATAAAAACAAAAACTAGATATTGTTCTCTATAAATTTTAATTGTAAAAATGAATTTACACAAAAAAAAAAGAAAACAAAAAAAAATTAACAACAAATTGACGCCATTTCAGTTTGTAAACGTTCAATATAAGTTTAAAAATTAAGAGCAATATAATTTTGTTTAGATGACTTCTAATAAATTTTTATTTATAGTAAAATTATATTGATTTAAGAAAAAATAAAATTAATGTTTGCCATTTTATTATTTCAACACTTATATACAATTTAAATAACTATATATATATTACATTATATAATTAATTTTTTCAAATTAGGATAACTTCCGTATTTTTTAAAAAAAAGAATGCAAAATAATAATAATAAGAAGTAAAAAAAAAAAAAAATTATATTAGGTTGGAATTAACACTAAAAAAAAAACCTGAACGTTTGAATAAATTTTGTTTTTAAATATTCATTTACATAAATTTCTTTAAACTCTACCTATACGGAAACAAATACATTGTAGTAATAGACCATTGACCTCTAGTATAACTCACCCTTCTCACAAAAACCCATCATCAAAAATTACGAGAATAAGATTGGATCTTTCAGATTATGACTTTAAAATCAAATTCAAGCAAGGAAATATCAACACCAACGCCGACGCGCTATCAAGAATACAAATAATTTTAATAAATATGATACCCTCAGAAGAGGACAAAACAAAAAGTAAAGCATTGGTTATAACAAGGGGAATTAAAAAGAAGCTAGCAAATGAAAATGAACAAGATACCTGCACATCTCAGAACGAGTCTGATCAACTTTTCATATGGGATTGCACATCTATTACTGACGTCAGAAATATAAAACGATTAAAGTTCATTAAAAGCGAAAAAAATTATACACGTGTTGAAATTATAGATGATATCGTACAAGTACGATGTGGTGACAATCCAACGAATCTAGATTCGACTTTGGAGAAACTATCATCTCTTATGAATAAAAAGAATATAAAAGAACTAGCGCTAGAAGTAAATGATGCTATATTTGAAATAATTGATAAAAATGAACTAAAAAGAAAATTTAATAAGCTGCAGCAGAAGAGAACATCAAAGTGTAATAAAACTCTTAATATATTGATATATGTAACCCCGAAGAAAATAACAAGTAAAACCATGCAACATACACTGATAAAAGAATTCCATGATTCACCCCAGGGAGGACACCTAGGAATCAGAAAAACAGTACTAAAATTAAAACAGCGCTATACTTGGAAAAACATGCGGCAAATGGTTAAAAATTACGTAAATAAATGTGAAAAATGTGCTCGTAATAAACACACGAGACACATAAAAGAAAATATGACCATAACAGACACACCAAATACGAGTTTCCAAACAATATCCATTGACACAGTAGGTCCACTCAAGATATCAAACGGATACCGGTACATACTTACGATGCAGTGCGAACTCACAAAATTCGTAATTGCACACCCCATTGAGAACAAAGACGCAAAATCAGTTGCACAAGCATTAGTCGAACAGTTAATCTTAAAATTTGGTTTATTCAAAAAATTGAAATCTGACCGTGGAACGGAATTTACGAACGAGTTAATGAGAAACATATGCGAACTACTAAAAATAGAACAAATATTTTCAACCCCCTACCATCACGAGACACTTGGTGCACTTGAGAAAAATCATAGAACACTTAACGAATACCTTTTGTCTTTTGCCGATGATTTCGAATGGGACAAATGGATACGCTATTACACTTTCGCATACAATTCCACACCACATGTAGACAATTCTTACACACCTTTTGAACTAATTTTTGGTAAATTACCATCCCTTCCTAGTGATTTATTCTGTGACAAAACAAAACACTACAATTTAGAAGACTATAAAAACGAACTACATTAGACAAAGCTAGAAAACTGATAAATATTGTAAAAAACAAAAGAAAATTACAATACGACAAAACTACAATGGTATCAAATTTTGATGTAGGAGACCTAGTTTTAGTGAAATTGGAAAACAGAAAAAAAAGTCAAAGTCCATACCATGGACCTTACAAAATAATAAGTAGAGACGGAGTAAACTCCATAATAGAAATAAATAACAAACATAAAAAATTCCATAACAATATTTTAAAAAAGTATGTAAGCGTATAATTAAACATAAATGTTACAAATTACTAGTACATAAACCAAAAAAAAAAAAAAAAAACAAAAAAAAAAGAATTTTAAATTACGAAATATTTTCTTTATTAAATGTACTCGTAAAATTCAAATATTTTTAAATTATTAAAACATTAAAATTATTGTATAAACATTTAAAATTACAAAGAAGTATAATTATAGCAATATACTTAACAATAAAGATAATAAGGTATCATTTATCGTTAAATTTTTGTAAAATAAGTTTTGAATGTATAAATTAAATATACATATAGTAATATATTTAATTATAAAGAAAAAATATTGCATTATTTTTCATTAAATTATTGTTAAATAAATTTTGAACGTATAAATAGAATACAGTACCTTATAATACCTTATACCTTATATATATCTGTATATAATACCTTATAATACAGATAAAAATATAATATTATACATTAATCACTACAATACAAATTATATGTACATACACTTTAATTTAACATAAATAAGTTCATTAATTATTGCCAGAACTCCACCGTCTTAAAAATTGTACTTCAAAAAGTAAATTTTCGCTTAAGGGTAAGGGTGTAGTGTACTCATAAAGTCACTATTACTCCCCAATACTTTTTTCATAAAAAACCTTGTACTTGAAAACCATAATTTCCGATAAGCATTTTTCATGCTTACCTTAATACTTTTCATCCCCTTCAGCTTGCGCCGCTAGTCTAATTTAACATAACCCAATGCTTGGCACAAGCGTATACAACAACAACAACAACAACAACAACAACAATAAAATTATGAGTGCATTGCCCAAGAAGAATATTATGTTACAATAGTGCTAACGACACATTTTAATTCAAGGTCAAAATAAATGCACTTGTTGTTGTTGGTGTTTTGGATTAAAAATTTAAATATGTTAATATATAAAATATTTGTAAATATGTAAATAATTATGTGATCGACCAAAAATGAAATTGATTGGCGATCGATGTTAAAGACAAAAATTAAGGGAGGAGTTTAGAAAATACTGGCACAATATTTTTAAGAATAATAGTGGTTAAAATTGTATATAAACTTTGATATTTCAAAAATAAAGAGAGATTTTAAGAAATAGCCTATGTGGCTGTAAACCAAAAAATATCTCACTCTTTTAATTAGCCTTTGCGGCTTCACACAAAATAAAGCCTTGCGGCTGAATAAAAAGGCGTGTGCGCCTCTAATACACAAGACCCAGGCATTACACACATACAGTTCAAGATACTTTACTTGTCGACCATACACCTAATTCCACTACATGGCGATCCTGCACCTTTCTACCCTAATCTTATTCCACTACACCGATTCAACTATTGTCCTCACTTAGCTAAAAAAGCCACCCTGCACCTTGACGACCTTTGTCGCCAACCAAATCGCGAAAATCATTGAAAAGGTTGATAATCGCAATTGGCTCCATGTTGAATTATACGACAATCCAGCTGCTGACTAGGGAAGTCGTGGAGTCATGCCGCAGGATCTGATCGATAAAAGTTTATGGTCGGAAGGTCCCTCGTGGCTAAAGAAAGAACGATCTGAATGGCCTCCCCAATTGAAAAATTCAGATCAGGACACAACTCTTGAACGCAAACCAGTAAAATTTTTTCTCGTACTTTGATAATTATGAGGACATTCTCAATAGGTTCTCGTCACTCTCTCCCATCCCATATTGAAAAAAGAATTCATCTATAAAACCACGCCAGTGACGAAAGATGAAATTAGTTTCGTTAAAGCACGATAAATTGTTCTCTGCTCACTTTTCTAATAATTATCTTGACATTGAAACAAAGCACCCTATAAGTTCCTAGAGTCCCATATTGACTCTGAACCCCTTTTTGGACTCTTCAGGTATTTTGAGAGTAGGTGCCTCCTCAAGCCTCCTCAACTTTTCTCTCATACAATGAAAAATACTCCATTATATTGCCATATAAGTGTCATATCTCAAAGCTCTGCATTTTATTCACACATTTAATTTCCTTACATGTTGGAAATCAATTAGTATTGCGATTGATCAGAATGGAGTTTTGATAGAATGTCAAGATAGATTTTAAAGATGAAAACCCTTATCAAAACTTCAGGGGTGCGGTCACTGCAACGCACGCACACAAAGGTGTTTTGTGGCATTTTATTCCTGCTGAAGACCCTCATATGGGTAGCTTTTGGGAAGCCGGGGTAAAGAATTTCAAGACCCATTTGAGAAAAATTTTCGGCGCGCTTAGATTCACTTTCGAGGAGTTATCGGCTTTATTGTCTCGGATTGAAACCTATTTAAATTTAAGGTCCAATGTCTGATAATCCAGAGGTTCTTACTGTATTTACCCTTGGTCACTTTCTAGTCTGTGGGCCCTTGTTATGCAGACCTGAGCTAAACAAATCTGAAAACCCCAAATCCATCATCAACAGATGCCAAAACTCAAAGCTCTTCATCGGCTTTTCTGCTCCCGGTGGAAAACAGAATATTTGAAAGAATTGCACAAGAGATTTAAATGGAAAAAATCTCAAAAAGACTTAAAAAGAAATAATATTGTTGTAGTGCGTGAAGAAGGTTTACCCCCTATTGAGTGGCGATTAGGTAGTATCACAAAAACGTATTGTAGAGAGGATAGCAAAGTGTGAGTGGCTGATATTAAGACAGCTCGATTGTTAAACTTGTTCTCCTTTCCAAGTGCTAATCTAAAATCAAAACATTCTACCTACTAAGCTTTTTCCAGATAACTCGTCAGAATGCCACGTATTACCGCATCCATTCCGTCCAGCGTTAAGCCCAGCGTTCTGAGCCCATACCACGTTCGTCTATGCCAGAACGAAGTCGACGACACCGAAAGCGGTAACGTAAAAAAACGGAAAAACGAGTAGACCGATATGCGCAATCGACGAATGCGAGAAGAGAGGACGCGCGCATGCAAATAGCCAGAAGGGCTCCTCCGATGCTGACTGAGCAGCTGGTACCGTTTAACTCCACTACGATGGTCATGATTTTAGCGAACGGTGGATTGTGTTTGGTGCGATAACTAATTGATCCATGCTGCGACATGTCAGTGATCTGTGGATTATTGGTACGCCGCATTGGGTTGACAACGGTACGCACCAACTCGCAGGAAACCTGTTTCCTTACCATCCGTGGCTGGTTTGAGCGCAATGAACGCATCACGGTGAACGCTCGAGTGCAGAGGAGCTTGTTGCACGTCTCTCCGAATCGAAGGTTGGATGCTAGAGTCCAAGACGCGTACTCCAATATTATGCTAGCAGATGAGAAGTCTTACCAGTCGTGATCAGTACATGTCATATTAGGGGTAGACGTCTTTGCGGGCTTCATGAAAGCGGGACTCCTTTCAAGTGCAGTCGGACAGCCAATCGCGCAAAATACCATGTTTGGTTGGGATCGTGCCTTATTTAAAAAAAAAATGTTTAACCTCACACTAATTTATATTTTTTCCTCTGTCATACGCAGCATGAAGTAAATTGTAGAAAATGACATGATTCTTAATAATAAATGCGCCCTGGATCACTAAATATGTAACGTGTTTTTAATTAATTTTATTATATATATATTGTATATTCGTTTATATGGATTTTTAATTTGTATGGTCTTTACCAGACAAGCTTTCTTGCAGTGATGCTGCAAGGCGGTCGGCAATGATAACGCCGAACCCGGTTAGGCACCCTGTTTTTGGTTTGTTAGATAAATTATACTTAACATGGCGTTCGGGTTCTCATTACTCCAGGAGAACCCGAAGTTTTTATTGTTAAAGCAAACATCAATACTATTAATACGCCATTCCTTGGAATAACTCAAACTGGTAAGATCGCCCCCAAAAACCATCCCAATACTAAAAAGAATAAAATTACCTAATTATTAAAATATACTCTTTTTTCTTTCGTTTTTTTACTGCCTCTCGAGTCTCAAATTAATTTGGAGTAGTTTGAATTTATTTTTTGGAGAAGCAAAGCCCTCCGCCCGCTGAAGAAATATTTACCAATGATGCTATCACTCCACAGAAGGAATACAAGTATTTTACATCTTATGTAACGTAGACACCTGCCATATGGCTTAATTCTACGTTGCCCCATGGCAGTGGGGTCGTGGTTCAAGGTATTCATGCCTAGGAGATAAATTTTTCAGGACGTCAGTGCCATGCTAATGTTTATATACGACGTCCGTCATATCTCTCCTAGGCGTCACTTCCATGACTCCAGGCGCGACCATCGCCCTGTCATAGTAGTTTCAACACCGGTCGCACACCATTCTTAAGGGTATATTTAAATTAATAAATATACTGTATGGATAGCAAGCCATGCTGGAACGCAACAGTACCAATTATGGACGATTAGTTAGATCATCATCCACATTTATTAGTGGAAATCGAGACCCATATAACATCTCTTGCAATGTAGGGCATTACCACCCGGTTGTTTAGCGCAAGTTCACGCCGATCATAGACCTGTTCGCGACATTGAACTACCACAGCCAGCATGATACTCCCCGAAGGGCCAGCCCTGCGATAGTCTTCCCGGGCAAAAGGGATTTACTTCGACACGCACTTATCACAACACCGATACATTTGCATTCATCACTCTTGACTGTGGTGGAAAAACCACCACTACTTGGACGTGCTACAGCGTAGACCACATCGTATTTGACTGTGTGAGACACAAGGTCGCCACTATTTGTTTCATTTCATACTGGTACCCTAAGACCATCGGGATGAACTCCTAGCACCAACAGCACATCATGACTATTCGCCATATCAACATTCATTGATATACACCTCATCAATCTTGTACTCCGAGGCTACTCAGATAACCTTTCACACTCGGAGTACTCAAATGACACTCCTTGATACACCTCAGTTATTACACCTTGGGACACCTCACCAACTCCTCAATACACCTCAGCTATCACACCTTGGGACACCATTACAACTCCTCAATACACCTCATTAGTCTAGTGCTGAAGGCTACCAAGAAGAACACCCAGTGACTCAAAGCACCAGCATGACACCTCCTCAATACCACCTTAGAATCTGGTACTCCGAGGCTACTAAGTTTAACTTTTCACACTCGGAGTACCCATCTGACACCTCTTTATTCGTCGTGTATACCAGCCATATAAGTCTTCCAAGACTTATATGACTATCCAGGAGACCATACGAATGCATCAGTGGGGACTTGCAACAGTACGTCTGTCGAGAGTAACGACTATCCCCGTGCTAACAAATTCTTTAGGATTATTGCTATTCCCTTGTAGGCATACGCTACCGTTGATCAAGTCAACCGGTCCACCTACTACCCAGATTGGGCGACCAACTCCAGGATCTGGGTAGTCCCTCTACTTTTACACAGGATAGGGCGAACCCGTTGCCTGCGACCATCCTCCTTTATCCTGGCTTTGGACAGGCTGCTCGTGAAAACAGGCGGAGTTGCTATCACTCCACAATCCGCAACAAACTGTCACTCTCTATGGATGCATTGGCTTCTCAATAACGTGCGGGTTTTCCGAGCTCAGATGTTTGTTAACGTAGCCGCCGAGATGAAAATGCACCTCGTCAGAAAAGATGATTTTTCACCCTACACACTGTTTATGCTACACAGCACTCACTGTACTGTAGACCGTATCACCTTTTTCACTATGGCAAAAAAGTGAACCCATTTTGACACCGCTCAATCATTAGACGTTTAAAAGACATTCCAAAAATTTTTCATATATAAGTTTATTGTTTTTTTCGAGTATGAGTGACAAGTATTTCGAAAGTATTATTTTTGGGATAAAATCGGTCGAAACTACACCAAAAATAAATTTTATGGATATCATTTGTTTCCATGGTCTTAATGATTTTTTGTGAGCTTTAGTTATTTGCTCTTTTTAGATTTTGTTAACATAGTAACTGAGATAAGGTGGGTGATAATTAAAAAAACCAAGATTGGCGAAAAAAAAATCAGAAAATCTTTGCAAAATAACAATAAACGCATATATGAAAAATGTTTGGGATCGGACAAGAAACATAGAAGATATAACGAAAACAAGAAAAAAGCACCATAGGGACCATTTCAAAACAACAAAAAAATTTTTTTTAAATATCTTCTAAATGTTTAACGATTGAGGTGGGGTCAAATATAGGTTAGTTTTGGTGATACGATCTACTGTACTGGCTACAAAAATAACGCACTGGGCTACACAGTAGGGCGAATCGAATTACAATTTCGAATTTCACATTCTAAGAGAACTCAAAAGTTGAATGGGGTTGTCAAGATCTCAAAAAAAAAAAAAAAAAAATTTAGGAAAAAAAGGATGTCTTCCTGTCCCGCAAGGACGACCTTGTTTTTTATGGAAAACAGTAAAAAATAATGATCTTAAAATTTATTTCTATTATTTATTTTATTTTTTAAAAAGATTATTAATTGTACACTTGAGGCTTAAAGTCTCTTATAGTACATCAAAAATTGTGAAGTATAAGTGGCATATGTTAACTTAAAACTAGTTAATTTTATAAAAAAGAAAAATACTATATTAAGAGATGAAGAGAACAAGAGATAACAAAACAGTTAAATTCAAAGATTTTGAGAAAGACAGACAGAAATTTTAAAATAATAATTATAGATATATATAGATATATAATTATAGAATAAATTAGTGAAATTTGTTATATTTTTTATAAAAATGCTCTGAGTCTTATAAAAAAAAAACTGCGTACGTCTAAAAGCAAAAGTAAGTACAGGCTTAAACTAACAATATATTGCTAAACACGATGCCAATCACGGTTTGAAACTTTTCTCAATTTGAATTCTTCAAGTATTTCCGAACAACACCCTGTCCTTGTAAAAGTATTAATTTAAAGTACCAGCTTAACCCATTAAGTCCGGGAAGAGCACAATTTTAATATGATGTTTGAGACGCACTTTCTGCCATAGAAAACTGGAATAAAAAATTCCAAACATACCTATTCTACTATTTTTGGGGTCGCTCTTTCGATAGGTGCAGTCAGATTCGCATAAAAATGACTTTAGAAACCAATATGGCGCGTTTTAACTAAAAATATATCGAAATTTTTTCCGGTAATTTTTTTTGTGAATATTATTCGCATCAATAAAGTTCCTGAATCGGTGCCAAACCAAAACCAAAAGTGCACAAAATATCTAAAGTATAACAAGGAATAATTTTTTTTGCTTTGAATTAAGAGGTTACTCTTCAATACATCAAAATGTAAAAAATTAACGTTATATAATATATTATGAATATTATTATTAAAAAAATTCACACCTCTAATGATATAATTGTCCTAAAAATATATAAACAAGGAGTTTTTGAAATCGCTGATTACAAATTTGAGTTTTGATTCTCAAAATTTAAGATGGCGGATTCAATATGGCCGACCAAATTTCATAAAATGTTTTAAAATTACAAGAAAATGTGTAAAGGAGGGTTTCTGAGGCCCTTGATCACAAATTCAAAGTTAGATTTTCAAAATTCAAGATAGTGGATATATAACCGATTAAATTTAATGAAATTACTGAAACTAATTCGATAATTTTTATTATACGGTGTGTTTACGATAAAAAATTGATTGTTTTCGTCCGTTAGCCGTTTTTTTTACATATTGAGATATTGAAGAGGTTACGTTAATTAAAAGCAAAAAAAAATTATTCCATGTTATACTTTAGATATTTTGTGCACTTTTGGTTTTGGTTTGGCACCGATTCAGTAACTTTATTGATGCGAATAATATTCACAAAAAAAATTACCGGAAAAAATTTCGATATATTTTTAGTTAAAACGCGCCATATTGGTTTCTAAAGTCATTTTTATGCGAATCTGACTGCACCTATCGAAAGAGCGACCCCAAAAATAGTAGAATAGGTATGTTTGGAATTTTTTATTCCAGTTTTCTATGGCAGAAAGTACGTCTCAAACATCATATTAAAATTGTGCTCTTCCCGGACTTAACGGGTTAAGGCCACGATTTTATTTTCTATTTCCTTCGCACAGATCCCCACAAAATCTCACCCATCGCACTCGCGAAGCATCAAAACATCTAGGCTATATAATTTTCATTACAAAAACCAAACGAGATCTATAACAAACCGGGAGTATTCAGCGACAAGCAAGAATCTTAATTCTAAAAACTTCATTGATAAACTGCAGGAATAGAGTGCGATGTTGTTGCTGCTTGTCGGCTATTCCAGCTGTTTCGAATAAGTTAGAAACTTCACTGTATGGTAAAGATAAAATTTAAATACCGAAAAAAACGAGTTGTAAGGAAAATATTTGATTTATCCACGTTAATATTTAAATAAAATTTATACACGGGCGCGGATAATGTTAATATTCGTTATTTCCCTTAAATAAATAAATAAATACTTGGCCATTTCAGCCCTTGAAAGGACTTTGACCTAGCTTCTTATGATCAATTGTGTTGTGCGTGTTATTAAGTTTGTACACAATTGACCGAGAAATGGACCTACAGGCTTACCGCCGACTCCGAATGGCGATGAACGGAATTTTCTTATTCTCAAGAAGCTTTACATGGCATTTTGATTACTCTCTGAGGTTTGCCATTGTCTGCAGAGAGGTTTAATTCAAGTAGTTTTCTGTCGCTGCTGGGGTTCGAACCTGGGTCTCCAGGTTCGTTGACATAGCGGCCACGCACTTTAACCAACTACGCCACGGACGCCACGTTATTTCCCTTAGTGTACTCTAAAAGAAGTGATTTGCTGTGTTTGAAAAAAAGCGATTTATAGTTAATTTTTTTTTACTCATACGTTACTTATTTTCGCGTGTTTTGTACAACAAGACAATAATAATATTGAAACCTCATTTCTGAAGAGCAGAAAACTCACACGGCAAATTTTTAGATCCATATCATTGGAGCGGAACTGGCCGAAGGAAGGGTAACAACAGATGCACTCGGAGGTTTAGTCGAAAACTCAGTTGCCTTGGGCATGATTAATTAAAACAAATCGCGATTAACTAAAATTAAAAATACGCATTTAATGTCGCGGCGCGTTAACTGTATTGGTTTCACCGAATTGTATTGATGGTGGATAAATTAATGTTTTGATAAAAGACACGTTTTTCCTTTGATCCAAATTTCGAATTGAATTTTTATTTTATTATTTTTTTGACTTAAAATAATTTTGATATTTTTTTTATTATAAGCATGTAGCTTGTAGTAAGTGTATGCCACACATTGCACGATATAATAGAAAAAAAAAGAACATATCAAATCAGATATTATAGAAAACAGCGGTTTTCCAAAATACTTTTGTTTCGTTTGTAATTGGGATTCGCGATACAAAGGTATCCAATATGAGTGTAGAAATTGGAATCACAGAACTCCTAAAAACCAACAAAATTAAAGATAACATAATGACCCAATAATAGAGGATATTACTGATATATTCCTGCCATATAAAATTGGGAATCTGTGGGAAATTCGTCGAATTGGTAGTCAAAGATGTTGATGGCGCGTTTGATTGTTTGAAGACCATATTTCGAGAACTCAGCAATGATAAAATTAAATCCGGTACGTATTATATTAATTATTCTCTATTTAAATGTTTTCATATTTATATTTGTTTAACTTCGCTCCATTTCTATTGCTAATTAATTGTTTGTATAAATTTTTTTTTAATTTGAAACAGGTATACTTAATAGAGCAGATATATAGAAATAAATGAAAAGCGATGCCTTCAAAAACTTATTCAAAAACAATCACCTGAATGCCTGAATCTCTATAAAAAAGTAATCGAGGGTGTTTTAGGGAAAAACGGGTACAGCCAGACGATATAAAGAATAAAGTCGATAATGTATGGTATTATTTCGATAAAATCAATGCATGCATTCAATGCATGATTCCACCATATAACCAAGCCAATGGAAACGCGATTCAAGGGGAAAAACTGTTAGTTAATTAAGTGGTTATGAAGATGAAGGTAGCGAAGACCCGGATAATACCAATAGATATGAAGAAAACACATATGAAGATATGCCATTGAATCCTGTATCTAACTCAGATTCAGACGATGATGATGATTTACAACCACCCATGCAGAGCTTGAGATTATCAGAACCACAGGCGTCAAGTTCAAATGATGTCAACAATTAACACATTTTTATCTCTTTTCTATACACACATAACAAACATAAAATTTTATTTACTTTGCCTTAACAGCTACAAACTGAATTAGAAAACATTTGTTTGGCTTGAAATAAAGTAAAAAAATAAAAATAAACCATATTTGTGGATGTGTAGCCGAGTTATTGACCAAAAAAGGTGTAAAATGGTATCAAAGGACATTTTTACGATTTTGAGGCACAGTAGGGTAAACTGGGGTACATTTGACTTTGGGGCACATTTGACTTTGGCATTTTCGGTGATAACGCAGCATTATGCTTTAAAATTTAATTTGAGAAAATTGGCAGCATTGTATTTAACTAAACACTACGAAGTTTCACAGTTTTTGTAAAACTAATATAAAAGCAACACGTGTTTTTGTGTTCGGGAGAGAGTAACTGCAATTTCTCGGCATTTATGTCTAAAAATATTGTAATCGAGTTTCAATTGATATTTGAAAGTGTGTTTTAAAAAAGGAAAGCATGATTCTTTATTTATTTGAAAACCTAAAGGAGTTTGATTAAAAGTAAATAAAATGCAAAATTATAAAGAAAAAAAGCTTTTGAAAGGGGCACTTTTGATACATGTCAATTTTATATTTACATATATACTATGCACCAAATATATTTTTAATGTTGATTTTGGAAATTATTATGTAAAATAACTTAAAAATATGAAAGCTCAGTGTTCCGAAAAAGCTCAGTTGTATCGATCTGATCTCAACAGTATTTATTTTTTTTAACACTATTGCATTTTTTCATTGCAATTTACTGAATTTTATAATTTTTGTTTTGCGTTATTGCACTCTTATCATACACAAATAAATAATATATTGAATTTTAGTATTAATAATGCTGGTATTTTGATTACTCAAAGAGAATAAATATTTATGTCAAATGTTGCCCTTCAAAAGTCAAAGGTGCCCCATAGTAGGGGCACATTTGACAAAACGACTTTTTTAGAAAATGTTTAAAAAATATATTTTAGGGTTTTTATAATACAATATCCTTTGAACGTTTTAAAGTCAAAAAATCAACCTTTATAGGAAAGTAAAATATTTTAAAATCGGTTAACAATTTTCGGAGTACTAACACTTTAAAAAAAAGTGTCAAAGCTACCCCAACTTACCCTATGCAGTTTTTTCGGGTAAGTTTGTTTTGCATTTATTTTTCACTAATATACAAATAAACATACAATATTCCCTATGATTTACCACGAAACAGCCATGTCAAACATAAACAGCCATGTTTATGACATCGCAAATCTTTTATTTGAACTTATTGAAATATTATTGAAATAGGTAAAAGTAATGATGCAGAATATCTAATTTTGGCAACCACTTTCACGATTGATTATCACACCTAAGTCTCAAAACGATGACCTCAAAATAGTTGCACAGTCTAATCTAGGAAAAAACCTGTGAATTTCCCTCGCAACTGTTGTTGTTTTTTTTTTTAACTTTTTGAACACAGAATATTTGTATTTTGTTGCAAGAAGTATATTATTGTATTTTAAATTTCGATAAAATATAATAGGACTTTCTTAACCTAACCAATTAACTTTGAAAAAAGATAATTCAAAATGCTAGTATTTATACATTTTTTTTAAATAATTATGCTTTTCAATGTTAGCCGAGGTTTTTATAGGCATATATAACTGTATTGGTAAACAATATATAAAATACCGAGTTCTTATTGCACACTGCACTTTTAAAATAAATAAATAAAATAAAATAAAAAAAAATAACAATGTCAAACGTCTTATCGTTAACAGGTTTATCGAGCCCTTTTATTTTCTCTCTCATGTACATATTTTAAAAAAGGAGTCTATTGCGCCTCTACATACTTGTTTCTAAAAATACAAGTTATAAATTTTGTTTTGGGATGTCATTAGTTATAACTACTTTATACCATTAAAATCAGCCTAATTTGAAAATTATATTCGTATCCTTTTTTTTTTAATTACACATAATACATTTATATATAAAATTATTTTATACTTACGGATAACATTGTGCTATTGTAATACTCCGTAAACCACATTACGAAAAATCCAGTCAAACTTATAACAAATAAAACAGCCAACAACCCTAAAACTAAGAAAAAGAGTTATTTAGATTTGTTAACACATAATTACTTGCACTGGTCTTTTGCTTGTTTTACAAAAAAAACAAATTGCATTAATGACCAATTTTTAATTGATAATGTCAATAATCTGATATTGCAAAACAATGCCAAAGCAAAACGTTAACGTGCAGTTTAGCAACAACTTTATTATGCTGATCAATCATATGAACTCTGCCGCTGCATAATGAAAGCCAACGTTCTACAAGTCAACGCTCGACAATTGACCTATTTATTGTTCGTCAGAACACTTGCTACCTAAGTCTTGCTTATGTTTTTTGGCACACTTTCAACACCTTAAATTTAACTGCATTTTTTTTTTCTTGTTCTATATTACAACACATTGAACTATAAATATTGTAAACAATTATGCAAGCAGATGTTTTTATGCATTTTATAATTTATATTAACGTAAGCATATTTTTCTTTGTCTTCATTATTGTAGTTATTTAATTTAATTTTAAACATTATTTGTATACTAAGAAGCAAGTTCTTTTATAATACATCATAGTTGGTAAGGTTACAGGCGTATTAACTTAATCTAAAAACTTAAATACTAATGGACACGATTAAAGATCTGAATTGACAAAATTAATTCATTCTTATTGTTTTAAAATGGCTTAATACTTAGTTATAGTGAAGATGGATAGTAAGACCAGAGGTAATGAGCAATAAGAAATAGGATAGAATACGAAGATAGGAAAGCAAAAGATATAAAAAGACAAATAGAGATAGACGAGAAAAATAGGTTACAATGTATATTAATGCGAAAAATAGGAAAAAATGGCCTGTGTAAACATTCTGGTTCCTTTAATAGATTTAATATGAATGGGCAGACTATTCCATAATCTAATTGCGTTAACGAAAAATAATCTTGAGGAATTCAGAAAATTAAATTTAGGTATAGTGAGCATACGACTTCTTTGTAGTTGATTAAATTGTAATTTTTCATATAGATAAGATGGTTTTTTGAAATGGATCAGCTTGTGCAAGAAAATACAGTTTCTGTAACTCAAGTAGTTTATTATATCACAACTAAGGATGCTTTTATTGTATTGTGATATATGGTCAAACTTGCGAAGGCCGTATACATATCGGATAGCATGATTAAATGCCAGCTGAAGCTTTAGTTGAGAACTGGAGTCCAGTTTACTGTAGACTAGCTCCGAGTAAGTAATTATGGGAATAACTAGTTGTACAACAAGTTTGCTCCTAGTGCTGGTGGGTGTAAATTCAGCTGTCACTCTCAGGTTGCGTAAAATGTAATGAACTTTTTTTACCACATTGTTAATGTGGTCCGTACATGTAAGCGTAGAATTTATATAAAAACCAAGACTTTTTGTACAACTTGTTAGCTTTAATTTATCAGGGCCTATAAATAAATCAGGAATATTCTCATAAAAAATGGTATCTTTCGCTATAGGTAGCACCACAGATTTCAGAGCATTAAGCTTGAGACAATTTAAGATTGCCCATTTATTTATAGAGTCTAGATCCTCATTTACTCTGTAAGCTAAGTCATCTAGAAGACCAACTCGATTTGAGAGATATAGTTGTACATCATCTGCATAGGCATGCATTGTTGAATGTTTACAGACCCTAAAAATGTCATCGATAAAAATTACGAACAGCAGAGGACCTAGAACTGACCCCTGGGGTACACCACTAGTCTGAATCTTATACTCAGAAAATTTATTACCAACCTTCACTCGTTGAACCCGATTTGTCAAGTAACTATTTAAGAGCCGAATAGCACTTTCACTGAAACCGTACATATATTTTAGTTTTCGAGACAATAGAGAATGATTGACTGTGTCAAATGCTTTTGAAAAGTCCAGCATGCAGAGAAGTGTTCATGCCCTTCATCATAAGAAGACCTAATATCATCAAATATTTTAACAGTGGCAGTGGCACAGCTATGAAAAGCCCTAAAACCAGATTGCATTGGAGATAAAAGATTATTTTCATTTAAATAGTTTTCAATTTGACCTGCCATGAGAAAAACTCACACATTTTGGCCAGGCAAGATAGGATGCTGATAGGCCTATAGTCATTAGGTTCATTTGCAGTTGGTTTTTTTGCCACTGGCATAACAAGTGCAACTTTCCAAGAGGAAGGAAACGAGGACGTGGTAACACAGTGGTTTACGATGTGTGTAATAGGGCTAAGGACATGCAGAAGAATAAGCTTTATGAATTTTATTGAAATATGGTCCTCACCTATTGCATTAGACTTAATTTTTACAATTGACTTCCTCACATCACTAGCACTTATTGTGGAAAATTGAAAATTTGCACGTTCAACAGTATCAGAGAAAACAAAGTTGTTGTTTGAAGTACGCACTGTGCTCGAGAGAAAAAAATCGTTTAAAGTATCTGGGTCAACATTGCATTCATTAGGAGGTTTTTCACCAATACCCATTGTTTTCAGGTTCCTCCACAGCACTTTTGCGGGGAGTGAAGCAGTTAATTTCGATGTGCAGAATTTTTCTTTAGACTGCCTAATAAGCCGAACTGACATATTCCTAGCAATTCTAAATTGTTCCCAATTAGAAGTAGAAGGACACCTTTTCCACAAGTTGTGAAGCTTGTTACGTTTTTTAATAGCTTTTTGAACATTAGCTGTAAACCATGGGCATGCCCTATTTTTTACCATAACTGAACGCAAGGGAACATGTTTTTCAAACAGACAATTTACAATATTCGTAAAGACATTTAATTTATCATCAACAGATGCTCCAAACCATACATCATCCCAAGATGTTAGACATAAGTCATTATGGAGAGCCCAAAAATTAATCGATTTAAAGTCACGATAGGTGAAGATATCAGAAATTGCACTACGAGACAAATTAACATTCATACAGCAAAACAGAAGATCATGATCAGACAAAAAAGAGAGCTGATCATATAGCAGGACAGATGCAAGATCTGACACGATTATGTAGTCTAAGAGACTTGGGCTAGCATTGCTGGCAAAGCGTGTTGGGACAGTTTCATTGACAATTGACAATCCATTGGAGGAGACATGGTTACCAAACGATTTAGAGGTGTTATCACTACATAACAGATTTACATTAAAATCACCACATATAACAAATAAGTCAAAATTAATTATGTAACTATTCAGTTCAGAGAAAAATACATCAAGGTTATTGCACTTATAAGGATTATACACGCAGGACAGGAACACTTTGACATGATTATCAAAAAATACACACATTCAAATACTCAACATTACTATTGCATGGCGACTTAGATACAAGCTTAACATTCAGATTACTGCGACAGTAAATCGCAACTCCACCACCTTTCTTTCCAATCCTATCATTTCTCAAAAGCTTGAAATTGTCAATATTATAGGCAGAGTCATTAATCTCATTGCAAAACCAAGTTTCAGTAACACAGATTACATCCACTGCAGCGTCTTGAACAACGTATTTAAGATAGTCCAGCTTAGAACAATTTAAACTCCTTGCATTGAAGTGTACGATTTTGAGACCACAATGCTGTGCACAAAGTACATTTATCATGATTTTGTGATTTTCGCTAACGCAACCAGAATAGTATTCATTTAAATCATCAAGAATCATCAAACAGGAAAAAAACAATGGAAAGAACGCATAGACTGGTTGTATCAACCTGTAACCAGCCTTGTCCCCGAATAAGCAAGATCCAATTGAACTAAGTTACTTTGACTTTATTGAATCACAAATTACAATGCTAATTATTCAAAACTATTCAATTACAAAATTATTCATCTTCTAGCTTGCCGCCCTCACATTCACGCTTCTTCTTACTCATCCGTCAAACTCTATCAGCGTTGCCAGATTTCACCAGACAGAACGACACCTCTCAAACTCAATCCGAGTTGCCAGATCTCCACATCCCTCCTATATTTTTCAGCTTCAGCTTTAAACTCGGCTTAGATGTCTCTGGATCCTCTTGGAGAAACTTGGGTACATTATCCTCACTTGGCATGGATTCAAACTCTTCGACCGGCTTGGAAATTGTTGGAACTATCTTCAAATGGCTTATATTACGCCTATACACTTTGCCATTTCCACATACTGTTACGTCGTTTCCGTTTCGTTCAATAACTTCAAACTCTTCTGGTCCGAATGTAGTTGTTAGTTTGTTTGGGAATACTACATTACGCAGAAGAACCTTATCTCCAATCCCGATTGTGTTATTCTGAGCCCTGCGATCCTCATTACCCTTCCGTCTTCCTTTTTCCTTGTTTAAGATATCTATATCCTTCGCTTCGGAGTCCAATATGTCCTCGTCAATATCCTGTACGGATGGAATTTTATCTCGAATTACTCTATTAAACAACATCTCTGAAGGGGCTTTCCCAGTAGTGCCATGTGGAGTTACGTTATACATTAAAATGAACTTCTGAAGCTCTTCTTTATAATTGGCACCCTTGGCGTGGGCGATTCGTAGACGCTTCAAAAGGGACCTATTCATATTCTCGACTTCGCCATTTGCTTGCGGCCAATATGGCGGGGAAGTCATCAAGTCAATGTTGTTATTTTTACAAAAAAGTCTAAACTCTTCGCTAACAAACTGCCGTCCATTGTCGGCTGTAATAGATTTTGGGTATCCCAATCTTGAAAACACTTCATTTAAAATTCTTATTATTTCAGAGGATGTAATCTTCTTCAAGAATGTGGTTTCCTGGTATCGCGAATAGTAGTCGATAACGACAAAAACAAAATCATGGTTTGGCAAAGGTCCTAGTAAGTCCATTGCTACGCATTGCCATGGTCCATTTGGTAGTACTCGTCTATTCATTGGAGCTGGACGCATTGGCCTTGATACCAACAAACAGTCCCGACATCTCTTTACGAAATTTTCCACATCTCTATCCACCAGAGGCCACCATATCTTAGAACGTACCCTTCGCTTCATGGCTGTTTCTCCCGGGTGCCCTTCATGCGCTAGTTCAAGAGCTCTAGTCCTTAAAGCATGTGGTATCACAATTTTTGTTCCCCGCAACAAAATATTACCCATCGTGCATAACTCCAGACGGAATGGAAAAAATCTATTGGAGGAATTCGTGCTCCAGGTGTCATTTTTTTTACATTTTCAACCGCATCCATTAGTTCCGAATCCGATCTGTTACTTTCAATTATTTCAAGTATAGAGAGTGCGCGCGGAACAGATTCTTCAATTATTGAGTAAATATTTTTCTCACCTAGTTCATCAAAAGTTGCGCAATTCTCGAGCTTGCACAGTCTGGAAACGGAATCCGCTATATTAGACTTTCCCACCTGGTACAAAATTTTGAATTTAAACGATTGCAGTCTGAGAACCCAACGTTCAATGCGAGCTGGGGGTTTTGATGTCGGCTTAAAGATAGCTTCCAATGGCTTGTGATCTGTCACCAGCTCAAATTCAATTCCAGCAAGGTAATAATAAAATCTCTCCACTGCCCATACTAGCGCGAGGCTTTCTTTTTCTGTTTGTGAGTACCTCCGTTCGACTTCCGATAAACTTTTACTAGCAAACGACACGACTTGCGGATTATTACTTTCAAATTGCAGAAGTACTGCTCCCAATGCTACAGGACTTGCGTCAGCTACTAATCGAGTGCGATTTTTCGGGTTGAAGTAAGACAATGTTGGAATTTTTGCAAGATTTTCCTTGAGGCGCCGAAACGAGTTTTCCTGATCTGGTCCCCACACAAATTTTACGTCCTTCTTAATAAGACTTCTCAGAGGTTCTGTCACATCGGCGAGATCCGGAATAAATTTTCCTAAATAAGTCACCAGACCTAAAAAACTCCTCGTTTCTTCTTTACTTGTCGGGTGCCGAAACTGTAAAATTGTATCAACTTTCTCTCGATCTGGTCTTATGCCCTCATGCGACAACAAATGTCCTAAAAATTTTAATTTTTTCACCTTACGGATACATTTTTCCTCATTTAGCGTGACATTAGACTCTTTAAAAACTGACAAGACCTTTTCCAAATTCCGATCATGTTTGTCCTCTGTATGACCAAACACAATTACATCATCGAGATAGTTTAGAGCATTTCCACAAGAGGCCAATAGGTTTTCCATAATCCTCTGGAAAATTTCTGGAGCTGAATTCACGCCAAACAAGAGTCTCTTATATCGATAAATTCCATTAGAAGTTATAAATGTCGTTATCCCACGACTAGCTTCATCCAACTCTAACTGGTGATATGCATTTTTAAGATCCAGCCTGGAAAAATATCTAGCTGACTTAAGCTTGGTCATGAGAGCATCAAAAGTTGGCAGTGGAAAGTTTTCTCGCCGTATAGCAGCATTAGCGCGTCTCATATCTATACACAATCGAAGATCGCCATTTCCTTTAAAAACAATAACAATTGGTGAAATCCATTCACTGGGCTTCACGACTGGCTCTATGATATCTTGCGCTACTGCTTCTTCTAACTTGGCTTTCACCTTTTCTTCCAAAGCGGCCGGTATACGACGCAAAGGCTGTTGAACAGGCTTCACTGATTTATCAATTGATAATACAACTTTAACATCTTTGATTTTCGGAAAAGGAACGATGTTTTCAACCTGATTGACCCCAACTCCTAGCTTCAACACGTTTAACTTGATAGCGGATTCACGACCTAATAACGATTGGTTGCCATTCTCAATAACATAGAACGACTCAATCGAATTTGAGGATCTGTCAATTCCTATCACTGCTTCGAAAACAACCTTTACTTTTAGCAACCTGTCTCCTGCATAGGCACGAAATTGGTTCTCTGAATTCTCTCGAACATTCCACATCAAAGCTTGTTGGCTAGACAAATATTCCCAGTCTTTCTCACTGAGAAGATTGTAACGGGAACCGGAATCAATCAGCATCACAACCCCATAACCTCCTATGTAACATTTTAACAGCCCATTTGCAAGCATTGACGGAGATTCTTCACTCATAATCCGAAAACAATTATGTTCTTCAAACCTCTCGTTCATGAATCCATCTGCTTCATTTCCATCAGAAATGAATTGGATCTTTGAAGGCCAAATCTTTCTCTTTTTTGTTTCCACAAAATCAACATTTCTTGCTTTTCGCTTGCCAGTTTTTGTTTTGCATCTACGAGCAAAATGTCCACTTAATCCGCATTTATTACATTTCAAATTCTTCGATGGACAAAAAACACTACTACCGCTGTGGCCCCACTGTCCACATCTACTACACTCAATGTTGAATTTTTTCCCGTCTTCGGAAGAAATCTTATTTATACTTAAGGACTGAACATGAGGCGGCATCATAGACTCCGACTGGTTGTTGATCTGTTCGTAAACTTGACACATATCTAAAATATCTTTCAAAGTGTACTCCTTTTCTAGCAACCTCTTCTTTAAATCATTCGGAGCCCATACATCTATAATTTTATCTTTTAAATTTATTTCCAAGCTTTCTTCCTGCGTCTTCCCAAATTGACACTTAGCGGCCTGATTCCTCAATCTTAACATTAATTTATTCAAGCTCTCACCCTCCTCGGGTTTTAATGAGCGAAATAAATGGCGCTCAAATGTTGAATTCCTTTTAGGAGAAAAATATTCATTTAACTTGCCAATTAAAATTTCAAAAACATCTCCATCTCCTTCCTCTACCAGCTCAGTAAGTGCCCCAGGAATATTATAGACAACCTCTTGCAATTGCGTCCCACCTAAATGAAGCAACTTACTTCTTTTCTTTGCTGGCTCTTTGATTTCTTCCGCTTCCAAATATAACGAAAAAGCTCGGAGCCATTTTTCCCACTCTGCACGAATTAATGCTCTATCAATGACGTCGCAAAGAAAAGGCGAGATACCTGTTGCATTCATCACTCTAATCCCTTTCGTTAAACAATTTTAATGTTTTCTCCACCAGTGTCAATTGAATGCACTCCAATTATATTATCTCTTGCAGTCAGTTTCTGTGCTCACTTGAAATCAATTAAATGTAGCCTGCAATTTAATGCTTGACAATTGAATGTCTTCTTTCGCCTAAAACAATTAAATGCCATCATTGATAAAAAAATTTTCTTTCCGGGACTCATTTCTTACCAACAGATTTATTTTAACCCACAAAATGTGTCGCCAGAATCAATTTGCTTCCGATCAATGAAATGTGCCTTGCAATTTAATGCTTGACAATTGAATGTCTTCTTCCACCTAGAGCAATTAAATGCCATCATTTATAACAATTTGTTTTTTTTTCTGCTACAACATATTTCTTACCACCAGATTTACTTTATTCAACAAAATATGTCGCAAGAATTTCATTCGTCCACTTTCAGTTTCTGAAACAAGAACATTCAATAATTTCCACATACATATGCATATGAATAATTTTTTCCCGCGTTTTTCCTCTTTTCGATAAAACTTTTTTTTTTAAAGTTATCTTAATTTACCTCGTCGCCAATGTATCAACCTGTAACCAGCCTTGTCCCCGAATAAGCAAGATCCAATTGAACTAAGTTACTTTGACTTTATTGAATCACAAATTACAATGCTAATTATTCAAAACTATTCAATTACAAAATTATTCATCTTCTAGCTTGCCGCCCTCACATTCACGCTTCTTCTTACTCATCCGTCAAACTCTATCAGCGTTGCCAGATTTCACCAGACAGAACGACACCTCTCAAACTCAATCCGAGTTGCCAGATCTCCACACTGGTCATATAAGACGAATGCATATACAATATGTAGTCACATAATAATGTACAAGAAGTAACCAAAATAAAATAAAGATACAAGAAGTCTTCAGTAGCACAAGAAAGAAAATATGAAGAAGCATGGACATAAGAGAAAGAAAGAGAGAAGAAAGGAATGAAAGAAAACATAAAATATAAAATTAAATCGAATATAAATAATAGTAAAAACATTCTAATTAAAACTAAATCATTATTAAATCTGCAATAAGCAGAAGAAAGAAAGGTACAATTCATCAGATAGATAACACAAGTTAACTTATCATACCAGCGACGCAATCAACGCTCTCTCTGCTGTCAACCCATTTTGCCTCACTATTTCTGTCTGCTCTCACATAAATTTTTCCTCGAAGAGAAAATACAGCAGACAACTTATTTTCTTTCCTTTTTTGTTGCGCATAAGTCATGATCAAGCGATTCGCCTGAGAGAGACTTTCGTGAATAAAGAAATGTTCATCTCGTCCGCAGTCAATGTCACCCAGCATAAGCGGCCTCTTATTTGTTTTGCGGAAGGCTGCCACAGCTTTAAAGAGTTGGTTACGATCATATCCAGACGCTAACTTCACAACAACAGCAGGCTTGTGTTTGTTTTTTCCATTTGCCCTTAGCCTAAAAACATCACGGAGCTTTGGAGCATTGCTTTTAACAGCAGTACAAATTTTAGCAAAAACATCAGGTAGGTTTTCGTTATTTGCGAGAGGGATGCCATGTATGATGATGTCTGAAGCAACAGCATCACTCTCATATTTTTCTACTTGCTTCTTTAGCGCACCAATTTCATTGTTTACCTGATTGTTATTGTACTGTTGCTTCAGTTGTTCAATTTCAGTTTTCATGCTCTTAATTTCAGCACAACAGACTTCAACAGCTGACACACGCTCAGCAACACGTCGCACAGACTCTCTTAGGTTTGCGAACTCAGCTGATAACTCACCAAATCTCTCCATTACTCTTCCCTCACTTGATCGAAGTTCTTCAGTTATCTGCTTGACAATGTTCGCTTCGACAAAAGCTAACTTCACGTTAAGCGTTGCATCCGAATAAGTTGCAGTTGAAGGTGATGACTCATCTGTATGCGGTTTAGGAAGGCAAAGCGGAGTTGTTGGGCAATTTGTTTGTTTATGTTCTTAATTGTTGCACTTCGTAGATTTTTTTGTTGCAGGCTCGACATTGTGAAAAGGCGACAGTTCAATTTATTAAACTCGAACAATTAAATTATAATTTGTAAGCAAAATATTTTACGGTGATTCCGAAATATAACATTAGATGGAAGCAACGATATAATTCAGCACGTCCTTAAGGTTTCAGCGGGATTTACGATGTATTAATCAAAGATATTACGTTTAATTGCAGACGCCAGTGAAAACACGTCTACTCGGTATGCATTTAACACGGTAAAGTTAATTGGTGTATTTTCTTTTATATAAATATCTTGCACTAAAATTAATAAATCTGAATAGTTTTAACCTTCAACAAAACAAGTGTTTGATTATTCTCTCAAAGAGTCACGGTTCAAGTGCCGTAGATTCCACTAAGCATTTATTGCATAATTCAATCATTCGTCAAGAGTCACGGTTAAAGTGCCGTTGGCTCATTTAAGTGTTTAAACATAAACATTTTTGGTGACCCCGACGTGATCCTTTTAGTGAAACGCTACGAAAGATTAACTAAAACGCGTAAAATTTTAAATTCGTTAAATTCGTTAGCCATGTGACCGCGTTAGTCCGCCGCGAATAAATCCGTTAAGCAACTTAAAAACATTAAGTCACAGGAGCACCAGTTGAACCTCCATAAAATGAAATTTGAACAATTGGTCCAAGCCCAGTATGTCCTGGGGAAGGAAATTGAAAATATGACAATCAATTTTTCGAAAGATTCCAAGGATCGAAAAACATCAAGCTACTATTCAAAGCGATTGGATAGGCTGCAGAACTGGGGAGATGAATTTTACTCCAATCATGAAGCGATAATGGCGTTGGAAAGCAAGCCTGACGACGACAAGTACTTTACAAGAAGGTATTATGAGAGGATTCAGGATATGGTCACGACATACACTAGACTGTTTGAAAGCAACGCAATGGAACTCGTAAATTTGGACAACGGTGCGGCCAGTCAATCAAAGGGTATGCAGGATGCACCACAAGCAGCAACAAGGAATCCTGATCTTCAACCACCAATAAACAGCGCTGAAGGTCGGAAGCTTCTAAGAAATCAGCGTGCACTAATTCAAGCACTAAGACAAAGCTTGGATGAAGTGCTAACTCAACGTCATACAGAGCATCCTTCATCGTATTACACAATTAAATCAACAATAATCGAGAAACATATGATGGATCTATCCAAAAATAATATGGCTCTATGGGAATTAACTGATGAAGACATCATTGGAGACTACACCCTCCAGACCTATTATGAACTCGAGGCGAGGGCAGAAGAAGCACTGCTCGAACTCCATCGACACATGACAGTGGAGCAGACCTTTCAATCGCCTAGAAGATCAACGTCAACAGACACAGACATTGCTTTACCAAAAATAACATTGCCAAGATTTAATGGCAATTACATGCAATGGGTAACATTCAAGGACTTGTACACAGAACTAGTTCACAATGCGGCTATAAGTGATGCAAAAAAGATGCATTACTTGACAACATCTCTGGATGGCGAACACAGAAATTTGATAAAGCACCTTCCATCAACAGGAAGCAACTATCCAAATGCTTGGATAATCCTCACTAGTTGTTACGACAATAAAAGACTTCTAGTGACATCATTGCTCAACAAGCTAATGTCGCAATCAGCGATTCCAAAAGAATCATCATCTTCAATAAAGGCACTTCATGACATAACGAAAGAATGCATTCATGGACTCCAAGCACAAGGACTTCCAGTTCAACATTGGGATGCTGTATTGACTCATTTATTAATACAAAAATTGGATCAGGACTCTCAAATAGCATTTGAGCAAAGCTTGAATAACAACAGACGATTGGTCACTCTTGATGAGTTTCTGAAGTTCGTAGAACGCAGGTTCCAGTCCTTCGAAGCCCGAGGAAAAGGAGAATCATCGACAACAAGGACATATGCATCCGCGACTAAGACCGAATCAGTTAATGAGAATTGCCTTATATGTAAAAGGGCAAACCACAAAATATATGCATGCAATTCATTCTGCACCGCTGATTTAAATAAAAAATGGAATTGGGTCAAGGAATTCAAACTATGTGTCAACTGCCTCAGACCTGGACATCAAGCAGACTCATGTAAATCGCGACACTGTACTAAATGTTCAAAAAGGCACAACACGTTACTGCACAACGAGAAGGAAATTCATTCAAGGAACCAAAACTCTTCTTTCCAGAATTTGAAGCATCAATCTCCAAACCCATCGTCATCAAACTGTGGAACAACAGCTGATCAATCAAAAAATACAGTCAGCCTATTGACCAACAGTGATGCTAACTACGTCTTACTCGGCACAGCACGCATTAAACTAATCGCAAATAATGGCCAAAGTATCGAGTGCAGAGCAATGTTAGATTCAGGATCACAAATAAATCTAATAACAAACAGATTGCTGAACAAATTGGGCGGAAGGTCCAGACCAACATCTATGAATATAGAAGGCGTGGGAGAAAATGAAACAAAAATGCGACATCAGACAACGATTCAGGTTCAATCGACGTTAAATAACTTCTCCAAGGAGGTAGATGCGCATATAATACCAAAAATTGTATCTGACCAACCAGGTCATCACCTAAATATCGACGGCTGGGACCTACCTCAGGATATTATTTTCGCCGATCCTGAATTTCACAAGCCAGGTCGAATTGACTGCCTGTTAGGAGCAGAAATATTTTTTGAGCTACTCATTGATGGAAAAATTAAATTGCCAGGCAATCTTCCAAGTTTGCAGAACTCCGTGCTTGGATGGATTGTGGCTGGTAATGTGGACATTGCGCGTTCAAGCAAGGCAGTGTGTGGTATCTGTTCAACCAAGGAGTTAGAAAAGGCAATTCCAAAATTTTGGGAATCGGAAGAAATACCGGATTCAGAAAGACCACTTACTGAAGATGAAGTGCTATGTGAGTCCCATTTTTTGCAGCATACCACTCGAGCAAGTGACGGAGAATTTGTTGTGAAATTGCCCTTAAAAGTTCATCCGTCAGAAGTGGCAGACTCCAAGGCAGTAGCATACAAAAGATTTACAAACCTTGAACAACGCCTTGCAAGGGATTATTCATTAAGGGAGCAATATGTTTCATTCATGAGAGAATATGCTTCGACCAGACAGCTCAACCACAAAACTACGAGTGGTCTTCGATGCTTCAGCACACAACCAGTCAGGACCATCATTAAATGAGATAATGTTCAACGGCCCCAAGGTTCAGAGTGAACTTTTTTCAATTTTACTTCGTTTTAGAATGCATAAGTACGTTCTCAAAACTGATGTAGAAAAGATGTATCGGCAGATTTGGGTCAATAAGGAGGATCGAAATTTACAGCTAATTTTTTGGCGAGAAAACCCGACAGACAAGATGAATTTTATCAGTTGAATACAGTTACATATGGCACTCGAGCAGCTCCATACTTAGCTACGCGCTGTTTGACAAAACTGGCAGATGAAAATTTGAATAAATTTCCATACGGAGAGACATCTCTGAAGAACGATTTCTACGTAGATGATGGGCTAATCGGTGCAGACACACTCTATGAAGCTCTACAGATCCAACAACAATTGATTACCATTCTCAGCAAGGCAGGAATGAACCTCAAAAAATGGTGCGCCAATCATCCAAAACTGTTGCGTGAGATAGCACCAGAAAATCAAGAAATTGACCTCAATTTCGAATCTGGAGAGAGACAATCTACTAAAACATTAGGTCTGTTGTGGTTGCCAAAATCAGATTCGTTTTGCATAAGGGCCAACATATGCAGCCAAATCAACACAGCCAAAAGAACAGTGAGTTCTGATTTGGCACACATCTACGACCCACTCGGCATAATTGGCCCAGTTTTGGTTACTGGAAAAATTCAGCTGCAACGGGCTTGGCAACTAAAGCTCGATTGGGATGAAGAACTACCCGCAGATATAAAAACCCAGTGGGTCCAGTATCGAGAAGACCTATCTACATTGGATAATGCAACCGTTACCAGGCATGTTTGGTGCAACCAAGACTGCAAGGATGTTCAACTACACGCGTTTTCGGTCGCGTCAGAGAAGGCATACGGGACAGCGTTATATATCAGGACAGTCCAAAAGGATAACACAGTTAAACTGAATTTGTTATGTTCAAGGTCACGAGTAGCACCAATCAAAATACAAACAATTCCGAGATTGGAATTATGTGCAGCACTCTTAGCTGCCGAACTCATGGCCAGAGTAAGGCTTGACTTAGGTTGTCAGGACAAGGTTTCATATTTCTGGACTGATTCTCAGATTGTGCTGTCATGGTTACACAATCAGTCAGTCAAACTACCAATCTATGTGGCTCATCGAATATCAAAAATCCTTCGATTGACACTCCCAGATCAATGGCGTCATGTTCCATCCAAACAAAACCCTGCCGACATCCTATCAAGAGGATTAAAACCACGTGCATTTCTAAATTGCAGCATGTGGCTTTACGGTCCAATGTTCCTGTACCAACCAAAGGCGCTGTGGTCAACTCCCTTTAAAAGGGAATTAGAAAACAAAGCTGAATGCAAAGATGAAAGGGAAAACAACGCAGTCATTGCTGTAGCCACGCAAGAGAATCCTTGGGTCTACACAATTGATTCAAAGAATTCGTTTTCACATGTACAACGAGTCATTGGGTATGTGCTACGATTTGCAAGACACGCAAAACAACATAAAGGCGCTCGGCAAGAATATCTTCAGCTTTCAGCACTGGAACTTGATGCAGCACTAAAAGTTATCATACGGCAGATTCAAGCATCTGATTTTCCAGAGCTGAAAAGGATTTTAACAAAAGAACAATTCGTGCCGAAAACAAACAACTTAAGCTCTCTCACACCATTCCTCGACGAAGAAGGAATAATTCGTGTAGGAGGACGGATAAGTTCATCATCACAGCAATTCGATGCAAGACATCAGATGATTTTACCAGGCAGCGATCCACTTGTAAAACTGTTAATAGAAAGAATACACAAGGTTAACTACCATTGCGGTCCCCAAGCATTACTAGCGCAAGTCAGACAACGTTTTTGGCCTCTGAAAGGCAAAAGTTTAGCCAGAGCAGTAGTCCAGCATTGCGTTAAATGCATAAGAGCACGGCCAAAATTATACCAACAAGTAATGGGGAATCTTCCATCAACGCGCGTTAATCCGGCTCGTCCATTTTTGAACTCTGGCGTTGATTACTGCGTACCACTTTGGGTTCATTTTAAGACACGTGGAAAACGACCTCATAAGGCGTATATCGCTGTATTTTGCTGCTTTGCCACAAAGGCAATCCATTTGGAGCTCGTATCGGAATTAACAACAGATGCTTTCAAAAGCATAAAAAGATTTGTTGCACGAAGAGGGCATTGCAAGGCATTATATTGTGATAATGCTACAAATTTTGTTGGTGCAAAAAACCAGCTTGAAGAACTACAGGACATCATTCAGAAAAAATCATCCAAAGAAGAAATTATCGGAGCTTGCAGTGAGAAAGGAATTGAATTTAATTTTATTCCACCCAGATCTCCACATTTTAGAGGTTTATGGGAAGCTGCAGTAAAATCTACAAAACACTTATTGGTAAAAAACGTATCCACTGCTTCTCTCACGTACGAGGAACTTGAAACAATTATCATAGAGATCGAAGCCATCCTGAACTCACGACCTCTTACGCCCAGCTCATCCAACCCAAATGACTTAAATGCGATTACTCCTGGACACTTCCTCATCGGAGAAGAATTAACATCAAATGTTGACGTTTATGCCCAGGCCCCAAAAGGAAAGATGACTGAACGATGGCAAAGAGTTTCGGAACAAAAAAATAGCTTCTGGCAGCGATGGTCCAAGGAATACCTATGTGAATTACAACAACGACACAAGTGGCAAGGTCCTGTAAGAAATATACAGATCAACACAATGGTTATCATTAAGGATGATAACCTTCCAGTGTTAAAATGGCCTCTGGGTCGAATCATTAAGATTTATACGGGCGACGACGGTTTAGTGAGAGTTTGCGACGTGAAAACTCAAAACGGAATATTTAAACGGCCAGTTCATCGGTTAGCTCCTTTATTTCCTGAAGATAAAGATTCCGACAATCAGGTGAAGCGCATTAAAAACCTTCATCTACACCGATCCAATGACGATGAAGAAGAACCCATCCAAGATTCTTCAAAAACCTCATTAATCATCAAAATTCCCCGTCACCGAATAAAGAAAACAACATTATTTGACATTGAAGCTACTCCAAGAAAACGATCTTGTCTCAATCCAGGACTATTGTTTACCATTTTGGCCCTTTTTCTGCTGCCGGTTGCATTATGCAGCCCCATTAACACTACAGAATTCACAAACAAACCAGGAATCTATTTTGAACAACTCAACACAATTAAACGAACAGCTGCCAATTGGAACATATTAGTTTATTATGACCTCAAACCATATCAAGACGAACTCAACATTCTACATGATGGCACAGTAACCTTGCAAAAACTGTGCGACAATGCGTCAAATAACACAAAATGCCAACCAATGTTGAATTACTTTGATCAGATAAGGGACGAATTGAACAAAAAACTGAACATACTGTCGCTTCGAAGATCTAAACGAGGTGCCATCGACATAGTTGGAAATATTGCTCACTCACTGTTTGGAGTGCTAGATTCAAACTACGAAACAACTATGTCCGAAACCATTAATGGACTCAAGAAGAACGACATACATTTGGAAAGACTCATGAAAAATCAAACATCGCTGATTGACTCCACAATCAACATTATTAAGACAAACCAACTAAACACACAAGCAAAGTTTGACGAAATCGACAGTCAAATCCACACCTTACTCTATGGAAACAGTTCAACTGGGCCACTTAGCGAACTACACATAGCACAGGCGATTCTCATGCTATCTGTTCAATTGTTCATCATAGCATCCAATTTGCAACGAACGCACGATTTAATTATGGATGTTCTAATAGACAGCCATCATGGAAAATTCAACCCTCTGTTGCTTACTCCACAACAATTGCATAATGAGGTATTGAAGATTAAGGCTCATCTTCCATTACACTTGCAACTACCGATGCATCAGGATAACTTGCTCAAGTTCTACTAACTAATCAAGATTACTGGAGTAGTTGCAAGGGACCACGTGGTATTCAGTATTGATCTTCCATAAGCAGATTCCAGAGAATTTCAGCTACTACATCTCACCCCCATCATAGCTGTTATAAACGGTTCGCTGTCAGCAGTACAATTATCTACAGAATATTTAGCAATCAGCCCGTACCATGACGAGTATGTCCCGTTGCCTCAATCTGAAGTGGATGCTTGCCTAGCACTAAACAACAATGAACTCCTGTGCACATTTAGACAGGCAACATACCATACGTTATCTGAAGTCAGCAAATGTGAACTAGACCTGTTAACTAACCAAGACCATCCCAGATGCATCCTGTATAAAATTGACGATACAATTCTATGGTTCCATTTGAATAACCCAAACAAATGGATATATGCCGCTTTAGATACCATTAAACTTAACGCAGTATGCGGTGATGACACTCTTCAACTAAAGTTAAAAAACAGCGGCTTGATTGAACTTCGTTCTGATTGCACAATCAAAACCAATCGGATACGAATACAAGGCAACCACAAAATTGTCACATCAATCAAGCATGACAGCACCAGCCTAGGAATGTCCATTGGATGGACAAAACAATACGCCAGCAACAATATCAGCAAAGTATCCTTCACACCTAGCATTCATGAGCTTGAACTCATTCAACGACAACTAGCTCAAATCAACTCGTCAACCTTACCAGATGACAGCATAAGCAAAACTACACACACCTTGATTTCTTGTTACGCATTTGTTGGTGTAATCTTTTGCATTATGGTCTGGATTTTATGGAAACTACGAAGCCTAAAGAAGACATCAACTCAACCTACTCCGATGCCACGTTACTCCATCCAAGACACGGCGTGCTAATTAATTTCTAGATCGTCATTATAATCGACTTGTGAATAAGCGGTGTGCATCAATTGTTTATTTGAATTGTCTATTCAAGTCGGGCAGCATGTTAACACATAATTACTTGCACTGGTCTTTTGCTTGTTTTACAAAAAAAACAAATTGCATTAATGACCAATTTTTAATTGATAATGTCAATAATCTGATATTGCAAAACAATGCCAAAGCAAAACGTTAACGTGCAGTTTAGCAACAACTTTATTATGCTGATCAATCATATGAACTCTGCCGCTGCATAATGAAAGCCAACGTTCTACAAGTCAACGCTCGACAATTGACCTATTTATTGTTCGTCAGAACACTTGCTACCTAAGTCTTGCTTATGTTTTTTGGCACACTTTCAACGGCTGCGAGATGTTGGCACCCCATTGGTTTAATTTCGACTGACCAATTGCATCATTTAAAAGGTCAGCAAAAGGTCAGTAAAGGTCAGTAAGTTTCAGTAATAGGTCAGCGATAGAAAATTTTTTATTCGCGGTTTAAATTTTTCAAGGTCACATTGAGATGTTGGCACCCCATCATCAATGAAATAAAAAAAAAATACATGAAATCAATAGAATATTGTCTGCTGATAATAGGTCAGCATAAATGAATAATAGGTCAGTCGTATTTCTTATCCAAATTAATTAATTAAGTTGCGTTTTCGAGACCGCCCATGGCGTATGAGTGATTTTTAATTAATATTATATCCCATTAATGTTGCGTATACGCTACGATGACAAGATTTCATCAAACAAAATACGGTGTATGGAAAAATTATATTAGATAAATATTCAATAATATCTATAATTAATTAATTAATCTTGATTATAATTAATTTTGAATATGGGTCATTCTTTTATAAATCGCACACCTTATTCTACTTCACATTTTAGAATCGGCTCAGTATTCTTTACAGTTAATATACATAAAAATAATTGATAGGTGCTTGTTTCAGGATTTCTCTAAAAAAAGGTAAGGCTAGCTTACGGGTTATTTTTAAGAAAACATTGGTAATATACAAATAAAAGGAAATAACATCAATTTAATTTTTCACATTGTTTTGCATGACGTTAAACTAACTAAAATTATTTTTAATTAACACCATTTTGTTCGTTATTTTATTGTCTGCAAAAATCACTTAATGAAAAAACAGCTTCTCTAGATCGGAATATATTAAGTATATACGAGCAGATCTTTTTTTTCACGCATGTAAGCATTAAAGTATCTGAAGTATAAGTTAAAAACAAATAAGCTTGCGGGATGTCGCTCATACAAAGTATGCGTGCATGAAGCATCAATATGCATGCTTGAAGTTGGCAGTTTTCAACTTCTTTCAAGGACACACCTACATTTTATATTGTTAAAACCAATGAAAATAAAAAAAAATTATAAAGCCTATTGCTGGCACAGTATTAAACGTTGAAATCAAGAACAAGATAATTGACTGCAATTTTCTCAAAATTTTTATATTTTTCCCTTAACCCTCACTTTGGCACCAATCTTTTACTACGTAATCTGGCACTATTAACATTTGTAAATATTTTTTTGGCATTATTAAAGATAAATAGAAACTCAAAATTAACATTATTTTTTGGTGGAATATGAGTATTAACACCTTCTAAGTCCAATTCCGGAAAAATTTCACGCCTCTCTTAAGTGGCTTAGGAGTTATGTTCGCCAGTTGGGAAAATGGGCCTGGAAAAGTTGTGTTTTTTTTTAAATTTCTAACAAAATCTAGCATTATGGGTATCAAAAGAAAGGTTATTCTGTAACCCATTCAAAAAGTTATTAACCATTGAAATCCATGCATTACTTCTTACGATAAACCGTTTTACATATTACGCACACTTGACGGTCCAGCCCTTTGCGAAATAACCAAAATGTAAATATGAAGATCAAATTAACAAAAAATTATTAGTTCTAGTGAATAAACAAAACCAATTTCAATCAAAAATATACTTTTTTCATTAAATTAGCACTTCCAGCTACAATAACAAAACATGACATATGGTTATAAAAAGTCGCGCTGTTTCCACACAACTTCAATTATTCCTTTTCTTTCATAAATTCTGTAAAGGGGTTTTGCACTTTGCGTATTTTTTGCATTAAAGGAATCATTGGTTATAGCACAGGTCATTTTGTGGCTAACTGTAGAAGGACCAATAATCAATGGGAAATTCATAATGACATGTCAGCCAAAGAAATGCGAATCACACATGACCCAACAATAACCCCAACTGCAGCAATTTTCGTAAGAGATGTTGCTGCTTATTAGGGCACAGTTAATTTTTATTACATTATCAAAATATCTCACAAACTAAGAAGAAAAAAAATAAAGATTTTGTGTTGAGTAAAAGCATAAAAAAATAAAATCTATAATATCATAAAAAGTGTTCTCTCGGATTTTTTTCGTTCACTCACGGGGTGAACGGGGCTAAGATTCATTCAACCGCTGAACCAATTTTAATAATTCTTTCATCCTGGTAATGGGTACTACGTTTTTGGTAAAACTTTTCATATATTTCATTTATATATAGTATATAAGTAGTTGAGTGGATCACAGTGTAAAGTCACACAAAAGACTACTGATGAGTTGGTGTAGCGACCAATGAAACAGTCTGTATAGTCAAAGCTGTTGTGATTGGCTCTATACAGAGCCGTTGTTGTTGTTGTTGTTGGCTGTCGCCTTCTTTGTTCTTCATGTTGTCTTGTTCTCAACATGATTGGCCTAGAGCTCAATAACTCGTTTTCAATATAGTATATATCTATAAAATTATTTAAGAATTCATGCATTTAAATCCATGCTGGCCATTGTATATATAAGCAGCACAAAAAATTATTTATAAAAATTAATTTATCTTATATAATTTTTCCATACACCGTATTTTGTTTGATGAAATCTTGTCACCGTAGCGTATACGCAACATTAATGGGATATAATATTAATTAAAAATCACTCATACGCCATGGGCGATCTCGAAAATGCAACTTAATTAATTAATTTGGTTAAGAAATACGACTGACCTATTATTCATTTATGCTGACCTATTATCAGCAGACAATATTCTATTGATTTCATGTATTTTTTTTTATTTCATTGATGATGGGGTGCCAACATCTCAATGTGACCTTGAAAAATTTAAACCGCGAATAAAAAATTTTCTATCGCTGACCTATTACTGAAACTTACTGACCTTTACTGACCTTTTGCTGACCTTTTAAATGATGCAATTGGTCAGTCGAAATTAAACCAATGGGGTGCCAACATCTCGCAGCCCTTTCAACACCTTAAATTTAACTGCATTTTTTTTTTCTTGTTCTATATTACAACACATTGAACTATAAATATTGTAAACAATTATGCAAGCAGATGTTTTTATACATTTTATAATTTATATTAACGTAAGCATATTTTTCTTTGTCTTCATTATTGTAGTTAACTGGTGTATTTTCTTTTATATAAATATCTTGCACTAAAATTAATAAATCTGAATAGTTTTAACCTTCAACAAAACAAGTGTTTAATTATTCTCTCAAAGAGTCACGGTTCAAGTGCCGTAGATTCCACTAAGCATTTATTGCATAATTCAATCATTCGTCAAGAGTCACGGTTAAAGTGCCGTTGGCTCATTTAAGTGTTTAAACATAAACAAGATTGTGTTATAAAATTGTGGCATATTTTAATAAGTTTATTTCTCTTATAATTCTTAAAAAACATATTTTTTAAGAATTATATTGTGAGCTTTATGCCAAATAATTCATGAAGCAACAGGTTGCTACAACAACAAAGTTCTTTGCAGAACTTAAACCAAGCTGACTAGACCATGGTTTCGTCGAACGCTACTCCGACTCATCAGTAGTCTCAGTGGTTCTAGCAGTCCACTAACTTTGACAAGCTAATAGGCGCAAGATCAATAAAACCAAAGAGGAATTATAGAAGCGCTATACTTTGTCAAAGCAATGTTTTTCTACTCTTTTGCTAGTCGCAAAATTTCAAAAAGTTGACTGCATTGATTCTGCAAAGATTTTGTTGTTGCGCTTTTTTGTTTACTTCTTTATCACGTATCAATCTAGGTTCCAACATTTTGTTGGTATTAAACCATAGAAGGCGTGAAGAAGGTTTTTTTGAAAGCAGATGTTTATTATATGCGCAGACATATAATATTTCATCATGTTTTCGTAGGTCGTGCTCGCACCTAAACCTAACCACCTATATAAATAAACAAGATTCTTTTATATTTTTGCAAATAAACAAATTTTGTAAAAGTGGAAGGTCGACAGAGTATTTATTTGAACCACTTTTTTAGACATATGGCATTAGTTTGATTTTGACAAAGGGCATCCTGTCGCTCTCCTTTTGGAGCATTTTTACGCCTATAGGATGTTATCTCATAAATAACGCATTATCAAACAATACAGAATATTCATCAGAAAAAATGTTACAAAAATTCCTCAGAAAAAAAGAAAAGAGCGTTCTTATTATCTCAATTCTATCAGTTTAACAACTAAACCAAATACTGTATATTAACCCGTTTATCGGGTCATATTGATCCGTCGCACTTTTCATTTGCAAAAATAAAACATATTAAAAATCAAATATTAAAAAAAAAATACCATTTTATTTGTTGTACTTTTATCTTTGCAAACCAGGTTTAAAAATTTGTACATATGTGACGTATGTGCATTGCAGAGACAAAAAATTGACATGTGCACTATACGTTTATCTGGGTCAAAATGACCCGACATTTTCTACCATACGATTTATATGAAGGATCAGTTTTTGTAGTACTTTGTTCACTACTTTTTGCTGTTGTGCAATATTTTCTAAATTTTTTGCAACTGTGAGTACATTGAAAGTGAGAGACAGCATTATTCTGTCGTTGGCGTACTTTTCACACTTATGTACACTTACACCTATGAAAACATGCTTTTTATATGGATCAGTTGTGCTTGTGCAGTGTTCTCTTTTGTGTTGTCTTTTTATATTTGCGTTATATCATGCTAAAAAGCAATTGGAAAAGCGATGCAACACTCCAACGAAACAATCAATAAGGCGGTGTGCTATTCGGAAACTTTTCACTCGTGGTTGAAAAGAATTGACTGACTTCAATACAATTTCGAAATATAATTGTCATTTTTACTGTGCCAAAAAAAAGGACGATGAATTTTTAATTTGCAAAATTGATAATATATACTAAAAATTAACAGTATTTTATGGAAATATTTTTCACTTCTGGTTGCTATGCTGTCGGAAGCACAGCATATTTTGCTTGTGTATTTTTTCTATTTTTGCTTGTGTCAAAAATTCTCTTGCCGATTATCAAAATTTATACTAGCCCCTGGGGCTACATAAATTTTTGACAGTCATATCTAACATCTGCCAAATATTTTCATTCACACTGTCAAAATTTCGTTATCCGAGTGAAAAGTTTCCGGAAAGCACACGGCCTAAGAATTGCTTTGAGTTTGATTGGTATGAAGATAAAACACCTTACAGAATCACTTTGAATGCCACAAGTTTAGGTAAAGAATAAATAAATAATTTCCATTTCAAATTAATCTTGTTCTTTCTTGTTTCATTTATTGTTTTTACTGGATTAGAAACCACGACGTAGATGCGAAGCATATAAGGGTAACAGCAAAACAAAGGATAATAAAACGTCTGCTGAGTGTGACCATTGCTTAAAACTTTTTTGACCTTTGCATTATGTTCGTGCATGTTAATTGTGTTACCTTCACAAATACAAAGAACCTGATATATTGGAAGAAAACGATGATAATGACAGGGCAGATCCATTATTGCCTAGCATATCAAATGCAGCTCAATCGAATCGGATTTATCAATCGGTTATAAATCTAATGTAAATAAAAAATGTTTTGTGAAAACATATATTTAAAAAAAAAACAAAAATTAAAATTAACATATCATGAAATAATATTTATTTCATTTGAATTTTATCTCATTGAAAAATAGAAAATTTCTATACAAAATGCACTCCGTGTCAATATGACCCAGATAAACGGGATTATGTTGTAAAACATACAAACGGGTCTAAGGTTAAAAGATTCACATATCTTATGAATGTGTTAATAAAATATTAAAACATAAAATTAAGCAATCAGAAAAACAATTTAGGAAGAATGACAATAAGAATAAGGATAAGAATAAGAATAAGAATAAGAATAAGAATAAGAATATGGATAAGAATAAGAATAAGAATAAGAATAAGAATAAGAATAAGAATAAGAATAAGAATAAGAATAAGAATAAGAATAAGAATAAGAATAAGAATAAGAATAAGAATAAGAATAAGAATAAGAATAAGAATAAGAATAAGAATAAGAATAAGAATAAGAATAAGAATAAGAATAAGAATAAGAATAAGAATAAGAATAAGAATAAGAATAAGAATAAGAATAAGAATAAGAATAAGAATAAGAATAAGAATAAGAATAAGAATAAGAATAAGAATAAGAATAAGAATAAGAATAAGAATAAGAATAAGAATAAGAATAAGAATAAGAATAAGAATAAGAATAAGAATAAGAATAAGAATAAGAATAAGAATAAGAATAAGAATAAGAATAAGAATAAGAATAAGAATAAGAATAAGAATCAGAATCAGAATAAGAATAAGAATAAGAATAAGACTAAGAATAAGAATAAGAATAAGAATAATTATTATTATTATTTTATTGATTATAATTTTGAGAACATACACTTCATGATTTCCGCGAAGCCTTTAAGGCTTGTCTGCAGAATAGAAATTATAAATATTATTTTTTTAAAACTTTTTAATCTTAATCTTGAAGGCCGTATTCAAATGGCCTTTCATTATTTATATTGAAAACAAATTTTTTATGTTGGGCCAATTATGTTGACAACAAGACAACATGAAGAACAAAGAAGGCAACAACCAACAACAACAACAACGGCTCTGTATATAGCAAATCACACAGATTGACTATACAGACTACAGATACAGGGCAATGAAACAGTCTGTATAGTCAAGCTGTGTGGTTTGCTCTATACAGAGCCGTTGTTGGTTGTTGCTTTCTTTGTTCTTTATGTTGTCTTGTTGTCACATGATTGGCCTAGATCTCAAAAAATTTGTTTTCAATATTTTTTTAAAACTTCTGATTTCCATTTCTCTTTAAAGATATTTTATAAATTAAGAAATTAATTGTACTTTAAGAAAAGCAAGAAATTATAAATATACTAAAAGATAATAATGTATAATTAATGTTCCATAGCTACTATTTCGAGATTTCATTTTAGTTGCCAGGTTGTGTTGTTGCTATTTGTTGTGTTATTTCTAGTTGTTGTGTTGTTGCTGGTTATTGCATTGTTGCTAGTTGTGTTGTTGTTGCCGGTAATGATGTTACTAATTCAATGTTGTTCACTGTTATATACATAGTATATAATATATACAATGTCGTTGCAATACAGTGTTATCTGTGTTGCTTCCAAGTATACTTGACTGCTGTCGTTAGAATAGCCAGTATTGTTGTTAGTGTTGCTTTGTTGTGGAGCTGTTACTGTTTTGATTAATGTTGTTTCTACGGGTGTTGTGTTGTTGCTGGTAGTACGATGGTGTTTGCCTTGCCATCATTTTTTATTCATAGCTGTTGCTAGATTGTTGTTGTTAGTGTTGCTGGTATCCATGTAATGTTGCTATTGCCAATGTATTGATAATCTATGACTGCAAGTTTTGCTTTTGTTGTTCATTTTGTTAGTATTGTTTTTTTCTTATTTGTTGTTGCTGTGTTCCGGTGCTGTTGCTGTTTTAATAATTGGTGTTGTTGCGGATGTTGTGTTGTTGCTGTTACCACAATGTTGGTCGCGTTACCATTGCCCAAGGTGTTGTTATCAGAGAATGGAAAAAAACCGTACCTTATACGTAGCGCTACAAAAGCGATCAAAAACTTTTTCTCTCTGCATTCCGTTTGTTGCTCTTCGGTTCAAACAAAAGCACTAGCACCATAGTGCAGAAATGAGAGATCGGAACAGAATGGTAGCGGATTGTTTTTCGAGCATAAACCAAAATATGCTGTGTTGAGGTTTTTACTCGCCATCGCTAACTGAAACCGTACCAAATTCCAGTTCGGTTCTGCAGTTGTTCGTTTAAAAATGTTATTGATTTTGTTATTGCTACTGTTATTGGCGCCAGCGTCTGCTAGGGCTGCCACCTATTTCTTTTATTTTTACGAATTCGGTGCTGTGGCGAACACTAGGTAAAAAAGGGTTGCTGAATCCGAATCCGTCGTCAGAATTTCAAAATTATGTCATTTTTAACCCTATAGGGTTGCCACCTAAAAATATACTTTTTTAAAAGTTTTAAACACGATCCTACAGTCTTAGGGGGTCGCTGATTTCGAATCTGATGTCAGAATTTTAAAATTCAAGATGGCTGATAGGGTTGCCACCTAATTTTTTTATTTTTACGAATTCGATGCTGGGTCGAACACTAGGTAAAAATGGGTCGCTGAACCCGAATCCGTTGTCAGAATTTCAAAATTGTGTAATTTTTAACCCTATAGGGTTGCCACCTAAAAATATGCTTTTTTAAAAGTTTTAAACACTATCCTACAGTTTTAGGGGGTTGCTGATTTCGAATCTGATGTCAGAATTTTAAAATTCAAGATGGCTGATAGGCTGATGTTGAAAATTTCATAATTTTTAAATTCTGACAACGGATTCGGGTTCAGCGACCCATTTTTACTAGCGTTCGCCCCAGCACCGAATTCGTAAAAATACAAAAATTAGGTGGCAACCCTATCCGCCATCTTCAATTTTAAAATAAAAAATCATAAATTTTTGTCCAAGTAGTCCACAGAATCCTAAAAAGTCCTAATACGATTAGCGTTTCCCACGTTTCCCAAGCTCTTTGAATTATTTGGATACTTTCAAAATGATTGCACAAAGAAACGCGGAAACGAACGAAACATTTGATACGGTTTTGGTTCTTGTTTACGATGGCGAGCAAAAACCTCAACAGTGCAAATAATGTTTTGTGCTTTTTCAACACAACTTTTCCATTCTGTTCCACTCTCTCTCTTCTGCGTGTTAAGAGTAGCGCTTGTGATTGAGTCGAAAAGCGATATACGAATGAGGAGGAATAAAGGTAGCGCTTGCTAAAAAATGCAGAACAGATCAAAAACGAACCGATCGTTAAGGTTTTTTTCCATTCCCTGGTTGTTATGTATTTTTTGCTGTTGCTAAATTGTTGTTAGCATTGCTAGATGCTAATGTTGTGATGCTATTGTTGTTAATGTTGCTTGATTGGGTGCAACATATTTTAATGTTGTGTTACGATTAATGTTGTTGCTAATTGGTAGTGTGGCGTCCGTGGCGTAGTTGGTTAAAGTGCTTGGCCGCTATGTCAACGAACCTGGAAGCCCGGGTTCGAACCCCAGCAGCGACAGAAAATTATTTGAATTATAATAATTTTTCTGTACGGCCGCCACCTCTCTGCAGACAATGGAACACCTCAGAGAGTAATTAAAATGCCATGTAAAGCTTCTTGAGAATAAGAACATTCCGTTTATCGCCGTTCGGAGTCGGCGTTAAACCTGTAGGTCCGTTTCTCGGTCAATTGTGTACAAACTTGATAACACGCACAAAACAATTGATCTTGAGAAGCTAGGTCAAAGTCCTTGCAAGGGCTGAAATGGCCCATTTATTTTGATTTTATAATTGGTAGTGCTATTCTTTGGAATTTTGTTGTTTGGTATTTGGCGCTAGTGTTTCTATTTTGCTGTTGTTGTTAGTTTTGGCAGTATTGTTGTTTTTGTTTTTTGTAGGTGTTGCTGTATTTTTGTGTTGTTAGTGTTTTGAATAATGTTGTGGCTTGTGTTGTTTTATTGCTGATGCCACTGGGTGTAACATTTTTGACTTTGTGTTACGAGTAATGTTGCTGCTATTTGGTAGTGCTGTTCTTTAGAGTTGTATTGTTGGTTCCTTGGGCCCATGTTGTTGTTGTTTATAATTTTCCATGTTTGTTTTGGGTTTTATCTGTTGATAAAGTAATTTTTAATTAGTTTTCTTCGTTTCTCAACATGCGTGATATTGAGTATCTCTGTCGGGAGTTGGTTAAGTAGAGTTGGTATTGTTGTTTCCAGTGTGCTTTGGCGTAGTTGTTATAAAATGGTGTGACTTTAAATCTGCCTTCCATTCTTTGACGCGTACTATGGTGGTGGTTGATCAGGTTCCTGAAGCGTGAGTCATCATAGAATTCGCAGATTAGGAATGATTTCAACAATTCTTCGACTTTGAGGAGTCCAAGTTGGTTACAAATTGTTCCATACATATAATGCAATTTTTTTTTGCTATAATTTTTAGTAGATAGTTTTGGCTTTGTTGTAGTTGCCTGCAGTGTGTTGAAGATCCCCACGCTGTTATACCATAACGGATATAGGATTCACTTAATGCTTGATACGCTTGCTTAAGTACTCGAAAATTGCTACAGTTACTTAGATGGTGCAGCATGGATGAGGTACTTCAAAGTTTTTTACGAAGTTGGTCGATGTGCTCATGCCATTTGAGATTATGATCAACAATTACGCCGAGATACTTATATGTTTGAACCACTTCTATGAAGGTATCGCAACTATCATTCGCATTGTAGCTAGATGCATGATTTTCATGCAAGCACTCAGTTATGGAACTTTATTTTGATGTCGCTATAGAGAAAGTGTGGAAGCTTTATATGGACGAGTCTTGTTTTTTCGGCGTTAATTGTAAGACCGTTGTCGTGTGACCAGCGCGCAACCCAGCTCGTGTTGCATTCTTGTGGTTGCAATTTTGAGGTCTATATGGGAGACCACTATTTATGTGTCATCAGTATAAGCAAAGGTTGTACTTTTTTTAGTGACCTCAGCATACTATTTGCATAAATTATACACAACAGTGGGCCTGGCTTTGATCCTTGCAGAACGCCATGTACAGGGTTTTCCAATAGGAGGTGTTATTTTGGTATTCAAGGAAAAATGCCATTTTTTGAGATAAATTATCGGTTTTTTATTTCATAATAAAGAGAAAGGTATGCCGTTAATAATGAAAAACAACATCAGCCAAATGGTCACCACGACCACGCTTACAGGACAATATCCTTTTCATGAAATTTTCCATAACGAAATCGCAAAGTGGCTGCCCTATGTCCTCGATAGCCTCACGAATTCCATCTTTGTGGTCTTCAATCGATGCTGGGCTGTTGGCGTAGACCTTATCTTTCACGTGGCCCTAAAAGAAGAAGTCGCAAGGTGTTAAATCACAAGATCTCGGTGGCCAATTGTGATCACCTCTTCGAGAGATAACACGGTCCGGAAACTTTTCCCGTAAAAGATCAATGGTTTCGTTGGTTGTGTGGCACGTAGCGCCGTCTTGGTGAAAGTAAACGTTGTCCAGATCAATACCATCCAACTCCAACCATAAAAATTCATTAATCATCTCTCTATAGCGCAATCCATTCACCGTAACTGCTGATCCAACTTCATTTTCGAAAAAGTAAGGTCCAATGACCCCGCCGGACCATAAACAGCACCAAACAGTCACACGTTGAAGATGGAGAGGCTTCTCAACAATAACTCTTGGGTTTTCCGAGCTCCAGATGCGACAATTTTGCTTGTTGACGTAGCCACCGAGGTGGAAATGGGCCTCATCAGTCACGATGATTTTTCGATGGAATTCCGGATCATTTCCATGCATTTCAAGGACCCAATCAGCAAAGACACGACGTTGTTGATGATCGGCCGGCTTGAGTTCTTGTGTTAACTGAACTTTATAAGCCTTAAGACCCAAGTCTTTATGCAAAATACGGTGTAATGACGTATGTGAAATGCCCAATTCCAAAGAACGACGAGGAATGGACAAACCTGGGTTTTCTTCAATACTTTGGGCTGCAGCATAAATATTCTCAGTTGTTCTTGAGTGACGTGCACGGGTTTTATTCTTCACATCACTAACTTGTCCCAACAGCTCAAATTTTTTCAACAATTTCTGTATTGCGGTCCGACAAGGTGCTTCACGACGACCAAAAAATGCTTTAGTTTTGCGAACTGTGACTGCAAGATTTTCACCATTTTTGTAGTGAATTTTTATAATTTCAATGCGTTGTTCGTTCCATTTTTCTACTTGTCAAATGTCAAATAATAAAAGCTTTAAAACCTGATAATTTGGTGTTCTGCGCTCACTTCGTTGCAGACTCTAACACGGTATGTTCTGAAGTTAAGATAGTTTTTGAACCAATTGAGGCAGTTGCCACGTATCCCTACTTTTTCCAGTGAGTCTATCAGCTGGCTATGCGACAACGTGTCGAAAGATTTGCTGAAGTCTACAAAAAAAGCCTAGCTATGATGACTTTTACTCAGGTGTCCGTTTAAATTGCTCGCAAAGTTTCCTAAAAGCTTGTTGATGCTCTTACCTCTTTGAAATCCATATTGATTTGGATCGATGATTTTATATTTCACCATAAATTCTTAATCTTCGTACTACGATTTCTTCGAGTATTTTCTCTATTATGGGTAGTATAGCTATAGGCCGGTAGTTGCAATGATCTGATTTTACTCCGTTTTTATATATTGGCCGTATTATATATTGTTTTAGGGCCTTTGGGATTTTGATTTGATCTATGCTGGAGATAATAAGTTTGGTAATAACAGGGGCTACGATGTCAACATTATTTTTTTGGTCTTTAGGTCTGATTTCATCATTTCCCGGTCCTTTCTTTTCATTTAAGCCTTTTATTATATTGGAAACCTCTAATTCATTTGTTAGTTCAATATATATTGAATTCGAAATGGCACTTTCATTATTATTCATTCAGCCATTCCATTTTGAACGTACCCAATAAGCAAGAAAAATATTTTTCTCCAAGCTTGAAAAATAAGTGTTCAACCTCCACTTCATTTCCAAATCATTTCTCCAAGTCAACTCCAATATCTTGGAGTTGAACTGGAAATTGGCTTGAGATGTGTTAGTTTTCAAAGTGGCAATACCGTTGAAGTGTCAAAAAAATAATTTGTTTTTGTATGTGGCAGCACTAGGTTGTTTTGGTTATTTTGGTTTTTGTTGAATTGTGAACATTTGTCAAAGTGAGTTGCAACAAAATAATGAAGTTAGTAAGAACTTGCAGCAAATTATTTCAATAAATAAATAAATTCAAATAATAAAATAATAAAAGGTAAGATGAGAAAGAGAGTAAAGCACGAAGAGCAGCAACTTTTAGATTTGCTATCAGATAGGCACGCAGGGGAAGCACTAGAAGCACCTGGAACTTCTACTGTTGCAGAAGGAGCTACATTGTTTGCAGAGAGATATGTGAGAGGAGCGGTAGAAGTGCCAGGAACGTCAAATGTTGCCCGAGCAGCTGCATTGTACTTTGAACTTGTCGCTACTACAGATGACGAGCAATGTAGCGCAGAAGAAGAAAATGGATACATCTCAGAAGAAGTGGAATGTAATGAAGAAATACGCGAAGAAATTATTTTCATCGAGTGAAATAAAAAAATAATTGGAAAAGCTTTTTTTAAAATACTATTTCTTTTTTCATTTTGGGTTGGAGATCGCTGTGAGAAAGAGCTTGGAGATCCAGCCTTATCTCAACTGGAGATCGAAGGACCATTTCCCTGAAGAATGGCTTGAATCTCAAGTGGAGGTAAATTTTAGATCCAGCACTGGAGATTGGAGAAACGACCTTAAGCTCCACTTGAAGTCAAGCCAATCTCCAAGGTTAATGTTTATTGGGTATCACTCATACGGATTGACCACCTCCGATCTTGCTCAAACTTACAGCATTGAATCTTCTCATGAAATAAAAGGACTAATTTGAGTGAAAAATTGTTTACATTTTTTTCAACTTTTTACGTAACATTCAAATTTGGTCAAAATGGGAGAAAAAGTGGAGTTGCCTCACTCTTGAAAAATCATATCTTCAACAAAACTAACTCGATTTTCACATTTGATGTATTTTCGAAGAGACTATAAATAGTTGTTTTTATAAAATAATAAAAAATTAAAATTTATTTTTTTGTTTTTTACTTCAAGGTCAAATTTTGGAAGTCATAAAAATAGGGGTTTTTCCCCACTTTAAAAATTGAAAAAAAATATTTTCAGAAAGTTCATTTTATAAATTTTCCATCTGCCAAAAATCATGAGGGTGTTATTTTTCTTTATATTTTAATAATTTATTTAATATTTTTTAAACGACCACACTACTTAACAAGGTTTTCCACAACGAATTGCGATAAAATTTTCTATAGTAAAATTTTCCATAGAATCCGAATATCGTAATGATTTTTTTCGATTGGCCCCAATTTTTTATTAAACAGCAAAATTAAAAAAATCCATTATTGGGAACACTTACTTGTAAAATGCTTGTAAAAACTTACATGTTCAGTCAATGAATTTTAATTTAATATAATATAATAGTTTAATATAATAGTAGAGGAGAGTCAGATAAAAATTTTAAGGTATAATATGTGCCAATAGCATCATTGATATCGCCGTTATGATCGCAAACAGGTGAAAAAAATAACTTTTTTCGTTTTTTTATAAACATATTTTATGTTTGAAGGCCTATATCTCGAATTAATTATATCGGAGAGAAAAAGTTAGCCCTCTTATGTGATAGAGAATTTTATTACAAAAATTCATTCAGTATACACATGTCTGAAGAAAAGTCATAATTCACTAACTTTTTTAACATCAATGCAAAAACCATTTTTTGTTAAAAAAATATTTTATTGCAATTAAATTAAGAAATGCATGCATACAATGATTTGTTCTTTATCACTAGGTAAAAATGGGTAGCTGAATCCAAATCTGATGTCAGAATTTTTGTAATAAAATTCTCTATCACATAAGAGGGCTAACTTTTTCTCTCCGATATAATTATTTCGAGATATAGGGCTTCAAACATAAAATATGTTTATAAAACAAACGAAAAAGTGATTGTTTTTTACCTGTTTGAGATCATAAGAGCCATATCACTGATGCTATTGGCACATATTATACCTTAAAATTTTTGACTGACTCTCCTCTACTACATGCAATTAAATTATTATACATAATTCAATGACTGAACACGTAAGTTTTTACAAGCATTTAAGTGAAGTAAGTGTTTCCAATAATAGTTTTTTTTAATTTTGCCATTTTAATGAAAAATAGGGGCCAATCGAAAAAAATAATTACGATATTCGGATTCTATGGAAAATTTTACTATAGAAAATGTTATCGCAATTCGTTGTGGTGAAAGTTTTCGTAAATTTGTGGAGTAGTGCCACCTACTATACTACTTCCATACAACCAGTGATGTGATTCGAATTTAGTAAAAAATCCCGATCGCATCCCGATTTAAACCTATTTATCCCACCAAAATGACACAAAAAACCCACAAAAAATTCCACCCAAAATATATACCAATAACGTTTTTCTCCAATTAATGAAAAGAAATAATCATCAGAAAATTTGTATATTGAAATCTGAATTTTTTGCTTGAAATAGTTTTCTAAAAATTTACAACAGAATAATCGATTTGGTCATTACAAACAAAAAGGCGAGTCATTGCATTCATCCTCCAGGGAATACTTATTTACCTCTACAAATTCGAGAGGGAGTTGCTCCAAAGCAACTTAAGGGTCCAGAACCTCTTAAGTTTCACTCCAATTTGCTAGCAAACTACAATACAAGGCTGCATAGTAAGCCATCTTGTAGCTGCCGGAGATCCAATATTTTTTAGTGGAAAAGTTAAAAAGATTGCTGGAACTCTATTAATTGGGCTGAGCTTTTTGGACTTTCTTATATATTCTTATATTCCTATATCTCTTAAAACTATTTCACATTCACCAGGCAAAAAATGTTTTCCTGCTTTTAAAACCAGTGGAGATGAATGGCAGATGCATTAAATCGGAATCAGGTTATGGGCTTGTTGAATATACATATCCCTTTCTGAGATATATAGAATCAATGGAGCACCAATTGAAGGAACAATTGTAAAAGATTACAAAAAAGTGATGGCAACCAGTTTTGTAAAGAATTTAAAATTGTAAAAATTATGACACAGTACAATATCCCATCTAAGCATCCGAAATTCCACACGTTCTCAAATAGGCCAAATATCCCAAAATGAGCCCAAAATCAAACCAAATCACATCACTGCATTCAACCATACTATGTACTTCGTTAACGAACGAACGTTATGTGAGACAGACGGACAGACAGACAGAAGGACATGGCTAAATCGACTCAGGAGGTAATGCACATCAATAATATAAACATAAACATACTTTTCTATACCTACGAAGAATCCTTTTGTGCGTTACAAATAGAGTGACAAAATTTATTTCCCATCGCGTGGTATAGGTGTATAGTATATAAATTTTTAAAATTGAAAGAAAAATAACACCCTCATGATTTTTGGCGGATGGAAATGTAATAAAATTTACTTTCTGAAAATATTTTTTTTCCATTTTTAAAGTGGGGAAAACCCCTATTTTTATGACTTTCAAAATTTGACCTTGAAGTTCAAAAGCTTAAAAAAATAAATTTCTGTTTTTTATTGTTTTTATAAAAAACACTATATATTGTCTTTTCGAAAATACCTCAGACGTGAAAATCTAGTTAGTTTTGTTGAAGATATGATTTTTCAAGTGTAAGGCAATTCCACGTTTTCTCCTATTTTGACCAAATTTCAATGTTACGTAAAAACTTGAAAACATATATAAAATTTTTTTTACTCAAATTAGTATTTTTATTTCAAGAGAAGATTCAATTCTGAAAGTTTGAACAAAATCGGAGGATCAAAATCAAATTTTGATGCGTTTAATTTGGAATGGCTGCATTGTTTTAATTTCATATTCATGTATTGTTTTTTGTATGTTGTAAGTTTTCGCTCGTTTTTAAAATTTTTCTGTATGATTTTATCTAAATTGTTTGATTTTTTTCCAATTATTTCGTTAATAACTTGCCACGGTTTTTTATATCTTTTCTGTTTTCATAAAACTTATTTTGGTAATAATTAGTTTTTGCATAATGCAATTTTTATTAACTATATTTCTAAGTGTTTTATATTCATATTCTTTTTGCTAATTTCTAATTTTTAATTTTCATTTTTTATAAAGTTTGTCTCTTTGTTCACAACACTTTATTAAATATTCGTTGATCCATGGGTTAGGGTTTCTTATTGTTGTTTTTTCTTTCACTTTTATTTGCGATTTGGCGTAGATATCTTTAAATGTGCTCGATATTTTGTTATAAATATCGTCAACATTCTGTGATGTTAAGATTGCGTCCCAGTTAGTGGCGCACATTAGTGCATTTACCCTATGATCACTGATTTTAGTTTTCTGTTTTCTCTTCCACGTTGTTGTTATTTTTTAATATGAGGCCACACATTAGTGAGTAATGATCAGATACATGATACAATTATATAGGTAGCATTGATTAGTATTGATTTTCTCAGCAACAAGGAAACCAGCATCTGTCAAAAACAGTTGTTCGTGCAAAGAAAGTGAAACGAATGTGAAAATATATAAATTTCACAAAATATGTGTCTTAAATAAACAATTATAATAATGAAAGTTGTGAAAAAATTATGTGTGATATGTGTTTAACGTTTTCCAGACGTGGTGATTTAATTTTGATTGAAAACTTCTTTGATTTCGTCCACATACATCTGCAGCTGCTGAGGTTGCTGCACTGAAACGTTTTCAACCTTTTTTTTATGTTTGCACTTAATAACATTAAGTTTACAAATTATCTTCGTTCTAGTAATAATAACTCACTATTAATAAAATAAAATATGCAATATTTTGTTTTCAAGTGTGTGGTTATTTGCAAGCTCTGAAACATAAACAATGGCGAAAACATAAGCAATAATTGAACGCTCTCTTTCTTGACTTTTTTTTTGACAGATGCTAGTTTCCCAAGCAACTGTCAATGCTACCTTGTATTATTATACAATGACCATGATATATCTGTTGTTATTGTTGCTGCGTGAATGTCGCTCTCTGTGCTTCTAATGAGTAGATGGTCAATGTTTGTAGTTGTGTTTTTGCTAATGTCAACTCTCGTACTTTCTGTGATTATGCTTTGCACTCCATTTGCTGCCAACATCTCAAGGTATTTTTTTTGTGTTGTTACAGTCTTGTTTGTGTAAATCTATGTTCATGTCGCCTATGATCAGAGCGTGGTGTTGTTTGTCGATTCGGTCAAAATGCTCCAATTCGTCGACGAACATTGATACGTTGAGGGATGGTGAGTGGTAAATAGCAAGCATGGTTAAGGCATTTTTGTTGATGTTGAGTTAATTTGCATTGACTCGAAAGAGAAGCTATTAATCGAAATGCTTTCGTATGCGATTGAGTTTTTAACGTAAATAGCTATGCCTCCTCCTTTGCCTTTTTCTCTATTAAGAAACTCAGAGCTGAAACCTTCGATAGTAAAAAGGCAGTTTTCATCATTTGTTATGTTGGTTTCTACTAAAATAATAATGTGAACTAATTGAATTATATTGTTTATTGCCGCTAAAAAGAGAGTAAAGTTTTTGCGCAGTGAACGAATGTTTAAATAAATACTTGAGAAGTGATAAATTTCTAAGTGGTTTTTGGGAATGTTTTGAAAATTGATATACGTTGTTGTTGTAATATTATTCAGTGTTTTTTTTCTTTTTTTTTTCCTAAATCATAAGCTCGGTATCTGGTTCACATAGAATTTGAATAACAGTCGTTGATTCGTTTTTTTTTTGGCAAGAATTCGTTCCTCACGGACCCAAACAATTTGGCTCCAATTTGATAGTTTAGCTTTATTTTTTGCGAGCCATAATAAGCGATGATTACATGCTGTCTGTAGATCGTTAATGTAAACAATTTTTTCTCATTTGTTGTTAATTCCATCTTCATGCTCTCCGTCTATATTCTCAGCATCAATTCGTTTGACACGCATTTTTTGCATTAGTTGCTGCTTAATATGCAAAGACGAAAGCTTGACTATTATGTTGTTGTTTCAGCGCTTTGTGCGAAAAGCATCGATTATATCAGTTTCGGCTATGCTGACATCGATCGTTTTTGCAATTACTTTAACGCAGCGCAGGGCATTCCGTAGCTCACTGAGCTCTCTGCGAGCGTAACTTTTCACATGTATACAAAGCTTACAATAGAAGAGAATATAATTCAGTCGTTCGCAGACGGTGATGCCGTGAGGTCTATGTCGCTTTGCGCTGCATGTTTTATGTACACTCTTAAAGAACCAACCTATTGATTTGTAGATTTATAATATTTATGCATATATTTCTTTATTTTATAGAATTTCATATTATTCCCATATATTAAGATTTCATAAAATTCATACATACATACATACATATTACCTTTTCTGATTCTTTGTATGATTCATTCATACTCTTGTATTAATTTTTAATAATTAATTTTTTTTATTACATGCTAAATAACTTATTTCATTTACTTACTTATTATTTTATTATTAATTTTAATTATTAGTATATATTAAGATTTTATAATATTAAAATAATTATTCGTATATATTAAGGTTTCATATAATTCATCCATACTACCCATTTAGATTATTTGCATTATTCATTCATATCACTTGTATTTATTAATTTCATAGAAGAAATAATGAAGTGTACACACGACTAAAAATAAAAACATAAAGTAGAAAATAGAAACTTACAAATCTAAGTTATCGTAACAACTATTTCGCTCAGTGTGCGCGATTCGAGAGCGCACTAATACTAACAAGACAAAATAAACTGTGACTGTAGTAGAATGCCCAGCCCTGCTTTAACGATATTTTTTGTGTTTTCGTTTTCTTTTATGGGAATGTTGCCGATCTCAATATTCATTTCAAGAGCTTTTTGCTCTAAAGCATTGATTTTTTGCTCCATATCAGAGATTCGCTTATTTTTCTCATCATTTTTTATGCTGAGGTCTTTGACTTGGGTTGCTAATTGTGCCATAGTGTCGTTTAGTTTGGCAAATGCATTGTTCATTTCCTTTCTTATTTCATCTTGCGAGGTGGTGACTTGTTTGGTAAGCTGCTCTATAAGTTTTCTAATGCCTCTCATGTCTGTTTTGAGCTCGGCAACATCGGCCTGGCTTGCATCGGGATTCGATTTGATCACGCAGATTGAGAGTGTATCATTTGAGCGATAGCGCTTTGTTTGGCAGTCATGGTATAATAATACAAGGTAGCATTGACAGTTGCTTGGGAAAACATCTCCTGTCAAAAAATATACTCAAGAAGAGAGCCGTGGCGTTGTTTGTTAAAGTGCGTGGCCGCTATGTCAACGAACTTGGAGACCAAGGTTCAAACCCCAGCAGTGACAGAAAATTATTTGAATTAAAATAATTTTTCTGTACGGCCGCCACCTCTCTGCAGACAATGGCAAACCTCAGAGAGTAATTAAAATGCCATGTAAAGCTTCTTGAGAACAAGAACATTCCGTTCATCGCCGTTCGGAGTCGGCGTTAAACCTGTACAAACTTAATAACACGCACAATACAATTGATCATAAAAAGCTAAGTCAAAGTCCTTTCAAGGGGTGAAATGGCCAATTATTTATTTTTTTTTTTGCAGTTATTTTCCTCATTTTCTTTCTTACGAAGTTGTTTTTGAGATTTTTGTTGTTGTTCTGCTGCTGGAGCTGCTGTTGCTACAGATGTAGCTGTTGTTGTTGCTGATTTACTTTTTGGTCTGCAATTGTGACATTTCCACTTGAGTTTTCGGTCAGTTGTCATACGCGCGTAAGTAATTTCGGATACGGTCGTGCATGGATTGAAGTGGTAATTTGACCTACAATCATGACAAATGACGAACTCTCCTGTTGATGGGAGCGGCTTCATTCATTAGTTGCAGAGCGCACTCGAAACGTTTAAAGCGGCTTCCTCACTCATTTCGCGATGAGAGTACAAGAAAGAATCACCCGCACCAAATATAACCGGAAAAGTGGGTTTTTTTTTAATTTTTGTTTTTAATTCGTTTTTTAGCTAGGTTGTTATAACTTGCGTTTTATTAACTCCCTAGCGTTGCTAGAAGAAGCCGTACAATCCATGACTGCAAAAGATGACGACACGGAGCTTGACTTGATCATAGTTCCACCTGATCCTGCTGTTGTAAGTGTCAAGGAAGAAGGTGCAGGGGATGATTTGGTTTCTTCGGTATTTCCACGCCATATACCAGGTATGGTTGAATTATTACGGCGTCAACGTTTCGATGAAGAGTCGAAGCGGAATTTTAGCGACGATGAACCCCTTTCTACCCATGTTCCATGCCCCCAAAATGAGCTAAAAACGATGAGCTCAAACTCCTGCTTGGAGAAAAATATAACATATTTAGTCTAAAGTTCATAAAATTACACAAGAAATCCAAGAAAGGCAACATTACATATCAGATTTCCTTGAAACTTTTAGCTCTACAAGGCGATTTTTCGATGACAAAGTCTTACACTTCATTATTAAAATTTCATACCTGATCCTCCCGTTGAACACACCAGTGTACACTGTACAGGTGATTTCCCAACTTTTCTTCCATTTTATTTTTTATTTTTTTGTTTTATAATTTACTTTTACTCTATTTAATGACAATTATAATAAAAAATCATAAAAAAGTACCGTCGTTTTGCTATGGGCGTTAATGGGTTAATGATTTTGTGGGATTTTTGTGCATGAAAACTCGAACTATATAGAACAATCACTTCACTTATTTTTTGATAGTTGAAATGCTATTAAAAAATTCAGAAATAATTAAATTTTAACAGAGCTAAATTGAAATGCGTGCGTTCGATATGGAATTCACGATGACAGTCATGAATAAGAATAAGAATAAGAATAAGAATAAGAATAAGAATAAGAATAAGAATAAGAATAAGAATAAGAATAAGAATAAGAATAAGAATAAGAATAAGAATAAGAATAAGAATAAGAATAAGAATAAGAATAAGAATAAGAATAAGAATAAGAATAAGAATAAGAATAAGAATAAGAATAAGAATAAGAATAAGAATAAGAATAAGAATAAGAATAAGAATAAGAATAAGAATAAGAATAAGAATAAGAATAAGAATAAGAATAAGAATAAGAATAAGAATAAGAATAAGAATAAGAATAAGAATAAGAATAAGAATAAGAATAAGAATAAGAATAAGAATAAGAATAAGAATAAGAATAAGAATAAGAATAAGAATAAGAATAAGAATAAGAATAAGAATAAGAATAAGAATAAGAATAAGAATAAGAATAAGAATAAGAATAAGAATAAGAATAAGAATAAGAATAAGAATAAGAATAAGAATAAGAATAAGAATAAGAATAAGAATAAGAATAAGAATAAGAATAAGAATAAGAATAAGAATAAGAATAAGAATAAGAATAAGAATAAGAATAAGAATAAGAATAAGAATAAGAATAAGAATAAGAATAAGAATAAGAATAAGAATAAGAATAATAATAAGAATAAGAATAAGAATAGGAATAAAATAAGAATAAGAATAAAGCCTTACTCCAGACGCCAGAAAACTTCTTCAAGCAGCTATCGTATACAAACGCAAAAAACAAATATTCAATGCGTTTACTTTTCGCGGCTCAGTTTTTATCCGCATGTCTAAGGGCGCTGATCAAATCAAGATCAACTGCGAAAATGAACTCCAGAGCATTATACGTGATGGTGTTGCTGATTCTGATGCTGTTACTGAGTTTAATGCTGTTATTGATACTGAATGCGACTTATAAAAATCATGTATCTCTATTTATCTTCATTATGCTTGTTTATCTTAAGTTTATTTTTATTTTATTATTAAATTATCTCCACTTCTCACTCTTACCTTTTCTATTTGTACTTATTCTTTCTATACATTTTTTGCCTAAATTTTTCTTTCCACTATCTACTTTCAATGATTGACCCTAGTAATTTGTCTTCGGGCACTAATGAAAACTTAAAATCTTTAATCAATATCTTGTGCAGGCAATATGGAGGGCTTAATATCGTTCACTTCAATGCTCGTAGTCTTAATATGGCTTAACTGGACTATATCAAATATGTTTTTGATAATTCGTTAGTTGATATTATTTGTGTTTCTGAAACGTGGTTGTCAAGTAATATATGTGGTATCAGTAGTTACAATGTGTTCAGAAATGATAGATACGAGAAAAAAGGTGTAGGTGTTGCTGTTTATTGTAAAGTTAGTCTGAATGCTAAAATTCTAAATAAATCTAAATGTTCTGGAATTGAGTATATTAACATTAGTATTTCTGTCAATAGCCAAAAACTATTGTTGTCTTGTGTATATAATCCTCATAAATGTCATTCTGTTGATCCCTTGTTTACTGATTTGTTAAACTTTAATACTATTTATGATACTATTCTAATATGCGGTGATTTTAATGTAAATCTTTTATCAAATGATTCTTATCAACAATTGATGTTGGATAAAATATCTGCGGCTGGTCTATCTATAGTAAATACAACTGAGCCGATCCGCTTTTGTAATAATGCTACTCCAAGTCTTTTAGATTACTTCATAGTGTCAGACCTCTCGCTTGTCTCACTATTTGATCAACTATTTTTCATCACTGATCATGACTTAATTTTCTGCTCGTTAGATGTAAACATTTCTCGTAATGTCTCTTCTACTTCTTTTTCGTATCATGATTATAAAAATATTAATTATCCGTCATTGTTTCGTGATTTGTCCTTGATATCGTTTTATGACTGCTGGCATCATAGCTCAGTTGATGATAAACTTTGTTCTCTCACAACCCCTATTAAACATCTTTTTGAAAAACATGTTCCTCTTCGAACAACAGTTCTAAAAAATTCATATTGCCCCTGGTTTACACAGCATATTCTCAATGCAATAAAAAAGAGGAATAGATCACACAAACTCTGGAGACGAATACCTTCATCTGCAAATTGGGAAAGTTATAGGTTAGCCAGGAATGAATCTGTCCGCTTAACAAGGCAGTCCAAGACCCGCTATTTCACTGCCAATCTTAATCTGTCCCTTCCTATTAAAACATTGTGGAGTAATATACGTAATCTTGGAGTGAAGAAATATAATTCCCGTGTATGTAATATTGATCCGGACTTATTAAATGATTTTTTTGTAGGTAATACTGCTCCATTCAGTCACAATATGACTTTAAATAGCTATTTACATTTTTCAGATTTGCTTGAGTTCATTCCTATTAGTGAACTTGATGTTGGGAATAGTGTTATGCAGATCAAATCAAATGCGTTAGGTGAAGATGGTATTCCCATCAAATTTATAAAACTTATACTTCCTCATATAATAAGTCCTCTAACTCATATTATTAATCATTGTTTTATATCATCCTCATTCCCTAGCATCTGGAAAATTGCAACCGTCTTGCCAGTTGCAAAAAAAATCGAACCCATCTGGACCTAATGACTTTAGGCCAATAAGCATTTTATCCCCATTATCTAAAGTATGTGAAAAACTTATAAGCCTTCAAATCAATAAATTTCTCTACGCAAATAAACTCTTGTCTCCATATCAATCAGGTTTTCGGGTGGGGCACGGGTGTGCTTCGGCAGTTCTTAAAGTTCTTGATGATATACGACCAAAATATGATGCAGGATTATTGTCTTTGCTTTGCCTGCTCGATTTTTCGAAAGCTTTCGACAAAGTCAGTCACTTATTTTTATGTCAAAAGCTTAGGTATCTTTTTGGGTTTTCCCATAGTGCTGTGAGTTTTATTTCTTGTCATTTGTCGGGTCGTTCACAAAAAGTTAAAGTTGGTCAATTGTTCTCCTATCATAAGCCTGTCTTAAATGGTGTCCCTCAAGGTTCCATTCTTGGTCCAATGATATCTTTACTGTTTGCAAACATGTCTCTATTCATGCTTATGCTGACGATATACAACTTTATCTTTCAAGTAGAATTGAACTTTTAGACGATTTCTCCAGTAGATTTAATGAAGATCTTAGTAACATATATAACTGGGCTTGTAGTAATGGACTTCAGCTTAATGCTGCCAAATCTTATGTACTACCTATCTGCAAAAATAAGACTACCCTCAATGATGTCCCTGAATTATTTATTGGTACAAATAAGCTCAATGTTGTGTCGAAAATTGTAAACCTGGGTTTTTGTATGAATTCATCACTTTCTTGTACAGATCATGTTAATAATGTTGTCCAAAAAGTATATTATATCCTTCGTAACTTAAGAATGTCCGCCAATGTATGTCCTCTTGAATTGAAAAAACTACTAGTCAAGCAACTTGTCTTGCCCGTCATAACATACTCTGAGATAGTTTACAGTAAACTTGATTCATCCTCTCAACTGAAACTTAATATCGCTTTTAATTATGCCACGCGTTTTGTATATGGTTTGAAGAAGTTTGACCATCTTTCTAGGTTTAGAAATGCAATAATTGGTTGTAGCTTGACTGGATATTTGAGTTCGAGAAACTGTATTTACCTTCATAAAATCATTCACACAAAAACCCCCCATTATCTTTATGAAAAACTACAGCTCAGCATATCTAGAAGATGCAATTTGTTGATTATCCCCAGACATAGTTCTTTAGCTAGTTCTAATCTATTTTTCATTAATGCCGTTAGACTTTGGAATGCGTTGCCTCGTAGATTAAGAGAAATCTCCCGGATAGAAACCTTTAAGCAATCTATTTTTTCTCACTTTTCTACTTCCTAAACTCTGTTTTTTTCTTTCTTTCTTTATCTCTGATATATCCTTAATCTCTTTCTTAGTATTTAAGTTTAAGTTTTAAGTTTAATAACATGTGTAACTTTTTACCATTTTTTATGCTTTATATTATCATAAGTGTTTTTTAGGTCTGTTATGTTATTAATTAAATAATTTAATTTTCTTTTTAAATATCATATAATAAATTTGTTGTTATCTCATATATTGTTTATAATTAAGTATTCACTGTACTGTAAAAGAATATGTTTCTTATTTGTACTCATTCATGTAATAATAATAATAATAATAATAATAATAATAACCGATGTTGCCCACAATATCGCAAGAATAAAAATAAGAATACGAATAAGAATAAAAATAAGAATAAGAATAAGAATAAGAATAAGAATAAGAATAGGAATAAGAATAAGAATAAGAATAAGAATAAGAATAAGAATAAGAATAAGAATAAGAATAAGAATAAGAATAAGAATAAGAATAAGAATAAGAATAAGAATAAGAATAAGAATAAGAATAAGAATAAGAATAAGAATAAGAATAAGAATAAGAATAAGAATAAGAATAAGAATAAGAATAAGAATAAGAATAAGAATAAGAATAAGAATAAGAATAAGAATAAGAATAAGAATAAGAATAAGAATTAGAATAAGAATAAGAATAAGAATAAGAATAAGAATAAGAATAAGAATAAGAATAAGAATAAGAATAAGAATAAGAATAAGAATAAGAATAAGAATAAGAATAAGAATAAGAATAAGAATAAGAATAAGAATAAGAATAAGAATAAGAATAAGAATAAGAATAAGAATAAGAATAAGAATAATAATAATAAGAATAAGAATAAGAATAAGAATAAGAATAATAATAAGAATAGGAATAAGAATAAGAATCAGAATAAGAATAAAAATAAGAATAAGAATAAGAATAAGAATAAGAATAAGAATAAGAATAAGAATAAGAATAAGAATAAGAATAAGAATAAGAATAAGAATAAGAATAAGAATAAGAATAAGAATAAGAATAAGAATAAGAATAAGAATAAGAATAAGAATAAGAATAAGAATAAGAATAAGAATAAGAATAAGAATAAGAATAAGAATAAGAATAAGAATAAGAATAAGAATAAGAATAAGAATAAGAATAAGAATAAGAATAAGAATAAGAATAAGAATAAGAATAAGAATAAGAATAAGAATAAGAATAAGAATAAGAATAAGAATAAGAATAAGAATAAGAATAAGAATAAGAATAAGAATAAGAATAAGAATAAGAATAAGAAAAAGAATAAGAATAAGAATAAGAATAAGAATAAGAATAAGAATAAGAATAAGAATAAGAATAAGAATAAGAATAAGAATAAGAATAAGAATAAGAATAAGAATAAGAATAAGAATAAGAATAAGAATAAGAATAAGAATAATAAGAATAGGACGAAGAAGAAGAAGAGGAAGAATAAGAATGAGAAGAAGAAGAAGAAGAAGAAGAAGTAGAATAAGAATTAGATTAAGAATGAGACTAAGAATAAGAATACGAATAGTGATACATCGCTAACAACACTGGTTTCTAAAATCATTGGCTACCACTACTGGCAGCGCTGCATGTCTTATCTTCGTTTTTGGCGTTTGGTTATTTTTTCATTCGCTAATTTTTACCTCGTGCTTCATTGAGCTTGTAATTTACTAAATTTGTATTTAAACTCATATTTTTTTGTAATTGAATTAATAAATCGTTGTACATGGATACAACATACTGGCGACGAGGATAAAGAAGTCACGCAGTACAAATGGAAGCAACAATTAAAGAGTTGCTGCAGCAGCAGCAGGCATTCTTGGTGGACGTACTGGGAACCCAAAGGACGTGGATGGAGTCACAACTCGAGTGGCAAAAGAAAGAGTTTTGTAAGTTGCAAGCAGCAACCTCAGAGGCAAAGCCGCCCTCTGGCATGCTATCGTCAAGTATCCACATGGCGGTGCCAGCGTTTTCATCTTTTGGCTGTGGGAAACAGCACTGGGAATCGTATATTGCGCAGATGGACCAGCACTTCACAGCATACAAATTTTCCGATGGAGAACAAAAAAAAGCGTTTTTTCTTTCCTGGATCGGTGCTGAAAGTTTCGAACTTTTAGTTAAGCTATTTGGCAGTGAAGATGTGCAAGGAGAGTCGTACGATGTGCTGGTCGAGAAACTAACGGCACATTTCAAGGCAAATGTTCATGTGCTCGCATCAAGGTCGAAAAACCTCCAGCTTCCCACCACTTATGAAATTCAATCATGAAGAAGCATCTTGCGACATCGAAGTTTCCAACATGTTTGCAAACTTCTTTAAAACAACCTACTCCGATATACCATTGAGCATGAGTCTTGAATATCCTTACCTACCACCAGTTAACTCTTTTGAAACCCCCGTAATAGATTCTAATATAGTTATGCATTACCTTCGACAAGTTAAATCTTCTTTTACGACTGGTCCTGACGAAATACCGAGCTGCATTTTGAAACATTGTTCTATTAGTTTGTGTTCTCCCCTATCAATCATTTTTAACACATCCTTGCACAGTGGTCATTTTCCCTATATATGGAGAAAATCTTATATAATACCTCTTTTCAAAGAAGACGCCTCTGGTGGCGTCCGTGGCGTAGTTGGTTAAAGTGCGTGGCCGCTATGTCAAAGAACCTGTGGAGACCCAGGTTCGAACCCCAGCAGTGACAGAAAATTATTTTTGAATTAAAATAATTTTTCTGTTCGGCCGCCACCTCTCTGCAGACAATGGCAAACCTCAGAGAGTAATCAAATGCCATGTAAAGCTTCTTGAGAATAAGAACATTCCGTTCATCGCCGTTCGGAGTCGGCATTAAGCCTGTAGGTCCATTTCTCGATCAATTGTGTACAAACTTAACAACACGCACAACACAATTGATCATAAGAAGCTAGGTCAAAGTCCTTTCAAGGGCTGAAATGGCCAGTTATTTATTTTTTTTATTTTACCTCTTTTCAAATCCGGCTCAAAAATTGATGTTTCAATTACCGAGGTATCGCAAAACTAAGCGCAATCCCTAAGTTATTTGAGAAAATTATAACTGATCAAATAACCCACGTCGTATCTTCCTCCATCTCCACCTCTCAACATGGTTTCTTAAAGGGAAAATCTACGATAACTAACCTCTTGGAGTTTACTACGCGTGTCATTAAAGGTTTTACTTTAGGACGACAGACTGACGTTATTTATACAGACTATAGCAAAGCTTTCGATAGTGTTAATCATTATCTTCTTCTGAAAAAGCTTCATCTAATTGGGTTTCCCGTCAAACTATTACACTGGATTAAATCGTAATTGTCGAATGTCGCAAAAAGTTTTATATAAGAATTCTATGTCAAAAAATATTTTGGTCACACCAGGTGTTCCTCAGTGAAGTCATCTTGGTCCGGTTTTATTTTTAAAATAAAAAAAAAATAAATAACTGGCCATTTCAGCCCTTGAAAGGACTTTGACCTAGCTTCTTATGATCAATTGTGTTGTGCGTGTTATTAAGTTTGAACACAATTGACCGAGAACCGGACCTACATGCTTAACGCCGACTCCGAACGGCGATGAACGGAAAGTTCTCGTTCTCAAGAAGCTTTACATGGCATTTTGATTACTCTCTGAGGTTTGCCATTGTCTGCAGAGAGGTGGCGGCCGTACAGAAAAATTATTTTTATTCAAATAATTTTCTGTCGCTGCTGGGGTTCGAACCTGGGTTTCCAAAGTTCTTTGACATAGCGGCCACGCACTTTAACCAACTACGCCAAGGACGCCACAACTACGCCACGGACGGTTTTATTTTTACTGTTTATAAATTACCTTCCTTCTGCAATAAAACACTGTAACGTCTTAATGTACGCCGATGACGTAAAACTTTTTCTAACTTGCAAATCGCCTGAAGAACCACAACTCTTACAATCCGATTTAAATAGTCTAGTGGAGTGGTGTAATTTAAACCTTTTAAAATTAAACTTAAAAAAATGTAAGCAAATGACATTCTCACGTCGAATTGCTAATAGTATAAATTACACTATAAATAATACTAACTTAGAAATTGTACACAGTTTTCTTGATTTAGGTGTAATTATGGATCCTAAACTTCGTTTCAATCTTCAAGTTAATTTGGTGGTAAATAAGGCTAGAGGTGTCCTTGGTTTCATTAAAAGATGGGCTAAAGAATTCAACGATCCTTTCACTACTAAGATACTTTATACCTCTCTTGTTAGACCAATTCTTGAATATGCATCCGTAATATGGAACCCTCAATACAATGTCCACATCGATGCATTAGAATCAGTCAAAAAACAATTCTTACTTTTTGCTTTACATTATCGTTGGAACCCGATTCCTTCCTTAAGAAGCAGAAGAATTATGCTCAATGTCTCCTTTTTATACAAACTACTCAGTTGCGATAAAGACTCACAATACCTTCTTTCTTTATTAAACTTCAACATCCCTAGGAGCGGAGCCAGACATTTCCAGCTTTTTAAGTTGAGTCAGTGCACTTCTAATTATGCCCTTCACGACCCTTTCCGATGTATGTGTAGTGATTTCAATGGTAACTTGAACTTTATAAATTTTTCTGACTCGGTGGATGTCTTAAAACGTAAAATGATATTACATTTGAATAGTTAACACATTCATTGTGATAACAAATACAACTCGCGATAATTGTGTAGATTTTACGATTTAACAAATAAGCATCATCGAATATGTTAGATACTTTAAGTTTTCGTTTTATTCAGTTTCGTTGCTTTATTTTTTTCATGAAATTATTTTAGATCTTTAGTTCTATAGCTTCCCAAGTTTGAAATGGGACCATGAAAACCGTGTCTCTCGGCTTGGTGATCTGAGTTTATCTCTTTTCCATACAAGTTTTTACCTGCGTTGGCCCAAATGCATATCCAAATAATAACTTTAGCTCGGTGTTCCCTTATTTTAGTGACTCGAATATATAAATATATTGTGCCTGCACAATACATACTTGTATATCTGTGCTATGTTTGGTATTGGTTTGATGTTTAAGAGTTGCATCTCTTTTCCACGTAGGATCTTGGGTTGGACAGTGGCCCCAAGCCGAATGACAGCAATTATAAACGCGGTTATATATGGTCTAATAAATTACTTTGGATGTTGTCTTGTATTGCTTCGTATTATGAAGATTGTGCTTTTGTTCGATGATGTTTATGATGTTTACATAAGCACTAAAAATACTCAAATTTCAAATGTTTCTTTATTTAATTTTAATTTCCACTGAAAGGCCAAGCAATTGTGCTTAGTGGAGGCTTTTATTTGCCAATAGGTGGTAAGTTCTAGCACGTAGGTGCATTCTATCCAGTCCGGCTGATCCGGGAACTTCTTAGAGTGTAAATCGTGCATGCGTATGGCGCGGGTCATACATATCTATGCAGATTTCTTACCTCCGGGCGAATCCAAAACAAAAAAAAAAAAAGGTATGAGTTGTTTAAGCTAAAAATGAAACCTAACCAAAAATATTCCGAGTGGATAGGCGAACTTCGTGGCGTGGCACGAAATTGCAAGTATGTATGCAGTAACGAAAAGTGCAAAACGGAGCTCGTAGATGATCTAATAAGGGACATCATCGTGCTGAACACACCTCACGAATCTGTGAGAACAGCAGCTCTACAAAAAGTAGATCCAACACTCGCCGATATAGTACTGGATATAGTATGAAACAGCGAATGTCATTAGAAAACAATAAAAACGAGGTATTTCAACTTAGAACATTTCAGCTAAAAGCAGAAGCAGCGAGGCAGCTTTGCGTTTGGGCAGTCCATTGCAGTCGTGTTCTGGATGTGGAATCCACCATCCACGGGAAAAATGCAAATTCCGCACTGCACAATGTCGAAAATGCAATCGCTTTGGACACATAGCTGCAGTTTGTATCGCTGGATCTGCAGGTAATCACAGCAACAAACAACATAAGCGTCAGAATAAGCAGCCAAAAGGTAATGAGAACAATTTTGCAATTTTATCTCTCAATGTTATTGATTCGCACGTCAACAACGTACCTGTAAAGGTTAATAGAAAATACTTGGTAGATTTATTAATCAATGATGTAGCCCTCCAGTTCCAAATCGACTCCGGAGCGACTTGCTCAGTCATCGGACGAACTTCTTACAATAAAATAGGTAGTCCAGGTTTGGTTCCTTGTAAGCAAAGTCACCTGAATACATATGGCGGTGGTCAAATTGAAATTTTAGGTACTGTAAATGTTGTTATTCGGCTAGGTGAAAGGCGAAAAGAATTTCAGGTGGTTGTGACAAATATTGAACAAGAGGGAGAGATTTTGGGAACAGATCTGATTGATGAGCTTGGCCTGTGTACCTGCCAAGCGCACATAAATACAATTTCTTCTTCCAATACTTCCAGCATGGAAGATTTAATGCAAAAGTTTTCGGCCGTGTTTAATAGCACGTTAGGGCATTGCACTTCATTTAAGGCTCATTTACACGCTAAGCAAAACGCTGTTCCCAAATATTTTTAATCGCCCCCTCTACCTTTTTCACAAATGGATGCTTTCAGAAGCGAATCATAACGCCTCGTAGATATTGGTATATGGAAGCCACTAAAATTTAGCAGTTGGGCAGCACCCATTGTTGTTGTGCCAAAACAAGATGGTCGCATTAGAATCTGTGGTGATTTCAAAGCCGTAAATGCACAATTGGACGTAGATCAGTACCCTATTCCTCGCATTGAGGAACTTTTCCAAAACTTGCGAGGAGCTAAACTGTTTGCGAAAATCGATTTATCTGATGCGTATCTCCAAGTGGAATTAGATGACCAGTCTAAGGCTGTTATGGTAGTCAATACGCCAGCAGGTCTGTTCCAGTACCAGCGCCTTCCATTTGGCGTAGCAAGCGCCCCAGCCATATTTCAGCGGCTACTAGAGCAAATCATTGCTGGCATTCCACTTTCCGTAAATTATTTGGACGACATAATAGTAGGAGGAACATCAACAGATAACCTCAAAGCAAACTTAGAGCAAGTTTTAAGCCGCCTGCAAGAAAATGGTTTTACGTGCCAAAGGTTAAAATGCAGTTTTATGCAGTCGGAGGTGGAATACCTCGGCTTCATTATTAATGCTTATGGAATAAGTCCCCCTTTCTCCAAAGTCGCAGCCATACGCGATCTGCCACGCCCAAATAATTTAAAAGACTTGCAAGCCTTTTTAGGTAAAATAAATTATTACAACATATTTATTAACAATTTTGCTCAGGTTGCAGCACCGCTGAATAAATTGCGAAGAGCGAGCGAAAAACTTAGTTGGGGAGAAGAGCAAGAAAAAGCTTTCTTAGACCTAAAGTTGCAGTTATCTAGCGCACCACTGCTTGCTCACTTTGATGAATATTTGCCAATCGTACTTGCAACCGATGCGTCTTCATTTGGAGTTGGCGCCGTTATTTCACATCGCTTACCTGATGGCTCGGAAAAGCCAATATTGTTCGCATCGAAAACTCTAGACAACCATCAGAAACGCTACAGCCAGATCTAGAAGGAAGCCCTTTCGATCATCTTCGGCGTAAAGAAATTCCACCAATACCTCTATGGCCGTACTTTTACATTGCTGACGGATCATAAACCGTTGGTGTCCATATTTAACCCGGACAAGCAGCTACCGGTTTTAACAATGCAGCGTCTACAAAGGTGGGCACTGACACTCATGGCTTATCGCTACCAAATCCAGTATAGTTCTACTGACAAGCATTGCAACGCTGATGCGCTATCGCGCCTTCCACAAGGTCCTGACGTCGACTTTGATAGAGCCACATGTTTTCAAGTAGATGCTGGGCAACAGTTAGCAGATTTAAATGCACAACGTCTGAAGAACTTGACTAAGAAAGATTCCGTTCTCAAAAGAATTTGTAAGTTCATAATCGAAGGTTGGCCCGAAAAGCTTTCGAAAGAAAATCAAGATTTGCAACCTTACTTTACACGCCGATTTGCCATAAGTTTCGAGATGGGAGTCGTTTTGCTTCAGACAGATTACACTCGCGTCGTCATTCCAGAAAGAGCCCAAGAAGCAGTTCTAGATCTACTCCACGAAGGCCATTGGGGTATGACCCGTATGAAGCAGATGGATCGCAGACATTGTTGGTGGCACAATATGGACTCTGCTATTGAGCAGCGAGTATCCAGCTGCCATTTGTGCCAACAACAAAGCACGGCCTCACCAGCTCGTGAGTTTTTGAGCTGGCCGCAAGCAGAACGGCCATGGCAGCGCATTCATCTGGATTTCCATTCCTAGATTCAATGTGGCTTATTTGTATAGACGCATACTCAAAGTATCCGTATATAACAAAGATGAATAGCACTACAGCAGCACTTGCTATTGACGCGCTTAATGTTATCTTCGCAACCGAAGGTTTTCCAGACACGATCGTCTCTGATAACGGTGGGGCAGTTCATCGCGTCGGAATTTCAAGACTTCTGCACAGCACGCGGTATACAACACCTTACCACCGCGCCTTTTCATCCCGATTCGAATGGCGAAGCCGAGCGACATGTTCGCACATTTAAGCAAGCTCTAAAGAAAGCCGTTGCAGAGGGTAATAGTAAAACTGTAGCTCTCTTAACATTTTTAAGTACTTTCAGATCCTCTCCAAATCCAGTTTCTGGAAAGTCGTCTGCCGAGCTATTACATGGCCGACAGCCAAAGGGTCCATTGGCGCTACCATGCCCTCGACTGTAACTAGCTGCGATTCGGAAGTAACATCCAGATCATTTAACATAGCAGATGCGGTTTTTGTTAAAAACTTTGCTAGAGGTCCGCCTTGGATTCCGGGTGTCATCAAAAGCAAATCTGGAAGTGTCATGTACAAAGTGGAGACATCCCAAGGACTGCTCCGTCGTCATCAAAATCAATTGAAGGCACGTATGCCAGAGAAAATTACTAACAATCCTACTGCAACCGTACTGAATGACCCAGTGAAGCAGCTTAATGTTAAGTCACCACGGCGCTCCAACCGCATCCGTCAACGATTGAGCTCACCCGCTTATCAAGATTAGGTGTAGCGGAAATGATGCATCGCTAACAACACTGGTTTCTAAAATCATTGGCTACCACTACTGGCAGCGCTGCATGTCTTACCTCGTGCTTCATTGAGCTTGTAATTTACTTAATTTGTATTTAAACTCATATTTTATTGTAATTGAATTAATAAATCGTTGTACAAGGATACAAAATAGGAATAGGAAGAGGAATAAGAATAGGAAGAACAAAAACAAGAATAAAACTTAAATCTGCTAAATTAGTCAATAGGAAATGTACGTTGAAATATCTTGAAGTTCGAACATCGATTTTTCTTACTGCTGGTATAAAGTACTCAAGGCGATGTAAATTGCTATTCCTAAAAAGCGTTTATTGCATTTGCTACAGAAATCATCCAAAGTAGCAAGTAAAATTACACTCTGCATGATGCAATTGCACAGTAACGACTGATGAGCCTGTAAGTCACGTTAGTATGTCGCAACTTGTTTCAGCGGTTGAATTTTGGCTTCGCGAATTGTGACAGCACTGTGTCGAAACCGAATTGATATTTCGAAGCTGATTGCTTTAGACCAGTGCATGATACAATTACAAGGTAAGGTCATTTTAAGATGGCTGCTCAAAAAATTTTGCAACAACAAAGCTGTAGGAATTACAAACGACAAAAGCAACAACAACTGTTAGAAAAATTTTAAATTGAGAGCTGATTTTGACAACTGCTCTCCAATATGCCTACCTTTTAATTGTATTATGGACCAGTGATGGGCACACCAATACTATATATTTTCTGTAATTTTGTGCTTGTGGTGGTAGAGTCTCACTCTCAGTACTGAAAGAAATCTTGTTATGCAGGTATCAATAAATATGACGATTCAACTCGCTTTTTTAATACTTAATTATACCCCCATGTTTAAAAACGTAAAGGGGTGTATTAATTTTGTCACTCCGTTTGTAACGCCCATAAGGATTCATGATCAGCAGCACCACCCGAGTCGATTTAGTCATGTCCGTCTGGCTGTCCGTCCGTCTGTTATCACGATTACAGCCGTAATTTTCAAGCTATCACTACGAAATTCGATATTTATCGAAGCTTTTATATAAAAAATAAAGGTCAAGTTTGAAAATGAGCCAAATTGGATGAAAACCACGCCTACCTCCCATACAAAGTATCTTTATCAAAACGGTAAGATCTTTTAGAATCCCCCACAAATTAATATAAGGACTTGAAATTCTGCGTATGAACTTTGCTATTTAATAAACACTCTGAACATGAAATTCAGCCAAGTCGGATGACCACACCTACCTCCCATACAAAGTGACTTTATCAAAAATATAAAAATCTCTTTAAATTCCACAAAAATTAATATATCTACTTGTAATTTTTAATATGAACTTTTATATATAACATGTACTCTGTGTATGAATAAATTCAAATAAATCGAGTGAAAACCACACCCACCTCCCATACAAAGTGACTTTATCAAAAAACAACAACGAATATTTTCTGTTAAAACTATGATTAAAATGTTTTTACAAATAAACATTTTATTAACTGCTTAAGATTTTTAATATACTTTGGTTCGGCCGTGGGGCTATTTTAACTTCGGCCCGTAATTTTCAAGCTTCGGAAATTTTTAGATTTCAATTTATTTTCATGTTTTTGTTTTGATTTTAAAATTTTAATCAAAATAAACCAACTGAATTAAAAATTCAAATCTAATAAAAACAAAAAACATAAAAAAAACAGATACAGTAGTTTCGACTATGTCGTAACACAAGACGTAGAATTATTCAATTCGCTTGATGACATCTTTTTAAAAAATATTTAGCAAAATATTTATTCCATACACCATGTTAGCCCCCCTAAGGAGTAGTCGGAGGAAATAGGGGTCAGTCATACATATTAACCCTCTCCGGCACTCTCTTAAAGGTCATATGCTCAGGTTATGACCTTTAAGAGAGTGCCGGAGAGGGTTAATATGTATTACCGACCTCCATTATTTTTGCAAAGGGAACATTTTTGCCTTTGACACCAATTTTCTCCGACCACTCCTTAGGGGGGCTCCCATACAAATTTTATGGTTTTTGTATATTTATTCCATACACCTGGGCATATGACCTTTAAGAGAGTGCCGGAGAGGGTTAATATGTATGACTGACCCCCATTACTTTTGCAAAAGGAATATTTTTGCTTTTGACACCTATTCCCTCCGACTACTCCTTAGGGGGGGCTAACATACAAATTTTATGGTTTTTGTGCCGGAAAGGGTTAATATGTATTACCGACCCCCATTACTTTTGCAAAAGGAATATTTTTGCCTTTGACACCTATTCCCTCCGACCACTCCTTAGGGGGCTCCTATACAAATATTATGGTTTTCGTATATTTATGCCATACACCTGAGCATATGACCTTTAACCCCCCTGCGCATGAATTATCCCGGAGTAAACGCTTCCAAATGCATGCATTTTTTAGACAATGATTTCCGAAAAGTCATGATTGGTATAGGGTTTTTTGGGGCGCTGAGTCCATTCCCGATATCTGTTGGGGCGAAAAAATCCCCCAAGGGGTGAAAATGGGGGTTTGGGTGGTGGAAATTTGTGAGCAAGACAAAAACGAAAAAAAAATAGAAAAAAATAAAAAAAATTAAAAAAAACAAAAATAAAAAAAATTAAAAAAAAACAAAAATAAAAAAAATTAAACAAGGGATGTATTAGAGACTTGGAGCCTCCACGCGGTACATCCTGGGTATATTTTTCCTTCTTGAAAATTATAGCTTATCCAAGTCTTACCAAAGATCTTCAATTTTTCGTTCCGTCAAATTTTTCAACCCCCGACCCCTATTTTCAACCCTTAAGAATTTATTTTCCTACCCAATAATGGCGGATTCAGATCCAGCGACTTCGAAAACCCCCAAGTACCAGATTCCAGCCCCGGGCTACGATTTTTCACGTCAGAAATGTTGCTTATTTTATTTCCGGACTCTCCCCTACCCCTGTTTTCAACCCCCCGAAATTTATTGACCATATCAGCAGGGTGTTATATTGTAGAGGACATTTCACCCTTTAATTTGAGCCCTCGCGGGGGTCTCAAAGTTGTATAGATTCAGAGATATGCCCGTTTACTTTTGGACGAGTATACTCGTCATTCTGAAGCGACTTCGTTTGGGATGAATTTCATTTAAAAATCTAGATAAAACTGAAATTTTGAACCCGACCACCTCAGATATCGATGAAATTTTGTTCATAGCTAAATTTGATCAATACAAAAAAACCCTCATTTTTAGAAATGACTGTTTTGCGATTTTTTGGGCGTGGCACAGTGGGAAAGTTTTCGAAAAAATGGGAAAATGGTCGAAAAGAGCTCCATTTAAACTGCAATAACTCAGAATCGGCTGAACCGATTTCCATGATCTTGGTATCATTAAAAAGATATTTTAACAGGCTTTATGACACGTTTAAAAAATAAAAAAAATTGCACTGTAAAAAATTTTATAACAAAAAGAAAATTTTACCTAACGAAAAAACCAAAAAGATCAAGGGTTTTTTTACAGTGTATTACTTTTTTAGAAAGGTTTATCCTTCACCTATAACATATCAAAAAATAAAAATGGGTTCTTTTTTAGTTTTTTTTATATAATTTTTTAAGTAGTGGCACTTCTAGTAATTGCCCATATATTTTTATATTGAAGCCACGAAAAATAGCCAAACATCTGTTATATTACTGAGAAGTGTTCAAATTTCAGTTATATTCAAAATATACTTATAATGTGCAAAGATTATTGATATAATATGCATAAAAGAAAAGTATGTATGTATACAGGTAAAAAAAATAAACATTGTCCCAGAAAAATTATGAATATATTTTAACCCCAAAAAGTTCTTGCGGCCGTACCAGCCCAAACCAATAAGTATACAGGTAAGCGCATAAAATGCTTACTGTAACTGTGTTTCTAGGATTAGCAAAATAAACACACTGCAGGTACCCCTAATTAAAGAATTGATTTTAAAATTGCCTTAAAAATTGCTATATAAATGCACCTGATGAACATACCCAAATTCATAATTATAAGCCGTTTCGAGAAGCCAAGATATCCCATTACAATTTTTACGTGTATATTTTAAAATTTTGAGTGAATATGAATTCAAACAATAAGTACAGATGCATAAAAATATCTAATAAGTGTTGCGCTTCGCTTCGTAAAATAAGTGAAAACGAGGCTGCAAATATAATTGAATATTTTCCAGCTGTCGCCAACATTCATTGTAGCCGTATTTGCGAAACTTGCCGGAATACACTAAGAAAAGCGCGCAGTCGTAATGAATCCAACGTGGAGCGGAATGAAGTCTCAAATTATTCACCAACAACGCCCAGCGATGAAATTAGCGAAGAATTGGATGAACTTCCAACTTGTACCAGCCGTAATGCAAACATCGAAAGCAACGAACTCATTGAAAATATAAATGATCATATTATTCCTCATCTACCAAACCAAATGTCGCCTCTTAAAAGGAAATATATCAAACGAGATGCATACAGAAATAGAAAATCACTGCAAATTTTGGAAAATATAGCAGATTCACTTGGAGCTGATCCATTATCTGATTTGTCAGCGCAACTTGAAAACGTCAAAGCCATTTACGATCAAATTTTGCAAAACATCAAATATCAAATAGAGAACAGCTCAAATCTTTTGGAAAAGCAAAAACTTTTATCTCTCTTAGCAATCAATATGACTCACGAAGAAATTAAAGATCGTTTTGGGGATGATATATCTCACGATTGTATCAAAAAAAGTAAAGATATCCAAAGGAATAAAACGAAGTTTGCGGATATCAATCTTTTCGGATCGCAAGATTCAATTACTGTTAAACAAGGAAACTTACGTGAAAAAGTTCAAAAAAGACTGATGTTATCTTCACTACGCGAATCTTACTACGAATTTTAAAAAAAAACATCCCTTGGCCAAAGTGGGTTTTACAAAATTTACAATGTTAAGGCCAAAAAATTGTATCAAACTTGGAGTTGGAAACCAGCAAAATATCTGTGTATGCACATTGCATCAAAATATGAAATTGATGTTTGAAAAAAGTGGCTTAGAATCAATTTGTATTGAAGGACAATGCACATTTACCGACTACAAAGATGTTCTCAAATTCGTTGTTTGTAATGGTGACATACAAAAAAGCGAGTGTTGCGTTTCAATGTGTGGTCACTGCTTCAAAAATTTAAATAATCTAAAACGCATATGCTAAAACATTTTGAAAATAACCAAACTGAACAAATAATATACAAAAAGTGGAATACAACGATTAGATGTGTTCTGGAAACGTTAACCACCAACCCAGAATCATTTGTCAGCGATTTTACTAAACACATCAAAGTTCTGATTCCGCATCATTTCATAGCAAAGCGACAATCTGAATTTATCAGCAATAAAAGAGCGGCGCTGTTATCAGGAGAAATGTTAATTCAAATGGACTTTGCTGAAAATTATGCATTTCTTGTACAAGATGCTGTGCAAGGATACCATTGGAATAATGATCAAGCTACAATACATCCGTTCGTTATTTATTACAAAGGTAATTATTTTAATATTTTGGTATTAGTAAACAAATCCATTCACACTCATCAAAATATTTAATATGTGTTATTTATTTGTTTTTTTTTTCTTTGTTTGTTTATTTTCAGATAACGATAAATTAACTCATAAAAGCTTCGCCATAATATCAGATTGTAATACCCATGATAGTATAGCAAATCATCTATATATTTCAAAAATGATACAGTTCGTGAAGGCCAATATAACCAACAATATTAATAAAATCATTTACGTATCAGATGGTGCAGGAGCACAATATAAAAATAAATATAACTTCATTAATTTATGCCATCACAAATCTGATTTTGGTATTGACGCTGAATGGCACTTTTATGCTACCAGTCACGGAAAATCTGCATGTGATGGAATCGGAGGAACATTGAAGAGAGGTGCTCGAAATTATAGTATTGCAAATAAAAATGAAATCCTGACAACGAGGCAACTCTATCACTGGGCATCAGAAACATATAAGACCACCGTACAAGTTGCTTACGCAGATGCTGACGAATACAACAACGTTAAAGAAAAGCTATTTTCAAGATATAAAGAAGCTCAAACTATAACAGGAACTCAAGGCTTTCATTCATTCATTCCGATAAATGAAACGTCTGTACATGTGCGCAGATATTCTGACTGTGCCAAATTTGAGCAGCGCAAAATTTCTTACAAATAATTAACTTAAAAAAAATGTAAATAAAATAAAACACAAATTAATAAAAACATGGCAAATAATATAAACAATTGTTGATGGTTTTTTATTTGTAAACATTTAAAAAATGTTAGAATTGTTGAACTATTTTGTAAATGTGTAAGAATGTGACCTGATATTTTCGCTGTTATTCGAACTATTTCGAAAACTTTCGGTACGTTCATCAGGTGCATTTATATAGCAATTTTTAAGGCAATTTTAAAATCAATTCTTTAATTAGGGGTACCTGCAGTGTGTTTATTTTGCTAATCCTAGAAACACAGTTACAGTAAGCATTTTATGCGCTTACCTATATACTTATTGGTTTGGGCTGGTACGGCCGCAAGAACTTTTTGGGGTTAAAATATATTCATAATTTTTCTGGGACAATGTTTATTTTTTTTACCTGTATACATACATAATTTTCTTTTATGCATATTATATCAATAATCTTTGCACATTATAAGTATATTTTGAATATAACTGAAATTTGAACACTTCTCAGTAATATAACAGATGTTTGGCTATTTTTCGTGGCTTCAATATAAAAATATATGGGCAATTACTAGAAGTGCCACTACTTAAAAAATTATATAAGAAAAACTAAAAAAGAACCCATTTTTATTTTTTGATATGTTATAGGTGAAGGATAAACCTTTCTAAAAAAGTAATACACTGTAAAAAAACCCTTGATCTTTTTGGTTTTTTCGTTAGGTAAAATTTTCTTTTTGTTATAAAATTTTTTACAGTGCAATTTTTTTATTTTTTAAACGTGTCATAAAGCCTGTTAAAATATCTTTTTAATGATACCAAGATCATGGAAATCGGTTCAGCCGATTCTGAGTTATTGGAGTTTAAATGGAGCTCTTTTCGACCATTTTCGCGTTTTTTCGAAAACTTTCCCACTGTGCCACGCCCAAAAAATCGCAAAACAGTCATTTCTAAAAATGAGGGTTTTTTTGTATTGATCAAATTTAGCTATGAACAAAATTTCATCGATATCTGAGGTGGTCGGGTTCAATGCATCTCGATTTTTACATGAAATTCATCTTGGACGAGTATACTCGGGACAGCGCGCAGGGGGGTTAAGAGAGTGCCGGAGAGGGTTAATATGTATAACCGACCTCCATTATTTTTGCAAAGGGATCATTTTTGCCTTTGACACCTATTTTCTCCGACCACTCCTTAGGGGGGCTCCCACACAAATTTTATGGTTTTTGTATATTTATTCCATACACCTGGGCATATGACCTTTAAGAGAGTGCCGGAGAGGGTTAATATGTATGACCGACCCCATTACTTTTGTAAAAGGGACATTTCTGCCTTTGACACCTATTCCCTCCGACCACTCCTTAGGGGGGCTCCCATACAAATTTTATGGTTTTTGTGCCGGAAAGGGTTAATATGTATCACCGACCCCCATTACTTTTGCAAAAGGAACATTTTTGCTTTCAACACTTATTTCCGCCGACCACTCCTTAGCGGGGCTCCCATACAAATTTAATGGTTTTTGTGCCGGAAAGGGTTAATATGTATCACCGACCCCCATTACTTTTGCAAAAGGAACATTTTTGCCTTTGACACCTATTCCCTCCAACCACTCCTTAGGGGAGCTTCCATACAAATTTTATGGTTTTGTCGATAAAACCGGAAACTGTCGATAAATAGGTAGCAAGTTTAAGCAAACAAAAACATCAAATGTTGGCTTTATATTTCATGTAATTGTGTAAAATTTATATAAGTTAGAGAGTTCTAACATGAATTTTTGTCGCATTGAGGATCAAGCAGACCAACAAGTGCTAACATCAACATTGTACGATCAGTACTTTAGGCCCACCAAAGGCTCAAAAAGTTATATAAATACCGACACCTGATCACTATCAACCACCCTACTTACCTCCGAGAATGACGTATTCTACGTCAAAAACAATTCTTCGATCCAAAAATATAATATAGAACTCAGTGTTTACTATATTCAGTACATTTTACATTGAATTTCATCCATTGGCCAAAGAAATTTTCTGAAAATAAATAATCGTTCTCGTACTCATCTATTTTTTTCGGTGCACAACAATCAAGTTAAAAGCATTGTGCAGCGTGAACCAAAGATAACAAGATTACAAAAAAAAATTAATAACTGGCCATTTCAGCACTTGAAAGGACTTTGACCTAGCTTCTTATGATCAATTGTGTTGTACGTGTTATTAACATTGTACACAATTGGCCGAGAACCGGACCTACATGCTTAACGCCGACTCCGAACGGCGATGAACGGAATGTTCTTGTTCTCTAGAAGCTTTACATATCATTTTTATTACTCTCTGAGGTTTGCCATTGTCTGCAGAGTCAGTCCGCAGAGATTGATCATGAGTGGTCGTTCGACTATTTTAAAAAAATTTTATTTTTTTACCACAAATTACATAGTGTTTCGGCGTCTAAGAACTGCTTTAAAAAAATTTTTTTGTTGTATTTGAAAAATGGCGGCCATATTTGTCATGCAACCACGAGCGATTTTCGTATATTATAGAGTTTGCGGTAATGTTCATATCTCAGCTCTTATTAAACATACAGTAATAAATGAAAAAACATAATTTTCATTATACCTTAGGCTATTATCTTGCATATCAGAAAAATTAATTGGATGTTACTTAATTTAAAAAAACGTTAAAGTTTCCAAAAAAAAATCGTAATTTTTGGTAACTTTGAAAAAATAATTTTAATAGCAAGAAGCTAGTGGCAGACCTATTTTTTTTTTTTGGTATTAGGTACGTCTAAGTAAGAACTTAAAATATAAATTTTTTAAAGTGACTAGATCATAAACTTTTTGGGTTACATTGCTTTGAAAAATAAGAAATCTCAAACTTGCCCCAACTTTGGGGTCAAGTGTCTCCAATGGGCACAGGTGAAAAAATTTTAAACGTAATAACAGGACTCTGATGATACAAGAATGAAAGTGGTTTTTATGGTTCATTTAAAAAAAATAGCATTTTAAAATTCGACCATTTTATTACATAAGATATGAGTATTAGATGGGTTTTTTCCAAAAGTATTCCAGAACCTCCCTGCAAGGCCAGATTCTAAATCCTGGATGTTATATAAGCATCTGACGCGAAAAAAAATCCAGAAAATTCGCAAACTGGATTGGCGCCGCCAAAAAACGTGAATTTAAAGAGGTATAAAATGGATGTTTCAAATAGAGTTCCCTATTTAAATTTAAGTCCTACAAAAACTTTTGGCTATAACATATCCTAATGTAAAATTTTTAAAAAAATTAGTCCTTGACCCAAAATTGGCCTACTTTATTAGAATTTCCTAATTTTTTTCTTTCGATTTTGAAAAAAGCTTTACCTTCGCCGAGGTCGCAGCAACTTTCTCAAATCAAAATGTTGCATTATTGTTGGCCTTTTTATCAAGTTTAGGAATAATAAAAAAATATAACCGATTTTTGTTGCTAAGCCGACTTTTGGGCAAGGGTGGAATAATCGTCATTCTGACTTGCTATGGTTGTTAGAAACCCGTCCGACAACTGTCATACATTTTTGACTGTTAATCGAGAATTGTTTCAGTCCATTTATCTACTGAGGTATTTAGCAGGCAGTTCAAGATATGTATTTGTATCCAATAAAAAATATCGAATACCTTATATTTAATTAGTGAGTTTTATTTTTTGACGAACTTGGAGTCGTATTTAGTGAAATGAATTTTCGCGTATTAATGTTTATAGAAAATACTTTGAGATTCTTTCAAAAAGTAACATTGCCAACGTTCGAGCATGTGCTAAGCCGTTTGTTGCATCTTAAGGTTCTGGACAATTTGACGTTGAATCAAGCGTATCGTCGAATAATTAGTGAAAGTTTGGTCAAATTTATCCATCATAACGGGGAAGAAATCAACGATAAAAACTTTTGTTGAAAAGTTGCACTTGGAGCATAAAAATCTTCGTAAAAGCTCATGAAAATTATATCCCTCCACTTTAGATTACCTTCACTATGTTTTCTCAGTGGCAGATCTAGGATTCTCCAGAGGGGGGGCTGAAACTACGGTTTTGTATGCCAAGGGGGGCTAAACGTCTTTTTTTACTTCTTTTCCCATACAAAAAATTCTCCAAGGGGGGGCTTTAGCCCTTTCAGCCCGTATGTGTTGTATGCATATTTGAAATGATGTCTGATGATGACGATGCACAAATTTATGTTTTTAAAGTTATTGTTAATATGCAGAAAACAAAGTGAAGAAAATTTTATAAAAAAATAAACTTTTCCCAAAAGTCAGCTCAACAAAAAAATCGTTTTTCTGCCATAAAAATGGCTCGATTAAATAATTTATTTATTATTCCTAAACTTCATAAAAAGGCCAACAATAATGCAGCATTTTAATTTGAGAAAGTTGCTGCTACCTCGGCGAAGGTAAAGCTTCTTTTTCAAAATTGAAAGAAAAAAAATTAGGAAATTCTTAATAAAGTAGGAAAATTTTGGGTCAAGGACTAATTTTTTTAAGAATTTGATGGCATATTTGAGTTCAGCGGACGATTTTACAGTAGGATATGTTAAAGTCAAAAGTTTTTGTAGGACTTAAATTTAAATAGGGAACTCTATTTGAAACATCCATTTTATACCTCTTTAAATTCAGGTTTTTTTAGCGGCGCCAATCCGGTTTGCGAATTTTCTGCGAATTTTCGAATATATCCAGGATTTAGAATCTGGTTTTGCAGGGAGGTTCTGGAATGCATTTGAAAAAAAAACCCATCTTATACTCATATCTTATGTATTAAAATGGACGAATTTTAAAATGCTATATCTTTTAAATGAACCATAAAAACCACTTTCATTCTTATATCATCAGAATCCTGTTATAACGTAGTTTATTTAACACTAATTTAGAATTTTTTCACCTGTGTCCATTGGAGATACTTGACCCCAAAGTTGGGGCAAATTTCAGATTTCTTATTTTTCAAAGCGATGTAACCCAATGATCTAGTTACTTTAAAAAATTTATATTTTAAGTTCTTACTAATACCAAAAAAAAAAAAATAGGTCTGCCACTAGCTCCTTGTAGTGCACATGTGGCTAGCACTAACCTACCTCAACAATAACATAAACACACAACGCTACAAACGCTCTACGTTGGTCTCACTGCATACCTGCAGCGAAACCAAAGCATGAAGCGCAAGCAGTGACAAACTCAAGTGCTACTAGCGGCATGATTCATGTTACACATTGTTAAAACAAATCGCTGCCAAAAGTAAGTCATTGGAGTTTGTAACCTGTAAGTGGGTTGTGATGGATATTATTACAAACAGATGTGTAAGTAAGTAAAAAGTAATAGTAAGCAGATTTGTAATAATTGTATTTAGATTTCATGACTTTTAATTGTATATGTGTAAGAACTTATTTAGAATAAATGTTATTTTGAGTGAAAAAGAAAATATTGTCACTTTTCACTCAATATTTTTATTATAAAAACCCGAGTTGGGGTTAAATAAAGGCATTCTTAGAATCACATCAAAAGAAGGAAGTCTTCTGAATTTCAAAAGAACTAAGCCTTGTGGCTTTATCAATATTTAATATATTGAAACTCTGCCTTTGTGGCAGCTGATGAAAAAAGCCTTGCGGCTGATATAAAAAGGCCTTGTGGCCAAGAATCCCCTTTGTCCCCAGATAGGGAAGTTAGGGACTATATAGCATCACAAAAAAAAGAAGATCATCTAACATAATATGGCGATCCTGCGGACCGAATCCTGAAAAATCAAGATCCTGCGGACAAACCTGTTCTCCTGATCCTGCAGACCGAAACACAAGCGATCCTGCGATTTGAAAATTAAGAACTAAGCGAAGATTTTAATCCTACTTTGCAAATGTCGAAAAATTTTGATGACATCTTCAAGAAGTGCGTAGCACAAGCAGCAAAATTCACAGCGGAAAAATACGTACCCCTTCCCGTAGCTGCACAGCAACAATTTGCAACACCAATACCGGAATACAAAGCAACACCAATACCTGGACCCAAAAAGCTAACAATTGAAGAATACAACAGACGAACAACAACAAAGAAGCAACAACAGGAAAAACAAACCCAAAAGAAGGCAAGAGCGGGGAGACAAGTTCGGCAAAGGAAGGAATTAAATAACCTATATAGATTAATCACTTTATCAAAAGGAAAAGAAAGAGTAGAATTTTTAAGACAACTCAAAGACTTAAAATTTAAGATTCAGAATAAAATAAATTAAACATGACAGAATACAAGCATTGGTTTATTTGTGAAGCAAAGATCAACACTATATACATAAATGATCATTTAAAGTTGCATAAACAAATTTTTGTAAAAATAAATAAGATCATGAACAAAATAAATAAGTAAACATAGTTCGAGTTTTTATTTCTATAAGAAATTATTGTTCAAATTATTCAATTCATGACTAAAGATGTCCCACAGTTATATGTAAATATCACAAATTTAAAAGAAACAATGGTTGCTCTAGGACAGGAAACAAAAATAACAGAGAATATTTCTTTTAATGGAAATATTTCTAACAAACAAGAAATGTATTAAGACATCTTTGTCGCCATAGGTTTAATTGCATTATTAATATATGTACTAAAAAAAAGTCAATGAGTATTACAAAAAATATGTAATAAAAAGAATTGCAAGTGCTAATATTTAAAAAATTTTATGGATAAATTAAAAGAAGCACTAAAGAAATTAAAACATAGTATAACAAAAGTTCCAACAAGAAAATTCAAAAAAGAAACTTTACAAGATAAGCAAAAAGAATGTAATATATTAGAAAATCAATTAAAACCTTTTATAAATTGTCCGCAACCAGACCATAAAAATATAATAGACTGTAAAGCATTAATAAAAACTATAAATAAATTAATTCAACACAGATTAACTTTGTATGACACGGATGATGAAATAGATAGCAGTAGAAATAACAGTAGTAGTGACAGTAATAGTGATAGTGAAAAAGAAACACTAAAAATGGCGAACTTTGAAATTTCAGTAGCATCAAAAATAGTTGATGAGTTTGATGGAGATAGCAAAAAGCTATCAACGTTTTTAGGCACAATTGAATTCTATGCATCAACACTTAAGGATGATACACAGAAATCTCAATTGTTAAAATTTATTCTAGCAGCAAAAATAAGTGAAAAAGTAAGAAATAGACTATTACCTGTGGCAGTTCCAAATTCAATTCAAGAGTTAAAAATAGTATTGGCAAAAAACTACAAGTTAAATAAAAATCCACTAAAATTACAAAATGAATTGCACCAGACTAGACAGGGGTCTATGAATGTTAACAATTTTGCCACTAGAATAGAAACAATAATATCATCTTTGAATGAAATTCAAATAGCTACTCAAGGAGAGAATAATAAAGTAATAATCATAAAACTAAATGACCAATTAGCGGTCAATGCATTTAAAACAGGTTTAAATGAGCCTCTCAGAAGCATAGTTCTTGCAGCTCAACCTAATACATTTGCTAAAGCTTTAGAGATAGCAACAGAAGTAGATGGTAACACAAATGCAAACTATAATGTAATGACATTCAGAAATAGGAATGATTATAATAATAGAAATGGAAACTATAACAGGAATAGAAATATTCAAAATAATAACAATAATAACTTTAGGAATTATAATAATAGGAATAGTTACGGTTCTAGAAATAACAATAGCAACAGGAATAGCAATAACAATAACAATGGCTATAGGAATTACAATAATAATAGAGCTAGCAATAATAATAACTTTAATAATAATAGAAACCGTCAGAACTCGGGAAACGTATCAATCCCCGGCAACCGGGGTTAACGCAGCCTAAAAAAAAGCAATAAATATAGAATTAGCTGTGTTAGTAATAATTTTAATACTAATATAATAAAAGTAAAAATAGGAGATAGAAATAATTTAGTAACCTTACTTATTGATACAGGTGCGGACATATCAATAATAAAAAATGAGAAAATTAATGAAAATGATATAAAATCGTCAAATCAAATCCAAATCACAGGTATTGCAAGCAGACCATTAACCATTCAACAACAAACAAATATAAAAATAAAACTCAACGATGGAGAGATTTCACACAAATTTTATGTCATACAAGAAGATATTGACATAAATGCAGATGGAATACTTGGAAGAGATTTCTTAATAAAATATAATTGTAAAATAGATTACGAAACATGTGTAACAATATCAAATATTAATATACCAAGAAGAAGTGAACTAATAACAAATATAAATGTAGACCTGGAGGAAGACAGTATAGTACATGCATCAGAAATAAGAAAAGGAATATTTATAGCAAATACAATCATACCAGCAGATGGACTCAAGCACGTGAAAATACTGAATACAACCAATAATGATATTTATTTGGATAATTGTGATTTAAATATAGAACCACTGAAGAATTTTAAAATTTTAAACTACAGCGGTTTAGAACAAAGTGGTGAGAATCTTGAAATACACATAGATGGGAAAGATGAAAAAGCTAAACAAGAAGTAATTAATTTATGTCACAAATACAGAAACGTTTTCCATAATGAAGGAGATATACTAACAACAAACAATTTTTATAAACAGCAGATAGACTTAATTGACAACTCACCTGTTTATATAAAGAACTACAGACTTCCGCAAACACAACTTCAAGAAATAGAAGATCAAGTACAAAAGTTACTAGAAGAAGATATCATTGAACCATCATTCAGCCCATACAATTCTCCACTTTTAGTTGTACCAAAAAAATCAACAGATGGAACAGCAAAATGGAGACTGGTAGTAGACTTTAGGGCACTAAACAAAAAAATAATTAATGATAAATTCCCACTGACAAGACTAGAAGATGTACTAGATAAGCTCGGAAATGCGAAATATTTTTCCACGTTGGATATGACAAGTTCTTTTCATCAGATACCACCAGTGTTGATATTTTAGCTACTTTGTAGCTAGATTTAGCTGCTTTTTTTCTCATTTAGCTCCAAAAATTGTGTTTTAGCTCCTAGCTACTTTTTTAGCTTCTTATTTTTCAAGTTTGGCTACCCTGCAAGACATGCCTACCTGAAACCCCAACACAATCACAACATTTGCAGCAAAAACTAATACATTCTCAGTTATTTCACTTTTGTCAGTTTTGTTAGAATGAGACAGAAATATAAATATTAAATTTACGTAGCAAACAAGCTGAGGGTGTGAAAAAAAACTTTAAGAGGTGCAAGTGTAAGTCACGCAATAAATAATATCCTAAAATAACCAATTTAAATGATAGTGGCCGTGGCGCAGTGGGTAGAATACGGAACTTATATGACAGAGGACCGAGGTTCAAATATCGCATGAGACATAACCCTGCAGTGTAACCAACTAGTTAAAAACCAGTCTGCATACTAGTTGAAAACTGAGCAGTACTAGTTCAAGATCGTATTTTTTTTATATACCCAACTGGTATTTTTAACATGGCGATGTCATACGAAATATCAATTGTCCTATTCTAAGCACATGAAAACTAGTTTACAACTAGTATGTTATTGTTACTTAAATTCTAGTTTGTTGTGACTAGTTGTAAACAAATCATATATTGCATAAATTTGAACTTTGAACGGCTTTAACTAGCTGGTCAAGTGGTTACTTTTGACATTATTTAAACTAGTTTCGCTTGGTTAGTTTCACAACTAGTTTATTGCGATTTAACATTAACTAGTTGTGTTTCAACTACTTTTGTAACTAGTAAATTGTGACAAAATATGAACTAGTTTGCTTTGAACTAGTATAAAAACTGCTCATGATTTACTGCTGATTAGTCTTACACTGCAGGGAATTAATAAAATAAAGTTCAAAAGCGATTAAAAATAGACAAATTAACAAATAACCACTTTGTTTCTAAAGGAAAAAGGAAGTTTTCCTTGGTAGAGTAAAAAATAACAACGTTATTTCTTCTGGGTCTTTGTTTTTTTTTATTTTCTTTAAATGTTTTACTTAAATTTATCTTTTGTAAATACTACACATTAATAAAAATAGAAAAAAAAACATTTCTAAACAAAATTACAAGAAAATAAATTTGGCTTTATTCGGTGAAGGGTTTGAACCCGCGCATGTTTTCGTTTAAGGCAAGCGCTCTAACCACTACACTACGGTGGAAAGGTTTTGCGGGACGCTAACTGCGTTGTTAAATACACAGCTGAGTTTGTTATTAAATTCTTTACGGAATTTATTGTTAGTGTGAGCAGAGCAGCTGTGTTCGGCAAGACATTAAAATACTTGCGTAAGAAAGAGATATGAAATCTCACTTATATGTGAGTTTTGGTTAGGTTTTTCACATTGCCCTTAACAAACTGATAGAAACTTTGTTCTACAGACTAACTGAAATTTCCGACAGCACTATTGGTTAAATAACGTATCATTTAACCAGTACTTGTCTTGCAGGGTATTTTTAGCTACTACTTTTTTTTGGTTAAAAAATGCAATATTTTCGTGATCACTTGTTACCACCGATTTTTTTTTTTTTTTTTTTGTGACATCTCTTACTTATATATACGATGAAATCCAATGGAGAAAACATCACACTTATTCATGGACTAGAGTATCGTCTTCTATTGATTTTTGGAAAGAAGTAAGAGAATGGAAGGGTGCTTTAAACGAAAACTCTTTCTCTGATCTTACTAAATTCGTTTTTTAGTTTTTACTTTTACCGTTAAGCAACGCTGAAAAAGAAATAACGTTTTCAATAATGAGTCTTATAAAAACAAAACAAAGAAATTCAATTAAATTGTTAATGTCAAATTCCACAGTATGTTAAGCCCATCATACGTATCACGAAACAAGGCATGAACGACCAAAAAAGAAACGATCAGCACTACTTTCTTCTATACATAAACCTACATTGCTTATCGTGTTTTGGTTATTGTTAGTAAGCCTATTTCGTGATATAGAATGAAGGGGTAAGAAATGTTTTAAAAAATAAACAAATTTTGCCACGACTATATTATAAATGACGATCTTGTAAAATTTATGAAACGGAAAGATATTTACAAAAATGAAGATTCTGATAGTTCAGATAATAATAGTAATGATAGTATAGAATTTGAGATCTGAAGTGATGGTATACACCTACAAAACTGTGCCTGCATATAAATATTAATACATACATATATGTATTTATTTAAAACTAGACTTCTTGGCCTTTTTATTGTAATTAATTTTTGTTTTAATTAACACATAACCGTTTTAAAAAAATTATTAGTATATTGAAAGTGTATTTTACTGATCAAAATCTACCTTAGCAAATGAAGATGTTTCTGCTCCTTTGCCGTCGTCGGCTCCATCACTTACAATGCCAGATATGTCGTATGCCCAAACTGTTTCTCTTGCTCCTACTGTTGTCGATGCTCATCAGGTTGCACTTACTTCGGAGGATTCTGTTCCAATCTCACCTAAACCATTGATTGCGGTTCCTCCAAATAAATCAATCTTTGTTTCGCGTTTAGCTGCAGATACAACGGAAAATGATATAGACTTTTTTATTAAAGCAAAGTTGAAGTGCTCTTTGTCTCTTTCGATCCAAAAATTCAAATATTTAAATCCGAGACTGACTACTTCGTTTAGATTGACTGTTCCGGAAAACTTATTTAATACTCTTGTGGATGTAAACTTTTGGCCTCGTAATACAATTGTTCATGAATTTGAATTCAAAAACAAACCACGTATTGCAAATGTTGTACACTTGCCTCGTGCTTCTAATAATCCTCAGTACCATACAAAAAACGATTAAAAAATTACAAGTCTAAATTAGAGCTTGTCTATCAAAATGTTAAAGGTCTCAATTCTAAACTTTCCGATATTTTCATTAACAGTTTTGATTTTGAATATAACTTTATAGTTTTTACTGAAACTTGGCTTCGCTCTAACGTATTAAATTCTGAAATAATGTGCAATAAGTACCAAATTTTGGCGTTCTGATAGCTGTCCATAACTCCCTTGCTTCTGAGGAATTAACAATTCCTGGCACCAACGATCTGGAGTTTATTTGTGTTACAGTTAAATTTAATAATAAAACTATTTTTCTTACTTGCTCTTACATTCCACCTAAAAGTGATTTATTAATTTACTTAAACCATATTAATGCCATCGAAATTGTCCATAATATGCTTAAAAATATGGATACTATCATTGTTTTAGGTGATTTCAACTTACCTTCCGTGTCCTGGAGTTTGTCCGATGATTCCGAATTTCTTACTCCTATTTCTGTCTCCGATTGGATAAATGATTTCTTAGATAAGTTGTCTGATCTGTGTCTTCAGCAGGTTAATAATATTCTTAATAAAAGTAATAGATCTCTTGACCTTGTATTTGTAGACAGATGCACTTCCGTAAATCTCCGTCGTTCGAACCCAGTTTCTTTTCCGGAAGTTATCATCCAACTCTTGAAATAACAATATTACTTGACAACGAAAATGAAAATAAATTAGCTCCAGATACGCGAAATAATAAAATTTTTAAGTTTAAAAAAAAAGACTATGTTAAACTTAATGCTCTTCTCGCGCGGATTGACTGGTCCCCAATTTTAAATAATAGGTCTTCGTACTCTTTTTATGATGTCGAATCTTCAGTGCAGTTTTCCAATGATACCTTGCAAAATTGCTTTTCATTATCTGTGCCAAAACAAAATAGTAATTTCAAGCCTTTAAACCCTCCTTGGTTAACTAGTGAGCTTAAGTCTTTAAAAAATTCCAAAAATCGCTTATTTAAGAAATATAAAAAGTCAGGCTCTAATTTAGATTTCGCTTGCTATTCCTCTTGTCGTTACAGATATCAACTATTAAATAAACAATGCTACTCAGCCTATATAGCCAAAATAAAAACTCAATTCAAAGATAATCCGAAACTTTTCTACACTTTTGTCAACTCAAAACGAAAAACCTCCAGCTTCCCACCTCTTATGAAATTCAATCATGAAGAAGCATCTTGCGACATCGAAGTTTCCAACATGTTTGCAAACTTCTTTAAAACAACCTACTCCGATATACCATTGAACATGAGTCTTGAATATCCTTACCTACCACCAGTTAACTCTTTTGAAACCCCCGTAATAGATTCTAATATAGTTATGCATTACCTTCGACAAGTTAAATCTTCTTTTACGACTGGTCCTGACGAAATACCGAGCTGCATTTTAAAACATTGTTCTATTAGTTTGTGTTCTCCCCTATCAATCATTTTTAATACATCCTTGCACAGTGGTCATTTTCCCTATATATGGAGAAAATCTTATATAATACCTCTTCATAAATCCGGCTCAAAAATTGATGTTTCCAATTACCGAGGTATCGCAAAACTAAGCGCAATCCCTAAGTTATTTGAGAAAATTATAACTGATCAAATAACCCACGTCGTATCTTCCTCCATTTCTCAACATGGTTTCTTAAAGGGAAAATCTACGATAACTAACCTCTTGGAGTTTACTACGCGTGTCATTAAAGGTTTTACTTTAGGACGACAGACTGACGTTATTTATACAGACTTTAGCAAAGCTTTCGATTGTGTTAATCATTATCTTCTTCTGAAAAAGCTTCATCTAATTGGGTTTCCCGTCAAACTATTACACTGGATTAAATCGTACTTGTCGAATCGTTCGCAAAAAGTTTTATATAAGAATTCTATGTCAAAAAATATTTTGGTCACATCAGGTGTTCCTCAGGGAAGTCATCTTGGTCCTGTTTTATTTTTACTGTTTATAAATGACCTTCCTTCTGTAATAAAACACTGTAACGTCTTAATGTACGCCGATGACGTAAAACTTTTTCTAACTTGCAAATCGCCTGAAGAACAACAACTCTTACAATCCGATTTAGAGGTGTCCTTGGTTTCATTAAAAGATGGGCTAAAGAATTCAACGATCCTTTCACTACTAAAATACTTTATACCTCTCTTGTTAGACCAATTCTTGAATATGCATCCGTAATATGGAACCCTCAATACAATGTCCACATCGATGCATTAGAATCGGTCCAAAAACAATTCTTACTTTTTGCTTTACATTATCGTTGGAACCCCAACATTATCCTACTTCCTTATGAAACACGCCTCAAAATTATTTCCCTGCCTTCCTTAAGAAGCAGAAGAATTATGCTCAATGTCTCTTTTTTGTACAAACTACTCAGTGGCGATATAGACTCACAATACCTTCTTTCTTTATTAAACTTCAACATCCCTAGGAGCGGAGCCAGACATTTCCAGCCTTTTAAGTTGAGTCAGTGCACTTCTAATTATGCCCTTCACGACCCTTTCCGCTGTATGTGTAGTGATTTCAATGGTAACTTGAACTTTATAAATTTTTCTGACTCGGTGGATGTCTTAAAACGTAAAATGATATTACATTTGAATAGTTAACACATTCATTGTGATAACAAATACAACTCGCGATAATTGTGTAGATTTTACGATTTAACAAATAAGCATCATCGAATATGTTAGATACTTTAAGTTTTCGTTGTATTCAGTTTCGTTGCTTTATTTTTTTCATTAAATTATTTTAGATCTTTAGTTCTAAAGCTTCCCAAGTTTGAAATGGGACCATGAAAACGGTGTCTCTCGGCTTGGTGCGTCAGAGTTTTTCTCTTTTCCATACAAGTTTTTACCTGCGTTGGGCCAAATGCATATCCAAATAATAACTTTAGCTCGGTGTTCCCTTATTTTAGTGACCCGAATATACAAGGTGGCGCAAAAATAACCTTCCGATGTTTTTTGGCTGTAATTTAAAAAAGAAATGAAAAACTTTGATGCTTCTTGTGGATTATTTTTATTTGGTCTGTTAATTTTTTTTACATCAAGTCGAGAATATGATGTCATGTAAATGGCCGCCGCCACAGTTGATTGTCATTTGAGCCCTTTTTATGGCATTTTCCATCACTTTGGCCAAAACTTCCGGCGATAGGTCCTCACATTCTTGACGGATATTGTCTTTAAGAGCTGCAAGAGTCTTAGGCTTGTTGACATAAACCCACGACTTCAAAAAGCGCCACAAAAAGAAGTATGGAGCGGTACAATCAGGCGATCTTGCTGGCCAGTGCAAATCGCCAAATCGGGAGATTAGGCGCCCGGGAAATGCATCCTTCAGCATATCGGTTGTGGCACGTGCAGTGTGTGCCGTTGCACCGTCCTGTTGGAACCACATGTTTTCCAATCCCAATTCATCAAGTTGCGGCAAAAAGAACTCGTTGATCATTGCTCTGTGGCGCTCACCATTCACAGTAACACATTCTTCGAAGAAAAAAGGTCCGATGACTTCTCCAGCGAAAACAGCACACCATACAGTGACTTTGAGCGGGTGTAATGGCTCTTCGTAGGTTACACGCGGATTTTCAGTGCCCCAGAAGCGTACAATTTTGCTTATTTACGTACCCGCTAAGACGGAAATGGGCCTCATCACTCATGATTATGACCGACCGATTATTGGTCAAATAAATAGTCAGCAATATTCCGCGTTCTGGAGCAGTGTAGCGTAACATTGTTTATTAACGTGTATTTTGCATGTGTTTACTACACAAATGTCAAAACAGAACTGACATTAGGGGCCAATCGCAAAATTTATAGCATTTTCTGATAGGAGGATTACTTTTGCACCTGCACCACCTTGTATAAATATATTGTGCCTGCACAATATATGCTTGTATATCTGTGCTATGTTTGGTATTGGTTTGGTGTTTGAGAGTTGCATCTCTTTTCCACGTAGGATCTTGGGTTGGACAGTAGCCCCAAGCCGAATGACAGCAGTTATGAACGCGGTTATGTATGGTCTGGTGAATTACTTTGGAGCTTGTCTTGTATATCTTCGTATTATGAAGATTGTGCTTTTATTCGATGATGTTGATGATGTTTACATAAGCGCAAAAAATACTTCTTTACTTAATTTTGATTTCCGCTGAAAGGCCAAGCAATTGTGCTTAGTGGAAGCTTTTATTTGCCAATAGGTGGTAAGTTTTAGCACGTAGGTGCATTCTATTCAGTCCGGCTGATCCGGGAACTTCTTAGAATGTAAATCGTGCATGCGTATGGCGCGGGTCATACGTATCTATGAAGATTTCTTACCTCCGGGCGAATCCAAAAAAAAAAAAACAAAAAAAAAAGATATATTCCTTCTGTTGTTTTTATATTTTTATTTAAACTGAATGAATAAAATATAGTAAATAAGTTGTTTTTAAAAACTAGCTTCTTTTTTTAGCTAAAAAAAAAAGTGTTTAGCTCTTTTTAGCTACTTTTTGTAGCATTTTTAGCTACACTCTCAAAAATTTTCTGACAACACTGGATACCACTCATCAAAAATTCAAGAAATATGACAGCATTTTCAACAAATTCATCGCACTATCATTTCAAGCGCTTACCATTTGGATTAAAAATAGCAACAAATAGTTTTCAACGCATGCTTTCAATTGCATTAAGTGGACTTCAAGAATCAGCATTTCTCTATGTAGATGACATCATTGTTTTTGGATCAAACCTGAGACATCATAACAAAAACTTGGAAAGAGTATTACAAAAATTACAAAGGTACAATTTAAAACTAAACCTCAAGAAATGTGAATTTTTAAAGACAGAAGTTGTATACTAAGGACACCTGATAACGTCCAAAGGAATAACAACTGATCCAGCTAAACACAAAACCATAAGGGATTACCCAAAACCAAACAATGCTGATGATACCAGAAGATTTTTAGCATTCTGCAATTACTACAAAAAATTTATTCCAGATTTTGCAGAAATTGCAAGACCACTAAATCAGTTGCTAAAGAAAGGAGAGCTTTTTAATTGGACAGAAACATGTGAAGCAGCATTCAACAAGCTAAGAGAAAAGCTAATATCTCCACAAATATTAGCATATCCAGATTTTGATAAACCTTTTATACTGACAACAGATACATCACAATTTGCTTTAGGAGCAGTACTATCTCAAGGTGAACCAGGGCCCTATTGCACCAATGACTTTGCATTAGCATTTAAGCAAATTTTCAAAATTTTGCAAAGTTAAGTGTTTCACCAACTTGCAAAGTGAAAATAACTCAATTGAGTTTTGAAAAGTAAAATTCCACTCACACTTATTGATAAGCGTTGCACAAAAAAATAATATGCGAAGAGAAATGTTCTTTGCAGATAACGGACAAACCTAGCAAATTAGCAAAATTTCACCTTGCAGCATGAAGAATAGTTGCGTTTTTTCATTCAAAGTGATTGGTTCACTTTAAAAGAAATGTCGCGGTTTTTTTTATTAAATCTTATGGAAGACGAAGATCAACAGTCAGGAAGTCGTACCATAAAAGAAAGAATAAATTTTAACATTGACTGCGCCACTTTAGAGACTTTTAGAATGTCTCGGACTCAAATAGAGTTTATTTTGAGTCGCATCGGAGTTCATCTACAATTTAATCATAGCCGCAATGCCTCTTTAAGTCCATTGCAGCAGCTCTTAACTATATTGGATTGGCTAGGAAAAGGAAGCCAATATCATGGTGTTGCACTATCTCATGAGATAAATAAAGCCACAGTATGTAGAGTCATTCACAAGGTGGCTGACGTTGTAATTGACAACCTTATGAATGATTACATTCGGTGGCCTGAAAATGCCCACAATGTGGGCAGTGATTTTTTTAGAATCGGAGGTTTTCCCCAGGTAATTGGTTGCATCGACGGAACTATGGTAAACATAGACGCACCAAAGTTTAATGAGGCCCATTTTGTCAATCGGCATGGAAAACATGCCATTAATGTTATGGCTGTATGCGGACCGAATAGATCTATTTATGCCATCAACTCCAACTGGCCAGGCAGTTCTCATGATGCGAAAGTTTTGAGAAACTCAATGCTTTTCCAAAGGTTTGAAAGTGGCTTTCGACCTTTTCCAAATGCAATAATTTTGGGGGATAGCGCTTATCCAGCTCTTGATTGGCTTGTCCCACCTTTGCGCCGAAATCCGGAGTCTTTAAGAGAAGAAAGGTTTAACAGGGCTCACAAAGCGACAAGACGAGTAATAGAAAATTGTTTTGGTAAGTAGGAAAAAAGATGAATTTGCAAAATATTTAAGAATTTTTCTTTTAGGCATTTTAAAAGAAAAATTTCCATGTCTAAATCATTTAAGATTACAGCCCGATGTAGCTGGAAGAATAATTCTTATATGCAGTATTTTCCACAATATTACACAGTTAAATGCAAATATTGAAGGACTTGAAGAAAATGATTTAATGGAAGAAGAAACCCAAAGTGATGAAACTGAATATCAAGAAGATTTAATAAACAACAGTGGTTTATCTAGAACTAATAGTTTATTAAGCTTTTTTGAATAAACAAGGTAAAAATATTATTTAAATAAAAAAAAATTAAATTAATTTTATTACAAAAAATACTTAAAATAAGAAGAAGTTTTTTAATCTAAAAGTCTTCAAAAAGTAAAGTGTGTGTTACCGAAGATGTTGCTGAGTCGTTGCTTTCATTTTTATCTTTTTGATATTCTTCAAACTCCTCAGTAAATTTCGATCGCTTGAGTCCCATACGCTTTTCAATGTCAAATATTATTAATTTGTTTTTATGGAGCTCGCTTTTTAATACAGCCTTTTTTAATATTTCTATTTCATCATCAGCTGCTCTTTTTAGATTTCGTTTATTGCAAGGTTTTTTTTTCTCTAAAGTTTCAATATTTTTTTCAATTTCTTTATTGACTTGCACGCCATCAGTTTCTGGCAAGCTAAGGCCGCATACCACTGGCGACTCTTTGCCAATAATGTCCAAAATGATGTTGTCAAGTTCGTCTAGAACAACATCTTTTCCTCCCCCGGTGCCAGTTTTTCTAGCGTTGTCTCTTTTAAGCTACAATAAAAAATTTTTAAGTCATATAAATAGCTAATTAATTTTTTAACTTACTAAAGTGCGGCTCTTCCATAATCCAAAGAGGTTATCTCTTGCGTAAGTCCACTCTCGGTTAGTACCAGCTAACCCAAGGGATTGCGCTTTGATTAAAATTTCCTTCCAAGCATCCTCCTTTTTTGTTTTTGTAGATGCATTGTTTTGAAATGATCCAAATAATATGCTCTAAGATGAAAATTAAAAAAAAAAATAAATCAATAAGCAATAGCTGTTTTTATTTTTCTTCTTGTTTTTTTTTACAATAATATTTACCTTTTTCTCCGCAATTGCTTGCAGAAGAACCAGTTTATTTTTTTGTTTTGCACACGCGACATTTTTATTAATTACTTTGTAAAACACGTGCTTTGCAAAGTTCTTTTTTTTATAGTGAAACACCAAGCAAATTAGCTTCGCTTAAATTTGACAAGCTCTCAATTGGCAAAGAGAAAAGCATGTTTGGTGCAATACTCATCGAATCCACTTGTCAAAACACTAAGCAGCTAAACCGGTTTTTATTATTTGAAAAATTATTTTTCCAAGTACGAACTGCAACACTTCGCAAATTTACTTTTCAAGAAAATCACTTTGCCAAAATATGCAAAATGAAAAGTGCAAAGCAGTTGGTGCAATAGGGCCATGGTCTGAAGTAATTGATTCCCCAGTGAATTCCTAATAACTCCTTTTCTATTATTGCCTTATTTACTTCATGTTTATTTAATGTTTTGCTGGCATAGGCAATTGGTCTGTCGTGTCCTGGGCCCTATTGCACCAACTGCTTTGCACTTTTCATTTTGCATATTTTGGCAAAGTGATTTTCTTGAAAAGTAAATTTGCGAAGTGTTGCAGTTCGTACTTGGAAAAATAATTTTTCAAATAATAAAAACCGGTTTAGCTGCTTAGTGTTTTGACAAGTGGATTCGATGAGTATTGCACCAAACATGCTTTTCTCTTTGCCAATTGAGAGCTTGTCAAATTTAAGCGAAGCTAATTTGCTTGGTGTTTCACTATAAAAAAAAGAACTTTGCAAAGCACGTGTTTTACAAAGTAATTAATAAAAATGTCGCGTGTGCAAAACAAAAAAATAAACTGGTTCTTCTGCAAGCAATTGCGGAGAAAAAGGTAAATATTATTGTAAAAAAAAACAAGAAGAAAAATAAAAACAGCTATTGCTTATTGATTTATTTTTTTTTTTAATTTTCATCTTAGAGCATATTATTTGGATCATTTCAAAACAATGCATCTACAAAAACAAAAAAGGAGGATGCTTGGAAGGAAATTTTAATCAAAGCGCAATCCCTTGGGTTAGCTGGTACTAACCGAGAGTGGACTTACGCAAGAGATAACCTCTTTGGATTATGGAAGAGCCGCACTTTAGTAAGTTAAAAAAATTAATTAGCTATTTATATGACTTAAAAATTTTTTATTGTAGCTTAAAAGAGACAACGCTAGAAAAACTGGCACCGGGGGAGGAAAAGATGTTGTTCTAGACGAACTTGACAACATCATTTTGGACATTATTGGCAAAGAGTCGCCAGTGGTATGCGGCCTTAGCTTGCCAGAAACTGATGGCGTGCAAGTCAATAAAGAAATTGAAAAAAATATTGAAACTTTAGAGAAAAAAAAACCTTGCAATAAACGAAATCTAAAAAGAGCAGCTGATGATGAAATAGAAATATTAAAAAAGGCTGTATTAAAAAGCGAGCTCCATAAAAACAAATTAATAATATTTGACATTGAAAAGCGTATGGGACTCAAGCGATCGAAATTTACTGAGGAGTTTGAAGAATATCAAAAAGATAAAAATGAAAGCAACGACTCAGCAACATCTTCGGTAACACACACTTTACTTTTTGAAGACTTTTAGATTAAAAAACTTCTTCTTATTTTAAGTATTTTTTGTAATAAAATTAATTTAATTTTTTTTTATTTAAATAATATTTTTACCTTGTTTATTCAAAAAAGCTTAATAAACTATTAGTTCTAGATAAACCACTGTTGTTTATTAAATCTTCTTGATATTCAGTTTCATCACTTTGGGTTTCTTCTTCCATTAAATCATTTTCTTCAAGTCCTTCAATATTTGCATTTAACTGTGTAATATTGTGGAAAATACTGCATATAAGAATTATTCTTCCAGCTACATCGGGCTGTAATCTTAAATGATTTAGACATGGAAATTTTTCTTTTAAAATGCCTAAAAGAAAAATTCTTAAATATTTTGCAAATTCATCTTTTTTCCTACTTACCAAAACAATTTTCTATTACTCGTCTTGTCGCTTTGTGAGCCCTGTTAAACCTTTCTTCTCTTAAAGACTCCGGATTTCGGCGCAAAGGTGGGACAAGCCAATCAAGAGCTGGATAAGCGCTATCCCCCAAAATTATTGCATTTGGAAAAGGTCGAAAGCCACTTTCAAACCTTTGGAAAAGCATTGAGTTTCTCAAAACTTTCGCATCATGAGAACTGCCTGGCCAGTTGGAGTTGATGGCATAAATAGATCTATTCGGTCCGCATACAGCCATAACATTAATGGCATGTTCCGTCGATGCAACCAATTACCTGGGGAAAACCTCCGATTCTAAAAAAATCACTGGCCACATTGTGGGCATTTTCAGGCCACCGAATGTAATCATTCATAAGGTTGTCAATTACAACGTCAGCCACCTTGTGAATGACTCTACATACTGTGGCTTTATTTATCTCATGAGATAGTGCAACACCATGATATTGGCTTCCTTTTCCTAGCCAATCCAATATAGTTAAGAGCTGCTGCAATGGACTTAAAGAGGCATTGCGGCTATGATTAAATTGTAGATGAACTCCGATGCGACTCAAAATAAACTCTATTTGAGTCCGAGACATTCTAAAAGTCTCTAAAGTGGCGCAGTCAATGTTAAAATTTATTCTTTCTTTTATGGTACGACTTCCTGACTGTTGATCTTCGTCTTCCATAAGATTTAATAAAAAAAACCGCGACATTTCTTTTAAAGTGAACCAATCACTTTGAATGAAAAAACGCAACTATTCTTCATGCTGCAAGGTGAAATTTTGCTAATTTGCTAGGTTTGTCCGTTATCTGCAAAGAACATTTCTCTTCGCATATTATTTTTTTGTGCAACGCTTATCAATAAGTGTGAGTGGAATTTTACTTTTCAAAACTCAATTGAGTTATTTTCACTTTGCAAGTTGGTGAAACACTTAACTTTGCAAAATTTTGAAAATTTGCTTAAATGCTAATGCAAAGTCATTGGTGCAATAGGGCCCATATCTCTATGGAAGGAAGTTCACGGTATACACAGACCATAGACCATTAGTAAGTCTGTTCACACATAAGAATCCATCATCAAAATAAACACGAGTACGACTGGACTTGATGGATTATGACTTTGATATAATTTTTAAACAAGGCAACATGAATACTAACGCGGATGCACTATCTACAATAAAATTAGATAGCGAACAATTAAAAAATATGATACCAAAATAAGCAAATATTCAAGTATTAACACGGGTGGCAGATAAAAAATTTAACAAGCATGCATGTACAAATACAAGAATAACCGGTGATAAAAATAAGAACAATGCGCAAATGAGCAAACTGAATAATAATGATAGATCTCAGCAAGTGAAGAGTCATGAACTTCATATATGGGAAGCTACATCATTTTCAGAAGTAAGACGTCTAAAAAATTTAAAATTTATATATAATGAAAAGGCCAAAAATATGAATAATAATGGAGCAAACAACGTTCTTGAGGTGCATAATGAAATATCTTTACCAGAGTTAAAATTGGTTCAGAGGAAGTTTACATCAAAAAAACAAAAGAACAAAAAGATAATATAATTATAGCTCAAAATAAAGTTCGTGCAATACTTAAAGAAAAATCTTTACCAGAGGTAAAATTGGTTCTGAGGAAGTTAGTATCAAAAGCAAACGAACAAAATATAGAAATATTAGCGGTAGGAAAGAATGATATCATATTTAATATAATAAAGGTGCACTAATTGAAAAGAATATTTAATGAGATACAAAAAGATACAAAGGAGAAATTAAAAATTATATTGTATCAGCCCCCGAAACAAATAACAAATAAAGCTGAGCAGCTGCAGCTAATTAAAGAAAATCACGACTCAATATTAGGAGGACATATAGGTATTAAAAGATGCATCGCGAAATTGAAACAAAAATATATATGGAAAAATTTATCAAAGATGGTTAAAAACTACATAAATAATTGTAATTTATGTAATGAAGTGAAAATAACAAAATATACTAAGGAGAAAATTTGTGTGACGAATACACCAACAAAATCATTTGAAACAGTAACAATGGACACAGTTGGACCAATGAGACCCTCTAATGGATACCGTTATATTCTAACAATACAATGTGAATTGACAAAATATTTAGTTGCAATTCCTTTAGAAGACAAAACAGCGATTTCTGTCGCAAAAGCTATTGTAGAAAAATTCATTCTTAAACATGGATGTTTTAAAATACTAAAAACAGATAAAGGATCAGAATTTACAAATGAATTACTACAAAACATATGTAAAGAATTAAATATAGAAAAAAGAACGTCAACACCATATCACCATGAAACTGTCGGAACAGTTGAAAGAAATCATAGGGTATTGAATGAATATTTAAGAGGAATGCAAGAGAATGATAACTGGTCAACTTTACTACCGTACTACACATATTATTACAACACAACGCCACACTCAACAACAACATATTCTCCATTTGAATTAGTATATAGAAAAATTTGCACGCTACCTGGTGAGATTTGGAACAACAACAAAAAATTATATAACTTAGAAGATTATTTGACAGAATTAAAGATTAAACTAAAGTACGCACATAATAAAGCTAAAGAATATTTAGAGAAACATAAAATAGATATATCAAATAAAGAAAATAAGGCAACAAAACACAAATTTAATGTAGGAGATCTAGTATATTTAAAAGTAGGAAATAAGAAAAAGTTTGATAGACCATTTAAGGACCATATGAAATAATTGAAAGAAAAGGTCCAAATAGTGTAATAAAATTAGATAACAAAACATTTGAAGTTCATAATAATAACATAGTATTGTCAAGAACATTAAGTTAAAATAAACATAATAATCAATGTTTAAATATAAGAATTCAAAAAAAAAAAAAAATACTTACTATTCACATCTAGAAAGAAATAATTAAAATCACCTTCAAAATAATCTTTATTCATATTCAAGAATTATAAATAAACATTATTCTTTTTCAAAAGGGGAAGGATGTAGTGCACATGTGGCTAGCACTAACCTACCTCAACAATAACATAAACACACAACGCTACAAACGCTCTACGTTGGTCTCACTGCATACCTGCAGCGAAACCAAAGCATGAAGCGCAAGCAGTGACAAACTCACACATTGTGAAAACAAATCGCTGCCAAAAGTAAGTCATTGGAGTTTGTAACCTGTAAGTGGGTTGTGATGGATATTATTACAAACAGATGTGTAAGTAAGGAAAAAGTAATAGTAAGCAGATTTGTAATAATTGTATTTAGATTTCATGACTTTTAATTGTATATGTGTAAGAACTTATTTAGAATAAATGTTATTTTGAGTGAAAAAGAAAATATTGTCACTTTTCACTCAATATTTTTATTATAAAAACCCGAGTTGGGGTTAAATAAAGGCATTCTTAGAATCACATCAAAAGAAGGAAGTCTTCTAAATTTCAAAAGAATTAAGCCTTGTGGCTTTATCAATATTTAATATATGGAAACTCTGCCTTTGTGGCAGCTGATGAAAAAACCTTGCGGCTGATATAAAAAGGCCTTGTGGCCAAGAATCCCCTTTGTCCCCAGATGTTTTTTCTCAAAGTTACCAAAAATTACGATGTTTTGTGGAAACTTTAACTGTTTTTTTTTTAAATTAAGTAACATCCCAATTAATTTTTCTGATATGCAAGATAATAGTCTAAGGTAGGGGTCTAAAAAGTTACACGTATGGTCATTTTGCCCGTACGTGTATTTTGGTTGCCTGTCAGTTACAATGCAGAAGCATCAAACATTTTGCATGCATGAAATTTTGTATAGTGTACAATTTTTCGTCATATATTCAAGGTACAGGCCAGCGAAGATTTTGCCTGCTTGACGTTCGCTTGAACACTGAAGCTTTGATCGTTCTGTACGTGAGATGAATACATATTTTTCTGCACTAACGCAATCTCAAGTGCACTCTTGTGATTGCATATTGTGAGAGGATTACATAGAGGATTTTCCTTTCCGCAATCCGATTCACCCCCAAATTCATCATGCAATTGATTTCGCACGCTGCTTGCCCACTGCTTACACGCAGTTGCAGCACGTGGAAGAATTGTGCCTGCACTGAAAAAAAAATGTCTTAAAATTGACGACAGTTGTTATTAATTTGACGATATTTGTGTTTAAAAAATAGCTTGCAACAAATTTCGTCAAAGTAAGAGCAAATGTGTTTAAAAATTTTGAAAATCGTATGAAAAAAAAGTCAAATTATGAACACATTTTTTGAACATGCGTTCGATTTTAAGCTAATATATTTTTTCCAGTGTACCCCTAGCCAAAGGTATAATTAATATTTTGTTTTTTCATTTATTACTGTATGTTTAATAGGAGCTGAGATATGATCATTACCACAAACTCTATAATATACGAAAATCACTCATGGTTGCATGACAAATATGGCCGCCATTTTGCAAATACAACAAAAAAATTTTTTAATGCAGTTCTAAGATGCCGAAACATTACGAAATTTGTGGTAAAAAAATAAAAATGTTTTAAAATAGTCGAGCGACCACTATGTGAACAATCTCTGCGGACTGGCCCAGTAGCCCGTTACCCATTTTTAACCCTTTTTATCAAATTTTAACACTTTAAAGACATAATTTTCAAAATTATTCAACCTTCCAAATTCTTTTGAGTACGAATCTATGTACATAATCAAAGTAATATATTTGTTCAATTTAATTTTTTTAATAATTTTAGGCTGTGGTTTTTCAAGTAGTTTAAGCTGTGGGTCGATCTGTGAACGAGTCAGACAGTAAGAAGCGAACGCTCTATGAATCTATTATATACGAATCTTTAAACGATTTTTCGATGGGTAGATTTCATCGGAAATATATGGTACCAAGGAGTTTTTTACTCAGAATTTCATGTAGAATTCGAAACTGGATATTACTAGCATGAAAAAAAAATTACTCCTATCCATATGGGTATGACCGTTTAAAGTTGAAAAAAGGCAAAAAGACTTGAGACACAAACTCACTCTAATGCGAATTGTAGGAACATGAACTCGATTTTCGGGGGTTTATTACCAGTGGCGGATCTAGCATTTGCCCGAGGGCGGAGAGGGGTCTGAAAATACAGTTTTATAGCCCGAGGGGGGACCTGAAACGGCTTTAATGGCGTTTTTTCCTCATACAAAAAATTCTACAAGGGGGGAAATGGGGGCTATAGCCCTTTCAGCCCGTATGTAGATCCGCCACTGGTTGTCACTAGTAGTTTTGACAAAAAAGGCAGAATAAAATTTATTTTAGTTGTTTTAACGTGTTTTTTGTTAAAAGCTCTCCACAGCATTAGTTTCCCATAGCTGTGCTATCCAAGTTAATTAGACGTCTACTAAAAAATGTTGAAGAATGGAATGAGGAGGAATTGTCGAGGAATGGGTTTTCATTAAAAAAAAATATTGTTTTTCCATGCGAAACATAGTTACAAGCGATTCTTTTTTTTAACCGTCAAGGACCTAAAAAAAAAATGTTGGTCTAGAATCGAAAATTTTAACATGTTTTTATTAATGATGGTCTATTTTTACGTATGCCATGAAAGTTTCATAATTATATGTTTAAAAATGAGAGAGATTTAAATATTTCAACTTTAAGGCTTTTTCCACGATTTTCTTCAACTAAAACAGAAAACCGCTGGTAGCACTATCTACAAATTAAAAAACAATTTTTTTTTTAAATTTTGGTTTTCATATTTTGATGTAAACATCCCATTTTCCCACGAGCTCGGTTGATTTTAGAAAAATGTTTTTTTTTAATCACCCTAATGTATGTGCAATGATCACATAGACGAAAAATATTATTTATTTCTGATGCAGAACTAATATCTTGTTGATTTTATTGCAACAATAAAAGAAGAAAATTTTTAAATGAACGAATTCCTCACGGGTGTGTCTTCTAAATCATTCATATACTTGGATTATAAATTTGGATTATAAATTTGTTGTTTGTTTTCTTATTCATTGATATTGATATTGGTGAAATTATTAAATGTACTAAAATCATTCTTTGGTGCGGATCTTGCCCCCCCCCCCCTTATAAGAAAGGTACTTGCATAAATGTAGTAAAACTCCCAAAAAAGTCCACACTTTTCATAAGCTGGATGAGCTGCAGCTAAAACGTGTTTTCGGGCTTTCTGAGTTCATGTGAATTTATTAATTTTCATACTGGCATTAAATCTACACGAAAATTACAACAAAATTTTGTGCCCAAAAAAGAAAATGATAGTTGAATCTGATTCTGTACTCAGATTTGATATAAAATTATTGCTAAATACTGTACTGTTATAGCTAAATAGTACACATGGAGCACAAAATATTGTGCCAGCTCTAGGTTGAATTCCTCCATTTTTTAGAATGCGTTTAAAGAAATGTTTTAAAAAATATCGTGTTTTCGTTAAAAATATTGATTTAATATTTAATAACATTCACATCATCATTTTGTGATGTTCCGTTTACTGCTATAAAATCTTGCATTTCTTCATTCACTTTCCATAACTTGGATCCTTGCTAAATTTAATATAACTTTCGGTTTGGCTGACAATTGGTGAATTGCTTACGATTGTATTATCAAAAAGGTTTTCAGTTGGGTTATTGCTTTCAGACGTAGAACTGGAATAAGTTTCTTCAGTATTCTTTTCAGAAATTAGCTTAGTAGACTGCCCAAGTGGGGGCCATGGCCGAGTTAAAGTGCATAAGCCACTCGGTGCAAATTTTTGAGGCGAGAGGTCCGAGGTTTCACTCCTCCAGCAGACACAGAAAATTATTCAATATAAATTAAATTTGTACTTTGTCCTTAACTCTAATGGGAACATATATAACAATTTATATAAATAAAGAATCCAACCTCTTCGTATTGCGATTGCATCATAATATTTGCGGTATTTTTAAAAGTATTGGAACATGATGCTAATCACTCAATTTTTTCACTCAGGTGTTTCAGTATTTTTAGCAGGATAAATAAAGATTTACACTTACCCCTTCTGAACTTTTACTTGGAAAATATATTAAACCGAATATGCGTTACTTGTGGCGTCCGTGGCGTAGTTGGTTAAAGTGCGTGGTCGCTATGTCAACGAACTTTGGAGACCCAGGTTTGAACCCAGCAGCGACAGAAAATTATTTGAATTAAAATAATTTTTCTGTACGACCGCCACCTCTCTGCAAACAATAGCAAACCTCAGAGAGTAATCAAAATGCCATGTAAAGCTTCTTGAGAACAAGAACATTCCGTTCATCGCCGTTCGGAGTCGGCGTTAAACCTATAGGTCCGCTTCTCGGTCAATTGTGTACAAACTTAATAACACGTACAACACAATTCATCATAAGAAGCTAGGTCAAAGTCCTTTCAAGGGCTGAAATGGCCAGTTATTTATTTTTTTTTTTATGCAATACTAATTGATTGAATTTTTAAATAACCGCCAATAACATGCCCATGTTAAAGTAATACTTTCTGTAACCCAAAAAGTAATAGATTGCACGAGTTATCTACATTATTTTATTCATTTCATGCAAACGAAGTTTTTGCTGTTTAGTTTTCCTTAAACATTTGTCGCTCAAAGTAAGCTCTCCCAAAAATTTACAGAACGCGTCAAACTAGATTATTGATTTATTTTCAGCTTATTCATAAACTAGCTACGAAAATATTTTGCCGCTGTGTCGATTCTGGTATAACCAAATTGATTCCGTTCCTAAGTTTTATTTTCCTCAATATTTTCCAACCCTCAAAATTTTGCCGCCCTACGCCTGGGCCTAGGCCTCACGGGCATGCACAAATTTTTTACTCTTTATAAGGAAATAATGTTGTTTTTTTATGTATAAAATCTTATTGACCATGAAGCTAAAGTAAAAAAATTAACATTTTTACCATATATAACAATATTTCGAGAACTTTACATATTTTTTTGTTTTCGTTATGCAGCCAATCAATAAAAAACGTGTTGGAAGTGTTAAGTAGCATAACCCGCAACTGACATATTCACCTCTCTTGTCATGGTAAATGGATATCTCTCATATGTGTGTTCCCAGCTAGACACATAACTGTTAGATATGCCATTTATATAGCATACACCTAACGCCTTTGACGTTATATTCATATAATATGCTCCATACAAATAACGTTATATTTGTTCTAGCGTCGTGCAAAATATAACGCCTTTTGGTCTATCCATGTGATCTGGCATTTCTGTCTGCCACACATGTCTTATCTATTAAATAAAGGTATAGATGTTCTGCTCACACTAATTACAAATTCCATAAAGAATTAAAAACACAAATTCAGCTGTTTAATATGGTCCGCAGTTAGCGTCCCGCCGAGCTCTTCGACCATAGTATACTGGTTAGAGTTCTGTCTTTTAACGCGAACATGCGTGGGTTCATATCCTCCACGAATAAAACAAAAATGTTCTTCTTAAATTTTGTTCAGAAAAGTTTTTTTTTCTATTTTAATTATGGGCATATTATAAATGTTTGTATTTATAAAGTATACATTAAAGCAAAATATTTATGAAAATAAAAAAATTATTTTCAAATACTGCAATATTTTTTTTTAGATTAGCAAGAAACTCTACGTTTTTTTAGAAAGAAGATTTTTTTTATTTATCTCAAATCATCAGTGTTTTTTACTTATGTATATTAATTGATCTACTATTAAATTTAACTGAAAAACTCTCAAGTGTCAGACGGAAATTGAACCGTGGCCTTCTGGCACACGGGACCAGCATTCTATCCTCTGCGCCACGGCCACCACAGTTTATTTATTTATTTTTTAAATTAAAATTTAATTTTTTAAATTAAAATTTAAAAAATAAGTAAAGTAAATTTATTTATTTTAGGGTAAAGAACGCTCAAAGCTTTTATTCTCTGCTTTTCCACATCCTCAGCTTGTTTGCTGCGTAAAAGAGCAAGCTATGTAAACACATACAACTTTCTTTGTTTAACATGACATCAAAATGTAAGAGTGTATTAGTGAACACCAAATTTTGTTTCATTGTGTTCGTAACTACGTTAGAGCTTTCTAGCTGGGTTTACTTTTTGGAATTTCAAATTCCCCACAAAAGTTTCCCATCTTGTTATCTTTGGCTTGAACCCTACAGCATGAAGTCTCAGCGCCAACTGCAAAGATAACAAGATTAGAAACTTCCCTGTGAAAGGGATAGCACTATGCATGGTTTATGTCAAATTGAAGTCAATACATACACAATATTGCAGTTGTGTTCGTACATTTTGTTTAAAAACTCACCCAGTTTGGGTCCTAGTTTGAGTTATTCAGCTGGTTTGGGTTCTCACCACTGTGTTAAGTTTTTCAGAGTTTAAACAAACTTACCACGGTCAAAACATAAACAAATTAAGGGGTAACTCACACTTGTAACTGTGAACTTCATCGATTTTTTTCTCTTGAATATTTGTGAAATATAAATGCGAAAATTTTGAAATATAATCTACGAAGTTATACGTCTGCAAAAAGGGTCGTCTACCTGGCATTCTATTCGTATTTCTGGCATTCATATCGACTCATAACCGCCAAAATATCTTAAGCGACATAATATCCGATTTATGTTTTTTGATGAAAATCGATAATTTGCGATGGTTTACATCGTCTGTCAAAATTTCATAGGTGTACGAAATTAGATTATGCATTTAAACCAAAAGCAATTTTAGCTTAAGTACACACTACATGTTTGTTTACATTTTTCATGACAGCAAAGTGTCGCTTAAGATGAAATTCTCTAAAAGAAATTAATCAATATAAGAGATAAAATTATTAAAATAAAATTAATAGCAAAGAGATAAGAGATAAAAGATAAAATTAATAGCAAAGATAATTAAAAAAAACCTTCTCCTGTAAAATTTTCTTTTTGGCGCTTAAGATATTTTGGCGGTTATGAGTCGATATAATGTATGGAATTTCCAGAAATGAATTTTCGATGCCTCTTGTTGTTTTAATTCGTCAGTTTAGCTCGAACGTTCGACTACTCGATACGTGTGTATTTCCGCCGTTATTTTATATTTTAACTGCAACTTTTATTCATTATCCAAGTCACGTTTATTGAACACCATCGGAGATCACAAAGCCTGGATTGCGGTGACGGAGAGGTGCGCAACCGGGAGCACTCATGAGAGACGAGTGAAAAGCAACAGTAAATGTATAAGTAGCATCGTTGGTGGAAGAGCTACCATATCGGCCAGGAATAAATGACTTTATGTAGGTTTAAAAACATTGGTTTCTTTGTGTAAACTGAAGTTGAAACTAAAAACGCGTTTTTTCAAAATAGCATTTTTTTAATCGGTGATTTAATTAATTTTAAATTTTATTAATTAATTATTAATTAATTATTTGAAAATTCTGAAGCTATCTTTTTAATATTTGCCAGACTCATTCGACATTTTTTTCGATAAAAAATGGCCGTTTTATAGCCAAAAAACGACAGTATTTTTAGTGAAAATCGAACTATTAACTATACTTTGCATACTTTTTAAATTAATTAATCAGACACTAGTTACAAGCAGGGCTTCGGAGTCGGTTCAAAAAATCACGACTCCGACTCCGACTCCTTCAAATATTGAAGCACCGACTCCGACTCCGGCTCCGACTCCCACCATAAAATTAAAAAAGTTTATTTTTTTTAAATGCATATAATTTGTATGTATGTTTCTTTTGAATGAGGATGCTTAAAATATGATGAAAGAAATTGAAGTTCAATTAAATAATAAAATATATCTATTAAACTCACAGATAGATTTTATCTATAAGAAAACTACCATAAAATCACTCATGAAACTCATCGCGCGAATTGATTTTACAATTATGTTTTTCGTTTGGTTGCTAATTTTTTTCTACAAACACATCAACTATATGAACAACTGGTTGATGTCAAACTACAAAAAATCAAATGTTTTTGATGTTTGGCAACTGATTGATAAATATCGAAAGACAACTTATTTTCAACAACCAGCAACCATTTTATCAAGAGTTTTGCTACTAGTTGTTCGTCTATAGTGCCCTTTAATGAAATTAAAATTTGCATTAATGACAAAAATTAATAATTTTTCTATAAGATTTTGTGCTATTGCGATATTCATTAAGAATATGTATTGATTTTTTTTTATGGAGTCGGATTCGGAGTCGGTGCATTTTCTAAGACTCCGACTCCGACTCCTTCACCCCAAAATCCTTACCGACTCCGACTCCGACTCCGCAGCCCTGGTTACAAGACTATACAATATTTTTCAATCAAAATATAACTGAAAGTGTTCAGTGTATATTAGGACTGTATATACTTTAAAATGATATAATGATCGTTTAAAAAATTTTAGTAGTTTTCGTATTCATGAAAAAACCTATTTTTTGCACTGCAAGTTGGGGTACCGCTTAAGTAAATAAAGTCAGTTGCTGGTTCAAATTTACGCTGGTTATTGTATAATCCGTGAATAAACTCAACATGCACTATGTTTCCATGGCGAGTTAACTCGGGGTTAGGGTTTTCGTCGAGTTTAGAAAATGGCGTCGATAACTCGATAGTGTTTCCATGCACAGAATCGAGTTGAGTCGAACTTGTCAATTTCATTTGCATTTTTGTTATTGTTTTACTAGCGAAATGGATACTAAATGGCAGCATTCACTTTGACAGATAGAACCTAGTTAAATCTTTCAAGTTTCGTGGAGTTTCGTGGATTTACCGAACCTCAACTCAACTCGCGTTTCCATAGCGAGTTAACCCCGAGTAAACCCCGAGTTAACTCGCCATGGAAACATAGTAATGCATTGAAGGTTTGTGTACAAGATAAGGATCAGAGTTGGCTTTTGAATTTTCAAGGCATTTTCATTGAAAATATTATGATAATATCCCAGCAATTATTTTGGAGGCAATTGAAAAAGTGAACTAGTTAATTTCTAGCGCAGTTCGCAGTAGCTCTGAAAAAGTACAAAAGGCGTTCAACGTAGAACAGTTATCTTTGCTTTTGTTTTCAAAAGTATTGCTGACAAAAATAAACGCGTTCTGACTACTTTTTAAAATTTTCTGCGCACAAGAAAAAATAATAATAAAAAAAAAATGTTTATAGACAAAATGTTTTCTGGATTGTGGATGGAAAATATGGTAAAAATGAGATCTTTAGGACCTTTCCATTGCACAAATTCTTACACTTTTGATATGTTCACTTTAAAACTAGTTAAAAACTAGTAAGAAATGATCTTCGACTGGGCCGAAGTTAAAATACCCCCACGTCCGAACCGAAGTATATTCAAAGTCTTAAGCCGTCAATAAAATGTTTATTTGTATAAAACATTTTTGTTATACCTACATAGTTTTAACAGAAAATATTCGCTTTCATTTTTTATAAAATCACTTTGTATGGGGGGTGGGTGTGGTTTTCACTCGATTTGGTTGAATTTTATACACAAAGTGCATGTTATATATCAAAGTTAATTAGCAAAATTTCAAGTCCATATATTATTTTTTGTGGAATTTAAAGAGATTTTACCTTTTTGATGAAGTCACTTTATATGGGAGGTAGGCGTGGTTTTTATCCGATTTGGTTGAATTTCATACTTAGAGTGCACTTTAAATATCGGAGCTCATATGCAAAATTTCAAGTCCATATATTATTTTTTGTGGAATTCTAAGAGATTTTACCGTTTTGATAAAGGCACTTTGTATGGGAGGTAGGCGTGGTTTTCATCCGATTTGGCTCATTTTCGAACTTGACCTTAGTTTTTTAGATAAAAGCTTAAATATTGAATTTCGTGATGATAGCTTGAAAATTACGGCTGTAATCGTGACGACAGACGGACAGACGGACAGACAGACGGACATGGCTAAATCAACTCGGGTGGTGATGCTGATCAATAATATATATACTTTTCTATACCTACCACGCCTCCTTATGGGCGTTACAAACGGAGTGACAAAATTAATATACCCCCATTTACGTTTTTTAAACGTGGGGGTATAAAAACCACTTTCAGGTTACTGCGAAAGCAACCAGTTTAAAAATGTTCCTAATGCAACTAGTTCAAATATAGGGAAAAAGGAGTGTTTTTGTGGACAATTGTCTTTTCAATTTCAATTTCAATTTATTCAACTATCATATTAGTACAATAAGAATGATATCTTTTAATATACAAAGTAATAACTTAGGAATTAATTGTAGTTCAAAAATTGTTTTTAATTTGTGAATTATATAATGCAAAAACAACTTAATAATTAGGATAAATATAATTAGATAATTAAGATTGCAAAGCTTAGAATCTAGTAATATAAAGAATAGGTAGTTTAGAAGAAAGATCGGAGTAAGAAATAAAGAGAGAGTATGGTTATTACATAGAATAGTTAAGCAAAAAATTTGTGAATAGCCTGCCTAAAGCTTCCAATTCCTTCAATTGACTTGATATGATTCGGTAAGGAATTCCACAATCTTACGGCGTTAACGAAAAACAGTCTTGTTGAGTTGAGAAAGTTAAAATTAGGTACTAAGAGCATTTTTCTTCGTGTTGACTGGCAAAATTGTAACTTATCGAAAAGGTACAATGGAGTCTTTGTGTGAATCAGTTTATGAATAAAGATACAGTTTCTGGCATTAGTGTAGCTTGTTAAGCTGCAGCCAAGAATAGCATTTCTGTACTGCGATAAGTGGTCAAATTTTCGAATGCCATAGACATATCTTGTTGCGTGATTGAATGCTACTTGCAGTTTGTGTTCAGATCTAGAATCTAATTTACTATAAACCAGTTCTGAATATGTTATTATTGGCAAGATTAACTGTATCACGAGTTTACGTCTAGTTTCTATAGGTGTAAAATAAGCTGACATTCTGAGATTCCTTAGAGTACAATATATTTTTCTTATTATGCTGTTCACATGATCAGCATATGTGGCGTCCGTGGCGTAGTTGGTTTGTGCGTGGCCGCTATGTCAACGAATTTTGGAGACCCAGGTTCGAATCCCAGCAGCGACAGAAAATTATTTGAATTAAAATAATTTTTTCTGTACGGCCGCCACCTCTCTGCAGACAATGGCAAACCTCAGAGAGTAATAAAAATGCCATGTAAAGCTTCTTGAGAATAAGAACATTCCGTTCATCGCCGTTCGGAGTCGGCGTTAAGCCTGTAGGTCCATTTCTCGGTCAATTGTGTACAAACTTAATAACACGCACAACACAATTGATCATAAGAAGCTAGGTCAAAGTCCTTTCAAGGGCTGAAATGGCCAGTTATTTACTTTTTTTTTACATGATAAGCACACGTTAACGTTGAGTTGATGTGAAAACCAAGACTTACAACATTTGTCACAAGCTTAAGTTTCTTGTCTCCTAAAAACAGGTGCGGAATATTTTCAGTGAAAATTGTTGACGCTGAAATCGGTAGCACATAGGATTTAAGTGGATTTAGCTGCATACCGTTACTAATGGCCCACTTGTTAATGTTAAGGAGAGTGTTATTGAGTCTAAAACTTAGGTCTTCTAAGAGTCCGGTTCTTCGTGAAAGATACAATTGTACATCATCCGCATATGCATGCATTGAAGCATATTTACATACGGAAAAGATGTCGTTTATAAACATTGAGACCAGCAGTGGTCCAAGAATAGATCCTTGGGGCACTCCACTGCGTACCAACTGGAATTGAGAACACGTATCTCTTACTTTGACTCTCTGGAATCTGCTTGACAAGGAGCTTCTCAAAAGGCTAACTGCATTGTCTTGAAAACCAAAGAAACACTTCAATTTTTGACAAAGTAAGGAGTGATCTACGGTGTCAAACGCCTTTGAGAAATCAAGTAAACAGAGAAGAGAAATCAGTTCTTCATCATAGGATTTACGTAAATCTTCTAAGACTTTTAATGTAGCGGTTGTGCAGCTATGACCAGCACGGAAGCCAGATTGCAATGGAGATAGTAAATTATTTCTGCTCAGAAATGTTGAGATTTGATCAGCCATTAAGGCTTCGCACACTTTCGATAGAGAAGGCAAGATACTTATAGGCCTGTAATCATTGGCTTCAAGCGCCGATGTTTTTTTGGCAACAGGCAATACTTTTGCAATTTTCCAGGAGTGAGGGAATGTAGATGTTGTAAAGCAGTGATTTATGATGTGAGTTAGCGAGCGCAGCACGTGGGGTAAAATAAGTTTTATAAATTTAATCGAAATACCATCCTCGCCAATAGCATTTGATTTTACTTTCATTATGCACTTGCTAACATCACATTCACTCACCCCTGAAAATTGAAAGTTTTGCGCAACCAATATATTTTCAACAGTTGTGTTTACTAGCGTATTATTGTTGCTTAGAAAAAAATTGTTGAGCATGTCGGGATCAACATTGCAGTCAGTATCAGGTTTATTTCCAATGCCAAAATTTTTCAGGTTCTTTCAAAACACCCTAGATGGAAGGGCGGTGTCAAGTTTAGCGGAGCAATAGAAAATTTTTGCTTGTTTCGTTATTGAAACTGAGGCATTTCTGGCAACCCTGAAGTTCTCCCAATTTTCTGGTGACGGATTCTTTTTCCATATATTATGCATTTTATTACGTTTTTTTATTGCATTCCTGACATGACTGTTCAACCACGGACAGGAAACATTTTTAATAAGATTATTGACCATATTAGAAAAAAGTACGACTTTTTCATCTATGTCTGATAGAAACCAAATATCCGTCCAGGGTACTAGTCTGACATCATTGAAAAGGGCAGGGAAATTTATAGATTTAAAGTCACTGAACGATATTGTTTTTGAATTATCAAGGCGAGTTAGATGAATATCAAGTGTACAAAAGAGTAATTCATGATCAGATATGAAGTAAATCTGGTCAAACAGAAGAACTGATGATAGATCAGAGACTATAAAATAATCCAGAAGACTAGGATTGCTATTATTCGAGAAACGGGTAGGCATCATATCATTCAAAACTGACAGACCGACAGACGATACATTTTCATACGTTATCATTACATAAAAGATTGACATTGAAATCCCCACACACAACAAAATAATTGAATTCAATTGCCATATCCGACAGTTCAGAAAAATAATCATTCAAACTATAACACTTGTTAGGATTATAAACACACGACAGAAGAAGTTTAGTATTTTTGTCAGAAATACAAAGATTTATAAATTCAGCAGTATCACCCGTGGATTTGGTTACTATCACAGCTTTCAGGTTTTTGCGACAGTAGATGGCAACTCCACCACCTTTTTTATAAGTTCTGTCGTTTCTAAATAGATTGAAATCATTTATATTAAGCCCAGTGATATTAATATCAGCACAAAACCAAGTTTCGGAAACACATATGACATCCACAGACGAATCTTCAAACACAAACCTCAAGTAATCCAATTTAGACGCATTAAGACTTCTGGCACTAAAATGAACAACTTTAAGACCAGCATACCGCCTACACAACACAATTACCAAGATTTTACAATTTTCATTAGCGCCGCTGTGGTTTTTGTTAGATACATTCATAGAATTGACGAATTGACTCAGAACCATTAGGCAGGCCATGCAGAGGTAGAAAAAGAACAAGAGTTAGATTCAAAAATAGAAGATAACAGAAAAAAGTAACACATAGAAAACAGATGATTCGACTAGAGATAGCACAAGAAAAAATAAAGATATAAAGTGAAAGAGAGATACATAAAGGAAACAGAAAAATCTTATATGTTAAAATTACAGCAAAATTATTAATTATAACCGCTCATTTACGAAGTTGTCATCCAGCTCACCCGAAACAATAGCAGTAAGTTGGTTACAGCTCTCAATTAGTAAGCTCTCACCATTCTCGATCAATTTCACATATACAAGTCCCTTCTTTGCATACGCAGAAAACACCTGTTTGCGACGTTTCAATCTGATAGCACTCTGCAGGAGTTGACGGCTACGCTTAGTCAAGCTCTCATTGAGATAAATGCTTGCATTGGAGTTGAGTCCCAAGTCTTGCAGTGAGAGGTTTTTCCCATTATTTCTTCGAAATGCAGCTGCAGATCGGAGAACAGCATCTCTCTCATACGAACTCGAGAACTTGAAGATTATTGCGTGCATTGCTTCTCACGCGAAACACACTCTTAAGTGGAGTAGGCCTGCAGCCTATAGTGAAGCATAGCTTATTGAACAAATGAATTAAGTTATCTTCATTGTTCTTCGGCACTCCAAAAAGAACGGCGTCAGCGGCAACTTCTCTGCGCTCAAGATCGGCAATAATCTTGTGCATGTTGTCCCGCTCTTCTTTGATCACAGCCACCTCATCGTTCACCGTAACCACCTCAAGTTTTTCGACGCGCTCAACAACGCTATCAAGAGAGGCGTTGACATTGTTTATTTTTTCAAGCCATGCACTTTCCATCTCTTTTATTTTTAAATTGAGCTCATTGCGGAGTTGATTTAGTTCCGTTTGAAAACTGAGTATAAGTGTTTCACTTTGTTTTTTTTAAACAATCATCCAGCTGATCAAGAGTGAGAGCTGAGTTGTTGGCAGCGGGAGAGGCGCCTTGCGTGGGAGTTGATAGCTGATTTTTTGCACTCAATGCTTTAGCTCTAGTTGACATTGTTTGTGTTTATTGTGTTTATTATGGTTGATTTATGAGAGGCGGGAAACAAAAAAACTTGTTTTAACGCAGCACTTAAAATTGTTCAAGTTTGCAAAAGTCTATTTTTAGAGTTTTTAAACCACCGAACTATCAATTTTGTTCGAACAAATCAGGAGGATAGCAATCCAATTTATGTATTTCACCGCTTTAGAGATATTGGTTTTAGATAAACACTTTTAAGATTAAACTATTGACGGGCAAATGAGAAATACTTCTACTCGTTGCACATATCACTCGATGTCTCCTATGACATCAACCCGCAAAAAGCGTCAGTTCGTTCAATGTTAAAGGGTATTGTAGTGGAACTAGTACTGGTCCTTTTTGGAAGTAGTTCAGAACTATTTCAAATTTGGTCCACTTTTTTGCTGGGATATTATCAGTTGAGAGACTTTACATGCAGAAATTAAGTTCCCGCCTCTTTATATTCATTTTATGTCAATATCCAATGCCTTTTTATTTAAACTTCAAATATAAAGTAATATTATTGCTAGCTTAACCCGCATCCATCGGAAATTTCTGGAAACGAAAAGTACGTTGTGCATCAATTTGATGCAGATACAAAAAGACAATATTATTCATTGGAATATTTTCAATTTATTAACTATTCTAACGCGGTAAGTATAAGACTATCTCTTACTGTAGAAATACTCACTTGTTTATTTTGATATTTTAGGAAGGTAGCCAAAATTCTGAATTTAAATATGCATATTTGTTTTTAATATATGAATGTGTTTCAAGAATTTGCATCAATTTGATGCAAACGATGGATGCGGGTTAAAGCAGCTGTTAGTCGATACAACAACAGTTGACAATCTTGAGGTGAACTCACATACACAATTCGTGAGTGCATAAAAAATGAGAAGAACAAGCACGATTTTGGCGCAAAACCAACCAAATTGACAGTTGAATCGAAGTTTCCTATCTTGTTATCTCTGGCTAAATGATTGAAATCATGGTATAATAATACAATATAGCATTGACAACTGCTTATTTTCTCTTTTACAAGAAAACACCCCTATCAAAAACAGGTTGGAAATACATCAGCAGCTGCTGTGGTTGTTGTTTTTTTTCACTTCAACGTTTTCAACATTGTTTGTGTTTTCAATGGCGGATTGTGAGCGCTCCTTTTTGAGTAAATTTTTTGACAGGAGATGGTTTCCCAAGCAACTGTCAATGCTACCTTATACTATTATACCATGGATTGAAATAACTTCTTGACGGTATTTCTGTATGTGAGCCAATAGAGAGAGTTCGCAAACGAATCTCTGGCACAGTGGTTGGGCTCAGGGACAACACAAGACGAAACAACTAACCATGCAGAACATAGTCATGCACCAAGAATGATAGAAACAAGATTACGCTTTCCGCAATCCCGTTATCTAATGCTCTCTTTCTCAACTGAGTGCATGCCGTCACACATCACTTCTGCTTGACAAAAACGTATGCAAATGTGCGATCGCTTAGGCAAATTGACGAAATTGAAAATAAATTCTTTCGTAAAAGTAAACTAAAAGTATCTACACTTTTGTATAAAAAGATGATTATTTACGTATACGAAAAATATGAATTTTTTAAAATTTCAACATTTTTATCTCCTAAACCATTCGAGACCGACAAAATTTTATTTCACCAATAGTTTTATGAGGTTCATATACATATTATAAAAAAAAAGAAAAAAATATTTGGGCGTGGGCCCCAAAGTAAAATTATTCCAAAGTCTGACAATATCGCTTGTGACGTCATGCTCTCTCTCTCTCTTATCTATATATAAATAAAAATCAAATGTCGTTCGTTAGTAAGTGTATCAGTTGAAAACGGCTAGACCGATTTGGATAATTTTGTTTTTAAATGTTCGTAATAGTCCAACTTAGGTTTTTACGGAAAGAAAAATTGACCACGCCCACTTTTTTGATTTATCTAAACGCGGAAGACGGCTACACCGATTTGGCTAATTTATTTTTTTAAATGTTCGTAGTAATCCATTTTAAGTTTTAACTGAAGAAAAATTTACCACGCCCACTTTTTTGATATCTATATATACAGTGGGTCACAACTTATTTCGTGTGAACAAAGATTTTTGCAAAAAACGTGAGTATGCTACAAATAAAGCAAAAATTCATAAAACTTTTGATGCAGCCTGTCTTCTACAACTTTCTCCTAGCTAACTGTAAAAAAGTCTGAACGAAAAAACAAATTGAAATAGTTAAGAGAGTGAGAGAAAAGCAAAGAGAGCTATTATTGATCTCACAGCTTATTTCGTGTTGCTATTTTGCAAATACAATAAATATGAAAAATAACGGAATATCTGGCAAAAAAATAACCTGCATCTCTTACCTTTTAAGAAGTTTATCATATTCTGGCGTTATTAGTAATTTTCATTCGCGAGTGTCAACATGGGGCGTCGAACATCATTTGAAGTGCGTGAAATAATTATAAAGCATTTTCAGCAGGGGAAATCGCAAAAAAAAATTGCTGAAATTGTTGGTTTAAGCTCATCAACTGTGCAATACATCATTCAACGCTACGTACGTGAAAATCGAATAGAGGACAAAGGGAGAAATGCTCCAAATAAAATTTTTAGTGACAGTGATGAGAGGTGGATTGTACGAAAAATTAAACAGAATCCAACTTTAAGTGCGCCCTTAATTGCAAAAGATGCTGAAAATTTTTTTGGGAAAAAGTGTAGTGCAGAGACTATTCGAAGAATAATAATAAAATAAATAAATAAATAACTGGCCATTTCAGCCCTTGAAAGGACTTTGACCTAGCTTCTTATGATCAATTGTGTTGTGCGTGTTATTAAGTTTGTACACAATTGACCGAGAAATGGACCTACAGGCTTAACGCCGACTCCGAACGGCGATGAACGAAATGTTCTTATTCTCAAGAAGCTTTACATGGCATTTTAATTACTCTCTGAGGTTTGCCATTGTCTGCAGAGAGGTGGCGGCCGTACAGAAAAATTCAAATAATTTTCTGTCGCTGCTGGGATTCGAACCTGGGTCTCCAAAGTTCGTTGACATAGCGGCCACGCACTTTAACCAACTACGCCACGGACGCCATTCGAAGAATACTCCGCAAAAATAATTTAAATGGGCGAGTTCCAAGAAAGAAGCCGTTTATCAGCCAAAAAAATCGATTATGCAGATCAAGGGCCATGTTAGCAGGGATGAAGACTTTTGGAATACAGTCATTTTTGCCGACGAGAGCAAATTCAACCTTTTTGGGTCTGATGGCAATGCATACGTATGGCGCAAGCCCAACACCGAGCTTATGCCTAAAAATTTGAAAGGTACGGTAAAACATGGTGGTGGACATGTAATGGTATGGGGCTGTATGTCCAGTGCTGGGGTTGGAAACCTAGTGTTTATTGACTCTACCATGGACAAAAAACAATATTTAAAGATCCTGCAGGATAATTTAGTCCAAAGTGCAGAACAACTGGGAATTAAAGAGAGTTTTCGATTTTATTAGGATAATGATCCGAAGCATAAGTCGAATCTTGTGCAAACCTGGCTTGTGTGGAAGTGTCCCCACATTGTCCAAACCCCAGCACAATCTCCAGACCTTAATGTCATAGAGAATCTGTGGCATAAACTTGAGTTGGAGATCCGCAAACACCCCATTTCTAGCGCCGAATCCTTGAAATCAGCTTTGCAAACGGAATGGCAAAAAATATCCCCTGAATACACCAAAAAATTGGTTTCATCGATGAAATCCCGCCTAGAAGCAGTCCTTAAGCAGAAGGGTTACCATAACAAGTACTAACTTTAATCAAAAAATTAAAGTAGAAAGCAAAACGATGGTGAATAATTTGAATACACGAAATAAGCTGTGACCAATTAATTGAATTAATATTTTTTTTTTACTTAAAAAAATCCCTATCTGAATATTTTTATGTTAATTTTTTTACCTTAAATAATTAAAAACATCTTGAACTTTAAACTGTTTATAGTTTTTTTCTTTTTTCTATCATTTAAAACACAATTCTTTGCAATATTTCAATAAATTGGTTAACACACGAAATAAGGTGTGAGCCACTGTATAAAAGAGGAGTTTTTGTGGCGATTGGCATGAAAATTTGTGTATAGAAGTATTTTGCTACGGTACGTATTTGTGGGCTATCAATTTTTATCCACCTTGAACACCAGAGGGCGCTGTAGCACACATTTTTTACAAAACTGCCTAAAATTCACAAACCGCTCATGTGATTGGATGAAAATTGTTATTTAGTAGTTTTCATGTACGTTGAGTGTTTTTCTGCTATCTTTTTTGACCCAACTTGAACAACAGAGGACGCTGTAGTACACATTTTTTGCAAAACCACTTAAAACTCCCAAATCGCTCATGCGATTAGAATGAAAATTGGTACATACGGGTTTTCAGATACGATGAGTTTTCAGCACTATCTTCTTTGATCTACCTTGGACACCAGATGGTGCTGTAGTAAAAATGTTTACAAAATCGGATATTTTTAGTGGTTTTCTTATGTCACATATGCAAATATTTACAAGATATAAAATACTTCTTAAATTAAGTAAAATTAAAAAATGTCCGTTATTTTGACATAAAAAACATGAACATATCTTGAAAACTATGAAAAATATTGATACAACCATATATATAATGCAACATCGTTGCTCAAAAATGAAAAAAAAAACAATCAGAAATTTAATTTTGTGACTTTCGATTCAAATCCCTCCGCTGTTTTTTTATACATTTTGTTAAAATTTTTTTTGTCTTAAAGCTTCATCAAAGTACTATGAAAACCTTACTGCAAGAATATCGTAAGTTGAGTATATATATTTTATTTATTTTTTTCAAAAAAGGTCTGAAATATTGGAGTTTTCCTCAAAAAAAAAGCTAAAATAAATTGTTTTTATTGTAAAAATAATTTAAATTCAAATTCGCAAATTTTCCATCTAAAAATTATAACATATGTTATATAGGCAAAAATTGTTTCAATTTTACGAAAAAATTAAAAACCATTTTTGTGATTTAAAAAGCAAGGCTACCACTTGATTTTTTCGAACAAAATTTTTTTTCCAATATTGTGTTTTTATATTTTTGAAAAAATATACAAGCTAAAAATTAATTTATTAGAAAAAATAATTTTAGTATCTCTTACTTATCAACAGTTATAGCCAATAATCTTTATCCAAAATATTTATATATACAAAAAGCAAAACGCTGTCTGTGTGATGGCTGGAAACTTAAAAATTACTGAGCCGATAGAGCTGAAATTTTGGCAGTACATTTTTTTCAAGTACGAGATGGCTTAAATTTCTGTCACACCCCCTTTACCGCCCACAAATCAATAAAAATGCTATATTTCCTACAGTTTTCGTCGATTTGGCTTCATTTTGGTAATTTAGTTTGTATGCTCATCTACTAGAAAACTGGGATGGGCATTATATAAGGGGATGTGGCTCCGCCCATACAATTTGTATTATCGAATAGCTTTGAAAGTTAAAGTAGCAGTACTTACATACAAACTCTAAATGGAGTTACTATTTGGTGATCTCCTGCTACTGGGAAACTGTAACGGTCAGTGGAAAATGACAGTGGTGTCAAACTATGAGTTCAAGAAAAGTTTTGAATACACCTATTATGTTCCCATATAGTTGCAGGGTGTAGCAACGCGCGCCGGGAAAAGGCTAGTGGTAAATAAATTAAATTGTTAGCGTTTCTACTTCTTCTACGATTAGAGTTAAAATTAAAAATAGAAAGAAGTTCTAGAGAATCGAATACACCGGTTATGAGTTGGTGTAAATATACGATATTTGCGGACTTCCTTCGCTCACTCAATGATTGCATTTTTAAAAGTTTCAAAAGATCCTCGCAAGGAGGAAAGTTTAAAATGTTAAATCCACTTAAGCCCCTTAGGCCGTTGTTATGCAGACGCTCACGGGCTCATCACGGTCACGCATTGCTGTTGTTTCAGTGTAAAAGGGAAATTTGAGAGAGTGAGCAAGGGATTTTATTTTGCCCAGCATGGTCACCAAATGATGAAAATAATATGGAATCACGATATCAAAACAGTGTGCAATTATTCACAACTTTGTGTTTTCGCATGAAAATAGTGATCTTTTAGTACGCAATGTATCAAAGCAGTAATGAAACCTGCTTAACAGCAACACTCACCATACTCATACTCGTGATGCTTTTTTGCATAAAGTATTGAAAGTAGCCAAAAGTGTATTAGTGTTCAGGGATCAAATGACCGTCTGTATAAAATACTTTAATCACAGAGCTCATCGAACGAAAAAAGAGTGTAAAAAATGACGTGATCAGGGATCATATGAGCGTGTGCATAACAACCATCTTAGTGCAAACTGAACAACACTTTTTTAATTCTTTCTGTTCTTTATTGCTTTAAACGCATGTATTAAATGCTTTAAATATTTTACTAAAAGCAATTCAATATCAATTCATATTATATAAATAATACAAAAATAGTTACTTTCTTGTAAAGGGTTTTCCATTAAGGTGTAATGTTGGAAGTTAATTTGTTGTGTATTTCCGGCGATCACGCCTTTTTAATCAGCCGCAAGGCTTTGAGTATAAAGCCACAAAGGCTATATTTTATTTATAAGCCACAAAGGCTAATTTACAAAAAAAAAAAAATAAAAAGACTTGTAGTTTTATTAGGCTTCTTGCTTATCTATCTAAAAAACCTTCTTTCTCCTTTATTGTATAATACCTTACTTTATATACAATTTTTACAAGTAGTTTTCTTAACAATTCTGATCGTTTCGTGCTACTGTTCTGACCTGCCTCAACAATGCTGTGTCTTAAGTGCTCTAATTCAATTGCTAGTGACGATTGCATAAATTGTTTAATGTGCAATTCAAACTTTCATTGTCACTATTTTAACTTGGCCGGAAGCCAACGTGAGACTTTATTATCACATCCGAATATTCAATTTATGTGTGATAAGTGCTTGAAATCTCCTGTAAATGCATTTTCAATAATAAATACTTTAGTAGCTGAAATTGCAGAATTAAAATCTTTGTTGAACTGAATGTACAATGTAAATCGTTGCTTATTGCTAAAAACTCTAATGCTGCGATTGACCAAAGCTCTCGCGCTGTTGCTGGTTCTATTGCTGAGCCTCGCTCTCCGTCTCCGAACACTCGTGAAATGCTCATTCCTCATTAGTTCGTTGATAAATTCGGTACCCTTATCTGATTTCAATGTTTTGAAATAATGGTATTTTAAAATTAATTGTTCTACAAATGTTGTCGCAATCGACTTTGCGTCCTTTGCTTCAATTGGGTGAGCAATGACAAATTTACTTAGATCACATTGCATTGTGAGTATGTATCGGTAACTGTTTGAAATTGTAAGCGGCCCTACTGTGTCTATAGTAATCGTTTCGAAACTTGTTGTTGGAGTGTCTGTAATGGTAATTTTTTCTTTTATATTTTTTTGTTTGTTTATTGTGAGCACAATAATCACATTTATTATGCAAGTTTTCACCATTTGTCGCATATGTTTCTATACATAGCGTTGTTTTAATTTCAGTATGGTTTTTCTAATTCCTAAATGTCCGTCTTGTGTTGAATCTTGGAATTCTCTAATTACTTTATTTTGTGTGGTTTTACTTGATATTTTTTGCGGGGTTTTATGTATTAGTGTATGTAGCGATTTTCTTAATTTTTGTTTCATTTCTTGCTGCAGCTTGTTAAATAAATTCTTAAATTCTTCTTTATCCATCGATTTAAATATTATATTTTCTTCATCTAGCGCTAGTTCTTTTATGTTCAAATTGTTCATTTTATATGTTACTTTCTTCAGGATCGGCTCTAGAGTCGCTGAATTGTCATTAGATCTTGCATGCTTATAATTAATTTTATTTATGATGACAGCTTCATTCAGGTCGAATCTGGATTCGTCGATTTATTGCTACATCGCACGTGCACAATATTGTTTATAATTTGGATATTAGAATCATTTTATTATTTGTATTATTATCGATTTTTTTCAAATTTAAGTTTACGTACGTTTTTTATGTTTGTAATGGCTGTGCAATCTCAAATAAAGAGTTCGCGAGGTTCCTGTTTAGATCTGCATTTCTCCTTTGCAAGTTCTTCTTGCTTTTTCAGATTTGAAAAAAAGGGTTTTTATGAGAAAAAGTGATACTAGAGGTCAATGTTCAGTTACTACAATGTATTTGTCTCCGTATAGGTAAGGTTTGAAAAAATTTATGTAAATGGATATTTAAAAACAAAATGTATTCAAACGCTTTAGTTTTTTGAAGTGTTACTTCCAACCTAATATATTGTTTTTAATTTTTTTTTGTTTTATTATTATTTTGTTTTTGCATGTTTTTAAAATATGCAAGTTATCCTAATTAGAAAAAATTAATTATATAATGTAATATATATATAGTTAACACATGGTCCAATAAGTCCCGAGACTAACTACTAGGTGGCACCTCTAACGAGTATAACATCGATAGTTCTAACCTTCAAACAATACGTGTAAAAATTTCATGACAATCTAAGGTTTAGTTCAGAAGTTGCAGTGATTTTAGTGACGCTACTGTTGATATTTTCAAAATAATGGATTCAAATCAATTCCGTGTGTTGATTTATCACTATTTTTTAATGGGAAAAAAGTGTTATTCGGACTCTGCTCCATCAAAAGCAACCATTTTCCGATGGTATGCTGAGTTTAAACTTGGTTGCACAGACACAAATGATGCTGAACGTTCAGGACGCCCAAATGAGGCAGGTGTTCCACAAAACATAAAAATAGTACACAAAACGGTGTTGGCCGACCGTAAAGTGAAGGTGCGCGAGCTAGCTGAGGCTCTGAAGATATAAAAAGGCAGTGTTGGAACAATATTACAGGAACATTTTTCGATGAGAAAGCTTCTTTCCAAATGGGTGCTGCGTTTTCTCACACCGGACCAAAAACAACAACGTGTCAATGATTCGGAAAGCTGTTTGGCACTGTTTACAAAGAATAAACATGAATTTTTGGGTCGGTATGTGACAATGGAGTGGCGTCCGTGGCGTAGTTGGTTACAGTGCGTGGCCGCTATGTCAACGAACTTTGGAGACCCAGGTTCGAACCCCAACAGCGACAGAAAATTATTTGAATTAAAATAATTTTTCTGTACGGCCGCCACCTCTCTGCAGAGAATGGCAAACCTCAGAGAGTAATCAAAATGCCATGTAAAGCTTCTTGAGAATAAGAACATTCCGTTCATCGCCGTTCGGAGTCGGCGTTAAGCCTGTAGGTCCATTTCTCGGTCAATTGTGTACAAACTTAATAACACGCACAACACAATTGATCATAAGAAGCTAGGTCAAACTCCTTTCAAGGGCTGAAATGGCCAGTTATTTATTTTTTTTTATGTGACAATGGATGAAAAATGGATCCACCATTACACACCGGCATCAAAACGATCATCAGCTGAGTGGAGAGAAACCGATAAAAGCAGGACAAAGTGACCAAAAACACAACAGTCGGCTGGAAAGGTTATGAAAAAATTATTTTTCACCAAGACAATGCACCGTGTCACAAATAGGGACGTAACGATACCACTAAAGTATCGATACTTACTCATATGAGTAGTACTTGAAAAATTTTCCGATACTACTCATATAAGTAGGAACAAAGTATCGATACCTTCTCATATCGATACTTTTCGGTTAAAAATAATTATCACTCATACGTTCCGGTATGAAACAATTTTATGTAAACTTTGTATGAATGTTTTGCAGCAAAGTGACGTGAAATAATCACTTTTTTTTTTAAATTAAGCTTTATTAAGAACTATTTTAACCCATTTTCTACCGCTGTTGCGTTTTCGCAACACGAACTTTTATGGATACTATAAAAATTACTAAACTGTTCCTAATATAAGATACATCAAAAAAATAGAATAGTGAAATATTGCATTGCGTTTAAAGTGAATTTTTCATCGTAATGTGATCGCAAAGTGTTCAAGAGCAACCATTTAAAGAGCCAAAATTATAAAGATATCTTAACGGAATCGGATAGTGCTACAAAATGCGTTAAAGTTAAGTTTATAGAAGAGACTAAAAATTGTCAACCCTATTTTCAGAAAACCCGACACTAAAACACTATAAAGTATGCTAGTTGAAATTGTTGAAGCAGCCGAATCTGTGAGAACTCCAAATCAATATAATGTTTGGTTTGGTTAACCAAGAGAAAGAAAAAGCGGTTTCAGGTTTTCTATAAAAAGCAAGGATTTATTTAGAAGTTCTTACCAAGGTGGTTGGAAATAAAGTGGACGAAATATCGTCCAGCTACAGACAGCCTGCAACTTTTTTAGTTTCTACTTTTAAGTACATACAAATTAAGGAAGCATACGAAAATACAAAGTGTGGTGAGAAGCGAAAGCGCTCTCTTACATTTCCAATAGAATTTAACTGTTTATGCAGCTAAGAAGCATCTTGACATAAACAGTAAGCAAAACTAACGATAACTTATTTGGATTTTTGCATAAACCATCAAAATTGTATTTGGGTCGAAGAATACGAACCATAGCTTTATAATTATAAAAATGTGTAAAATATAATTTTTTGTTTTAATCTAACAATAAATTGCATACTAAACAGCTTAAATTCATTAAAAACAAATACCCTCAAAAACAATACTATTTCGTCAAAATCGGCCTGCGTATTTTTGAAAAGAAGAAGCACGAATAATGATTGGAATGAAAATAAAAGCAAATGAAACAAAGAAAATAAACATCAAATCTTGTGCGTTTTTTTGTTAAGGCCGTGTTCACACTTTTTCTCATTTTCTTTGACCTGTTAACACACAAAAATGAATCGATACTAGTCAAGGGCGTCCACAGGGGGGGCAGGGGGGTGGCTGAAAAATTTTATATATTTTTATTTCCTATGTGTATATGTAACATTTTTGTTTATATGTTACAAAGTTTTAAACTCTTAAGTTTTGATTTCTTATACTTTGTTTACATTACCTCGAAACTACACAGCTAACTTTGAAATTGGATACTTAACTGCATACAGTCATGGCCAGATAAAGGTTACCACCATAAATTTTTTTGAAATTATAAAAAGTTTTTATAAAATGTTGAGAAATTTTAAAAACTTTTTACAAAATGTAATGAATATAAGTACAATGCGTGCTTATTTTAAAGTCTTGAGTATATTCAAGGCTTATTATCGTTAAAATTATTGCTAGTTTCCACATAGAGCGAAAATCATCATTTTTTTAATACAGTGGACATTGCATACAATGTCATATTAATGGAAGAAAACATCATTTTTTGTAATTTTTTTGTACAGCAATCCTTTTTAATTTATTAAAAGGCAAAATTCATTGTTAATTAGTATTTTGTATACCCCCCCCCCCCGCGCCTTTATTACAGCCTCCATACGACGTGGCATTGAATTAATCAGTTTTTGACAGTAATCCTTGGAAATATCCGAATTCCATGAATCAGTAATCGCTGCAATCAACTCAGATTTAGTTTTTGGGTTCCTTTTACCGACGTGCTTCTTCAGCATTGACCAACAGTGCTCAATTGGGTTGAGATCAGGACTGTTTCCTGGCCATTTTAGAGTTTTAATGCCAGCTTCTTGCAAATAATGCTTAACCTTAACGAAAAAGTTATAGAAACCTCATTAGATTGTTGTTAATTTTTGAGAATACACAACAACAATTTCAAAAAACACAAAACTTACCACATGTGCTCGGTGGCATGGCGCAGAGTCGTCCTGTAGTATGGGGTTTATTGAAACGGGGAATAGAGCATCCATGGACGGTTCTAAAAAGTTCTTTAGGATGTTGATATAGCCAGCTGCGTTTAAAGATCCATTTATGAAGACCAGCTCACCATGCCCATACCACGAAATGCAACCCCAGATCATACAATTTGTCGGAAATTTGTTTCTGATGACAATTGTGTTTGGGTGCAAATGTTCACCTACTCGCCTGCGTACGATTGATAATGATTTTGGACTCATCGGTGAAGATGACATTCTTCCAATCATTTTCAGTCCAATTTCTATGTTCTAGTGCAAAAGCAAGACGCGCACTGCGCATTCTAGTGTTCAGACCAGGCTTTTTTCTTGGTTTTCTACTCTTCAAACCAGCCTCTGCCAATCGCCTGCGCACTGTTCTTGCACTAATTCGTACTCCAAAACCTTCCTGCATCTCTGCTGCGAGTTCCCCTGAAGTTGCAAATCGGTTTCTTAACGAAAGATTCCTCAAATTGCGGTCCATGCGACTTGTAGTCTTCCTGTTGCTAAATCCGGTACCAGCAGCCCTTTTCGTGGAATTCGTGTTCCGAAACTTCTTAAAAAGCTTAAGAACTGCAACATGACTACATCCTACATGTCTTCCAATAGCTCTTGCTGATAAATTTTAACTTTTTAAGGTCATAATGACTATTTTCTGCTCCGCTGATAATTGCTTCATTATCTTAAAACACCTTTGCACAACACTTCAACGCGTATTAACGCAACAAGTCTACATAATTTCTCACTATAAATGCAAGCGTACTGATTTACCGTTATAAGCATCGCAAAAAATCATAAACAACAGTGGCGGAGTTAAAAGAATATCAAATAATTGTTAAAATTGCAAGTGGTAACCTTTATCTGGCCATGATGAAATTTGAGTAGCGCTATGACACGCTCCGTTACGTTTGTATAACCAGCCCTGAGTAACGATCAACAACCGATTTTGTTCTCTTATTATCGTCTGTTGTGCAACTTTTGTTTTTATTAATTGTGTTGTATATGTGGAGTCTAAATATTATTTGAGAAATCAACACGAAGTTCTTTGATGTGTGAATGGCAAAGTGTATCAATACTTTGTTCCTCCCAAAAGTTTCGAGGCGGCCCGCAACCTTTGTTAAAAACCATATTGATAATTTTAAACAAAGTGTCAACGCATTTTGCCAAAGGGAGCTAGAGACGTGTCGGTTTCAAAAAAGCCACTAAGTCCTGACTGAGTCCGTTGTCTAGTCGTCTGAGTCTAACGATGTCTGAGTCCTTTTCTAACTACACTCAAAGTGAGAGCAAAAATAACTTACTCTCACCGAGTATTAGTTTACTGGAAATGAGAATTAAATCATTCTCATCCCAAGTCTAGCTACTGTCAATTATTTTTACTAATCAAAATCTAATCTGTTCTTATATATAATTCTGTATATAATTTTATATATAATTCTGTTCTTATATATAATTGTAATAAAATATTGTAATTGTAATATAATAAATAAAAAATATATAATAAAATAAAAAATACCAAAAATAGACATAAGTAATACACAAAATAATTTTTAATAAATAACTGCATGATAAGAAATAAGTAGCGATTAAAAGTAAATAAAGAAGAAACTTCGATAAATAATAAATAATATTCTATAAATAGTAAACAATGTATAATAAGTAATAATAATGAATAAAAATAAAAATTAAACAGATAATTTACTGTCTGAAATAAACAAATTGTTTGAATTAATATTAACAAAAACCTAGCTCATCAGAAAAAGAGAATGAGGTTTAATGAATAAAAAGTTGGATATTAGAATAGGATTTTCCCATTGCTAAGTGGGAGCTTAACAATAGGAACTAAGGAAGCCGAAAAAATATAAAAAGATATTCAACCCGATGAAAAAAGTGGAAAACGATCTATTACCTAATGCCTGGTTAAAGCCATGTAGGCGCGTGGGTTTCCTTTAAGAATTCTTTTCGCTTACCACCAATTAAGCTCATCAGAAGGATTTAAAAATAAAAATTATTCTACCGACCCTCTATAGACTGAATGTTACACCTAAAAAAAAAACTAAGGCTAATCAAAAGAAATTTTTAAAATTATAATAAACATTCATGTCTAATTAAGGTACTATTATCGTCTAGATTGCTAAAAATTAACATATATTCAACAATTTTTTTTTTCACTTTCTTTATTATATATGGTTATCAAACTTTTTTACAGTATTAAACAGTTCTTGAAGATTACGAAAAAAATTTTTTATTTTATTTTCTATTAATTGTACATTTAATATTGGGCGCTGAAATTGTTCTTTTCGAAAAAACACTGCTGCTAAAAAAATGGCGGACATTTGAAAATGTTTTTCAAAAATCGCCTTTTTTTCAACCTTTTTTCAAATTCAAAAATTTTATATATTTTTTTTTTTGTGGTCAAATTGTGGTAAACTATCACACAGGATATTAAAACAAACAAAATGCTGCAAAAATTATTAATAACGGCATAGTAGATCCGGAGATTGACTGTCTGCCAGTTAAAAAAACCTAAACTCGTGAAAAATGCGTGTAAAGTTTTTTTACACCTGCGAGCCGAGAGCGCGCTTCAGTTGAGTCGTTATATCTCGGCACTGGCTTCGAATTTCGATTTAATATTTTGGACAGTTATTATTGAAGGTATAAAGAATCTAAAAATGTAAAAACGCAAAAATTCATTTTTTGAAATTTCTAGACGGTAATAGTGCCTTAAAAAAACATTAAGCATGTTGCTATGTTCATAACTGAAAGAAAAACGAATATAAAAAATTTTTAAAATACAAACACAAGATAATCATGCACTCTTTTTATAAATTATACACACACACACACATTCATACGAACAAAAGAAAAAATCAAAAAAGCTATTTTAAATGATAATAAAATAAAATAAATATATACCTTGAAAATATATTTTTCAGTCTGCACGGATCTTTAACTATATTTAAAAACGAACGACAATTATTTTAAATATTTTTTAATACATTTAATAAATGTAAATATGATTTTGTAAACCAAAAGTTCGTTATACTTAGGCTTGCCATAATTTTTTGAAAACAAGTCCGGACACTTTTGGAGTTCTTTTTTGTGGAGGGGGGGGGAGGGGGTATGAATAGATGACATCCACAATTTTTCTTCACTTGTACAATTCATGTTTTTTACGATAAAGCTTGCAGCAAGAATTCTTAAATTAATTATGTAAGAAGCTGTTGATGCTTTCAAATTAGTAGGAATATAAAACAATTAGGAAGTATGTAATTAATTTATATTTAACGAAATATTTAAAAATAAACAAGTTCTTTAAAAAATAATGAACTTAGAATGAATATAAAAACGTAACAATAACTCCACAATAAATAATTATATGAAAATAAAAATAAAATAAAAACTAAAATGAATTTTGCACTAAATATATATCAAATGTGGGGCTACTTAGTACAAAGTAGTACTAAAACACCTACAAAAACAAATCGCAACCTTTCGCAAATCAAGAAGGGTCAAAACAAATTAATACTAACTGCAAACAACAATCGTAAATATAACAACGATATGATTAACAGTTCATTAAATTATTTTATTAGTTTCTTACACAGGGTGTTACAGCTACTTTCTTAAAGATCACTTTGTTCACACGAGAACTATTTTCTAGGAAAGAGATATTATAATTATTGTTTCAATTTGTTGGGTCCAAGTCCGGACAAAATCATAAGTCCGGACAAAGTCCGCACATGGTTGAAAAGTCCGGACAATCCGGACTAAATCCTGACGTATGGCAAGCCTAGTTATACTGGAAGTTAAATTGAAAAATAAAAATTTTCATATAATAACAGTGTTTACAAAGTTTGCACAGAAAATCTTAGGCAATAAAATTTCATAGGTAACATTCCAGGCTCATTTTCATAAACGTGCACACCAATGCATACCTTTGCCGCCCCTCGACAAATTTTCGATACCAAGTAAGTATCGGAAAAAAAATATCGGATCCAAAAATACTGGGTATCGAAACAAAAGTATCGATACTTACTTGTATTTACTTGTATCGTTACGTCCCTAGTCACAAATCGATGAAAACGATGGCGAAAATCCACAAATTGGGCTTCGAATTGCTTCCTTATCCACCGTATTCGCCAGATTTGGCTCCCAGCGACTACTGGCTCTTTGCTGACCTCAAAAAAATGCTTGCCGGCAAGAGATTTGGCTACAATGAAGAGGTGATGGCTGAAACTAAAGCGTATTTTGAGGCGAAGCACAAATCGTTCTACAAAACCGGTATTGAAAAGTACGAAAAGCTGTGGAATGAATGTATTGCTCTTGAAGGAACCTATGTTGATGAATAAAGAAGAATATTTGCAAGAAAAGTTTTTTTATTATTTAGTCTCGGGACTTATTGGGTCATGTGTTATTTATATATACATATACTATATAAGAATTGAAATGATGAAATGGCAAACATTAATTTTTTCATGATAATTTTTTCAAATGGCAAATCATGATTATTCTACTATAAAAAAAAAATTATTAGAAGTCATCTAAACAAATTTATATTGCTCTTAATTTTTAAACTTATAACGAACGTTTACAAACTGAAATGGCGTAAATTTGTATTTTAATTTTTATTTTTAGTTTTTTTTTTATTTTTGTATATCTTCATTTTTACAATTAAAATTAATAAATAACAATATCTAATGTTTGTTTTTATTGTACGCATTATTAACTATTTATATATAGTAATAATATTTTTCTGACTTTAAATTATAAGTGTAGGATGGTTTTGCTGGAATTGCTGGAGATATTACAATCTAAGACGTTTTATTCGTTTTTGGCGCATTCGATTTATCTGCAATTTCTACAGCTCATGCTTCCCTTGAACCTAAAGCTGCATCTTGTCTCTTTAATTCATTATCGGCGTTGTTTGGAGCGGATTCAATATTTTATTGATGGTCTTTAAAACTAGAAGAATAAACTTCCATGGATTTCGGCGTCGGCTGTTTCTTAATATATTCCATATGGCCCAATATGGAACTGAATTTCAGGGAAAAACAAATCAAAAGATTTCAGGTTATGGGCAGGATCCCCATGCAATGTTGGAAGTTTATTTGTTGTATATTTTCGGAGCACACGCCTTTTTAATCAGCCGCAAGGCTTTGAGTATAAAGCCACAAAGGCTGTTTTATTTATAAGCCATAAAGGCTAATTTACAAAAAAAATAAAAAGTATTGAAGTTTTATTAGGCTTCTTGCTTGTCTATCTAAAAAACTTATTCCTCCTTTATTGTATAATGCCTTACTTGATATACAATTTTTACAAGTATTTTTCTTGACATTCTTTTACCATTATTTCTACAACTCCTTCTTCATTTTTATTTTTTCAAATTAATCACCAATCAATTGTTTGCTGTCAAATGTTTCCAGATAGCAACAACAAAAATTAGTGCACTGGAATTACGGCCTTGACTTGAAATGTGTCGTTAGCACTAAAGGGGTGACAAGTGCATTGAACAAGAACTTGATATTTTAGCTATTGAAATTTTAAAATTGCTCACTTTAAAATTGAATGTAAAATTGAGGGATTCTTACTATGTGCTAAAATATTGCTTCTATTGTTTTATGTTGATGATGTAAAGATTATTGAAAAAAGCTACATAAATAAGCTTTCCCCTATTTATATTTGACGATAATAGTGACTCTATACGTACACTACAAATGACTTGACAACTTTTGTTTTAAATAAAACTGTAATATTTAATATTTCATGTAAAAATGTTATGTAAAAACTAAATATTTCAAAAACTATCTTATGGGTTTGAAGTACACTCAAAACATTTATTAATGGAACTCGACTTCGTTCATATGGCCACCGCAGGCAGGTATGCAGCGGTCGATTCGTTGGATCCAATTTTCGATGACTCAGCCACACATTACGTCGCACAGAGCACTTTTTGGACCAGTTTTGTGACCGAAATTAAGCTTTATACCAAAAAAAAGTTATCGGCATTCAACATTTTTTTTTTTAATCCTGTTTAGAATTTTCCAAGCTTTTTATCTGTGTACTTGGTTTTCTCCTTACTTTTTTCATTAAGAAAATCTATGGTTAAAAAGTTGATACTTTTTTCAGCATATTTCAACAAGTAAAAAAAATTATTGTTTTGTTTTCACTTTTGAAGTAGCTTGTGAAGAAACTAAAAGAGGTTTTTTATTTATTTTTTTTTTTAAATTCTATATTTAATATCTTTTGTTCCTATTTAACTGTAAAATTATGCCTCTTTTAAATATTTTACAATAAATCAAAAGTTGAAACCCTTTTTTGCAACTAATTTTCAACAGTCGGTAAGCTTGTAAAATTTGGGATCCACTGGGTTCGGGAATGGTATGCACCACAGGGACCACTGATGTTTCTTCTTTTAGGAACAAAATGATTTTCGTCCGCCCTGGTCCGCCCTTTGAACAAAGTTTTCAATTTTGTGAAAAACTTGTGTATTTCTAAGAGTTTTCGGTATGTTTTTATAAATATATAATAAAATGTTTTACGTCAAAAGAAATTATGCTTGGCAGCACTTTATAAAGCCCTTTCCCCTATTTATTGTATTCTTTAGCTTTTCAAAATTAGTACTTTGTTTATTGTTTTCACCGTCCAATATTTAAACAGTCTCAAAATCAGCTGTCGTGCCTGTAGCTACTATATGTATTTTATTGTAGTGCTCTTGTTATTTTTATTTTCTTATGTCCAGCTTGTTCTCCTTTTTTTCATTTAAGTAAACAAATAAAAAAACACACAAATGAACATTTTTAAGTTCGCATTGAAACTTGTTAGACCCTACTTCAGCGAATTTTTTTTTATTTCAAATTAGAATTTATAAATAATGATATAAATGAAAATATTAGAATATTTATTAATCTTAAGTATATTTCGTGTCTTTTACACCAGAAAAAATCGGCAAGTACTTATTTTCTAAAAATCTTAAATCTTACTTTCGGCTTTGGTCTGTTTCTTTAACCTTAAACCGAGGCACTTTTCATTTGCAAAAAAAAAAACATATTAAAAATCAAAAATTAAAAAAGAAATATACTATTTTATTTGTTGGACTTTTATCTTTGCAACCAGAATGAAAAAATTGTACATATGTGACATATGTGCATTGCAGAGACAAAAAACTGACATGTGCACTATACGTTTATCTGGGTCAAAATTACCCGACATATTCTACCATACGATTTATATGAAGGATCAGTTTTTGTAGTATTTACTTTGTTCACTACTTTTTGCTGTTGTGCAATCCTTTCTAAATTTTTTGCAACTGTGAGTGCATTGGAAGTGAGAGACAGCATTATTCTGTCGTTGGCGTATGTACTTTTCATACTTATGTACACTTACACGCATGAAAACATGCTTTTTATATGGATCTGTTGTACATGTACAGTAGAGTGGGTCGAATAAAAAAGTTTGAAAAGTCCGCCCCTAATATGAAAGCTTACCTCGAGATTGTTTCATTGCTATAAAATTTTTTTCCTAGGCACCCTGTAAAAACCGCCAAAATCGTTTTTTAACCATAACTTTGTATTTTTTTGTCCAATCTTCAAATGCTATATATCGTTAAAAAGGTATTGATGAGTACTACAATTCTGCTACAGGTGCCATTGACCTACAACATCAAATTCGTTTGGTGATATCAGTTACCCAAATTTCTACTCCCCTAAATTAAAAAAGTTTTTATACGAAAATTAAGCTCGCAAAAAACTAAGAAAGTTTGGCCTTGAAAGTATTTATATAAATTAATAACCAAAAAAGTAACCGTCGCTCAAAGTTTAGAACAGAATTTTATTATACCATTTTCTGAAATTTCAGAAAAATCGTAAACCCTTATTTAACTCATGTAATCAAATAAACTCCTTGCGAGATTCGAGTTGGCTATAACGCGATATATTGCATTTGAAGATCGGACAAAAAAATACAAAGCTATGGTTTTTGGCGGCTTTTACAGGGTGCATACGAAAAAAAATTTTATGGCAATGAAACACTCCCGAGGTAAGCTTTCATATTAGGGGCGGACTTTATCAACTTTTTTTTTTTGGTATGGAGACCGACCCGGTCTAATGAACAGTGTTCTCTTTTGTGTTGTCTTTTAGTATTTTCATTATATCATGCTAAAAATCAATTGGAAAAGCGATACAACACTCCAACGAAACAATCAATAAGGCCGTGTGCTATTCACTCGTGGTAGAAAATAATTTACTGACTTGAGTACAATTTCTGTCGAAATATAATTGTCATTTTTACTGTGCCAAAAAAAAAGGACGATGAAATTTTGACAGCTAGAAATTTTGACGCTTTAGATTTCGGTAGTGTAGTAGTGCAAGAATTTAATTTTATTTGCAAATTTGTTAATTAATCTATATATATAAAATAGGAGCTTATGTTTGTAAGGCCGCAATAGACTCCTAAACTACTCATCCGATGAGCATGAAAATTTGTGTATAGAAGTTTTTTGGTACGGTGCGTGTTTGTGGGATATCAATTTTGATCCACCTTGAACACCAGAGGGCGCTGTAGTACAAATTTTTTACAAAACTGCCTAAAACTCATAAACTGCTAATGCGATTAGAATGAAAAGTGGTATACAGTGAGTTTCATGTACGTTGAGTGTTCTGCTGCTATCGTTTTTGACCTATCTTGAACAGCAGATTGTGCTATAGTACAAATTTTTTACAAAACCATTTAAAACTCCCAACCCGCTCATGCGATTAGAATAAAAATTGGTATATAGTAGTTTTCAGGTACGATGAGTTTTTCAGCACTATCTTCTTTGACCCACCTTGGACACCAGATGGAGCTGTAGTACAAATTTTTTACAAAATCGCATATTTTTAGTTGTTTTCTTAGGACACATGTGCAAATATTTACAAAATATAAAATACTTCTTAAATTAAGTAAAATTAAAAAAATGTCCGTTATTTTGACATAAAAAACATGAACATATCTTGAAAACTATGAAAAATTTTACTACAACGATATATTTAATGCAACATCGTTACACAAAATTACGAAAAAAACAATCAGATATTTAATTTTGTGACTTTCGATTCAAATCTCTCCGCTGCTTTTGTATACATTTTGTTAAATTTTGTTTTTGTCTTAAAGCTTCATCAAAGTACTATGAAAACCTTATTGCAAAAATACCGTTAGTTGAGTAAATATATTTTAAATATTTTTTTTCAAAAAGGTCTGAAATTTTGGAGTTTTCCTCACAAAAAGGCTCAAAATTTCTTTTTGTTGTAAAAATAATTTAAATTCAAATTTTCCACTCTATTTAAAAGTTATAACATTTATAAGCAAAAGTTATTTCAATTTTACGCAAAAATTAAAAACCATTTTTGTGATTCAAAACGCAGGCCCTACCCCTAGATTTTTTCTAGGTTTTTATAATTTTGAAAAAATGAAAAAAAAAATTAATTTATTAGAAAAAATTATCTAAGTATCTCTTGCCAATCAAAAGTTATAGCCAATAATGTTCATCCAAAATATAAATACAAAAAGCAAAATGCTGTCTGTGTGATGGCTGGAAACTTAAAAATTACTTAGCCGATAGAGCTGAAATTTAGGCAGTACATTTTTTTAAAGTACGAGATTGCTTAAATTTCTGTCACACCCCCTTTTACCGCCGACAAATCAATAAAAATGCTATATTTTCTACGGTTTTCGTCGATTGGGCTACATTTTGGTAATTTAGTCTGTATGCTTACTGTCGGCAACTGTACTAAAACAGGGTAATGTCCATCTACTAGAAAACTGGGATGAGCATTATATAAGAGGGTGTGGCTCCGCCCATACAATTCAAATTTGTATTATCGAATAGCTTTGAAAGTAAAAGTAGCAATACTTACATACAAACTCAAAATGGAGTTACTATTTGGTGATCTCCTGCTACTGGGAAACTGTAACGGGCAGGGAAAATAACAGTGGTGTCAAACTATGAGTCTAAGAAAAGCTTTGAATACACCTATTATGTTCCCATATAGTTGCAGGGTGCAGCAACGCGCGCCGGGAGAAGGCTAGTATATACTTAAAATTAACAGTATTTTATGGAAATATTTTCCATTTCTGGTTGCTATGCTGTCGGAAGCACAAATTTTTTTTTCTATTTTTGCTTGTGTCAAAAATTCTCTTGCCGGTTATCAAAATTTATACTAGCCCCTGGGGCTACATGAATTTTGACAGTTATATTCACCTCACATCTGCCGAATATTCTCATTCAGACAACAAAATTTCGTCATCCGAGTGAAAAGTTTCCGGATAGCACACGGCCTTAGAATTGTTTTGAGTTTGATTGGTATGAAGCTAAAACGCCTTACAGAATCGCTTCGAATGCCACAAGTTTAGGTAAAAAATAAATAAATTATTTCCATTTCAAATTACTGTTTTTCATTCTTGTTACATTCACTGTTTTTACTAGAATAAGAAACCACGACGTAGATGCGAAGCATGTAAGGGTAACAGCAAAACAAAGGATAATAAAACGTCTGCTATATGTGATCATTGCTTGAAACTTTTTTGACCTTTTTTATTATATTCGAGCATGTTAATCGTGTTACCTTCACAAAAACAAAGAACCTGATATATTGGAAGATAACGATGATAATGATGGAGCCTAGCACATCAATTTGATGAATGACTAGCACATCGAATACAGCTCAATCGAATCGGATTTATCAATCGGTTATAAATCTTATGTAAATTACAAATGTTTTGTACAAACATATATTTAAAAAAAACAAATATTAAAATTAATATTTCATGAAATAACAGCACTTTTTAATTTTATCTAATTGGAAAATAGAAAATTTCCATACAAAATACAGTACGGGTCAATATGACCCAGATAAACGGGATTAAGTTGTAAAACATGTAAACGGGTCTAAGGTTAAATGTATGGAATTGAAGTAGCTTACCTTTTAAGTGTAGCGTATTAATTAACGTTATTGGCGCTTGAAAAAAATTTGCTATTGCATAAATTTCGTAATTAAATAAAATGAATAACTATATTGTTAATATTAAAGATCTTTTTGCTATGTGGCTAGAATGTCGTAAAGATAAAACAATGAAACCTCAATATCTAAATATTTTATTCGAAAAAGTGTGCAAAAAGTTTATTGTTAACGTCGACAATGAACTTATTGCTAAAGAAAAAGTAAACAACTTTTATAAAGCTATGTTAAAAATTTGGAAAAAAATTTTTAAAAAAATATGAAAACACTATATGGTTTAAATGAAATATAAATGTGTCCCAAAAAACAAAAAAGGTTTTGAAGTTATCCACTGATGTTGGCAATACATAATCACATGCTAAACGCGGCCGTCCACAAAAATGTTATGAGGAATCTTCGCATAATAAAAAACGTCAAAAGCTGCGCAATATTTCAGAAGGCATTAGCTTGAGTCAAGCACTATATATATAGTGGCTGGCAAAAAAATCCTCCTCCTAACCCTCGACGTGGGTGCCAGCTGGAAATAACTGCTTCAGTGTTCGCAAGAACGGTGGTTAGCTAAGGTTGGAGACTACAGTTGGGGGGACAAAGCTATTCCATAGCTGGACGCTCAATCTGCAGATCTCCAACCATCGGACAGAGGTCTGGGCCGGATTAAGGCGTCATGCGACCCGTACCGAGAATCAGCCTGGCTGGGGGCCCAGCATTAAAAAGCCCAGTCGCTAATGGAGCCATCCGGATATCTGGCGCCCTCCGGATGTAATAAGCCTTGTCTGCGTACTGCGGATCTCTGCGCAGATCGACCACCCTTTCTCCGCCACTCGTGGGTCCAAACATGAAACACCAAAACCAAAATCCAGAAATAATAAAATCAAGCCTCTCGAGGCAACCCAACGTCCGAACCCCTGTCCGACTCCTCCCTGCCTGCGGCAACCTCGTCCGTGACAGCGAGCATCCTGTCCAACCCCAGTCTTTCCGTGCCCTTGTCTCAGTCCAACCCAAACCCCAGCTTGTTCGTAGCCCCATGTCCGGCAATTCGCCTTCCGTCCGCAATCGTAGTTCCCCCTTCGGAGGAATCCTCCGATTCAATTCCTCTCATCGGACGCCTCTACCTGGATAGCACTGAGGAAGACTCAAATCCTCCCTCGACCGCTACCTGTATCGGCACCGACACAGAGGACGAATTGTTGGATGACTCCAAATTGGAGACCACCGCAATAGAGGTGAAAACTCCACTGTCCCCAGGAACCATCAAAGCTCGCTCCAACTACAGGAGCTCGAAGCGCTTCCTGAAAAGGATGATGGCCCGCGACCCAGCTTCACTGGTAGTCAGGGACAAAAAGCTGATAAAAAAGCATGAACGGCTTGTGAAGCTCTTCAAGAGAAAGGAAGCTGGGCTTTCTCTCGAACCCAGAGCCCCACAAAACCCCGCAATCCCTCCCCCAGCTACTGCCCCAAAGGCAAACAGCGAGGGAGAGACTGCACCCAGAAAATTGGACTCCCCCTTACAAATCTCCAAGTCTAGAAAGAACCGTAAGGGGAAGTCAACGAACAACAAAGAAGGGAATAAGAACGTCTCCGCACCTACTCCATGCACGGTGAAGCCATCGTACAAGGCTGTGCTTGCAGGACACTCAGGAACTCCTTCTAGGACATCTCGCGACCAGGCAAGCAGTGTCTCTACCGGGGAGCGTGCTGGAACCTCTGGATTGCAGGCAAAGATCTGAGGATGAAACCAAAGGAAACGGACCCAAAAGGCCCAGAACTTCCTCTGGTTTTGAAGGCGCTCCTAGTAACCTGCAGGTTGCCATCATCGACCAGCAAGATCCGGATGGTAGGATATCGCTGGACAGATGGATGCTTGTGGAGAACGAAGTCCTCAAGGTGATGATGGCCAACACCGAAAGCGGCGACTCGGAGGAGTACAAGTTTGACGGTGCTGGGTGGGCCAAGGGGGTGAAGATTGTCGGGAGCAGCAACGGGAAGTCACTTGAGTTCCTCTCCCATACCATCTACAACAAAGGAGAACTCTGGGAGGGGGGCCAAACTCAAGGTACTACCCCGTGCAGCACTTCCGCTTCATCGACTGGCCAAAATATGGATCCCACCTCCTGCTGCGCACGAGGACAGCTCCATAATTGGTCTTTTGGTGAAGCAGAACGACTGGGAAAAGGTTAAGGAGTGGAAGCTACTCGAGTCCAAAAAGGGTTCCAATGGCATCGGTAAAGAACTTACCTTTGCCATGGACAAAACCTCAGCAGACCTGATCAAGAGTCGATGAGGTGCGCTGAAATTTGGTCTTGGGTTGGTAAAGGTGAGACTCCATGGGGAGGAAAAAGGCGCTGATGCTGCAGACAGTGCAAATTAACTTGCATCATTGCAAAGCAGCCACTGAAGATCTGATGATCTTCATGCAAGAGAAGGACATGGACGTAGCTCTAATCCAGGAACCCTGGATAATAGGGTACACGGATTAGGGGCGAAACAGCTCGACCTGTTTCATTCCACTGAAGGTAACAAGATAAGAAGCTGCATTCTTGTAAAGAAATCTCTAAATTTTCTCTTTCTTCACAGATTCAGCGACGGAGACACGATGGCCATAAAAGCGGAGTCAAGTGAGCACCCAATCATTTTGGCCTCGTCCTACATGCCATACGAAGAAGCAGACCCACCACCGAAGGCAGTCCGAGATCTAACGACATACGCTAGCACTAGGCACATCTCTATGGTGTTGGGTTCTGACGCCAATGCGCACCACATACAATGGGGCAGCAAGGATGTAAATAGAAGAGGTGAGTCCATTTTTGATTATCTTATCTTCTTCAATAAGGGGGACCATCCTACATTTCATAATAGAATCAGAGAAGAGATTCTTGACCTCACTTTCTCGCTAGGAAATAACAGGGAAATAGTCAGAAATTGGAGGGTATCTTCTACCGACTCTTTTTCACTTTAGGATTCTCTTTAATATTAACTTTGAGAATACAACTCGTACAGAACCATTTAGAAACCCAAAAAGAACGAATTGGACTGAATACACTAGATGGCTACAAACTCAGATCACTCACCCATGTAAGGCTGACCTTCCTGACAATATAGCCATTGACAGTGAAGTCGATTTCATCTCAGGGAAAATTAATAAGGTTTTCTGCAAGTTCTGCCCAATCTCCAGGAGTCGCAAACCCAAACACAATTGGTGGAACAGCGATCTCAAAGCAAAGAAAACTGAGGTTAGAAGTCTGCATAATAAGGCCAGGTTAAGCAAGGAGAATGGAGACTGGGACTCTTATAGACTTACTCTCAACTCCTATACTAGAGACCTAAGAAGAGCTTAAAGGCAACCGTGGAAATCTTTCTATGAATCCATTGAGAACACTAGCGAGGCGGCCCGACTACGCAAAATCCTATCAAAGGATCCGGTAGCCCCGGGCTACCTTAAACGCTCAGACAACTCGTGGACGGAAACTTGCCAGGAGACGGTGACACTACACATGGAAGCACACTTCCCTGGCTGTATGATCCCGCAATACATGTGAAGCCGTACATATCCAGAAGTATCTTCCCAGAAACCCACAATGATATACCCAATTTAATAACAGAGCACAAAATAGAGTAGGCGATTAAATCTTTCAAGCCGTATAAATCGGCTGGATCCGACGGTATTACCCCCGCTATGCTTCAGCACGCTCTACCGGCTATCTCAACCTGGCTTTTAAAAATTTTTAATAGTTGCCTAAGGCTAGGTTACGTGCCTGTAAATTGGAGAGAGGTGAAAGTAGTCTACATACCAAAAGCTAAGAAAGCTACTCACTCCACCGCAAAAGATTATAGACCCATTAGTCTTTCTTCTTTCTTACTGAAAACATTAGAAAGAATTCTGGATCAACACATAAGATCGCTCCCCTGCAAGACATGCCTAACTGAAACTCCAACACAATCACAACATTTGCAGCAAAAACTAATACATTCTCAGTTATTTCACTCTTGTCAATTTTGTCAGAGTGAGACAACAATATAAACATTAAATTACGCAGCAAACAAGCTGAGGGTGTGAAAAAAACTTTAAGAGGTGAAAGTGTAAGTCACGCAATAAATAATATCCTAAAATAACCAAATTGAATGATAGTGGCCGTGGCGCAGTGGGTAGAATATGGAACTTATATGACAGAGGACCGGGGTTCAAATATCGCACGAGGCATAAAGATTTTTCAATTGTGTTTATTTAATAAAATATATAGCTCAAAAGTGAAGAGTGATTAAAAATAGACATATAAACAAACACATCATTCTTTCTAAAGGAAAACAAGATTTCCTTGCTAGAATAGAAAATAACAGCGTTATTCTGGGGCTTTGTTTTTTTATTTTCTTTAAATATTTTACTAAAATGTATCTTTTGTAAATACTACCCATTAATAAAAATAGAAAAAAAAACATTTCTAAACAAAATTACAAGAAAAAAATTTGGCTTTATTTGGTGAAGGGTTTGAACCCGCGCATGTTTGCGTTGAAAGCCAACGCTCTAACCACTACACTATGGTGGAAAAGTTTTGCGAGACGCTAACTGCGTAGTTAAGTACACAGCTGAGTTTGTTATGAAATTCTTTACGGAATTTGTTGTTAGTGTGAGCAGAGCAGCTGTGTTCGGCAAGAAATTGAAATACTTGCGTAAGAAAGAGATATGAAATCACACTTATACATGAGTTTCGGTTAGATTTTTCACATTGCCCTTAACAAACTGATAGAAACTTTGTTCTACAGACTAACCGAAATTTCCGACAGCACTATTGTTTAAATAACGAATCATTTAACCAGCCGAAACCTGTATAGCAAACAACACGCCTACCTTAAAGGAAGGTCGGTGGAAACAGCCCTACATGAGGTAGTTTCGGTAATTGAGAGAAACCTCCACTTCAAAGATTACACCCAAGCTGCCTTTCTTGATATCGAAGGGGCTTTCAACAACGTAAGCACAGACCCAATAAGGGCAGCTCTTGAAAATCTACAAGTGGAAGAAAAGATAACCAAGTGGATTGTTGAAATGCTGAAAAGCAGAATCATCAACACACAAATCGGTAGCAGTAAAATAAGGAAAACAACTTCAAGAGGAACACCTCAAGGTGGAGTCATATCTCCCTTGCTTTGGATCCTAGTTGTAAATGAACTGATGAATACCCTCAGCGAAAAAGGCTTTAAAGTGACAGCATACGCTGACGACTTCGTGCTTCTGGTGGGAGGGAAGCATCTCTCAGCCATCAGCAACATGATAGAAACAGCACTTAAAGAAACTGTCTCGTGGGCAGTACCAAACGGCCTATGGGTCAACCCCGATAAAACCGAACTGGTGCTATTCACAAAAAGAAATAAAATTGAAAATTTTTGCCTCCCAAAAATAAATGGCAAAACCCTGAAGCTATCCAATAATAACTCAAAGCTCACTTGGAAAAGCAACACAGAAGAAAGAATTAAGAAAGCAACCAGTGCCATTTACGCCTGCCAGAAAACCTTCGGCACCAAATGGGGGATGAGACCCAATGTCATCCATTGGATGTACACGGCTATCGTCAGGCCCATACTAACCTATGGCTCGATTGTATGGTGGAAAGCCACTGAAAAGACAAGCTACCTTAACTCTCTCTCTAGAGTACAGAGATTGACCTGTCTAGGAATAACAGGTGCGCAACGATCAACGCCTCAGCAGGCCTGGAGGTCATATTGAATCTCCTCTCCCTGGACGAGTTCATGAAAACCACTGCAACCAAAGCGGTGTTTCGACTTAAGGAAGCTAAACTTTGGAGGCACTGGACGCATGGACACGCCTCCATACTCACAAAGTATAGTCCTGAGGATCTCGCCACCACCTCCGATGACATCATCCCGGAAATAGACTTTCGACAGAACATGTCATTCTCCTTTCCAAAAAGAGAAGAATGGGATACGAACCACCCTTTTAGTGAACATGAAATCCAGATCTTCACTGATGGATCCAAAATGGAGAATGGCACGGGAGCCGGAGTCTACTGTAATACACTACAAATATCCCTGTCATACAGACTTCCAGAATACTGTAGTGTTTTTCAAGCAGAAATTTTTGCGATCGAGAAAGAACATCAATCCATCCAATCAAGGAACATCAATCCATCAAGGATTACAATCTTTGTGGACAGCCAGGCTGCGATAAAAGCACTCCGCAGCGAAACAACAAAATCGAAATCTGTACTGAGCTGCCGGCAAGCTCTCACCAGAATCAGTCCTCCCCACAAGATCAATATCTCCTGGGTTCCGGGTCCTCGTGACATAGAGGAAAACGAAATAGCAGACAGATTGGCTAGGGAGGGCTCTGAACTGGAAAGTAGTTCTGTGATTGGGTCGATCATGGCTCCATTCGGAGAATTCAAGAATAAAATAAATGATAAAGCCAGAAATAACACAAATAACTCTTAGTCAAATAGAGACGACTGTGTTATCTCTCGCCATCTCTGGCCTAAACTCTGCGAAAAAATGACCCAATCCCTACTTTCAATGAGTAAAAATGAAACTCTCATCTTAATAGGGGTCCTCACGGGGCATTGTTGTATAGGCACAATGGCCTCGCGACTTAGAATCCCGCACCCAGACTTCTGCAGAAGCTGTGGAGATGTCGAGGAAATAGGTACCATCAAGCATCTACTTTGCGAGTGTCCCAATCTCCAACAACGCCGGCTTCGCCACATGGGAAACAGAGTGTACGGAGAACTGCAAGAGCTCGTGGACGTACCACTGATGGATCTTTTCAGATTTATACGGAGCACCGGTTGGTTCAACCAACCTTGCTCCAGTGACAAAGATTTTATTTTGGTTTTGCTACATTTAGGTCCACATAGGGAACCACAATGGACCAAAAGGCTCCCGTGTAGGCAACATCGGGTTGCCCTTCCCTCTTAACCTAACCCAACCTAACCTATATATGCTACCGTCATTTACGAAGTCGTCTGGAATTTAGTAAGGTTAATGCAATTGAATGTTTATTGAATGATGACTATGAAAAGTTGGCAAATATGCGTGAAATTGTTGCAGGGTATGATAAAAATAAAGAAATTTACAATATGATGAATTTCATGTAAAAATCGACATGCATTGAACCCGACCACCTCAGATATCGATGAAATTTTGTTCATAGCTAAACTTGATTAATACAAACAAACCCTCATTTTTAGAAATGACTGTTTTGCGATTTTTTGGGCGAGGCACAGTGGGAAAGTTTTCGAAAAAACGCGAAAATGGTCGAAAAGAGCTCCATTTAAACTGCAATAACTCAGAATCGGCTGAACCGATTTCCATGATCTTGGTATCATTAAAAAGATATTTTAACAGGCTTTATGACACGTTTAAAAAATAAAAAAATTGCACTGTAAAAAATTTTATAACAAAAAGAAAATTTTACCTAACGAAAAAACCAAAAAGATCAAGGGTTTTTTTACAGTATATTACTTTTTTAGAAAGGTTTATCCTTCACCTATAACATATCAAAAAATAAAAATGGGTTCTTTTTTAGTTTTTTTTATATAATTTTTTAAGTAGTGGCACTTCTAGTAATTGCCCATATATTTTTATATTGAAGCCACGAAAAATAGCCAAACATCTGTTATATTACTGAGAAGTGTTCAAATTTCAGTTATATTCAAAATATACTTATAATGTCCAAAGATTATTGATATAATATGCATAAAAGAAAATTATGTATGTATACAGGTAAAAAAAAAAACATTGTCCCAGAAAAATTATGAATATGTTTTAACCCCAAAAAGTTCTTGCGGCCGTACCAGCCCAAACCAATAAGTATACAGGTAAGCGCATAAAATGCTTACTGTAACTGTGTTTCTAGGATTAGCAAAATAAACACACCGCAGGTACCCCTAATTAAAGAATTGATTTTAAAATTGCCTTCAATATTGCTATATAAATGCACCTGATAAACGTACCGAAAGTTTTCGAAATAATTCGAATAACAGCGAAAATATCAGGTCACATTCTTACACATTTACAAAATAGTTCAACAATTCTAACATTTTTTAAATGTTTACAAATAAAAAACCATCAACAATTGTTTATATTATTTGCCATGTTTTTATTAATTTGTGTTTTATTTTATTTACATAACATCCGCAAACTTCGTTTTATTCCTTTGGATATCTTTACTTTTTTTGATACAATCGTGAGATATATCATCCCCAAAACGATCTTTCATTTCTTCGTGAGTCATATTGATTGGTAAGAGAGATAAAAGTTTTTGCTTTTCCAAAAGATTTGAGCTGTTCTCTATTTGATATTTGATGTTTTGCAAAATTTGATCGTAAATGGCTTTGACGTTTTCAAGTTGCGCTGACAAATCAGATAATGGATCAGCTCCAAGTGAATCTGCTATATTTTCCAAAATTTGCAGTGATTTTCTATTTCTGTGTGCATCTCGTTTGATATATTTCCTTTTAAGAGGCGACATTTGGTTTGGTAGATGAGGAATAATATGATCATTTATATTTTCAATGAGTTCGTTGCTTTCGATGTTTGCATTACGGCTGGTACAAGTTGGAAGTTCATCCAATTCTTCGCTAATTTCATCGCTGGGCGTTGTTGGTGAATAATTTGAGACTTCATTCCGCTCCACGTTGGATTCATTACGACTGCGCGCTTTTCTTAGTGTATTCCGGCAAGTTTCGCAAATACGGCTACAATGAATGTTGGCGACAGCTGGAAAATATTCAATTATATTTGCAGCCTCGTTTTCACTTATTTTCAGAAGCGAAGCGCAACACTTATTAGATATTTTTATGCATCTGTACTTATTGTTTGAATTCATATTCACTCAAAATTTTAAAATATACACGTAAAAATTGTAATGGGATATCTTGGCTTCTCGAAACGGTTTATAATTATGAATTTGGGTATGTTCATCAGGTGCATTTATATAGCAATATTGAAGGCAATTTTAAAATCAATTCTTTAATTAGGGGTACCTGCAGTGTGTTTATTTTGCTAATCCTAGAAACACAGTTACAGTAAGCATTTTATGCGCTTACCTGTATACTTATTGGTTTGGGCTGGTACGGCCGCAAGAACTTTTTGGGGTTAAAACATATTCATAATTTTTCTGGGACAATGTTTTTTTTTTTACCTGTATACATACATAATTTTCTTTTATGCATATTACAGTGAGGCCTCGATTTTCCGTGATTCGATTAACCGGCAACATCAATCATCCGTGAAAGAAAAAGACAATTTTTTTTTTTTTGCTTCGATTTAAATTTTTTTTTTGCATCGTTTAACCGTGATTACCTCTAGTATCCGGGATTATAAGCACAATTGTTTTTTCGATTTCTTTCATTGCATGATTTTTTTTTAAAAATTACTTAACAATAAATTCTTATGCTTGCTTTTTTCTGGCAAAATACTTTTTTTTTCTTATATTATTTAAACATGTACATTAAATGCTTGAATTTGTTACTGTAAAACTATGTAGAACAATATTCCTTTATTAATTAAAAAAAATATATATAAAAAAAACTACTAAAATTTGTTACTCAATTAACCGGGAAAATCGATTATCCAGAATGCTTCCGGTCCCGACCATTACGGATAATCGAGGCCTCACTGTATATCAATAATCTTTGCACATTATAAGTATATTTTGAATATAACTGAAATTTGAACACTTCTCAGTAATATAACAGATGTTTGGCTATTTTTCGTGGCTTCAATATAAAAATATATGGGCAATTACTAGAAGTGCCACTACTTAAAAAATTATATAAAAAAAACTAAAAAAGAACCCATTTTTATTTTTTGATATGTTATAGGTGAAGGATAAACCTTTCTAAAAAAGTAATACACTGTAAAAAAACCCTTGATCTTTTTGGTTTTTTCGTTAGGTAAAATTTTCTTTTTGTTATAAAATTTTTTACAGTGCAATTTTTTTATTTTTTAAACGTGTCATAAAGCCTGTTAAAATATCTTTTTAATGATACCAAGATCCAAGTGTAGAAACTGTCTACACAGATTTTACCAAAGCGTTCGACAAAGTTTCCCATACTATTTTAGTTGCGAAGCTTGCCAAAATTGGTTTTCATTCCAACTTTTTAAGTTGGATAAGAAATTATTTAGTTGACAGACGTTGTTTTGTCGAAGTCGATAATGTTAAATCCATAACATTTACTGCAACATCTGGTGTCCCACAGGGTAGTATATTGGGACCTCTTCTTTTCATTTTATTTATTAATGATATAAGCCGTTGTTTTTCTTTTTCAAATTACTTACTTTATGCTGATGATTTAAAAATTTACAAAGCGGTACGCAACAGTTTGGATGTATCTTTGCTGCAATTAGATTTAAACGTTTTTTCTGATTGGTGTAAACGTAACCGTTTGCCCCTAAATATCAACAAATGCTTTCATGTGTCTTATGCAAAAATTAGAAATGTTGTAGCTTCATCATTTAGTTTTGAAAATTCAAGTTTAACTTTTGTCAATGAGATTATTGATCTGGGTATTTGTTTTGACTCAAATTTTTCATTTGTTCGACATTTGACTTGTACGCTATCCAAATCATATTCTATGTATGCGTTTTTAAGGCGAAATTGTACGAATTTCAATGATCCATATACTTTAAAGTGTCTTTTTCTATCCTTTGTTAGATCTCGTTTGGAATATGCGTCGTTTATATGGAACCCCTACTATGCGGTCCATAAACTGAGACTTGAACGAATACAGAAAAAATTCATAAAATTTGCTCTGAGATCTTTTAATTTTGGTGAATCTATACCTTCCTATGAATATCGATGTTTGCTGCTAAATTTAAAATCGCTCGAAACAAGGCGAACTATTCAGTCTTTAATATTTCTGTATGACATTGTTTGTGGTAATATAGATTGTCCCTACTTGCTAAGCTCAATTAATTTTAATGTTCCTTCGAGAAACTTGCGCCATTTTGACTATTTCAAGATTAACTTTTATAAAGCAAATTATTTGATACACGAACCTTTACAAAGAGCTCTTAAAGAATATAATTCACTTTCTGTGTAATTGATATTGACTTTTGTTATAATAAGAATGTATTTATTAGTGCCCTTAATTCATATTACTGTTAACTTATTGTAGCTTAGCAATAATTTTATTTTTAAGTGTTATATTTTGTTTACTATGCTTGTCTGAAAAAATTTAAAAAATTTATAGACAATAAACAACTAAACTAAAAAAATCATGGAAATCGGTTCAGCCGATTCTGAGTTATTGCAGTTTAAATGGAGCTCTTTTCGACCATTTTCGCGTTTTTTCGAAAACTTTCCCACTGTGCCACGCCCAAAAAATCGCAAAACAGTCATTTCTAAAAATGAGGGTTTTTTTTGTATTGATCAAATTTAGCTATGAACAAAATTTCATCGATATCTGAGGTGGTCGGGTTCAAAATTTCAGTTTTATCTAGATTTTTAAATGAAATTCATCATATCGAAGCACTTGCATTATATATGGATCTCGGTTTGACATATCGCCAATATAAAATATTACGCACGTCTTTAATCAGAAAAAATTAGGATGTGCTTCCTTCCGTTGAAGAGTTAAAAGACGGTAAAAAATCTTGTATCCCAGAAAATTTGTTGGTAGATAATACATCTGAGAAAATTCCTTTGCAATGGATTTTGGACCACACTACCAAAAGAATTCTAAGTTAAATTCATTACGAAGTAGAGAATAATAGTACGCATTTACCTTTATACTCTAAATGAGGCTGTGATGGATCATCCGGACAGAGTCAATACAAACAGCAATTAGGTAAAGTACAAAAAACAAAGGAAAATTTGACGAATTTTCAGAAGTTATTTTTCAAATTTAAATGAGTGATTAGCACTATAGAATGATTTTCACTATCGTTATAATTATTCATTCGATTGCCACAAAAAGCAATGGCTATCGACTAGCATGACTTAATTTTAGTTTCTTTGAAAATTCTTCCGTTTCAATTTGTTCAATCATTTGAAGTATCATACTTAAAATTTATTATATAGATAGAGACCACTGTGATTCCTACATTTTTATGATAGCAGCAGTACCACTGAGACTAATATTGGATAAAGCATCAACTTCGAAACAATCACAAAACTGGGTGGAAGTTTGGAAGAATGATCGACCATCTTCTGTGCAATATTGCCGACCAATTGAATTTTCGTATTCAAAAGAAACGACTGACTTGATCTGAGAAAAGCACAACTTAATAAAAAATGCAGTAAATATGTAACTTAAAGCCTACGGAATATATTACCAAAAATTTTAAGAATATTACAATTCATCACAACTTGCAGTTCACAATGGTAGATGGAAAAGTAGCACAAGCAATTTCAGGTTATTTGATTAACATTCAATAAATTCAATATTTAAGTACAATATTCATTCATATAAATTTATATTTACATTACTGAATTTAGGAAACAAATCAACAAAAAAAAAAGTTGCACCATTTGTCACGCTACTCAAAAGCAATTTAATAAAATAGAAAATAATGTTTTTGATGGAATTGAAGATATGTACGAAATGGGACTTTCACCACTTCATGCCAGAATTCGATTCATGGAGCACTTCTTGAAAATAGCGTATGAAATTAAGTTTCAAGAATTTAAAAAAGAAAACAGCGTACACTTCGAAAATCAAAGTGTTAAAAAAAAACAGAAATTAAAAAAGGATATGTAGTGACCGAAAAGAAACGAATACAAGATGAGTTTAGAGAAAGAATCGATATTCCAAAGTAAGGCTTTGGCAATAGCAATGATGACAACACTGCGAGGCGTTTCTTCGAAAATATTGAAATAACTAAAAGACCTAACGAACTAAAAGAACGAACGAACTAAAAGAACGAACGAACTAAAAGAAATATTCACTAAGGATTGTGTATTAGATGTTGTTTCTACTTCCTACTAAAGGTCGTTATAAATATCGTTAAAAATAAACAACCTGTAAGTTGATTAAATTGTAACAAAATGAATGATTTTTGTATATTTATTCCCTACAACTGAACAGGGGGCTTTAAGGGAGGGCCGAAGAGGGTTAATATATATGATATATATACTTTGTTATTTTAAAGTTTTGAATTTAAAAATAATTTTAATCGAAAAAACGCTATTAAATGATCAAATCTATGAATTTGCGAAAATGCTTCGCTTCTCTCGTGTGTCCAGTGACGCACCTGTGTTTTTTTATAATAGTCGAATTAAAAACAGGTTTAAAGTGAATAAAACCATTAAGTTATTAAGATAAGTTAATAAAAATTTAACTTTTCTTAAACATAAAGTCTTATTTACTAAAACCGTCATATTAAGTCAGCTAAATGTATAACGTTGTTTTTCAGTGTTTAAGGACACCCTGTAAAGTAGTTTTGGTATGTAATATGGGTGTGTAAGCCTTGAATAATTGCAACTTTTTTAATCAAAAGGACAAAATGCTTTACAAAACCTTGTTACATCTTTTGGAATTACAATTTTTTCCATTTTGCAAAGTAGTGAAATCAGCGAAATTTTCAACCTTACTTTCATGTGCTAATAATCACCCTGTAAGATTATTGTAACCGAGCGTTTCCACCGCCCGAACGAACGAAGAATTCATCGCGACGATTCAGTCTGTTCAAACAGCCAATTGTTTCCACCGCACGAACACAAGTTGCGAACATTGGTAAGTCGCCATCTTGTTCGTTCGTGCAGTGGAAACACTTAAATTCAATGCTTGCGAGCATCAGCGTTGATCAATATTTGTTTATGCAAACGTACTAAATTTCATTAATTTTTACTACTTTTATGCCTTTTAATTTAGGTTTTATGTAAGTATTTATGTAAAGAATTTATTATATAAAGAATATTATATAAATAATTTGCTTATATAAAGTGCTAATAAAATAACAAAGTAAAACAAAGTTCTTTTGCGTTCAATTTTCAACATATTTTCTTTCTTTTTTGTTTTTCCTACGTTATTAACTACAATTTCAACAAATCTACTACCTATGCGCAAATAAGCACTGGATTCGCTCAAAAAGATCGAGCGTCGGCCGATCAGAGAGAACGAAGAAATCTTCGTTCGTTCGTGCTGAAAAAGTGTTTACACTGCGCGAATAGCGCTCGCGAGCATTTTGTAAAAAACCAATGTTCCGAACCTTGGTTCGGACCAAACTGAAGATTTCTTCGTTCGTTCAGGCAGTGGAAACGCTCGGTAAGACATATGACAGTTTTTATTGTAGTTATATTAAGCTAAATAAATCATTGTTACAATAAAAAAACCGGATTCAAAAATAATTATTCGTTCAAAAGTTATAGATTTTTAATCACAAAACTGGTCGAAAAAGTGCACTGTGCGTCGTCGGTTTGTTGGCCTAGACCAATGACTTGACGTTGTTCTAAAGAAAATAGTCTAGAGGCGTTAAATCGCATGAACGATGCGGCCAATCGACTGACCCATTTCTTGAGATAACAAGCTCTTAACCTTATAGCTTGAAACTTACTCTTCAATAAATCGATTGTAACGTGTACTGTGTGGCTTGTGGCACCGTTCTGTTGGAATCAAATGTCGTCCAAGCCCATATCTTCCAATTCGGGCCAAAAATAATCGGTAATCATGGCGCGATAACGATGGCCATTCACAGTAACGTTACGATCGTTATCGTAGACGAAAAAATATGGTTCAATGACGCCGTCGGCATGCAAACCGCACCAAACAGTTATTTTTTGTGGATGAAGTGGTGATTCATGAAGCACATGTGGATTTTCACCTGAAAATTGCAGTTAATGCTCTTAAAGTTACATTGCAGTTAACGCTCTTAAAGTTGCGATCACCGACTCCGAATTTCGGTAGTAAATTTTTATAATTTGCAGATGTTGTTCGTTCGTGTACTTTACCACGATGAAAATTTCGAGTTTACTGAATAAATTGACAGTGACAGTTCGATGATTAGGGAAAGGGTGAGTTCAGAAATTTAATTTAAAGTTGTCGAGTATCTATTGGAAAACCCTTTAATAAAGATGAAAAGGAACGGAAGAAAAATTAAAATAAATGTAGACCCATATATGTAATACTTCTATATTGGCAGTACACTCAAAGTACATTCGCCAACATTAGAGTACAGATATATTGTAATATGAGCGAGAAAATATATAAACGAATGTACCCGAAATTAAATTTGAAAATAAAAAAACTCAGGACCGGTGCTTCCATTGTCAAAAATGTCAGTTGAAAGTTTTGTTGTTCGAATTTTAATGGATAAAATCTTGCTAGCTTAATTTTTTTTTTTGTTGAAATTAAATCATACTTTCCGCGTTGTTGTTAAAATTGTTTTCTAATGGTGCGTACCTGTGAGTAATGCAGAACAAATATGATTTGTTTTGTTTTAAGTTTGGTTCAAACATTTTTCATAACAACCGCCTCTGTGACGATTTAACATTTTTTTGTGTGTAGTAATTTTCAAATATTCAAATATACTAATACAAACAAAAAAATTTCATGTAAGCTGTCTCTCTTTGATTTCGTAGTTGAAATTCATTGAAAATGTAGGTTGCTGCCAATATAGAAGTATAACATATATGTGTAGACCAAATTAAAAGGTCTGCAAGACAGAGTTGCAGTTTATGCAATCACCATAAAAGTAATTTTGTTTGAGAAATAAAATAAACAATATTTAAAAGAAAAAAGGCATGCATGGGTATTCAAAAAACCAGATAAGGGCAAATCCCGAAAATAGTCCCCCAAGTGTGAGAAACTAAAAATGCTCCTTTTTCAAGAGCATTATTGTTTATAAAAAGCTTAATATATCTACATTTAAGTTCACAATTAATTTTTTTTTCTTGAGTTTTTATATAATAAAAAAATAAGCAATTCACAGTCAATATTAGAGTTAAGTTTTTTTTTATTTTTTTCAGGTTGTTTACTGATCTAAGAAAGCTATTAATATAAAAGCATTACGTTTAAAAGTTTTTTTATTTCCCTTTGCACTTCTTTCTTCGCAAATTGGCACCATAATAGGTTTAACAAAATTTGGGTATAACAGTGTATTTTGCAAAATTAATATGATCAAATCTGTTCTGACGTCCGAAACATAAAAAGGGTTTTATTTAGATAAAATTGTTAAATCAAATTAAAAACAAAAATTGAACCCTCTTTCAAAGCAAGTTTTTGCATATTTTCCAGAATATAACTGCTGATTTAAAATATAAATAATTTTCAGATCATATCAACTGGGCAAACTAAGGGCCAGTTTTTCAGTGCGGGTTTAAACTCTAGTCAAATTAAACCGAAGTTAACTCACCAAAATTGGACGTTTAAACTCGGTTTAAGCAAAAAAAAAGCACATCATATGATAATTTAAGTCAATTCAACTAAAATGAATGCTACAATATTTAGAAAAACCGACTTTTAACGTACCTTTTTGGTGAGTTAAGCTCAGTTTAATTTGACTAGAGTTTAAACCCGCACTGAAAAACAGGCCCTAAGTGATGTCCAAACGGTAGGTGACATTTTCAAATAGAATTAACGTGGAAATAACTTTTGTATATTACTTTTCTAGATAGTAGCCAAATGTTAAAAACAAAGTGCGGAAAGATCCAAAAATTAGCGAAATAATTAAAAAAAACTTGGTGACGAATTTTGTAGAAAAGAAGCGGAGAGAAAGCGTATTAATCGCAAAAAGTTAAAGGAAAAAATAAAAACGACCAACAGTAAGCTAAAAAAAATAAAATATGTGTGGGGCCGCCACGCACGGTAGAAGTGAAACTTGAACCCAAAAAAATAGAGATTTTCTTAGTGATTAATTGATTTACTCTTAAATATAGACTTAAATATAAAAGTCTCATTTCATATAAGATACGATTAAATCTGTTTTGATATGTACAATTTTAAAAAGTTTAATATTATAATATTATACCATCATACCATACTAACATCCCATACCGTCATACTGTATCATAAAACTAGACCATACCATCATATTTTACCACCAAACCATACCTACCATCATACCATATATCTAACCATCATATCATCGTACCATACCATAATACCGTACCATCAACTAATCATACTATATCCATCATACCATACCATCATATTATAATAATCATACCATACCATTAACTTTTATTGCTTGTAAAAACCTTTATTGTATAAAAACAGAAAGCTCTTTATCGAGCTCTGAATTCTCGAACTCTTTCTGTATATGTCTTTCGCTGAGGTTTCAGGAATTTGTTTCTTTTAAGCAACTTTTAAATTAAATTTTCGCTGACACCTTTTAAATTGGTCCTGCTTTGAAAGCAATTTGGACAGTTTGTTGGTTGGATACAGATGTCTTTTTACCGCCAGAAAAGACAAGGTATATATTTCTTAAATTAAGGTAATGTACATAAACGTAAAAAAAAACATTGAAAACTCCGTAACATCTCTCCACAATAGATGGCAAAATATTAAAAATATGTCTTTAAGGACCTCAAACATCTCGTAATTTTTGTTATATCGAGATGCTCGAACAGCCTATGTTTTTAAACGTAACGTAGATGTTAATATTAAAAATAATTAAAAAAAATATCTATAATTAAAATACTGTAATGGTAGAACCAACTCGTGGCGTAGTTGGTTAAAGTTTGTGGCTGCTATGTCAACGAACCTGGAGACCCAGGTTCGAACCCCAGCAGCGACAGAAAATTATTTGAATTAAAATAATTTTTCTGTACGGTCGCCACCTCTCTGCAGACAATGGCAAACCTCAGAGAGTAATCAAAATGCAATGTAAAGCTTCTTGAGAATAAGAACATTCCGTTCATCGCCGTTCAGAGTCGGCGTTAAGCCTGTAGGTCCATTTCTCGGTCAATTGTGTACAAACTTAATAACACGCACAACACAATTGATCATAAGAAGCTAGGTCAAAGTCCTTTCAAGGGCTGAAATGGCCAGTTATTTATTTTTTTTTTATAACACCTTTAAAGGGATAAAAAAAAAATCAGCTGCGCGTCTACTGAAGGTCAAATCGTCAGCTGGAGGGTTAAAGGTCCGAAGTGCTCTTAAGATCTCAGCTGAAAGCAAGTTATTTAACTAACAAACGGACGTTCTTTCCACAATTATCTCTTCAGCTGACTATAAAAAGAATCATTTAACCCTTAAATGCACAGGACCCCCGATTTTTACAGAAGAAATATATTTTATGTAAAATTGAGTAAAAATAAAAACTGCGTCTTTAGTTTTGAAAATTTTTTTTAAAAAAGTGGTTGCATCTATAAAGATACAATGTGAATTTACCTACATCTAAAATCCCTTTTAAAATATATCAAAATAAAAGAAATGTGTTATGAAATTTTTATTAATTCTTTTATTTTAAAAAGTTGAAATTATCAAAAGCTGCAGGGAGTGCACACTGCATCTTTAAAGATACAACCAACTTAAGTGACCCAGTGAGGTGTCAAATGATCGAAATTTTTTCGAACCACTTAAAATCACTAAAGGACATGTTTTGAAAGCAGTCAGTATTTTTTCCTAATCAAAATTATTTATCTGTTCCTAGAAGTTAAACTGTTAAAAATAGTGTTTATTTAATTTTAAAAAAACATTTTTTTTAACTTTGTACATCATTTTTTTAAAAAGTATGACAAATAGTAGTAAAAAATATTTTTTTATTTAAGACTTATAATATTCTAAATAATATAGAACCGATTTGAAAAAAATCAAACCAAAAATATAGCCATAGGAATTTCTTGAATGGTTGTATCTTTAAAGATACACGGTCCATTTAAGGGTTAAACTACAAATCATGCTTTCAGAAATTCTTTTCCGTTTTCAAAGCTGCCTCCCGGACTATTAAGATTTAACATTTAAATTAACATTTTATTTTTAAATTAACATTTAATTATAACTCCTTTGGTGTCTACTAATATGCACTTTATATAAGCGCTACATATCATTTCAGTAATTTTAATTATTTTGTAACCAGGTATTCACTTTTGGAATTCACTTTCATTTTTTACATTTAAATCTTTGATACATATATGTATGTTTTAGCTAACGAAGTGTTTTTTCGTAAAGTGTCCAATTATAAGTGTTTATCCAATTATATCCTTACTTTTTTATTAATTCTTTAATTTTAACCCCCTTTCGCTTTAAATCCAATTATATCCTTACTTTTTTGTTAATTCTTTTATTTTAACCACATTTCGCTTTGAACACAGTGGATCTTAATCCATCTCTATGAATATTGTTGCCTCAAAAAAATAAAAAACAAATAACAATTTCTTTTTTAATTCATAGGTATTTATTTTTTTTTTTTTCTTTTAATCTTACTTCATATTCGGGCTAATTTTTTTTAGATGGTAAGGAAAAACCTTAAGAACATCTGATTTTTTTTTTAAATCCATCAATAAAAATTAATAAAGCCTCTGTATATAGCGGCAGGTTGCCATTTGATGTAGAAAATGAGTAAGCAATAGGTTTTTTTTTTGGTTTGACTTTTTTGTACCTATTTTTCTGGGAAACCATTAACAAATATCGTAAGAACGTCCGATAGGAATTTAGATATATGATAGATAAACAAAAGTTTATCCAATGATCCTCTCCGATCTCTTCATATAGTTGTGCCATTTAAAATATAAAAATGCATTTTTTGTTTTTTTTTTTAATTAAATTTTTATATCATGTGTTTCAAATAGTGCAATTCAACCCTTTCATGCCCAAATTAAAATGGGCTGGGCTACAAAATTTTTGAGGGCTATTATGTGTTAGACTTAAATCAAATATGAACTGGCAATAAATCCAAATTCCTTGGTGTCCTGATTCGTTTGTTACAGGGTGTTATTAAAGGCGACATTAGGCAGTGGTTGGACAAACTAAATACTTTTTTGATGTTTTGTTTTTTTTAATAAATCTTTTACCTTTGTTTATTTACTCTTTTCACTTAGTTTTATGTTAAAAGAATTATTTTAATGTTTATAAACACTTTTTGTAAAAATACTTTTTTCGCAAAATGGTCTTGATCTTGATTTTGGCAATTTCACTCTACGGACGGCTACAAAATGAAAACGAAAACAATATAGGGTGTTTTTTTTAGGGGTTTGTTTTTCGAATAGAGATAAAACTGGCATTTTGTGGTCAAATCTGGCAATTCTAATGTCATTTATGTTCAGTTTGGTTTGCCATTTCATCATGAACAGATTGATAAAAGAACAACGCTTGCAAATGGGCCGAAAATGAGATTGATCTCGATGCTGATTTTCATCGCAAAATTTTGTTCAGAGATGAGGCTCATTTTTGGTTGAATGGCTACGTCAACAAGCAAAATTGCCGCATTTGGAGTGAAGAGAATCCACATGAGATCCTTGAGACGCCATTACATCCACAAAAACTGACTGTTTGGTGTGCTCTATGGGCTGGTGGAGTCATTGGGCCATACTTCTTCCGAAATAATGCTGGAGAGTCAGTTACCGTTAATGGAGACCGGTATAGAGCCATGATAACCGACTATTTTGTTCCCGAATTGGATGGCATGAATGAGGATGAGTTGTGGTTCCAACAAGACGGCGCTACATGCCACACAGCGCACGTCACAATAGATTTATAAAAGGAAACATTCGATGAGCGCATAATTTCGCGGAATGGACCTGTCAATTGGCCACCAAGATCGTGTGATTTGACAACATTGTATTATTTTCTTTGGGGATATGTGAAGTCGCTCGTCTACGCCAACAAACCAGAAACGTTAGGGGACTTGGAGGCCAACATTCGTGGCGTTATTGCCGACATACGGCCCCATATGCTCGAATAAGTGGTTGAAAATTGGACCTGTAGAATTGGCTTTATTCGAGCCAGCCGCGGCGGCCACATGCCCAAAATCATATTTAAACATTAATGGCATAAAATTATCCTTCCAATAAAGCCAAATTGATGGACATTAAAACGATTTTCTTGTGTTTTATCTCTATTCGAAAAACAAACCCCTAAGAAAAACACCCTTTAGAATAAATAGATGGTAGCTTGCACAACTTATAAGGCTACATAATGCAAAAAACCGAAAAAAAGAAAATAGCTGGACTTAGGAGTTTATCAGATTACCTTTAGGCAACATTGGACATGAGAGGGTTAAAATAAATGTCCTTAATGAGTATATATGTGGCGGCCGTGGCACAGTGGGTAGAGTGCGTGACCCATACGCCAGAGAACCCTGGTTCAATTCCATCTGACACAGAAAGTTTTTCAATTGAATTAATTTTCCGTTCGGCCGGCACCTCTTTGCAGACAATGGCAAACCTAGGAGAGTAAATATTGCCATGTAAAGCTTCTTGAGAACATGCACGTTAGCCGTTCGGAGTCGGGATAAGACTAGTAGGTCCAGTTCTCGATCAATTGTGTTCAAACATTTAATAACACGCACAACACAATTTGCGTAATCATAAGTTCGGTCAAAGTGCTTTCAAGGACTTAAATGGCCAGTTTATTATTTATTATAATGAGTATATCCTTTATCGAAGTACAAAATTATAAAATGTTTGGTTTTCTACGAAGGAAATAGGTTAAATGGAAAAAACACCACCCTCTCAAAAAACGAAGATTCTTATAAATATCTAGATATCATACTGATACTGTATGCCATACTGATACTGTATTCATTTTTTTTTTTAGTTGGCTTTGAGAAGTTATCCAAAGATTATTACTAATAATTTGATATGAATAAAAGATAAATCAGAGAGAATGAAATTGAGTAGTTAGATGCAACAAAGGCCCTGCTTTTAATACTGAATTTCGAGATATTCGCGATTAAAGTTTTTGATGTGCAATTACTTTTTTGTTGTGGTGTGTAACAAAAAATATAAATACATACTCATATATTCTCAATCCATTTTGTATATTTAAAAAATTTGTTTTCCCATATTATTGTCAAAAAATTGGGGGAAAAGTCGAAGGGAGATGTGCCCTTCTTGAACAAAACAAAGAAATTGAAGAAAAATCTTAGGTTTTATTTCACAAAAAAATGTTGTATTTAAATATAATTCTATCGTTTCAAGCAAGAAGAAAAAAGGCGTAAGTTACAAAAAATTCAAAATTGACTTTGTGATAGATTATTCTGCACCGTATCAAAATACATGTTCCTGCAAAATTATACGCTCCTACCACTAAAAACATCGTTAATAAAAAATAGCTTAACCTGAAAAATGTTGACAATGGCAACATTTGGATTATTTTTTTTTTAACTTAGAAAGTTTTTTTTGCGTCTCCCGTAAAATTTTTTAAATGTAACTGACGGCTATTTCGATTTCATATGACGATGTAGAGTTTCACATTTTTCGATGTTAAGAAGTCAGTTTAAGAGCTATCAACTCAATATTTTCAGTGGACATAAAGAAGAGGCAGTTCTCTCTTTAGAGCCGTTTTATGCAAAAAAGGCACACGAGAAAAAAGAAAACTAGATCAATCAATTTTTAATATATAATGTTAGGAAATTGTAGCTTTTATCTACAAAGTTAATTTTTAGACACTTGGTAGCTTTATTTTTAATTAAGGGTCATCATAATATCTTTTCGGGATCTACGGCACACTTTAATCCTTGAATCTTCCCTCCTTGGTTACAAATCAAAGCGGTAGCTAATAAGATTTGTCCTATTTGCAAAAATTGTTTTTTTTTTATTACTTAGATGAACATAATAATATAGTTTCTTAAACATATATATCTAATTGATAAATATTGTAGTGTACTCATAAAGTCACTATTACTTGCAACCAAACCAACATAAATATTATTCCACATTCCTACTTTTTGGGTTAAAAAAATTTAGACCACCAAATAAAAAACAATAAAATCAATATCTCAAAATTGTCAATTAAATTTTGAAGGCAAACAAAATAAATCACTTGATACAAATATTCCCAAATTCATTGAATGTACTAGTCACCCCTTACGCTTGTGCTGCTACAAACCGAACAAGCATAAGCATGACAGCGCGTGCTATATTTTCATACGCTAGGCCAACACAACAACAAGCATTAGGCTGCACTTGTGCCAACGACACTTATAAAGTCAAGGCCTTAATTCCAGTGTACTGATTTTTGTTGTTGCTTATTTGAAGAAAATTAAAAACAAAACGATCAACAAAATTTATGAGAGATCCACTTCAAATTTTGAAATGGAAGGAGTTAACAATCCTTACGCAATTTAACAATTTAACAATAACTAGTAACAACTAGTAACAATAACTAGTAAGCATATACAATTAAATCACCACATTACTAAAAAATTAGTAAAAAGTAACAATATATGTAAAAAACTTATTCAAACTTGTTGATTAAAGAACCAATAATTATAATAAATACAATAATAAATAACTGGCCCTTTCAGCCCTTGAAAGGACTTTGACCTAGCTTCTTATGATCAATTGTGTTCTGCGTGTTATTACGTTTGTACACAATTGACCGAGAATCGGACCTACATGCTTAACGCCGACTCCGAACGGCGATGAACGGAATGTTCTCGTTCTCAAGAAGCTTTACATGGGATTTTGATTACTCTCTGAGGTTTGCCATTGTCTGCAGAGAGGTGGCGACCGTACAGAAAAATTATTTTAATTCAAATAATTTTCTGTCGCTGCTGGGGTTCGAACCTGGGTCTCCAGGTTCGTTGACATAGCGGCCACGCACTTTATCCAACTACGCCACGGACTCCACGGACGCCACGAACCAATAATTAACCTTTCATGTTTTATCACTAAGCATTTGAGCCGTTACTGCCCAAGCACAACATTTAGTAACTTACGTATTAAAGAACCGATATCCTTTAAGGTTATTTTATTTTTAACTCCTAAAAGTTTATAGACTTGTTTGTATTTTAATGACTGACTGTAACTTCCTTGCAGTTTTTTATTTTGGTGGTCGAAGTTATATTCAGAAGTCATACTTATCATTTAAATATTTTTATAACGTTATGTTCTTTAAAGTTATTGTGTGCTTAACACGATTCTTTTTTAATAAGATTAAAAATGTTCTTGTTAAAATTTGTGTATCATTCAAAGGTTCGTGAACATTCACTTATAAAAACTGTTTCCAGAGCTGTTCGCACTACTTTCAATATTGTATACTTTAATGATAAAATTGTATTCATGGAAAACACAAGCACTTTGAAAACACAATCACTTTGGAAACAACGTCAGGCTGAAAGTGAATATAATTTATTTATTTATGCCCACAAATAAATTTTACCCTCTTATATAAATATGAATTTTTAAAATAATGGCGTTGAAAAATAAATTGTAGCGATTGAGATATTACACAGTGCTATAAATTAAAGATCACGAAATACATAATATATCACTGATAACATAAGCTCTTTCTGCTTATCAGTAAAACGAGAGAGCATCAATCATTTGCTCACATTAATGAATTTTTCTAGTGAGATGAAGAAATATAATTTCCGTGAAAGATAACCATATACACAAGGGTGGAGTGAATTCGTATTTTTTTTTAATAAATGATTCCTTTTGTATTGGAAAGTTAATTTATATACATTACGAATCTTGAGTATTTATCATTATAAAGAATGTTTTTTAAGCCAATACTAGCTTCAGTTAGTTAAACACAGTGTGTCAAATAATAGCAAATACAGGCTTTAGAAAACATAACTAAAATACGATTTCTGTTTATTTTTCGGTATTTTTATTCAACATATTTTTCTTCCGATTCAATACAGTTGTTACAGCGATTCAATAGTGATTCAAATGCGGGAAATTCATTTCGCGGGCTTGCCTCCAGTGTCTAACTGAGTGGAAACCTACTTTGACGTGTGGCGTACCATATCAAAGGATAGAAAATAGCGAAAAAGTCAAATCATGTTAATTTATAAATCATATTCAGCGATAAATAATTTGTAATGAATTTTTTTTTTTGAGTTGTAAAATTATTTAAAAATTTCATCATTGAACATGAAGGTGAAGTTAAAAGTATGGAACGTTTTTTATTTGCTATATTCGAAATAAAATAGCTGCAAAAATCTGCCTTGGTACTCGAGTAAGAAGTGTGCAATATATTTTGTCTGTGGGTTAACATCTCGAGGTGCCCCGAACCTGTTAAATTTCCTATAGAAAATTACTGAGCTTAGTATGAATTCATACCCTTGGTTTTTTTTTTATCACATAGAGTTTAAAACAAATTTTTTTCCAGACTTTTTTGGTAGTTTTTGGTGACATGCATGTACTTATTGAAAAGGAAAAGGTTTCAGCTAACATGTAAAAATGTTCCAATATTATTGGGGATATTCACATAGATTTTATTGATGCTTTTATAAAAAGATGTTCATAAAGAGAGAATTTATTATTTATTCTAATGAATATCATTTATTATAATGAATTGAAACGTTGCGTCCAACAGCATCTTTGAAAAAATACGGTCCAATGATTCCACCAGCGTACAAACCACACCAAACAGTGCATTTTTCGGGATGCATGGCCAGTTCTTGAACGGCTTCTGGTTGCTCTTCACTCCAAATGCGGCAATTTTGCTTATTTACGTAGCCATTCAACCAGAAATGAGCCTCATCGCTGAACAAAATTTGTCGATAAAACACATTTCGAACCGAACACTGATTTTGGTAATAAAATTCAATGATTTGCAAGCGTTGCTCGTTAGTAAGTCTATTCATGATGAAATGTCAAAGCATACTGAGCATCTTTCTCTTTGACACCATGTCTGAAATCCCACGTGATCTGTCAAATACTAATGCATGAAAATCATAACCTCAAAAAAATCACCCTTTATAAAGATTTTTATTTTTTTAATGTGTAAAAAACCTTTTTCCAGCTGAAGTGAAAAATTTATATTTGTGACTCTCCACATTTGCATTTTCTTAAAGCTTCAAGACTCAAAAATATGTGGTTAAAGTTTCAAGCCGATATCTCAAAAAAAAAAACAAAGTTATAGCCTAGTGAGTAAACTGCCTCATACTGTACTTTTCAGAGCGGTTTTGTGCTCGAAAATAAGTAAAAAATTCAAAATTCATGGCGAAAATTTGATAACTTTATGATCTATTTTTAAAGGAAAAATGTTGAAATTGTTTTTATGAAAATGTAATCTTTTAAGATATTGGGCGCCAAAGTTAACAAAAATTCAGAAAGTTTTAAAGTAGCAGCAAAAGTGAATTTTTTTGATTATTTTGGGTGCATTTATCGTGAAACATGTTGGTACTTTTGTTGTTTTTTTGTTTTATTTTTTCCTTTTTTTTTAAAGATGTACATATGTATTATGAATAAGTTGATAAAAAAATGTTCAAGATTTAGTAATATATTTTACATTAAATTATTGATATTTTAAATATGCTTTTAAATATGTTGCCTATCATTGCCCTCTCTTTTTTTTAAATTTTCTTTAAATATTCTGTAAACAAATTTTATATATTTTGGCTGCGTTCTACTGTATCCCTGCACACAAATGTCAATAAAAGTTTTTAAAACAGCTGTTTCAACAGTGCGCAAACGTAGTTAGTTTGAACTGAACGATAATGAAACTAAAATGTGAAAAACCCGTTTTTTTCAATGATCTCACTGAAAATTACAAAGAGAAAAAAAGGTAATGAGTTAGAAATTAGATCGTGTAATTTAAAGCCGCAAACACAAAAATTACAAATAGTTCAATATCTGCGAAGCAATTATGCGAATTTTTTTTCGAATTTTTTTCAGATAATTGTAATAAAAATAAATATTTGGGTCAAAGTGATATATGCAACTTTTTAAAAAACAAATTCAACAGTGAAAACAATATATCTCCCAGTGACAAAGTTTTGACATTTCGGCTCTCACCATTTTTTCCAAAAGGTTTGTTGCTTTTTGGATAATATTTTTATACAGTAAAGCTAATTTTCTAGAGAAATATTCTAACACTAGCTGGTACATTAAACTGGCAAGGCATTACGCTTCTAAGCGCTGTTGAAAAGGTTTTGGCTTTTGTAATTCTGTATAGAATATCACCAGCTCTCAACATCATACTACGCACTGAGCAAAATGGTTTCAGGCCAAAGCGATCTTGCGACGACCACATTAACACACTAAGAATAATAATTGAGCAATCAACTGAGTGGATATCTCCATTGTATATGCTGTTCGTTGATTTTGAACGTGCTTTTAACACTATCAACAGACGCGTAATCTGGTCCGTTCTCAGAAATGTGGGCATGCCAAATAAGATCATCACTCTTATTCGCGAGCTTTGTGAGGGTGCTGAGTGTAGCGTGCTCTTCTAAGAAAAGAAGAGCAATAAATTTGCCATCCAAAGAGGAGTCCAACCGAGTTGCCTATTGTCACCTCTTGTTTTTATAGTAGTTCTTGACAGCGTCCTCAAGAAAACAAATTACGACGCTCCGGGTGGTATTCAATGGCGGCCATTCCAAAAACTTAACGAACTCGACTACGCTGACGACATTTTCTTCTTGGCAAATTAATGTGAAACTTAAATCTCGCGTCAAAAATGCAAAGCAGGTGGGACTACCTTATTAAAAAGACTAAGCTTATGCGTGTAGAAACCCCAAGCCAAGATCCCCTGTCAGTGGCCATTGATGATAACGTACAGGTTACCATTGAAGATGTCGATCAGTTCAGCTATTTGGGTAGCGTGCTCATCAAAGATGGCGGTTCCGAGGCGGAAGTAAATTCGCGCATCAACAAGAGCCGATACGCCTTCCACAAACTCAATCGCATCTGGACAGCACGTAACATAAAAAAGAAAACCAAACTACGGATTTTCAACACCAGCATCAAGCCTGTACTACTATACGCTTGCGAAACGTAGAAGGTCACTGATAGCATCTACAACAAACTACAAGTCTTCGTAAACAAGTATCTGCGCATTATACACCGGATCTTCTGGCCAAAAACCATAACAAATGCCAATTATAGTGGGAATCAAAAATTGCAAATTGCGGTGGATTGGTCACACTCTACGCAAAGACTACAGCGACATTGCAAAGATGGCTCTTGCTTGAATGGATCCCCCAACGCTCCACATTGATGTAATAACATTCTGCAAACTGCAAAATTGCTGACCAGCAAAATCGTATGCTCAGTGTGGAGCATCAACAAAACGGAAGAAAATTCATGATTTCTGTGAAAATATTGAATTGAATGAAGCTTATTCAATACTTAGATTTTAATACATCTTCTTAGGAAAAATAGGGAACACTAAAAGGTATAAATTGTTAAAGTGTTGCAGGAAAATGGAAATGATTCCTCAGAGATCAAAGCAATATTAAGTGCTACTAGTTTGAAACAAAAAGAATGCACGCCATTAAGTCAACCACAAGCCGTTGCTATTTACATGGATTTGATACTGTTTTACCGCAAATATAAGCATTTAAGATCCACATTGTTAATGAAAAATGATTGTGGTTTTCCTATTTACGAAGACCTGACAGAAGAAAAACAGGCATGCGTACCATCTGTTATGTTTGTTGATAACTTTATCGCAAAATTTTCATTTCATTCGGTTTTGGACCATACGGTTCAAAGAAATGCTATTTCATTTCAGTATCAGTTTTATTTCATTTTCAACAATGACTACAGTGATTCGGATATGTGTATGATATCTATGGTGCCATTACGGTTAACTGAAGATAACGCACTTGGTTCAAACATAAACAATCATGTTACTGTTTGTAAGAACACAACTTCATCTTCAACTAAATACTGTAGGCCTCTGGACTTTCCTTACCTAAAAGAAACCCACAACCTTATTAAATAAAAGATAAAGGAAAAGAAATAGAAGTTGCAAATTCTTACAAAAAAAAAAATTCTGGACTTTTAATGGTTTACAAGTTACAGTTCGACACATACTGATGCTTACCATGATTGATGGAAAAGTTGCACAAGCAATATCAGGTAAAGGACGATTTCTGATTTTCATCCATTTATTGAAATATTACCAACAGGAAACAAATAAACAAATTCATGTGTGATATGTCATTCGAGTCAAAATTGTTTTCGAAAAATCAAAGAGATTTTGATGACATAGAGGAAATGTATGAACGTGGTTTGTCACCGCTTCATGCAAAAGTTAGATTCATGGAACATTGCTTAAAAATTGTGTTTGAATCCGCGTTTGGATTTCTAGGGGTTTTAGATTATAGCCCAAGCACATAAACTTGGACTAAAATTATTTTAAGTTTCACAAACAGCACTTGAACTGTTTGTGTGAAGTTATAACACAGTAAAAATTTGATTCTTAACTGGCCCGCTTTATTAAGTTTTTTCGTATTTTTATGGGCGAAAATCAATATTCATACAATAAAAAAAATACAATACAAAATAGAAATATAGTTACAAACAAAATAAACTTAAATATATATGGGTATTGCAGTGTGCACAAAAAACAACCTTAGCAATGAGTTGATTTGTCAGCATATTTGACGAGCATATGAAAAATACAAAATAAAAGGATCATATTTCCATGCGCTATTTGAACAGTCGTTTAAAGCTTAACTGTTCTTGTTGAATTATGTCACGGTGACCACAAAATCAGATGTTGTTGATCTCTGGCGTGGTATTGGTTGAGGACATCGTGTTTCTGTCAATTGGAGTTGATGTTTTTTTGATTTTTCCTTCCAAATGATGTAACTTGTGATTATAATGGACAAGACCAATGCTGTATATCCAATTGCTGAATAATGGTAGTTGAAGGTTTGAATCTGGGCCGGTAGATCTAGATATTTTTGGTGCGCTAATAAGTTCTGGAGTTCGGTTAAATTTTGTAGCTGAGTAAAGTATTGCTCAGTTTTCTCGCTAAGAGCATCAGTTTTCTTGGGTTTTATGACGTCTATCAATTGACCTAGGCTGGTGTACGATGCTTGACGACTGCTGAAATATGTTTTTTGTCCTTGTATTGTGATAAAGTTTTGCTTAATGACACAGTGGGGCTTCAGAGGTAGTATGCCGGATCCCTTCAAAGTGAGTTGTTGACTTTGGCCTGCACATACAGCAGTTATTCGTGTAGGAGCGTTTACAGTATACATCCATTGGTTGTTGTTTGACATTTGAATCCATGTTGAATTTGTCTTTAAGGGTTCTACGTCGCACTCTGGTCGGGTTTCATTGTTGAAAAGCTGAATTTCACAGGAACATATTTCCGAACCTTTGTTGTATTTTGACTGTATATTGGTACATAGGTATGATTCTGCTTTTATGAGAATACAGGAATTTAGTTGGGTTTTGCTAATGGGGAGATACTGATCTCTATGTGCGTTTACTGCAATAATGTCGTCGCAGGGCTTGATTTCAATTAAGCTGTTGTTTACCATAGTGGGCATTGGGAACATTTTATAGAGTTCGAATGTTTCTGGATCGCACAGAGGTATTGAAATTTTAAAAATGACGTGGCTTTCTGTTAATTGTTCTTCCACGGTCATGAGTTTGTAGAGTTGTATGCGATCCTCGTGTTCGACAGGAAGTCGCAGTGTTGGTGTCAAATAATTTCGAATTTTTACCAATTCCTCTTGTAATTGGTTTGGTGTGAGTAAAACTGGACTGATTTTTCCGTGGTGGGTGTCCGTTAGAACGTCTATGATTGATGTCTGGATGCGTTGCAAATTTGCTGCTATGACTGTAAGTTGTGTGGTTAATGAGATGAAAATTTGGAACATTTTGAATTGATAGTTCGTGTCGTCAAGATCGTGCACTCGCGACCATATCTCGTTAACCATTGTGTCGATGTTGTCAAATTTGTTTTTAATTTCTGCTTGATCTTGTTTGATAATGTTAATGGTTGCATCAAGAATCGATGTTTGATTTTTTAGTAAGAGTTGGAGTCTAAAACTCCAAATAATGAATTTGCGATATTTCCTACGATGTTTAAAGCACCTCTTCTAGTTCTATTGACTTTAAGAAGATTGGTGTCTGCAATGTCAGGTGCACTTCTTTTGGATTTGTTTATGGTAAGAAGCTTATGGATTCGCATCCACTCTTTCGTTTGAGTTCTTGACAAAGGTGCCGCAAAGCTGCTGTTCCGTTCATGAAAAAATCAGTTTCTTTCCGATAAGGGCTTAGATCGTAATACACAATAAGTTGTCATTTTGTTCTAGACGTTTTCATTGATGCAATTCCTTCAAAATGGATACCCAAGTTGGAGTCAAATTCATTGTTCTTGACATCGGTTGCCAATATAAGAGGTAGCATGAGTACTAAAATTAGTAATACCGACGCTTGGTTGAGTGATGATGATCTCCTCCTTTTACGTGCTACATCTGTGTCGTTGTCGTCGTGATGACTGGGTGCATTGTTATATGTAAACCCAGTAGTGACAGGGACCGCTACTTGGTTGTCTTCTATTGGTAGGGGAGCTAATCGATGGATTGGGCGTTTTAATATTACTGACGCTGTTTTAACCTCAACTGCACGTACAATGTCATCTTCTCCCTTATACGTTCTCGTGATTCGTCCAAGTGGCCATTGAAGTACCGGGGAGTTGTCCTCCTTGATGATGACAATGGTACCTTCCTTGATGTTGTTTGCTTGTTCCCTTCATTTGTGTCTGTATTGAAGTTCATTAAGATAGTCACGAGACCATCTTTTCCAAAAGTCGTGTTTGATCTGTGACACAGCCTTCCATCTGGTTCCTAAGGATGACTTCATCTCCACTGCTCTTGCATCGACTTGTGCTGTAAGTGGTTCGCCAATCAAAAAATGCCCAGGAGTAAGAGCACTTAAATCATTAGGATCGTTTGACATGGGGCTGATTGGTCTCGAGTTTAGTATTGCCTCAATCTCTACTATAATGGTTTCGAGCTCTTCATAGGTGAGAGATGCCGATGCAACACTTCTGGAACACGGCTGCTTCCCACAGTCCTCCAAAGTGAGGAGCCCTGGGAGGTATGAAATGAAAATGTATGCCTTTTCTATTACACGTGTTCATTATCTTTTCTTGTGCGTTGACTGAATGAATTGCTGGTGATAACTCAGCAAGTTGGTTTTTTGCTCCAATAAAGTTGGTTGCGTTGTCACTGTAGAGGTTTTGACAGTGGCCCCTTCGGCCGATGAACCTTTTAAGGGCTCCGATGAACGCGTCAGTTGTAAGGTCGCTTACAATTTCCAAATGAACTGCTTTTGTGGCGAAGCAGCAGAAGATAGCCAAATATGCCTTTGTTGGTCTCTTCACTCGTAATTTGTAGTGCACCCAAAGTGGTCCACAATAATCTACACCAGCGTTGATAAATGGCCGTGCTGGCATGACTCTCATTGCTGGTAAGTTTCCCATGATTTGCTGTAACAGTTGTGGCCACGTCCTGTAACATCGGACACAGTGGTGAACTATTGACCTTGCCATACTTGCTGCCTTGACAGGCCAAAACCGTTGTTTAGTATGCGCCAATTATGCGGTTGGACCACAATGCATGTGATCTTCGTGTATTGATTGCATTATTAACCTTGTTATCGGATCATTATACGGTAGAAACATCTGGTGTTTATTTTCATATGGTAATGTTGATGCATCTAGTCGGCCGCCACCTCTCAAAATGCCATTGTCGTCCAAAAATGGTTTGAGGCTGTATATTGGAATGTTTCTTCACTACACCATCTTTCTTTAAAGCTAGCATTTCTGCACTAAAATCGGCCATCTGTACAGTTCGTACAATCGCCTTCAGCGATTTATCTAATTCTAATGGAGTTAGTACCCAAGAGGTTTGATGGGATTGAATTATGCCTCGTGCGCGATCTCCAAAGCGAATCAAGTAGCATACAACTTGCTGAAGTCTCTTGAATGAGTTACCATGATTGATTGAATATACCATGTTTTCTGCGTCACTTCTGGCTGTTATTAAGGGTTTGGGTGCTTTTCTTTTGCCTTCTTCTGTTATTTTGGGTTTATTGTTGCAGAATGGTTGTGGCCAAATTGATTCCTTTCCATGTAGTAGGAATGGCCCATAAAACCATAAGGTGCATTGCATAAAGTTTCTTGGATCACATCCCCTTGACAATACATCTGCTGGATTTTTTTCAATGTTATGTGCCGCCATTGTTGTGCTATAGAACAGCCCTGAATTTTTGCAATACGATTGGCTACGAAAACTTCGTACGACGAGGCTTCTGCGTTTATCCAAGATAACACAATCTCAGAATCAGTCCAAAAACATGTGGATTCGCTACAATCTTTGATGTCTTGTTGAATTCTTGTTGCAAGTTGCACACCCAGTAGGGCCGCACATAATTCCAACCGTGCAATTGTCTGATGCTGCTGATTTATGGGTGTTACTCTGGACTTGGCACACAGCAGCCTTGCAGCTATCCTTCCGTCCTTATTGACTGACCGTAGGTATGCAACGGCCCTGTAAGCCTTCTCTGAAGCATCGGTAAAAATGTGCAACTGACTCGATTCTGGAAACTGATGATTAAATACGTGACGAGGAATTTGTTTTTCATTTAGCTCTTGGAGCTGGTCTCGAAATGATATCCATTTGCTGTGTAGTTCGGCAGGCAGCGCCTCATCCCAAGAAAGTTTAAGTTTCCATAATTCTTCATGAATATTTTCGCGTTTATGATAACTGGAGCCATTATTCCCAACGGGATAACTCCAACAAGCATTTGATGGCAAGATATGGTGCTGCTTTGGTCCCGTAAGTCACTGTGTTTAGCTGATAATATTTAATCTCTTCTTCGGGATTTTTTTTCCATATGATAACTTGATGCAATCGATCATCGGGGTTGATTAATATCTGCCTGTACATTTTCTGAATATCTGTGGTGAAAACATATATTGGTATTCGAAAGCGTAGTAAGATGGTAAACAAATCATTTTGGATGATCGGCCCCGTGTGCATTATGTCATTTAATGATAAACCTGATGATGTCTTCGCGGAAGCGTCAAACACTACTCGTAACTTGGTACTGCTACTATCAGGTTTGCTAATGCAATGGTGTGGAATAACGTAGTGTGGTCTGCACCAAATTTCTGGACTTGAAACTTCAGTCATGTGTCCCAAACTTTTATATTCTTTCATAAAGTTGGTGTACAAAAACTTGAGTTCAGGGTTTTTGCCCAACCGCCTTTCTATTGCCATGAAACGATTAAGAGCCATTTGTTTTGATTCTCCTAATGCTGCTGGATTGTCCGTGAAAGGAATTTTTACCACAAATCGTCCATCGGAGTTTCTTCGAGTGTTATGAGAAAAATGCAATTCACATCGCTTTTTTTGCAGCTGTGAATTGGGATCTGGGGTTTTCAACTTCTTCTAATTTCCAGAACTTTTCGATTAACGCACTTGTATTTTCATCCGATTCACTGAAAATGCCGCATGTAGCAGAATTAACTTTGGTTTCTTCTACCTTGTCAGACACCACCCATCCAAATACAGTATTTTGTAGACTTAGGAGATTGTTGCTTAATTTGATTTGACCAATTGAAAGTACTTGTAAGAAAAATTCTGCGCCAAGTAGCACATCTATGTTGCCAGGCTGAAAAAATGTTGGATCAGCGAGTGGTATGTTGGGTGGGATATTCCATGACGACACATCTATCAATTCTGATGGTTGAGCGCTTACAACTTTTGGTAGCACAAGCGCTTCAAGCCTTGATTCGAATCCATTTATTGTGGATCGCATTGTTACGCTAATTCTTGATTTGCAATCCTTCTTGTTGGCACCAATCCCTTCTATACTGAATGACGCGTGTTTTTGTTGGAGTCCCAGCTTCTTGACAAGTTTCTCTGTGACAAGATTTACTTGAGAGCCAGAATCCAACACTGCTCTGCATTTAAGCTCTCTTCCACTGTGTGTTATAAGTTGTATACAAACAGTGCTGAGCATAACGTATTTGTTGCAAGTAGAGCCATCCGAAGTGGATAAGCTAACTGGTTTTGAAGAAGATGTGGGTGTCTTGAGTATCTTTGATGGCATGGCTCCTTTGGATGACGGTGTGGAGACTGTGCATTGGTTATCGATGTGTAGTAACGTGTTGTGTTTTTTGCAGCACCTTGTACAGCTGCGTGACGGGCAGTTACTTGCTAAATGTCCATCTTTTAAACAGTTTATGCACAGCTGGTTGTTTTTGACTATTTTAAGTCGTTCTGCTGGTTTTAACAGCAAAAATGATGGGCATGAAAATAATGGATGTGTTCCAATTCTGCATACCTTGCATCTATTGTTTTTTTCTTCATGTGTTGAAATGGCTGACGTACAATAACAGATCGCCTGTTTATTATTGTGCTCAACTGCTTCTAGAGACTGAAATTGGGCTGTCAAGAAGGCCAGGAAGTCCTGCATGGTGGGTAGACTTATTGGATCTTTCAAAGATTGTTCATATCGAATATGAGTTGGTCGATCTAACTTTTTCAATAACAAATGAATAAGAAATGGATCCCAATTTGATGTTGTTATGCCGAGTCCTTCAAGAGACATCAGGCACTCTTTCGTGGTGTCATGAAAGTTTTTAATTGATGACACAGATGATCCGTTGAATGATTGTTCCAACAGCTTTTGAATTAGAGTGGAGCACAGAACTCTTAGGTTGTTGTATCTTTCTTGCAACATTCCCCATGCAATCTCATAATTGTTTTCGGTGAGAGCCATATGTCTAATGAGTTCTTCGGCTTCTCCAATAAGGTTTGTTTTCAAATACCACATTTTGTGTATTTTTGGCAACACTTCCTGATCCACCAGCTGTGAAAACAAGTCAAAGAATTGACGCCATTTTAAATAATTCCCATCGAATTGGGGAATGGTAACTCGTGGTAATCTTAAATGCTCTTGATTTGTGACATTTGCTTGTGGTACGTCAGCTGGATGTGAAAGTTGCATCCGAACATCATATACTCGAGTTTCGCATGCCACATATTGTTCATAACTGTAGCCAATTTTGCTTGGTTGCTCACAGTTTTCCCACAAGCTGTAATTTAAAGTTTCTATTTCCAACCAAAGTTTGTTTATTTGTTGAATATTTGCCTCATGAAATCTTGACTTTTCATCTGGATACTTTGTCAAGCTATCCAATAAACGGTTAAGTGAATTCAGCAAGGCTTGTTGTCTTCTGATCATCTTGATAAGGTTTGTTGCTGCGGATGAATCAAATGATGGAAGGTTGTGAGGAGCAGCGGCTGAATCAGATTGTTGCTCTGTTGCTGTTGCTGAGGTGGAAATGCCTACGTCTTTTTCGGTAGAATCTTTGCTTAACACTTCTAAGCGCTGGACTTCTTCTTGAAAAAGATTAATATAGCTGGTTGCTAACTCGTTGATTTTGTCGTAGTATCCTGTGGTAAAATATTCATGTTCCATGGGCTTATTAGTAAGCGTTCGAAGCTGGTTGTCATTTTCCTCGAACTCTTCCCAATATTTGGTAAGACGCTGCAATCGCTCATTGTAGTAACTAGCGGTCTTTTTTCTTTCTGGTGAATCCTTCTTAAAGTTTTTGATGAGTTTTTGGATTTCGTCTGCAACCTCTTTTTGTACTTCCAAGGTCTGTTGAAAAGTAGCCATATTCTTCAAAGAAACTAAGAAGGAGTTTGATTAAAGATGATTTTGTGGTGTGAGTTTTTTTGTTTTGTGGCGCCCCGGAGGCGCCAATGTTTGAATCCGCGTTTGGATTTCTAGGGTTTTTAGATTATAGCCCAAGCACATAAACTTGGACTAAAATTATTTTAAGTTTCACAAACAGCACTTGAACTGATTGTGTGAAGTTATAACACAGTAAAAATTTGATTCTTAACTGGCCCGCTTTATTAAGTTTTTTCGCCTTTTTATAGGCGAAAATCAATATTCATACAATAAAAAAAAATACAATACAAAATAGAAATATAGTTACAAACAAAATAAACTTAAATATATATGCGTATTGCAGTGTGCACAAAAAACAACCTTAGCAATGAGTTGATTTGTCAGCATATTTGACGAGCATATGAAAAATACAAAATAAAAGGATAATATTTCCATGCGCTATTTGAACAGTCGTTTAAAGCTTAACTGTTCTTGTTTTTTACTTTATTTTAATGAGCTTACTCGCGTTCAAAGCCAAGGTTGTTTTTGAGGGAAATTTACTGACTCAAAACCTTGAAATGCACAATTCTCTGACCATGAAAATTGACTCTGCATAGCCAAAGAAGACGTGCGAGTTCAGTGGTCCTGAATCCGTACAAATTGCTTATGACCTTAAATTCCATAATAGTGTTAGTTCCTCAAATGATTTCTAAGCCAAAAACCTTAAGGACAAACGAAAAATTAAAAATGCTTAAATTAAATGAGTTTTGAAGAAAAACAAAGAATTCAAAAATGAATTTAAAACAAGTACAGGTTTGTTTACAACCGACCGTTATAACCGATAACGATAACGATAACCGATAACGATCGGTTGTAACGCGTGCTGCTAAAGAGCGATACAAAGAGAAGAGGAGGGAAGAGAGACGCATTTTCAGGCGAAAGAAAAGAGAAGCGGAAATGCGTGAGTGCGAGAAAATTGAGATGCATGGCGACAGGAACGAGGTCTGAAAAGTTTTCGAAAAAATAAGACGCCTGGCCGATGGTTTCAAGACCGGGGCCTCTTCCTGCAAGGATGAAAATGGGAATCTAGTGACAGATATCCAGAGTACACTGATGATGTGGAGCGAACACTTCTCTAGGCTTCTGAATGGTTTCGACGACGACAACAATCCCACCAATAGAGATGATATCCCGGAATCCCCAATTGTGGACGACAGCGTTGAAGTTCCGCTCCCCGACCACAGTGAAGTCTTGAAAGCTATAGCTCGGCTTAAAAACAACAAAGCCGCAGGAGCCGATGGCTTACCTGCTGAGGTCTTCAAGAATGGAGGCGAAGCTCTATTTAAATGCATTCATGAGCTTCTATGCAGAATATGGTCGGAAGAATGCATTCCAAACGATTCCTCAGTGTGCTCTGCCCAATCCACAAGAAATGCGATCCCACAATTTGCGCCAACTACCGTGGGATAAGCCTTCTGAATATCGCATATAAGGTCCTGTCGAGCGTACTATGTGAAAGACTGAAGTCCATCGTAAACCAGCTGATTGGACCTTATCAGTGTGGCTTCAGACTCGGCAAATCCACCATAGACCATTGAAGGGCAGTGTCGAGGCGAAAACTCTTATTCATTTCACGTCTTCAGCCCGACACAACAACTGAAAATGTATTGACGTTTGTCAAACAAAATATTTTATTTAGTCAAAATGCATTCTGTTCATGCAAAAAAATTGGCAACAAGCCTTCCCATGCCTCCTTTATTCTAACGGTTGCAGCTGAAGAGTTTTCATCTGTTCTTAACTCTAAAATGTGGGCTGATAATATCCTCGTTTCTGCGTTTACGCCTTAAAATAAGTCTAGAAGGACGAATAAAATCGCCCATCAGACCCAAAAAAACTAAATATGTTATCCCTTTACATTCAAAATGTAAGGGGATTACGTTCTAAAACACGCGACATATTTTTGGCATCTGAGAATTTCTCTCAGGATATTATCGCGTTAACAGAAACATGGCTGAACGGAAGCATTATTGACTTGGAATTGTTTGACAATAGTTTTCAAGTTTTTGGAAGGGCCAGACACACTGACAATATTTCTGCTGTTTGTGGTGGTGTCCTTTTAGATGTAAGGAATTCCTTCGTCAGTTCCTTAATTGATATTCCCTGTTATTCTAATATCGAACTTATATGCGTTAAGGTTACACATTCTAATTCCAATGTATACGTTATTTATGCGTATGTTCTCCCAAAGAGCAATGCAGAAGTCTATTCAAGCCTTGCGGATTCAATAATTTTCAATTTAATTTTATTCAATAATTCTATTATTATATTCTATTCTATTCTTTTCTATAAATCTACTTGACGTTAATGAACCCATTTTATTGTTGGGCGATTTCAATCTGCCTGATTAAAAATGGCATTCTTCCGACGATGATACATATTTATGTGCATCAAATTCGAAGACCCGCCAAGAACATATATTTGTTGACAATATATGTTCTGACTTACAACAAGTAAGTTGTATTTATAATAGTCTTGAAAGACTTCTTGACCTGGTCTTAACTACAGACAGTAACAATGTCATTATTAAGAGGGCTTTCCGTGCTCTGACTACAGTAGATGAATACCATCCACCATTGATCATTTGGTATAAATCGGACAGAGAGAGCATAGTAAATTCGAGTTCAATAGATAAGGTTTATGAATTCAATTTTAAAAACGCTGACTTTTTGAAGCTGAATCATTTACTTGATTGCAATATGAATTATTTTGTTGAATATATTAATGGACATAACCTTGATGAATCCATTAATTTTTTTTATTTGGAGCTCTTTGCTGTGATTTTCCAGTCTGTGCCGTATAGCCTCAAATTTGCGAAAAACTCAGCATATCCCTGGTACACAAGGGAATTAAAAACGCTTCGCAACTATAGGAACAGAGCCTGGAAGAAATATGTCTGTAGCTTGGACTCAAATGACCTGGAAACCTACAAACGTTTGTTTCTGGAATTTGAAAATCAGTCAGCTATATTTTATAACGAGTATTTAGATAATATTAAGCTGCGAATATTGTCTGATCCAAAGAGATTCTGGGGATTCATTAATACTAAAAAGAAATCTGACGGGTTTCCTTCATCTTTTAAGACCCAAAATGGATTTACAGACGATCCTGTCATAATAAGTGGCCTGTTTGCCAATCTTTTTAAAGAATCGTTTTGTTCAGATTGTTTTCATCCAGATATGGAGTATTTCGAATATATGAATTCTTCACCCAGAGTATCTTTGGACTCTTTATCCTTTACCTCAGAGGATATTTTAAAATATATTGGTTCGATCGATGAAGATTTTAGCGCTGGACCTGATGGAATTCCTGCCGCAGTGTTAACTCAATGCGGTTCAATTTTGTGTCAACCACTCTCTTTGTTATTTAATAAATCTATAAACGAAAGTTATTTTCCACTATTTTGGAAAAAATCATTTATTAGTCCTATTTATAAAAAAGGTTGCAGGAATGATGTTATTAATTACAGGCCCATTGCTAAAATGTCATCGATTTCGAAATTTTTTGAGCGAATCGTGTATGATCGAGTAAAAATTCACTGCCGTGAAGTCATAACAACTCGTCAGCATGGTTTTGTTAATGGCAGATCTACGGTATCTAATCTGCTCGATTTTACAACGTTTTGCTTAAACACCATTGAATCTGGTTGCCAGGTCGACTGCATCTACACTGATTTTAGCAAAGCATTTGATAAGTTACCACACAATTTAATTCTATTTAAACTTAAATCCATTGGATTTCCACAATATTTTGTAAACTGGATTTAATCGTATTTGAAAGAGCGATCTTATCAAATACGATTCCGAGGGGTTTTGTCTACTGAGTTTATTGCGTTATCAGGTGTTCCTCAAGGAAGTCACCTTGGTCTACTTCTGTTTATTTTAGCCATGAATGATGTGACCCATATCATTAAAAACTCTTATTTGCTTTTTTATGCGGATGATATGAAAATATACAGAAAAATAAATTCTCAAGACAATTCAGCCCTACTCCAGTCCGATCTGAAATCTTTTGAAGTTTGGTGTTCTAAAAATAATATGTTTCTTAATCCAGATAAATGCCAAACTATGACCTTTTCGCGAAAAAGGAACAATTTAGTTTTTGATTATAAAATAAAAGATACTGCTTTATGTCGTGTGGATTAGATGGGTTTTTTTTTCAAAAGTATTCCAGAACCTGCCTGCAAGGCCAGATTCTGAATTTTTGATGTAATATAAGCATGTGACGCGAAAAAAAATTCAAAAAATTCGCAAACTGGATTGGCGCCGCTAAAAAACGTGAATTTGAAGAAGTATAAAATGGATGTTTCAAATCGAGTTTCCTATTTAAATTTTAGTCCTACAAAAACTCTTGACTATAACATATCCTAATGTAAAATCGTCCGCTGGACCCAAATATGTCATCAGATTCTTAAAAAAATTAGTCTTTGACCGAAAATTGGCCTACTTTATTAGGAATTTTCTAATTTTTTCTTTCGATTTTGAACAAGAAGCTTTACCTTGGCCAAGGTCGCAGAAACTTTCTCAAATTAAAATGCTGCATTATTGTTGGCCTTTTTAAGAAGTTTAGGAATAATAAAAAAATTATTCAAATCGGGCCATTTTTATGGCAAAAAAACGATTTTTTTGTTGAGCTGACGTTTGGGCAAGGATGGAATAATAGTCATTCTAACACGCTATGGCTGTTTCACTACGTTGGAAATACGTTGTTAGAAACCCGTTCGACAACTGTCATACATTTTGGACAGTTAATCGAGAATTGTTTCAGTCCATTTATCTTTTGAGGTAATTTAGCAAGCAGTTCAGGATACTTGTATCGAAAAAAAAAATAAATATGGAATATCATATATTTAATTGTTGAGTTTAATTTTATGACGCATTTGAAGTTGTATTTAGTGAAATGAATTTTCGCGTATTAATGTTTATAGAAAATACTTTGAGATTCTTTCAAAAAGTAACATTGCCAACGTTCGAGCATGTGCTAAGCCGTTTGTTGCATCTAAAGGTACTGGACAATTTGACGTTGAATCAAGCGTCGGTGAATTAGTGAAAGTTTGGTCAAATTTATCCATTATAACGGTGAAGAAATTGAACTTGTTGAAAAGTTGCATTTGGAGTATTAAAATCTTCGTATAAGCAAAAATCACCGAAATGCTGCAAGAGTCAAAATTTATTTTGAAATACAAAAAACTATTTAATATTGTTCCTATGTTCCTTCCTATTGCTCCATGAGCTTTCTAAACATCGATATAAGTTGTTGGCTCATTGACGAAATTAATTTACGTGCTGAGGAAATGGTCAGTAAAATTGTTGTCGTGAACGATTGTGCTGAAAGCACAATAAATTTAATAACACGATTCAATACAAATGTTACTAACTTAGAATCCGAAAAACAGTTGACTTTGCAAGTGGTAGAGGAACACCAAAAACTTTAACCATATAATATAACAAAGAATGACATCATTTCACATTTTGCAGAAATAAAAGTGAATTAAATCTATTCAAAAATAATTATTTGCTTAAAAGTCGGCTCCACAAGAAAATAATATGCCTTTACTTCAGATTAACTTCGCTTTGTTTTCTCAGTGGCGGATCTAGAATTCGTCAGAGGGGGGCTGAAACTAGTTTTGTATGGAGGCTGAAACGTCTTTTTGGACTTTTTTTCATTTTTTCTCATACAAAAAATTCTCTAAGGGGAGGGCTAAAGCCCTTTCAGCCCGTATGTAAGTGCGCCACTGTGTTTTCTGCATATTTGCAATGATGTCTGATAATGACGATGAACAAATTTATGTTTTTAAAATTATTGTAAATATGCAGATAACAAAGGGAAGAAAATTTTATAAATAAATAAATTTTTCTCAAAAATCAGCTCAACAAAAAAAATCGTGTTTATGCCATAAAAATGGCTCGATTTGAATAATTTTTTTATTATTTCTAAACTTCATAAGAAGGCCAACAATAATGCAGCATTTTAATTTGAGAAAGTTGCTGCGACCTTGGCCAAGGTAAAGCTTCTTTTTCAAAATCGAAAGAAAAAATTAGGAAATTCTTAATAAAGTAGGCCAATTTCGGGTCAAAGACAAATTTTTTATAAATCTGATGACATATTTGGATCCAGCGGACGATTTTACATTAGGATATGTTATAGCCAAAAGTTTTTGTAGGACTTAAATTTAAATAGGAAACTCGATTTGAAACATCCATTTTATACTTCTTCAAATTCACGTTTTTTAGCGGCGCCAATCCAGTTTGCGAATTTTTTGAATTTTTTTTTCGCGTCACATGCTTATATTACATCCAAGATTCAGAATCTGGCCTTACAGGGAGGTTTTAGAATATGTTAAAAAAATTTATGGAACCCAAAACCCATCTAGTGTGGATGTCGTTAAAGATCTGGGAATATGTATGGATTGTAAGCTTTCCTTTAACATTCATATTGATAACATTTGTAAAAAGCATATTCTATGCTGGGATTTATTAAACGCTGGGCCAAAGAATTTAATAGCATGATTACGACTACAACGTTGTATTATGCAATAGTGCGTCCTCACTTGGAGTACGCAAGTCAAGTTTGGTCTCCAAGTTACAATGTGAATGTTGATCGAATAGAGAGAATCCAAAAATGCTTTGTTCGGTTTGCCCTAAGGGGCTTAAGTGGATTTGACATTTTAAACTTTTAAAAATGCAATCATTGAGTGAGCGAAGGAAGTCTGCAGAATCGTCTATTTGCACCAACTCATCACCGGTGTTTTCGATTCTCCAGAACTTCTTTCTCTTATAAATTTTAACTCTAATCGTAGAAGCAGTAGAAATGCTAATAATTTAATTTACTTACCATAGTAGAGTAGAACAAATTATATGTTAACTGCTCCTTTAAACCGTATGAGTAAATTAGTTAACAATTGTAGCTTTTTTGATGTTAACTTCTCTAAAGGTCAACTCAAGAGTAGATTAAAAACTATTGTGTAATTGCAAGGTTATGTTTTTGTATGGTTAGTCGTGATGTCTTGTGTTGTCCTTGAGACTAACCATATTTTGGTGGGTAAATTTTTCTCACATTAGCTTATTTTGAGCCACTAATATCAATATCGTTGAAAATTTCAAAGATTTTTGGGTTGTGACTTTGAATGCGTTATTGAGGAGAATGTGCGAAAAAGCTGTAGTAGCTAAACTCGATTGTTATTGCATGTAAGACCAGATATTTACGCTACGACAAATCTTGGAGAAGACCCTACAAAAACAAATCGACACACACCATCTTTTTGTCGATTACAAAGCTGCCTTCGACAGTCCAATAAGGAATCATCTATATTCCACCATGTCTGAATTTTGTATTCCTGCAAAGCTCATCCGCCTTTGCAGAATGACACTGAGCAACACCAGCAGCACAGTTAAAATCGGGAAGGACCTCACACCTCCATTCGATACCAAACGTGGTTTCAGACAAGGTGATTCCTTATCGTGCGACTTTTTCAACCTAATGATGGAGATGATCTTCCAAGCTGCTGATTTGAGACGCAGTGGCACGATATTCTACAAAAGTATTATGCTGCTGGCGTATGCTGGTGATATCGATATCATTGGCCATAATACGCGTGAAGTCAGCGCAGCATTCTCCAGGTTAGCGAAAGAGTCGAGTCGAATGGGTCTTGTAGTGAACGCAGATAAGACGAAATACCTAGTGTCAACAAATTAACAGTCCCAGCGTCTTGGAAACCACGTCACTGTTGACAACATCTCCTTCGAGGTTGTTAAGGACTTCGTCTACCTGGGATCCAGCGTAAACTCTTTCAACGATGTCAGTATTGAGATAAAGCGAAGGATAACTCTTGCCAACAGGTGTTACTTTGGGCTGAGTAGGAATTGAGAAGCAGAGCCCTCTCTCGACGAACAAAACTCACGCTCTATAAGTCACTAATCATGCCCGTCCTATTATATGCAGCACAAACCTGGACGCTGAGCAGTTCTGATGAAAATACTTTGGGAGCCTTCGAGAGAAAGATCCTTCGTAAGATCTTCGGTCCAATCTGCGTCAATGGCGAGTACCGAATTTGATGGAACCACGAGATGTATGAGCTGTACGCTGACATCGACATAGTTAAGCATATAAAAATCGAGCGGCTCCGCTGGCTAGGTCATGTTGAGCGAATGGAAAACGACGCTCCAGCGAAAAAAATATTCGATTCGGTGCCCGGTGGTGGTCAACGCAGAAGAGGACGCCCACATCTTCGTTGGAAGGATCAGGTGTTGGATAACCTGACTACACTTGGTGTTTCCAACTGGCGCCAGCAAGCGCAAAACAGAAATGGCTGGCGCAATTTCTTATACGAGGCCAAAACCGACCTTCGGTTGTAAGCGCCAGATAAGTAAGTAAGTAAGTACAGGTTTGCTTATTGATTTTCCTAAACCAAATTTTGGTATTACAAATGATGGCAATACTGCTCGTCGCTTTTTCAAGGATATTGCTACAACCTCTCGTATAACCAAAATTAAAGAAGATCTCTTACAACATTTTAAAAATATATTAAATGCAATCAATTGTCGGCAGCAAATGGATCCAGACAAGTTTGGAAAATATGCACAGGAGACCCTAGTAATTCTCTAGTTATTCCTTATTTGGTAGCTGGAAACCTTTATCTCCAACATTGCATTAGGTTTAAGGTCACGGAGAAAAAATTATAAAGCTAAATTTGTTCCTATAGGGGAGTTATCGGAGGAAGCTTAGGAAGCAAAGAATAAGGGATATAAATATATGCGGCTTCATAACACACGAAAAATATTTATGTACGTTATATTCCTATATGCATAGTATATGTATTAAATAAGTTTTGTGTTTTAGATTAAAAAATTATATTAATTATTCTTGGTTTTTTTGATATAATGTCGATTACGTTTTCGCACGTTACTTGCACGTCGGTCTTCACTTGTTTGGCATCGCAGATACGTTTTTAATCTGCGCAGAGATGAGAATAAGCGTTCGAAATCGGAACGGTTGCAAAAATTTGTAGGAACCAATGTATTGATGGGTAGAATTGCTTGCTGCAGTCAATAAAGCACCAATAAATGATTTCGCTCGTTTTTCTTTTGGAAACTTCGAACAGTGTCTGCAAAAATATAGAGTTCATATAAGGTGTGAGTCAGGCCCGTAGACAAGGGGGGGTTTTTAGGGTTAAACCCCCCCCCCCCTTATGGTCCAAAAAGTATAAAAAAATTATATATCAGCATTAATATAACTTTGTCAATTTGCGAATACTTGCTGCTCGTGCGTCTTTTTTCTCTTACAGTGCAAACTGCAAGTGTAAACAGCAACAGCGAAAACATCAACATGCTTAAGTATCGAAAAAAGTTCAATACATTCAATTGAACTTTGTCTACCACCAGCAATTTAAGAATTTATTGCGTTAACAGGTGTTACGTGAAAGTGGTGAAATTTTGATTGAGTTTCGTTAGATAAGCTTAAGAGTTTCTATTGTTAATTTTACTGTGCCAAAACTACAAAAATAATTCTACTTAATTGGCTGCAGAAACCAGAAGTAAAAAAGGCTAGAACGGTGAAAAGTAAGTGCTTGATTTAAATGATTTTTTTTCCTTTATCAATGCGTAAATGCGTTAAAAAGTTGCCGAATATTTCTGAATGTTTGAAAGCTGTGTTTTTTTTTTTGGTAGTGTGTTTGCATTGATTGAATATTAATGGATTAACTTTTTGCTTGATGCGGAACCGAAAAAATCCGAATAATATTATATTTCACCTGTATTGCAGAAAACGTTCAAGAAACTTTGGAATCTGAAAAGTCTTCAGAACTTCCTTTGTAACCTGCAGTTGAAGAAAGCTTTAATGTTGACAGCTATGTGGAAAGCGGTAGTACAAGTTGTGGTATTAATATTTTACTTTTAATGTTTTTAACTCTAAGTTTGTGTGTATGATTGTAGAAATTGTTCCAGAAATATCATTTGATTCATCGGAACTACCTTCGACTTCGAGAGTATATCAATGTCCAAATAACGATATTTCCAAGTTGATGAGCAATATTTCCGATTCGAACCACCTTGAAAGTTTTCAAAGCATTTATGTGCCTCCGCAAATTTTAATTTTCCTGTCAGCGGTTCTCGCAAACTCCGATTTAAGCATTCTTGGTTGAACCGTTGGCATTGGTTGGTTTACTCCAAATTGGAAAATGCAGCTTATTGCAAGTTTTGCGAATTTTTTAGCACTGGTTTTGGAGGTGCAGGATCACAACCTCTTGGTAATTTTACCGAATGATAAAAAAAACTTTTTTAAATTTTCTAACCTTTTCATTGTGGCCTTTACGAAAGTCAAGAAATACAAGAAAATGTCGTTATTCTAATCGTGGTTGTTGTTGCAAAATTCGTAGATTAAACACGACGTTTATTTTATATAAAGATGAATTTATTTGTTAATCCATTTATTTGCCTTAAACAAAACTGCGACTGATCGCTACAAATTTATAATAGAATGATCGATAAAATGAGCAAAGAAAACGAATAGAACTCTAAAAGACAAGATGTTAAAAAGTGAACGAAAACAACTGCAAAAGAAATGTCAAAGTTGTTAAGCTTTGAGAAGCGTTGCCAGATGGGCCAAAAGCGCTTCATGAGGATTTATTGAAATAACATATTAACAGAATTCTTAACATTCCGCCCACCTCGTCCAAGAATTGCGACGACATATGATTCGTTCGCGGCTTTGGCCGCCCACCTTATCGGCTTGACTCATCTTGAAGCGGTAAAACAGCAAGTTTTGAAATAGCGCGTTTGAGTGTTGAGGATTGGGTGCGAACAGTGGCAACTCTTACAATACCATCAGCTCCTGTGTGAACTTCTATGACTCTTCCCATTGACCATTGGGATGGAGGAGCACGCTCGTCCCGTACTAAAACCAAATCATCTACCCTTAAGTTATTTTGAGGTTGGTTCCACTTTCGCCGCACATTTAGTTCTTGCAAATATTCGCAGCTCCATCGTCTCCAAAAGTCTTGGTGCATCTGCTGGAGCTGTTTCCACTTCTTAAGTCGACTTGTTTTAAGATCAAGAAGCGTCGGTTCCGGCACGGCGATAAGGGGACCGCCCACCAAAAAATGTCCCGGAGTCAGCGCCGTCAAATCGCTTGGATCATCTGATATGGCAGACAGAGGCCTCGAGTTCATTACAGCCTCAATTTGTTTTAAAATGGTATAGAACTCTTCGAATGTTAGCGTTGCCTCGCCAACAACTCGCCTTAAATGATGCTTCATACTTTTAATGCCAGCCTCCCAGAGACCTCCAAAGTTTGGAGACCCAGGCGGTATGAAGTGCCAAGTGACACCATGGCAAGATACGACACGGGCTGCTTCTTCGAGTTGTTTGCATAATGCTGCGTGGTCCTCTCTTAGAATTGAATTGGCGCCCACAAAGGTAGTGGCACAGTCACTGTAAATGTCACTGCTGTATCCTCGTTGAGCGAAAAATCTTCGAAGTGCTGCGAGAAACGTATCAGTAGTTAAGTCACTGACCAACTCGAGGTGAACAGCTCGCGTGCTAAAACACACGAACAAAGCGACGTAACCTTTGTGTGAGTGGTGACCTCTTCCTTTTGTGGTTCGAATCTGAAAAGGCCCACCATAATCCAGTCCGCAATGAGAAAATGCTTTGGCTGCAGTGCAACGGTGTTTAGGTAGGCTGCCCATAATTTGAGTTGCTCCAGTGCATCTTTGGCGAAAGCATTTCAAACATCGATGAATATACCTTTTGACTGATGATCGTGCTCCTATCAGCCAAAATCGTCTACGTAACTGGTTAAGTGTGATTTGAACACCACCATGCAAGGTGCCTTCGTGGCTCTGGGCGATAAGTAAAGCACTTATCTGATCATCTTTAGGTAATATGGTTGGACATTGTTCGGAAGGGGACAGCTCCGAATTCTTAAGACGCCCATTAAGCCGAAGTATGCCCTCCTCATCAAGTATTGGGTTCAGTTTGAGAAGCTTGCTTTGTGAATTTATTGGCTTACTGTTGATAAGACAAGAAATTTCATTAGAAAAATGTTTACTTTGAACGTACCTTATCCAAAATTTCAGCGACGTGGCACGTTCCGTTGCTGTCGTGTACGATGTTGTATCATGAGGTCGATTCAATGCTGCGTTCGTGAAACGTTGACACCAAGCTGTGACTGCTAGAAGCGTGTTAATACTGGAAAACTTGCTCAGGAGGTCTTCCGCAAATTCGTTCCTTCTGGTTGCAGGTGTGGACAGTAGTGAAACGATGTCTCCTTCGTTGTAAATAGTTCCAATAATGTTTTGATCTGGCCAACTTTCCTTTTTTTCAGATAGCCATGGAGGTCCTTTCCACCAGGTTTTGAGTCCTGCCAACTGCGACGGGAAAACTCCTCGAGACGCCACGTCTGCTGGGTTTGTTTTTGTAGGCACATATTTCCAAACATCGATTGCAGTGAGCGCCTGGATTTGCGTAACACGGTTACTGATATATTGCTTGTGCTGTCCTGGGCTTGAGCGAATCCAGCTAAGTGTTGTCTTTGAGTCTGACCAGCAATAAGTTTGCAGAGATGGAAGCTGCAACGTTCCTTGGATCTTGGCAGCGACTTTAGCTGCGAGTAGAGCACCATTCAACTCTAGGCAGGGCACTGTAATCTTCTTGAGAGGAGCCACTTTTGTTTTGGCCATTAATATAGAAATAATGATTTCACCTTGCGTTGTTTCTGTTCGAAGATATGCCACTGCAGCATATGCAGCAGTGGATGCATCAGAAAAAACATGTAATTGGTAGTTGCTTGAAGCTGGTCCTGATCCAACCCATCTTGGTATTCGAATACCCTCGACTTGTGTTAGTTCGTTGCGAAACTTTTGCCATTCCAGTTGAAAAGGTTCTGGCAAAGGGTCATCCCAGTCGCAACCTGACAGCCATAACTTTTGACTTATAGATTTGCCTGTAATAACGACTGGAGCCAGTAGTCCAGGTGGATCAAAAATTTTCGCCACATCTGAAAGTTGTTGGCGCTTTGTAACAGGTCCTATCGCTGGTGTGACATTTACCTTATAGCCGATGCTGTCAGAGTCACAGAACCAATATATACCCAATGCTTTCGTCTCGCGGTCCAAATTCAGGTCACAGCAAGATTCTTTGTGCATGATTAAATCCACGTTGAGCCTCTGCATGAATTCAGCAGAGTTTGAATTCCATTTTCGAAGAACAAAGCCACCGCTTTGCAATAGTTGCTGAAGCTGAACTTGTAAACTTACAGCTGCCTCAACAGTATCTGCCCCATACAAACAGTCATCCATATAAAAAGCTTCTCTTAAAACCTTTGCTGCTGCTGGAAAATTCTTCTCCTCATCCACAGAAAGTGTATGCAGCACTTTGATGGTCAAGTATGGCGAACAGTTTAGTCCATAAGTGACGGTCAGCAATATGTAAATACACGGTGCACCCTGGTCATCATGCCATATGATACGCTGCATATCGGCGTCTGCACTGTCCACTCGGATTTGACGATAGCACTTCTCAATATCCGCCATAAATGCCACTCGATGTATTCGCCAGTTGAGAATGATTGAGCATAAATTGTTTTGCATTTTAGGACCCACGTATAGGCAGTCGTTTAAGGAAATGCCGGCTTTGTATTTTCTTGCAGCATTGAATACTGTCCGAAGCTTTGTCGTGGAACTAGATTCTTTATACACGCCATGGTGAGGAATATAGCACACTGACGTATTCATAGTATCCATTATAACTGGTTCCATGTGACCAAGATTCAGATACTCAGCCATAAAATCTTCATATAATTCGTTCATGGTTGCATCCCTTTGAAGACGCTTTTGCTGAGCAGCGAAAAGTTTAAACGCGTCTTCTTTCGAGTCTGCAAGCAAGCTCAAGTCACAGGATTCCTTGAAAGGATATCGAACTTGGTATCGTCCTGAATTGAGTCGAACTACAGTTTTTTCGAAAAAGGTTTCGCAGAATTGCTCATCTACCGTAAGTGTAGATGTGGGCTCAATGTCATCGAGCTCGTTGAATTTCCACATTTGTTCTACAAGATTATTGAGCTCCATATGAGTTGTAGCACAAAATGTTGCCTTAAGCTGTAGAGTTGATTCTTTGGCTGAATGTCCACAGATAACCCATCCTAAATGAGTGTTTTGAGCTGTAATCGCACTGTGACTGGATTGCATAATTTCGCCACGCAGTAGAAGGCCGTAAATATCTGCTCCAATGATGACGTCTATGGACCCTGGCTCGTAGAAATTCGGGTCTGCTAGGGTGAGACTTAGGAATTCTTCGTATGGCTCGAGGGCGACGCGCTGGCGTGGCATCAGATGACCTAGTCGTGGTAGAATGAGCGCTGAGCAAGCGATGCTAAAATGAGGTTCCGTTAGAGATGTTAAAGATAATTCGACCAACCCAGTAGATTTGCTGACATTTGATCCACCTACACCAATAACTGGAACTTGGACGCGCGTTTTTCGCAGATGAAGCTGTTGCGCTGCAAATTCGCTGATAAATGATGCTTGAGAACCGTTGTCTAGTAACGCACGTAATTGGAGGTAATGGCCAGATGTCGATTTAACTCCAATTAGAGCTGTGGCAAGCAGAACTGTTGTAAAATCTGCACATGGATTCTCACCTTTTCTTTGTTGTCGTTGACATATTGGGGTCATGCTTGCATGATGCATTGCGACTCCTTTTGATTGATCCTCTAAACTGTCATGCAATAATGTGTGGTGCTTTTGCATGCACCTTTGGCACAAGTAAGATGACTTGCAGTCGCTGAGTGTGTGATTGGATTTGAGACAATTTTTGCAAAGCTTAGTCTTTAATACAAAATCCAATTTGTCTTGAGCCGAACGTGCCTTAAATGATGCACAGTACATCAGCGCGTGCTTTCCAGAACAGATTTGACAGCGGCCGATGTTGGTTTGATGGTTGCGTATAGAATGAGGCGTTTGGACCTTATTTGCGTCCTTTGGTTTTGACTTATTGGCCGACATCACTGCTTCTAGGCCCTGAATCCGATTTTCCAAAAAGCTCATTAACTCTTGCATGGTTGGGATTACGCTGGTGGAGTCAAGAGACATTTCCCAATCCCTAACAGTGACGGGGTCCATACGCTCTGATATGATGAACACGAGCCAGTCATCCCAGTGCTCAGTTGGACGGCCAAGCTGTTTCAACGCACGAATAGATTCCGTGACGCAATCCATCATTTTTTGCATGATGGCTGCAGACTCTACATGCATGGTTGGCAGCTTCCCAATGTCTCGCATGAAGGATTTCACTAGCCTGCGTTTGTTGTCATAGCGCTGCTGTAACAGGTCCCATGCAATCTGAAAGTTTTGCTCAGTGACACTAAGATTTCGAAGTACTGCTGCAGCCTCACCCTGTAAGCTGCTCTTAAGGTAGTGCATTCGCTGCACGTTGGACAGCGACTCTTCCTTGATCACGCACGTGGTGAACATGTCCTTGAAGCTCATCCACAGTTGGAATGACCCATCAAACTTTGGAATTTCAATTTTAGGCAGAATTGTCTTCACTGAATTGTTTAGGCAGGTAAGTGTGTGATCAACAGAGCAGTGATTCTCAGTCTTGTCTACGACTATAGCCTCATCGATGCTGTCATTAAGCTCTCCAAGAGCTTCACAGTATGCTGCTTCGATTTGTTCAAAACGTGTGTCATCCAGCACCGCCTTAACAGCTGCTGTCTCAGCATCTGTTGTGGTCACCAGTCCTGCAACGACGTCGACAGCAGCATTGTATCGCGCCCAATAATCTGCTAGCAGTTGTCTTCTAGCAATGAAGTATCCTCGGGTCTTCTTTTGTTTTGAGACTTTTCGCGAATTTGTGGCGAAGTTGCTGATAAGCTTTGCCAAGCACTCTTCTTTAGCCAATGCCATGTTAATACATGAAAATTCTGAAAAGTTAACGTTAGAAATGTGTGATTGAATAATGATGATGCAATCGATGTGTCATCTGTTGCAACGATTACGTAATTGCAGCGTGGTTTTCCTATCGCCAAAATGAAGTTCGTTGTAAAGCAAAAAAAATGTTTTATTTTAATTAAATATATACGCAAGGAAAAGGTTCCCCGCAAGGGATGCCAAAATGTTGCAAAATTCGTAGATTAAACACGACGTTTATTTTATATAAAGATGAATTTATTTATTAATCCATTTATTTGCCTTAAACAAAACTGTGACTGATCGCTACAAATTTATAATAGAATGATCGATAAAATGAGCAAAGAAAACGAATAGAACTCTAAAAGACAAGATGTTAAAAAGTGAACGAAAACAACTGCAAAAGAAATGTCAAAGTTGTTAAGCTTTGAGAAGCGTTGCCAGATGGGCCAAAAGCGCTTCATGAGGATTTATTGAAATAACATATTAACAGAATTCTTAACGATGAATTCTTAAAGAATCGTTTTGTTCAGATTCTTTTCATCCAGATATGGAGTATTTCGAATATATGAATTCTTCACCCAGAGTATCTTTGGACTCTTTATCCTTTACCTCAGAGGATATTTTAAAATATATTGGTTCGATCGATGAAGATTTTAGCGCTGGACCTGATGGAATTCCTGCCGCAGTGTTAACTCAATGCGGTTCAATTTTGTGTCAACCACTCTCTTTGTTATTTAATAAATCTATAAACGAAAGTTATTTTCCACTATTTTGGAAAAAATCATTTATTAGTCCTATTTATAAAAAAGGTTGCAGGAATGATGTTATTAATTACAGGCCCATTGCTAAAATGTCATCGATTTCGAAATTTTTTGAGCGAATCGTGTATGATCGAGTAAAAATTCACTGCCGTGAAGTCATAACAACTCGTCAGCATGGTTTTGTTAATGGCAGATCTACGGTATCTAATCTGCTCGATTTTACAACGTTTTGCTTAAACACCATTGAATCTGGTTGCCAGGTCGACTGCATCTACACTGATTTTAGCAAAGCATTTGATAAGTTACCACACAATTTAATTCTATTTAAACTTAAATCCATTGGATTTCCACAATATTTTGTAAACTGGATTTAATCGTATTTGAAAGAGCGATCTTATCAAATACGATTCCGAGGGGTTTTGTCTACTGAGTTTATTGCGTTATCAGGTGTTCCTCAAGGAAGTCACCTTGGTCTACTTCTGTTTATTTTAGCCATGAATGATGTGACCCATATCATTAAAAACTCTTATTTGCTTTTTTATGCGGATGATATGAAAATATACAGAAAAATAAATTCTCAAGACAATTCAGCCCTACTCCAGTCCGATCTGAAATCTTTTGAAGTTTGGTGTTCTAAAAATAATATGTTTCTTAATCCAGATAAATGCCAAACTATGACCTTTTCGCGAAAAAGGAACAATTTAGTTTTTGATTATAAAATAAAAGATACTGCTTTATGTCGTGTGGATTAGATGGGTTTTTTTTTTCAAAAGTATTCCAGAACCTGCCTGCAAGGCCAGATTCTGAATTTTTGATGTAATATAAGCATGTGACGCAAAAAAAAATTCAAAAAATTCGCAAACTGGATTGGCGCCGCTAAAAAACGTGAATTTGAAGAAGTATAAAATGGATGTTTCAAATCGAGTTTCCTATTTAAATTTTAGTCCTACAAAAACTCTTGACTATAACATATCCTAATGTAAAATCGTCCGCTGGACCCAAATATGTCATCAGATTCTTAAAAAAATTAGTCTTTGACCGAAAATTGGCCTACTTTATTAGGAATTTTCTAATTTTTTCTTTCGATTTTGAACAAGAAGCTTTACCTTGGCCAAGGTCGCAGAAACTTTCTCAAATTAAAATGCTGCATTATTGTTGGCCTTTTTAAGAAGTTTAGGAATAATAAAAAAATTATTCAAATCGGGCCATTTTTATGGCAAAAAAACGATTTTTTTGTTGAGCTGACGTTTGGGCAAGGATGGAATAATCGTCATTCTAACACGCTATGGCTGTTTCACTACGTTGGAAATACGTTGTTAGAAACCCGTTCGACAACTGTCATACATTTTGGACAGTTAATCGAGAATTGTTTCAGTCCATTTATCTTTTGAGGTAATTTAGCAAGCAGTTCAGGATACTTGTATCGAAAAAAAAATAAATATGGAATATCATATATTTAATTGTTGAGTTTAATTTTATGACGCATTTGAAGTTGTATTTAGTGAAATGAATTTTCGCGTATTAATGTTTATAGAAAATACTTTGAGATTCTTTCAAAAAGTAACATTGCCAACGTTCGAGCATGTGCTAAGCCGTTTGTTGCATCTAAAGGTACTGGACAATTTGACGTTGAATCAAGCGTCGGTGAATTAGTGAAAGTTTGGTCAAATTTATCCATTATAACGGTGAAGAAATTGAACTTGTTGAAAAGTTGCATTTGGAGTATTAAAATCTTCGTATAAGCAAAAATCACCGAAATGCTGCAAGAGTCAAAATTTATTTTGAAATACAAAAAACTATTTAATATTGTTCCTATGTTCCTTCCTATTGCTCCATGAGCTTTCTAAACATCGATATAAGTTGTTGGCTCATTGACGAAATTAATTTACGTGCTGAGGAAATGGTCAGTAAAATTGTTGTCGTGAACGATTGTGCTGAAAGCACAATAAATTTAATAACACGATTCAATACAAATGTTACTAACTTAGAATCCGAAAAACAGTTGACTTTGCAAGTGGTAGAGGAACACCAAAAACTTTAACCATATAATATAACAAAGAATGACATCATTTCACATTTTGCAGAAATAAAAGTGAATTAAATCTATTCAAAAATAATTATTTGCTTAAAAGTCGGCTCCACAAGAAAATAATATGCCTTTACTTCAGATTAACTTCGCTTTGTTTTCTCAGTGGCGGATCTAGAATTCGTCAGAGGGGGGCTGAAACTAGTTTTGTATGGAGGCTGAAACGTCTTTTTGGACTTTTTTTCATTTTTTCTCATACAAAAAATTCTCTAAGGGGAGGGCTAAAGCCCTTTCAGCCCGTATGTAAGTGCGCCACTGTGTTTTCTGCATATTTGCAATGATGTCTGATAATGACGATGAACAAATTTATGTTTTTAAAATTATTGTAAATATGCAGATAACAAAGGGAAGAAAATTTTATAAATAAATAAATTTTTCTCAAAAGTCAGCTCAACAAAAAAAATCGTGTTTATGCCATAAAAATGGCTCGATTTGAATAATTTTTTTATTATTTCTAAACTTCATAAGAAGGCCAACAATAATGCAGCATTTTAATTTGAGAAAGTTGCTGCGACCTTGGCCAAGGTAAAGCTTCTTTTTCAAAATCGAAAGAAAAAATTAGGAAATTCTTAATAAAGTAGGCCAATTTTGGGTCAAAGACAAATTTTTTATAAATCTGATGACATATTTGGATCCAGCGGACGATTTTACATTAGGATATGTTATAGCCAAAAGTTTTTGTAGGACTTAAATTTAAATAGGAAACTCGATTTGAAACATCCATTTTATACTTCTTCAAATTCACGTTTTTTAGCGGCGCCAATCCAGTTTGCGAATTTTTTGAATTTTTTTTTCGCGTCACATGCTTATATTACATCCAAGATTCAGAATCTGGCCTTACAGGGAGGTTTTAGAATATGTTAAAAAAATGTATGGAACCCAAAACCCATCTAGTGTGGATGTCGTTAAAGATCTGGGAATATGTATGGATTGTAAGCTTTCCTTTAACATTCATATTGATAACATTTGTAAAAAGCATATTCTATGCTGGGATTTATTAAACGCTGGGCCAAAGAATTTAATAGCATGATTACGACTACAACGTTGTATTATGCAATAGTGCGTCCTCACTTGGAGTACGCAAGTCAAGTTTGGTCTCCAAGTTACAATGTGAATGTTGATCGAATAGAGAGAATCCAAAAATGCTTTGTTCGGTTTGCCCTAAGGGGCTTAAGTGGATTTGACATTTTAAACTTTTAAAAATGCAATCATTGAGTGAGCGAAGGAAGTCTGCAGAATCGTCTATTTGCACCAACTCATCACCGGTGTTTTCGATTCTCCAGAACTTCTTTCTCTTATAAATTTTAACTCTAATCGTAGAAGCAGTAGAAATGCTAATAATTTAATTTACTTACCATAGTAGAGTAGAACAAATTATATGTTAACTGCTCCTTTAAACCGTATGAGTAAATTAGTTAACAATTGTAGCTTTTTTGATGTTAACTTCTCTAAAGGTCAACTCAAGAGTAGATTAAAAACTATTGTGTAATTGCAAGGTTATGTTTTTGTATGGTTAGTCGTGATGTCTTGTGTTGTCCTTGAGACTAACCATATTTTGGTGGGTAAATTTTTCTCACATTAGCTTATTTTGAGCCACTAATATCAATATCGTTGAAAATTTCAAAGATTTTTGGGTTGTGACTTTGAATGCGTTATTGAGGAGAATGTGCGAAAAAGCTGTAGTAGCTAAACTCGATTGTTATTGCATGTAAGACCAGATATTTACGCTACGACAAATCTTGGAGAAGACCCTACAAAAACAAATCGACACACACCATCTTTTTGTCGATTACAAAGCTGCCTTCGACAGTCCAATAAGGAATCATCTATATTCCACCATGTCTGAATTTTGTATTCCTGCAAAGCTCATCCGCCTTTGCAGAATGACACTGAGCAACACCAGCAGCACAGTTAAAATCGGGAAGGACCTCACACCTCCATTCGATACCAAACGTGGTTTCAGACAAGGTGATTCCTTATCGTGCGACTTTTTCAACCTAATGATGGAGATGATCTTCCAAGCTGCTGATTTGAGACGCAGTGGCACGATATTCTACAAAAGTATTATGCTGCTGGCGTATGCTGGTGATATCGATATCATTGGCCATAATACGCGTGAAGTCAGCGCAGCATTCTCCAGGTTAGCGAAAGAGTCGAGTCGAATGGGTCTTGTAGTGAACGCAGATAAGACGAAATACCTAGTGTCAACAAATTAACAGTCCCAGCGTCTTGGAAACCACGTCACTGTTGACAACATCTCCTTCGAGGTTGTTAAGGACTTCGTCTACCTGGGATCCAGCGTAAACTCTTTCAACGATGTCAGTATTGAGATAAAGCGAAGGATAACTCTTGCCAACAGGTGTTACTTTGGGCTGAGTAGGAATTGAGAAGCAGAGCCCTCTCTCGACGAACAAAACTCACGCTCTATAAGTCACTAATCATGCCCGTCCTATTATATGCAGCACAAACCTGGACGCTGAGCAGTTCTGATGAAAATACTTTGGGAGCCTTCGAGAGAAAGATCCTTCGTAAGATCTTCGGTCCAATCTGCGTCAATGGCGAGTACCGAATTTGATGGAACCACGAGATGTATGAGCTGTACGCTGACATCGACATAGTTAAGCATATAAAAATCGAGCGGCTCCGCTGGCTAGGTCATGTTGAGCGAATGGAAAACGACGCTCCAGCGAAAAAAATATTCGATTCGGTGCCCGGTGGTGGTCAACGCAGAAGAGGACGCCCACATCTTCGTTGGAAGGATCAGGTGTTGGATAACCTGACTACACTTGGTGTTTCCAACTGGCGCCAGCAAGCGCAAAACAGAAATGGCTGGCGCAATTTCTTATACGAGGCCAAAACCGACCTTCGGTTGTAAGCGCCAGATAAGTAAGTAAGTAAGTACAGGTTTGCTTATTGATTTTCCTAAACCAAATTTTGGTATTACAAATGATGGCAATACTGCTCGTCGCTTTTTCAAGGATATTGCTACAACCTCTCGTATAACCAAAATTAAAGAAGATCTCTTACAACATTTTAAAAATATATTAAATGCAATCAATTGTCGGCAGCAAATGGATCCAGACAAGTTTGGAAAATATGCACAGGAGACCCTAGTAATTCTCTAGTTATTCCTTATTTGGTAGCTGGAAACCTTTATCTCCAACATTGCATTAGGTTTAAGGTCACGGAGAAAAAATTATAAAGCTAAATTTGTTCCTATAGGGGAGTTATCGGAGGAAGCTTAGGAAGCAAAGAATAAGGGATATAAATATATGCGGCTTCATAACACACGAAAAATATTTATGTACGTTATATTCCTATATGCATAGTATATTTATTAAATAAGTTTTGTGTTTTAGATTAAAAAATTATATTAATTATTCTTGGTTTTTTTGATATAATGTCGATTACGTTTTCGCACGTTACTTGCACGTCGGTCTTCACTTGTTTGGTATCGCAGATACGTTTTTAATCTGCGTAGAGATGAGAATAAGCGTTCGAAATCGGAACGGTTGCAAAAATTTGTAGGAACCAATGTATTGATGGGTAGAATTGCTTGCTGCAGTCAATAAAGCACCAATAAATGATTTCGCTCGTTTTTCTTTTGGAAACTTCGAACAGTGTCTGCAAAAATATAGAGTTCATATAAGGTGTGAGTCAGGCCCGTAGACAAGGGGGGGTTTTTAGGGTTAAACCCCCCCCCCCCTTATGGTCCAAAAAGTATAAAAAAATTATATATCAGCATTAATATAACTTTGTCAATTTGCGAATACTTGCTGCTCGTGCGTCTTTTTTCTCTTACAGTGCAAACTGCAAGTGTAAACAGCAACAGCGAAAACATCAACATGCTTATGTATCGAAAAAAGTTCAATACATTCAATTGAACTTTGTCTACCACCAGCAATTTAAGAATTTATTGCGTTAACAGGTGTTACGTGAAAGTGGTGAAATTTTGATTGAGTTTCGTTAGATAAGCTTAAGAGTTTCTATTGTTAATTTTACTGTGCCAAAACTACAAAAATAATTCTACTTAATTGGCTGCAGAAACCAGAAGTAAAAAAGGCTAGAACGGTGAAAAGTAAGTGCTTGATTTAAATGATTTTTTTTCCTTTATCAATGCGTAAATGCGTTAAAAAGTTGCCGAATATTTCTGAATGTTTGAAAGCTGTGTTTTTTTTTTTTGGTAGTGTGTTTGCATTGATTGAATATTAATGGATTAACTTTTTGCTTGATGCGGAACCGAAAAAATCCGAATAATATTATATTTCACCTGTATTGCAGAAAACGTTCAAGAAACTTTGGAATCTGAAAAGTCTTCAGAACTTCCTTTGTAACCTGCAGTTGAAGAAAGCTTTAATGTTGACAGCTATGTGGAAAGCGGTAGTACAAGTTGTGGTATTAATATTTTACTTTTAATGTTTTTAACTCTAAGTTTGTGTGTATGATTGTAGAAATTGTTCCAGAAATATCATTTGATTCATCGGAACTACCTTCGACTTCGAGAGTATATCAATGTCCAAATAACGATATTTCCAAGTTGATGAGCAATATTTCCGATTCGAACCACCTTGAAAGTTTTCAAAGCATTTATGTGCCTCCGCAAATTTTAATTTTCCTGTCAGCGGTTCTCGCAAACTCCGATTTAAGCATTCTTGGTTGAACCGTTGGCATTGGTTGGTTTACTCCAAATTGGAAAATGCAGCTTATTGCAAGTTTTGCGAATTTTTTAGCACTGGTTTTGGAGGTGCAGGATCACAACCTCTTGGTAATTTTACTGAATGATAAAAAAAAACTTTTTTAAATTTTCTAACCTTTTCATTGTGGCCTTTACAAAAGTCAGGAAATACAAGAAAATGTCGTTATTCTAATCGTGGTTGTTTTTATATAGAATTTTAAACCGATATAAGTTTGCAAGTAAATTATTAAAATAATAATAAAAGATACTTAATTATCGTCATTTTAGAAGTTTGTCTTGAAATTTTTATTTTTTTAGCGTCTTTCTGTATTCCAAAATGACAGTGCAACGATAAGCAAGATATATAGCCGAAACACATTGAACTCAACAAACGACAGTTTTAAAATTATAGAACACACGTTTTTTATGTTAAATGGGTGTGCATCCTTAAGCATACATAGAGGTTGAATTAACAAAAAAAAAAAAAAAAAAAATAAGAAGACTTAATTCTATATATATAAAAATCAAATGCGTGTGCGTTAGTCTTGCTAAGGCTCAGAAACGGCTGGGTCGATTTTAATAATTCCTTTTTTGTATTGTTTGCCTTAATACAGATGTGGTTCAGAAAGAAAGAAAATTACAAAAACTTCAAGGAACAGCGGAAAATTCGAAAAAATCGAAATTGGTAATTTTGTATGGGAATTGCCACATCAGACTACTTTAAATAGCCAACAAATCTTAACGGCTGGACGGATTTAACTCAAATTCGGCACACACATTACTTGAATCCTAAATTAGGTTAAAGCATACTTGGTTTTGACCACGCCTCTTCTTCTGCCCCTTTACAAGAAACGTAAATTATCCTACAGGCGTACTTTTATTAGCGAAACTGTGCGTCTAAATAATTCAAAGAAAATTCTGTCAAAAAACATTCACATATCTTCAAAATTGCACAAAATTTAAATACAGCGTCTTTTTCTAATAACTTCGTTTCCTTAGAATAACAAAAAACTATCAGAAATTCGTATTTCTTACTTTCGATGAAAATAACTCCGTTTTTTTTTTAATATATTTCATCCAATTTCTTTTCGTTGATAAATTCAATTTAAGCACTTAATAAACCATATTTGAAGAAAGCTCCAACGTATTAATTTTTTACTCCAAAAATCACAAAAGCTATCATTTCAATTGTAAACCCTTTTGTAGATATGGCATCTCTGTCATAATTCTTTTAGCATCCCTGTCATATATCTTTTAACATCCCTGTCATAATTTTGGCCGACCTCTGAAATGCAACCCTGCCGATCTGCCATTTGTGACTTCCGGAAAAGACACTTTTCTGACAATCGTTGTAAGGGTAAGACCTAATTTTTAAAGTGCAAAATAAAATCTTTAAAAAGTTTAAACATCTTGGCGTTTTTATAAAAAAAATAAATAAATAAATAACTGGCCATTTCAGCCCTTGAAAGGACTTTGACCTAGCTTCTTATGATCAATTGTGTTGTGCGTGTTATTAAGTTTGTACACAATTGACCGAGAAATGGACCTACAGGCTTAACGCCGACTCCGAACGGCGATGAACGTAATGTTCTTATTCTCAAGAAGCTTTACATTGCATTTTGATTACTCTCTGAGGTTTGCCATTGTCTGCAGAGAGGTGGCGGCCGTACAGAAAAATTATTTTAATTCAAATAATTTTCTGTCGCTGCTGGGGTTCGAACCAGGGTCTCCACAGGTTCTTTGACATAGCGGCCACGCACTTTAACCAACTACGCCACGGACGCCACAAATATAATGGCGTTTTTATACAATAAATAAAAAAAAACTTTACAAAAAATTATTTGTTTGCCCATTGTGAGGATTGATCCTTAGACCACCTCATGGATTCAAAACTAACAGTTGAGCTGACTATTTTTATTCAAATTGAAATGTACTAAAAAAATATTCTAATAGAATTCGCAATAAAATGATATGACAGCACAATCTTTTGAATTCGAATAACAGCAGCCTATTACATTCCGTGTTAATATGGGATATTGGAGTGTTTCATTCAATCAATAATTGAAATTCGATTGGCACCATGTGTTATCGATCATGAATGTTCGGTAAAAAATAAATTTCGGGTGGAATCGTGATTGCTCGAATTTAGGGCGGGACGAAGTTTGCCGGGTCCTCTAGTATACATATATAAAATAAACAAAAATAAAGTAAATTAATTTTTGTTTTATGTATTTGGTGTACAAAAAAGTTTTAAAGTGTTTTTTTTTTAAGTTTGTCGCTTTATTGTGAAAAATTTGTTACAAATTCATTTTTCAAAGTATTGTCCATTTCTAGCCACTGTTTTCCCCATCTTTCTGGTAATTATATAAAAAATACCTTTTCATTTATCGATATCAAAAACTATCGATATTTTTTTAATCCAAAACCCCTCCCCCCCTTAGGTAAATCCTGGCTACGGGCCTGGTGTGAGTATTGAGGGCGAACATGAAGATTTCTATTTTATTATACTCTCACCTTTTCCACATCGCAAAGTTAACTACTTAACAAAGTTCTTCCACAATATCTTTCGTCCATTGATTTTAAAAAGCTTGCATCGTTGTACGACTTTCCTCTGCATTGCTCTGTGCATTTTGTTGGCAAGATATTTTGAATGTTCGACAGTAATTCACCATGGTCCAGAAATCTTGATTACAGTTGATTCAAGAAATGATCAAAAAATTTAATGAAGATTGATCGACAAAAATAGGTTCCGCATTGTCTTCGTAATTATTGCAGTTTAGCTGTTGTCGAGTATGCCTAGGAGCTTCCAGTTTCACACTGACTGCTTCAACTTTTTCCGTGGCCCTGAGGAAGATTTCGTGAAAATTTTTCGCAGAATTTCCACGCACCTCACCTATTTCTGCGTATAAATCGTTTAAATATTCGACGCAGGTACTCAAATCACAATCCATTTTTTGTAGCAATAGGCTTAGGTTTTTCGTCGAGGTGAAAATTGGTTTCAGTCAATGAAACAATAGTTGAGGTTTGTAAATTTCCAAAAGTAGTACGTCAGGTTGTACGCCATCGTATTTTGTATTGCTGTTGTATAATTTTTCCAAAGCTGTGCATATGTGTTGTGCTCGCACAAGACACACAATCACACACATATCAAAATACACTTACACTTTATAAACTTGTTAATAAATATTAATTATTAAATTAGTTATCAAAAACTTGTATATCAAAAAACTTTTAAAAATATTTAATTAGATATAAAAATTTGTTCAAAGAAAAACATGTTTTGTTAGAAATAAAATTTCAAAAATAAAAACATTTTGTGTCCACCACAACTGGACACCTCGTTCGAAAACTTGTGTCAAATCTTTCATGTGTTCTGTTTCGCTATCAAAATGTCATCTAAGTAGACGAAAATAAAATCTAGTCCGTAAAGGACTTCATGTATGAACCGTTGGAATGTTTGTGCTGAGTTTCTCAAACCGAAAGGCATTCGGAGAAATTCGACACAGTAAGGCATCCACTACAGAAACCATACGATGAACCGTTCAAAGCACTGGACAGAACACAAAAAAATTTTACAATTCTTAAAAATAATAACACAGTTACAGTTCACATCGACAGAGTCAAACCAACATTCATGGTCGGAGACACTACAGAAATGCTATCCTCCTCACACAGACCGACAAAAAAAAAGGGACATTTTAATCTCTTGGCCAACTCAATAAATTCTATGGGGGGGAATAATGTGGTGCTCTCACAAGACACACAATCACACACATATAAAAGTACACTTACACTTTATATACTTGTTTTCAAATATTTATTATTAAATAAGTTATGAAATAATTGTAAATCAAAAACTTTCAAAAATATTTTATTAGTTATAAAAATTTGTTCAAAGAAAAATATGTTTTGTTAAAAATAAAATTTCAAAAATTGAAATATTTTGTGTCCACCACATATGTATGGAAATGCATTTTGAAATTGTTTGAGCGAATCGAGCTGCTCCAAAGAAAGAGTTTCGCAGAACATCAAAAGACGTGTTATTTTTGCATCTGAAACAAGGCAAGAATACAATATTTTAAAATCGATCCAGCCTTAGTTAAATTGTGGAAAAAGTTTACTGATTCTTTGTGGGTTGCATTGAAATTTCTAATATTTGGGATTTTACATGCGTGAGTTGTGTATCAGCCTGAAAATACAATAGACCAATTTATGTCGACTATAATAATATTATTATATTATTATTTACAATGGGGTAATTTATGCCAAAAGTGCAGATTAATTAAAAAAAAAAATGTTGAAGGTACATAGTAATGTTAGGAACCCGATGAAAGAAGATAAAACTCTGCATCACTAGGTGAAAGAATAGTTGAAAAATATTCTACCGTTTACCCGCAATGCAATTTGAAAGTCATCATTTTTTTTCTCTTTGAGTGTGCACAGTGACAAACGTGTTTATTCGAAATTTTTCAAGTTTCTTTTTGTGTATTATTTTTAAAAAACTACAAAAACAAAAAGATGGAACCTTCTTGTTCAGGTATTTAAGCAATACAAAATTGAATTTTTTTTATGAAATAGTGTTTATATATATATATTAATTTATTTATTTTAATTTAACCTTAAAAAGTTGGATTTTTCAATATGTTAATAGAGATATAGTTGTGTGTTGAGTGGAATTAAGGAAACGCGTTTCTTCTATAAATTCGAGCTATCGAATCGTTGCAAATTAAAAGCAACATATTTTGGTCCTTCGTCCGCCGGATACTGAAGATTCGCGAAATTAAATAGTTTTTGGTATTCCGCAAAAATCTGAATTAATTTAATTATTTTTTCCGCTTTAAATCGCCGCTTTAAAAAGTAAAGATAAGTCCGCATCGTACCCATATCGCGCGCTTGTGTCACAAACTATAATCGTAGAAATTGCTGCAGCAACCAATTTAGCTGAAATCGCCGAAATTCGCAGTTCAAAAATTCCAATAAAGTTCCGAGACTTTTTAAAGCCTCGAGGTGCTCCACATCGTCTCTAACCCCACTTTCGTGCACGCGATTCATTGCTGCAAGTTTAAAATAAAAGTAATACGAAGAAACAGTGGAACGTAAAAAGTGGTTGTTGTACCTACTTAAGCGATTGTCAACAAGTGCATAGCAAATAAAAGTTGACATTTCTATTTGTTGCTTTTTGTTTTGATTCGCGCATACTAATATTCAAAATGACAAATTCAAGCGTAAAAGTTCGCGATTCTGCACATAATGCAATTAAAAGATATTTACAGGCAAGTAAGACTGATTCCTTCAAGATAGAGATTGAAAAAATTGAAAGTTTTAAGCTGCTGCTCCACGAGCAATCGATTCGGTTCAGCAAAGCACAAGAGGAGTTGGAAATTTCGTGCGGACCTGAAGAGATCGTAATCGAGGAAGCTGTACGTGTGCAAGCTGAAACATGGTACATGGATGCCATGGCAAACTTTAACCGGCTGTCCAAAGAAATACTGCAACCAGCTTCTCTTGCAGACACAGTGCCTTCACCCGCTCCTGCTCCAGCGCCAGCTCACGTTGCTGCTGCCATCCATCTTCCAAAAATGGAGCTGCCTACATTCTCCGGCGATCCAACAACTTGGATGAGCTTCCATGACGCGTTTTTTTCGTTAGTTGACAAGCACGCAAATTTGTCCGATGGTCAAAAAATGCACTATTTACGCAGCTGCTTACGAGGTGACGCATTGCAAGTCATAAGCAATTTCGAAATTTGCGACGCAAACTACATTGAAGCCTGGAAGCTACTTAAGGCGCGTTATAAAGTACTACGTGTCATCGTTGAACACCATTTGCTAGCAATATTTTCAATTAGCAAGGCAAGTAGCAACTCAGCAAGTGGAATAAAACAAGTGCTCGATACAACATTGCAGCATACAAGGGCGCTCACTGCGCTGAGACGGCCAACCGAGTTCTGGGACGATTGGTTAGTTCATGTGGTCGTTTCAAAGCTGGCTTTCGAAACAAGGAAGCAGTGGGAACTCTCCCTTGTCGATGATGAGCTGCCAACATTCGAACAACTGCAGAATTTTCTGCAAGCTCGCTGCCGCTCGCTCGAGATGCTGTCACACACATCTACCGTCGCGTAAAACAATAAATCGAACTTCAAAAGGCCACAAAAGTACTCTACAAATGTTTTACACGCTGTTGAGAACCGCTCTCACCCCCACACAACTCAAGCCGCTGAAAATTTAAGCAAATGCTGGTTTTGCAATGCCGAGCATAAAATATACGCCTGCAATAAATTCAACAATCTTGACGCTGCTGCTAAAACGCACGCTATTAACAACAAAATCGCTTGCTTGAATTGCCTTAGCAAAGGGCACCAAAGGTCAAACTGTCGCAGTTGGTCTACATGCCGCATTTGTCGACAGCGCCATCACACATCCCTTCACACCGCCTTTTCAACCGCAGGCGCCGCCACAACAACTGCTCATACCGCTTCAACCAGTTTGTCAATCGATGCAATCGACTTCGCTTCCACTTTTACACCGCTCACCGCTGCACGTCAACTGGGTGCTACTCGCTATCCCGCTACTACCCGCTACACCGCTGATGCCAACATCTCAACCGCTGTTCATGATAGCATAACATCGCATTATCTATCCGCTGAAAAGGCTATCCTTTTGGCCACCGCAATCATCAATATCAGAGATAGCACTGGACGTTGGCAACCTGCCCGCGTATTATTTGATAATGGTTCACACGTGTCTTTTGTCACAGAAGAATGTGTGCAAAGACTTTGCTTGCCGAGGAAGTCGGCTTCGATTTGCGTTCTAGGAATTGGATCTGCACACGGTGGTAGATCAAAAGGAGAAGCTGTTCTCACGCTTTCACCGCGCTTCTCAGAGAAGCACTTCAAAATCAACATGCTTATTTTGTCAAAAATTACGAACGATCTACCAACCGCTACCATCAAAACATCGTCATGGACACACATCGAAAACTTACCGTTGGCTGATCCGACTTTTTCCACACCTGGCTCTATCGACATTTTGATCGGAATGGATGAGATGGAGCAGTTTTTAACACACGAATTCCGTAAGGGACCACCAGGCACCCCCATGGCGCAAAATACTGCCTTTGGGTGGGTGCTGTTCGGCCGCGCAGATGGTTCAACATGCGCCAATAATTCTGTACAAACTCTTCACTGCGACGTTCAACTTGTGAGAGCTGTCAGCCGGTTTTGGGAGATGGAGGAGCAACCGCAGAAAAAGTATCTGACGTCAGAAGAAGCCTTTTGCGAAGAACATTTCGCTGCAACACATCGTCGCTCGCCTGAGGGGCGCTTCATCGTTGAGCTGCCGTTCAAAAAGGATGTACCTTTAGGTGAGTCAAGAAATATTGCACTTCGCAGCTTTAATCGCTTGGAGAGGCGCCTTTCAACGAATGAAGACTTGTGCCTTCGATACAGCACCTTCATAAAGGAGCTAATCGAGATGGGGCATATGGAACCGGTTTTTGATGTTCCACGTGACAACTTTTATATGCCACATCATCCAGTTTTGAAGGATACAAGCTCCACGACCAAGCTGAGAGTAGTTCTCAACGCGTCTATGAAAACTAGCTCTGGCTACTCTCTCAATGACGCTTTGATGGTAGGTCCTCAGCTCCAACAGGACTTGTTTTCAGTTTTATTGCGATTCAGAGCTCATCGTAATGCCATGTCTGCTGACGTGGCGAAAATGTACCGCCAGGTGCTGGTTTCTGAAGATTTCGTTGATTACCAGCGCATTGTGTGGCGTGAACGCCCTGATGACCCGCTTCAAGACTACCGGTTGCTACGCGTCACATATGGCACAGCTTCTGCGTCACATCTAGCTGTTCGATCGCTACAACAAACAGCTAGAGATAATTTTGAACGCTACGAGGAAGCAGCCACTATCATTCTTCGAGATTTCTACATGGACGATCTCTTAACGGGATCTACATCCGCTGAAACGCTTATTCAGCTCCAAAAGGACATCTCTCAGATTCTCCTCACTGGTGGCTTCAAGCTAAGAAAATGGGCAACAAACTGCAAGCAGTTAACTGCCAGCATACCTGATGCATCGAAACAAGTCTCTCATTTTCTGGCTTATGATCAGGAAGTTCGAGCACTAGGAATCATCTGGAATACTGAAGATGATTTTTTGACGTTTTCAGTGCATTTGAAAGATTCCTTTCTCTCCAAAAGAGCATTTCTTTCGGACGCCAGTATGCTTTTCGACCCACTGGGGATTATAGCACCCTGCACAATAAAATCAAAAATTTGGTTCCAACAGATCTGGAGAGCAGATGTTGACTGGGATGAGCCAGTCCCGCTTAGCATAGCCAAACAATGGCTCGCACACCGCAAGGACCTTGCAATGCTGTCCTCCCTAAAACTCAATCGATGGCTCGGCTTAGCACAGAGTGCGGCAGTTACCGAGTTGCACGTATTCGCCGACGCATCTGAACGCGCCTACGCCGCAGTCCTTTACGCACGCTCGATACGTCTGGATGGCTCAATAACGATCGCTTTGATTGCCGCGCGATCTAAAGTTGCTCCGCTTAAGCCTACCACGCTACCACGATTAGAGTTAAACGCCGCTCATCTCGCTGCAAAGCTTACAAAACAGATTTTATCAAGTCTACAAATCGATCAATATCAACTCTATGCATGGACGGATCCCACTGTCACGCTCGCATGGTTGCAAGGCCATCCTAGTAGATGGTCGACATACGTTGCTAACCGTGTGGCGGACATCCAAGATGTGCTGCCTCCCGAATGCTGGGCACATGTACGCTCTGAGCACAATCCTGCTGATTGTGCATCCAGAGGTGTTAACCCAGAAGAGCTGCTTGAACATCACCTATGGTGGCAGGGCCCGCCATGGTTGCAAGAAACAGACAACAGTTGGAAACGCACATCTGCCATGCAGCACACAACGGATTTGGAGCTTAAGGCGTCTAAAACGGCAGCACACACTGTGCGCCGAATCGACCAGAAGAGAGTTGAAATGATAACCTGCAACGAAATAAACAATGCTGAACTCGCTTTGAAAAAAATCAACAATTTTATTTTTTTTCTAATGAAATATCTCTTTGCAGGGACAACAAACAAGTGCCTCTTCGAAGTAGCTTAGCGCGTCTACAGCCTTTTCTGGATGAAAATGGAGTTCTTCGTGTGGGTGGTCGCATCACAAATGCGCAGATACCCATCGATATGAAGCATCCGATAGTTCTCCCAAAGAAATCACCGCTAGCGACGCTCATCGTGACCGAGATTCACAAATTGACGCTACACGCAGGACCACAAATTATGCGGACAATTCTTAGTCGAAAATTTTGGGTCATTGGTTCCCGAAATCTAGTTCGCAAGGTCTACCGCAGCTGTGCGAAGTGCAAACGCTTCAATCGCATGCCATTGCAGCAGTCGATGGCAGATCTACCGCTCAGTCGCACTTCATACTCACGATGTTTTCTCCGAAGCGCAGTGGATTTTGCTGGCCCGTACTCATACAAGTTTTCTGCCGGAAGAGGCGCTAAATCTGTAAAGGGTTATATCTGTTGATTTATCTGCATGAGTATGGGGGCTATGCATCTCGAGCTCGTTGGAGACCTGACGTCAACCGCTTTCATCAACGCATTCAAGCGCTTCATCAGTCGACGTGGCTATTGTCGTGATATGTACTCAGACAATGGCACTAATTTTGTTGCAGCTGACAAAGAACTTCGTGTGACGCTGCAGAAGTGCCTGGCTGATGACATGGTCGGATCCTACTTCGTCGACTCAAGCATCACTTGGCATTTCAAACCTCCAAGTGCCCCACACATGGGCGGTTACTGGGAGACTGGTATAAAGCGTATCAAATACCATCTCAAACGAAGTATTGGCAAGACGTTACTAACTTTCGAGGAGTTCAGCACGCTGCTCGCTGAAATTGAAGAATGCGTCAACTCCAGACCGCTCTGCTCAAATGCAACAGACGTAAACGATCTCGAAGTCTTGACGCCAGGGCATTTCATACTCGGAGAACCGCTGAAAGCCCTTCCCGATCTAGTAGCGCAAGATTTCAATGGTACGCTGCATCAACGTTGGCACGTTATATCCGCGATGCGACAACACTTCTGGCGCCGGTGGCGTGACGAGTATCTAACAGGCCTACAAGGACGTGCAAAGTGGTATCGACCATCGCCTAACGTTAAGGAGAACGATGTCGTCATTGTTTTCGATCATCGCACCCCGCCTAGCAAGTGGAAGCTTGGCAGAATTTTGAAATGCCACTCGGGAGCAGATGAACGTGTACGAGTCGTTACTATAAAAACCGCTGATGGCATTTGTCTGCAACCAATAACTAAACTTTGTTTGCTGCCAACAAGTAACGATATTTTTCAAAATTATTCTTAAGCTCTTTTCATATTTTTTGGTTACGTATTTTATCATCTTTTCAAACAATGTTTAATGTAATACTTATATATAATTTTTCATTTCACACATAATTAAATAGATTTTGAACTATTCTTAATCATATAGTTCAAGGCGGGCGGAATGTTGAGTTCTTATATGCCCTCCCTTTCTTTGTTTGAGTTTATCTCTGTTCATATTGAATATAAAAATGTTATTTTCTTTTTCTCTTATTAACCCTCCTCTATGTTAAGTTCTCTCATTGAAACTCAGTTGTAATAAAGCAGTTGTCAAGTATAACACGAACGCGTTTCTTCTATAAATTCGAGCTATCGAATCGTTGCAAATTAAAAGCAACAACGATTTTATTTCGAAAAATTAAAACAAATGAAAATAAAGTACAAAATTAATCTAAATACTAAACAGATTATGCTGTTTTTGTTTTTTTTTTTTTTTGTTGTTTACCAGATCTCTTCTTCACTTTTTTTTTTTTTTGTTATCCGCTTTTTTTTACACTACGTTATGGAAAGCGTCATATTCAGTGCACCTTTCCACAATTAAGGTAGATAGTTGATGTTTCTTTCAAACACCGGCTTTTTATATATTAAAAGAAGCAGATGAATGTGTTAAGCTATTAAATTAAATTATATTTGTTCGATTTTAACACTTATTTTCTGATTTTGATATTAGGAAGACATAAATTGTTTGCCCTGCAGTTTGCAGGGTACATGTGAAATCGACATCATTGTTAATGTTTATTAACTATTGTTATTGCAATCCTTTGTTTTTGTATAAAGTGTCGTTCAAAGCTTGTTTTGTGCAATTTGTAGTAATAACGAAAGTGATGTTCTATACAATATGTAATTCGGTAAAGGGTACATAGCTAATGATTACATTTTGAAGCATTTAGAATTTCAAATTTTTGACTTCGGATTCGTGATCAGCGACCCCACAAACCCCTGTATACAAAATTTTACCTCCATTAAACTTTTTTTGCAGAACATAGCTTGTTCATGGCCACCATTTTAAAGCCGCCATTTTGAATTTCAAATTTTGACTTCAGACTCGTAATCAGCGCCCCCACAAAACCCTGTATACAACATTTTACCTCCTTTTAACGTTTTTTGTAGAAGTTAGCTTGTTCATGGCCGCTATTTTGAAGCCGCCATTTTGAATTTGAAATTTTTAACTTCAGATTCGTGATAAGCGACCCCACAAACCCCTATATACAAAATTTTACCTCCATTAAACGTTTTTTGTAGAAGTTCGCTTGTTTATAGCCGCCACTTTGAAGCCGCCATTTTGAATTTCAGATTTTTGACTTTAGATTCGTGATCAGCGACCCCAAAAACCCGTAAAGTACCATTTTCGTCTCGATAAGTGGCCGCTGTCAATTGATCTCCAAATTTGGCTTTATTACCCCACTGTGCGACGCTAGCAAAAGAGCCGGAAGTCAATCAGCCACATGCAATGGCCTTTTCGCTAAATCGATGATAAATTAAAGAAGTCAAATAATATCAATTCCAAGAATAGATTAAAAACATGAAAAGAATAAAATAATTTATTGACTTAATTTAACACAACTGCGAAGTATTGCAACACATAATTGTAAACTGCAAATTAAGCATTTATATTAAGCCAGGCCCGTAGACAAGGGGGGATTTTAGGGTTAAGCCCCCTCCCGCCCCTTATGGTCCAAAAAGTATAAAAAAATAATATATTAGCAATAATATAACTTTGCCAATTTGCGAATACTTTGCTGCCCGTGCGTCTTTTTTCTCTTAGAGTGCAAACTGCAAGTGTAAACAACAACAGTGAAAACATCAACATGCTTAAGTATCGAAAAAAGTTCGATACATTCAGTTGAACTTTGTCTACAACCAGCAATTTAAGAATTTATTGCGTTAACAGGTGTTACGTGAATGTGGTGAAATTTTGATTGAGTTTCGTTAGATAAGCTTAAGAGTTTCTATTGTTAATTTTACTGTTTTTAGCAAAACTACAAAACTGTGGCGTCCGTGGCGTAGTTGGTTACAGTGCGTGGCCGCTATGTCAAAGAACCTTGGAGACCCAGGTTCGAACCCCAGCAGCGACAGAAAATTATTTGAATTAAAATAATTTTTCTGTACGGCCGCCACCTCTCTGCAGACAATGGCAAACCTCAGAGAGTATTCAAAATGCCATGTAAAGCTTCTTGAGAATAAAAACATTCCGTTCATCGCCGTTCGGAGTCGGCGTTAAGCATGTAGGTCCATTTCTCGGTCAATTGTGTACAAACTTAATAACACGCACAACACAATTGATCATAAGAAGCTAGGTCAAAGTCCTTTCAAGGGCTGAAATGGCCAGTTATTTATTTTTTATTTTATTTTTTACAAAACTGATTCTACTTAATTGGCTGCAGAAACCAGAAGTAAAAAAGGCTAGAACGATGGAAAGTAAGTGATTGATTTAAATGATTGTTTTTTCCTTTATCAATGCGTAAATGTGTTAAAAAGTTGCCGAATATTTCTGAATGTTTGAAAGCTGTGGATTAGCTTTTTGCTTGATGCGGAACCGACAAAATCCAAATATTATTATATTTCATCTGTACTGCAAAAAACGTTCAAGAAACTTTGGAATCTGAAAAGTCTTCAGAACTTCCTTTGTAACCTGCAGTTGAAGAAAACTTTAATGTTGACAGCTATGTGGAAAGCGGTAGTACATGTTGTGGTATTAATATTTTACTTTTAATGTTTATAACTCTAAGTTTGTGTGTATGATTGTAGAAATTGTTCCAGAAATATCAGTTGATTCATCGGAACTGCCTCCGACTTCGAGAGTATATCAATGTCCAAATAACGATATTTCCATGTTGTTGAGCAATATTTCCGACTCGAACCGCCTTGAAAGTTTTCAAAGCATTTATGTGCCTCCACCAAATTTTAATTTTCCTGAAAGCGGTTCTCGCAAACTCCGATTTAAGCATTCTTGGTTGAACCGTTGGCATTGGTTGGTTTACTCCAAATTGGAAAATGCAGCTTATTGTAAGTTGTGCGTATTTTTTATCACTGGTTTTGGAGGTGCAGGATCACAACCTCTTGGTAATTTTACCGAATGATAATAAAAACTTTTTAAAAAAATTTTCTAACCTTTTCATTGTGGCCTTTACTAAAGTCAGGAAATACAAGAAAATGTTTTCTAATCGTGGTTATTTTTATATAGAATTTTAAAACGATATAAGTTTGCAAGTAAATTATTAAAAAAATAATATAAGAGGCTTAATTATCGTCATTTTAGAAGTTTGTCTTGAAAATTTTATTTTTTTAGCGTCTTTCTGTATTCCAAAATGACAGTGCAACGATAAGCAAGGTTTATAGCCGAAACACATTGAGCTCAACAAACGACAGTTTTGATATTATAGAACACACGTTGTTTATGTTAAATGGGTGTGCATCCTTAAGTATACATAGGGATTGCAGTGTCACAGCGGACGCTGTGTTATTAGAATTAACAAAAAAAAAAAAAAAAAAAAATAAGAAGACTTAATCTATATATATAAAAATCAAATGCGTGTGCGTTAGTCTTGCTAAGGCTCAGAAACGGCTGGGCCGATTTTAATAAATCTTTTTTTGTATTAAAATTACAAAAACTTCAAGGAACAGCGGATAATTCGAAAAAATCAAAATTGGTAATTTTGTATGAGAATTGCCACATCAGACTACTTTAAATAGCCAACAAATCTTAACGGCTGGACGGATTTAACTCAAATTCGGCACACACATTACTTGAATCCTAGATTAGGTTATGGCATACTTGGTTTTGACCACGCCTCTTCTTCTGCCCCTTTACAAGAAACGTAAATTATCCTACTAGCGTACTTTTATTAGCGGAACTGTGCGTCTAAATAATTCAAAGAAAATTCTGTCAAAAAACATTCACATATCTTCAAAATTGCACAAAATTTTAGTACAGCGTCTTTTTCTAATAACTTCGTTTCCTTAGAATAACAAAAAACTATCAGAAATCCGTATTTCTTACTTTCGATGAAAATAACTCCGTTTTTTTTTTAATATATTTCATCAAATTTATTTTCGTTGATAAATTCAATTTAAGCACTTAATAAACCATATTTGAAGAAAGCTCCAACGCATTCATTTTTTACTCCAAAAATCACAAAAGCTGTCATTTCAACAAATAAAAAAAAACTTTACAAAAAATTATTTGTTTGCCCATTGTGAGGATCGATCCTTAGACCACCTCATGGCTTCAAAACTAACAGATGAGCTGACTATTTTTATTCAAATTAAAATGTACTAAAAAAATTTTCTAATAGAATTTGCAATAAAATAATATGACAGCACAATCTTTTGAATTCGAATAATAGCAGCCTATTACATTCCGTGTTAATATGGGATATTGGAGCGTTTCATTCAATCAATAATTGAAATTCGATTGGCACCATTTGGTATCGATCATGAATGTTCGATAAAAAATTAATTTCGGATGGAATCGTGATTGCTCGAATTTTGGGCGGGACGAAGTTTTCCGGGTCCTCTAGTATAAATATATAAAATAAACAAAAATAAAGCAAATTAATTTCTGCTTTATATATTTAGTGTACAAAAAAGTTTTAAAGTGTTTTTTTTCAAGTTACTTTTTTCAAAGTATTGTTCATTTCTAGCCACTGATTTTTCCCAACTTTCTGGTAATTATATAAAAATACCTTTTCATTTATCGATTTTTAAGATTTTTTAAGTAAATAAAAAGGATAGTGATAAAAATTCAGGAAATCGTGTATTAAAAATAATAAATAAATTGGCGTAGCTGGTTAAAGTGCGTGGCCTCTATGTCAACGAACCTGGAAATCCAGGTTCAAACCCCAGCAGCGACAGAAAATTATTTGAATTCAAATAATTTTTATGTACGGCCGCCAACTCTCTGCAGACAATTGCAAACCTCAGAGAGTATTCAAAATGCCATGTAAAGCTTCTTGAGAACAAGAACATTCCGTTCATCGCCGTTCGGAGTCGGCGTTAAACATGTAGGTCCTGTTCTCGGTCAATTGTGTACAAACTTAATAACACGCACAACACAATTGATCATATGAAGCTAGGTCAAAGTCCTTTCAAGGGCTGAAATGGCCAGTTATTTATTATTTTTTAAGATTTCAATCCAAAAATTCAAATATTTAAATGCGAGACTGACTACTTCTTTTAGATTGACTGTTCAGGAAAATTTATTTAATACTGTTGTGGATGTAAACTTTTGGCCCCGTAATACAATTGTTCATGAATTTGAATTCAAAAACAAACTGCGTGTTGAAAATGTTTTACACTTGCCTCGTCCTTCCAATAGTCCACAGTACCATACAAAAAACGATTAAAAAATCATAAGTCTAAATTAGAGCTTGTGTATCAAAACGTTAGAGGTCTCAATTCTAAACTTTTCGATATTTTCATTAACAGTTTTGATTTTGAATATAACTTTATAATTTTTGCTGAAACTTGGCTTCGCTCTAACGTATTAAGTTCTGAAATAATGTGCAATAAGTACCAAATTTTTCGTAAAGATCGCTATGATAAGATCGGTGGTGGCGTTCTGATAGCTGTCCATAACTCCCTTGCTTCTGAGGAATTAACAATTCCTGGCACCAACGACCTGGAGTTTATTTGTTAAACTAAATAATAATACTATTTTTCTTACTTGCTCTTTCATTCCACCAAAAATTCATTTAACAATTTACTTAGATCATATTAACACCATCGAAACTCTCCATAATATGCTTAAAAATATGGATACTATCATTGTATTAGGTGATTTCAACTTACCTTCCGTGTCCTGGAGCTTGTCCGATGATTCCGCATTTCTTACTCCTATTTCTGCCTCTGATTGGATAAATTATTTCTTAGATAAGCTGTCTGATCTGTGTCTTCAACAGGTTAATAATATTCTTAATAAAAAATTATAGATATTTTGACCTTGTATTTGTACACAGATCCAATTCTGTAAATCTCCATCGTTCGAACGCAGTTTCTTTTCCGGAAGACGATTATCATCCAACTTGTTGTGGTTCATTCAAGTGACGTAGATAACTCTATGCCACTTGAATGAAACACTGACCTGCCTCAGAATATGAAGCGATCGGCGTTCATAAGCAATGCGCGAAATTGAAGTTCAATTTCAAGCGCAAGCACCGGCTAGCGTTAAAAATGCAACGGTTAGCGGAAAAGATCGAAACAAATGCAAGCCAACTATTTCGGCTGCGTCTCTGTTATTAAACCCTTAACATTATCGCGGAAATAAATGAATGCATGGTGCTTGCGTTTCGAATTGCGTTGTTCTATGTATGTTTCTAGGTCAATAAACCGCACTGTTGACGAACTTATGTCCAAATGTAGCACGCGAAAGTAAACGGTGTCAAATATCGAGGTGACAAAAATGCAATGCAGGTTGGTAAGCAACTGAATATATATGTCGGTATGTGCAACTTGCAAATATGTAAGTTGGTAAGTTTTTAAGTTGTTTAATATTAGGTTTGTATGTTTGTATGTATATTATTTAAAATGTTAGTTTGTATATTATTTAGCATGTAAGTTTGTATAGCAATTAGTACGTAAGTTTATATATTATTTAGTATGTAAGTTTGTAAATTATTTAGCATGTAAGTTTGTATAATATTTGATATATAAGTATATACAATTTTAGCTATTGTATTTGTTATGTAATAGGTAGCAACTTCTAGTGCGGAAGTTAAGATGTAAAGATGAAAAATGTTATAAATATAAAAACAAAATGTAATAAAGAGCAGAGTTTTTGGTGAGGTGAAACACACCATAGTAAAAACAAGTGTAGTTTCTTTTGATTTAAATAAAAGCTGAAATAAACAGAGGGAAGGAGCAGTAACCAGAAAGAAGAAGACAGGATAAAGTAAGAATAATATTATCAACACATAAACACTCACACAATACTCTCACCTAAACAAACATACATTTAATATTAACACATAAAAGGAACACAACATTTATGGCGCAGCCGGTAGTCCTTTTTTAAAAAAAAAAGGATAGTGATTCGAACTCAATAAACGGTGTTCTAATAAATTAGTGAAAATTATAACTACCCACAGATTCTGCGATTCCGTAGCCAATTCTTTGTAGTTGACCGGACCCTCCAGAGTATAATTAAAAAGGTTTCAAACCAGTAAACGTGTGGAATTCAAGAGATTTTAGAATCAACCGAGTGAAGTGATCGCGGATATCTGCGATTATGTCCGATTGCTAAAATCAGGAAACAAAGCAGGTGAATCAATTTCAGTGACTCCAATAAAATAAAAACGTTAGTTTTATGACCTACATGAAAATAAATTAGATAGATGAGGAAATTCGTCAGGGTTTAATGGAGTGCCAGCACGGATCAGAAAGAAAATATACAGAATTAACAGGAGAAATTAGTAGATTCGCAGAAAATTTATGGAACAGGGCAAGAATTATTATTGGGAATAAAGAAAATTTTGCGTTATTACAGTCAAAAGTAAGAGAGAGAAATATAACAAAAGTAGAGGAACTAGACGTTGTCTTCGATTATTTAGAATCATTTTACGAGCATAAATTAGCTAGCCAAAGGGAAAATTTTGAAGATTTGAAAACAGAGTTTGAGGCATTAAAGAAGAAGTTGACAGAATTGGAAAGACAGCAGATAGAGGAAACCGAGAGAGCCCAAGAATTAGATTTAGAAAACGAAAGGCTGAGAAAATTGTTGAAAACTAAAAACATTTCTAACGACATCATCGAGAAATACATTAATCATTTAGCAAGGGAAGATTTCGAAACAGTAGAACAAGCTAGCGCTAGAATAAGAGAATTACAGGTACAGAATCGACACTTGCAAGAAGAATTGAAGCTAGCAGCAGAAACATCATTATACCATAAGGACGCAGGGGATTCAGAGGACAATTTGAATACTAACGCAAACTTTTCTAAAAATATATTAATAAAATCCAGCATAATGAACATATGCGAGTTATCAAAAACAGTTTCGGGTCTCGTACCTCTGTTTTCCGGGGCGGAATCCAGTGAATTGCACGCAGAAGTATATAAGTTTATACAAGGCACAGAATTAGCTCTTCAGGGCGTAGGTAAAGAGAACCTAGATAAAGTTATTCAATGTGTAAAGTTAAGATTATATGGAGATGCTTTTGAGTTGATTCGGTCTAGGCAGTTTAACACGTTAGGTGAATTACACCTACTAGTAAAAAATACGTACCTTAAACCAAGATCATTAGATGCAGTATGGCAGGAATTATAACAGGCAGTGCAAAAACCAGGAGAGGAAATTAGGCAGTTTGCTAGAAGGCTGAGTAGTCTTAGAATAACAGCGGAAGAAATAATAAAAATCAGATATAAAGATGGTGTGTCGGCACTGTTAACTGAGTTAGAGAGAACCATGCTTACAGCGTTCAGGGTTGGTCTGAGAGATCCTACACTGAGGACACACATGTTAGGAGTAAACTCAGAAACATTTGAGGGCATAGTGGAAGAAGCAATAAGTGCATTTGGAATAATAGAAAGAAGAACAAATGTGACAGGGAAATTTGCATTTAATAAAGGGCCATTTGGACCAACTATGAATAGGGTTGAAGAGGAGCACAGAGAGTATCCAGTGCCAGGGGCTAATTCACTGCCAGTGAGACAAATGTTAGGAAGATTTGAGGAGGAACGAAGTAGGAGTATTAGACCAACATGCTCATTTTGTAATAGAGTGGGTCACACGAGAGATGAGTGCTTTAAATGGAAAAACCAAGCATATTGTCAAAAATGCAGAGAATACGGGCATGAATGTAATTTCAACAGTTCAGCTGGCAGAAATTCAAATAAAAATAACGCAAACAGAATGGATAACAACTTTAATAAAAACCAGAATAACAGCCAAAGTAGGAGGGATAGCAGAAGAATTTATGTGGAAAACAAAGAGGTGGTAAAATGTGAATGGTGTGCAAGGGTAGGACACACAATGCAGAATTGTTTTGCGAAGAGGGACTTCGATGCGAACCAGGGAAACTTTCGAGGGCTCAGCCGAGGCCAGTAAGCTGGGAACCCAAAAATTTAAGTAAAATAAGGCCAAACATAGTGGTCACAGATAATTTGACGTCAGAGGAGATAGTAAATATCTGTACTACTAAGCCAACCGATAAAGTATCGGCAGTTAATATAACAAAAGATGATCTAGTTAAACTAATAATAACTACATCGCAGAGTTTCGTCAGTTTTTTAGTGATGATAGCATGCATCACAATTTGCATATGCAATTCTATAATAACTATAATAAATAAAAGTATAAAAAGTTTATTAGAGAAAAAGTCGTATATAAATAACGCCATTTTTTTTTCAGGTCGTTAGTGCAGTTAATAGAAATTAAACTGAAAAACCTCAAGATAGAATTAATGAAAAATCCTAAATCCTATTACAGAAATATGAAAAACTCATTTTGTCACGCGAATTTAACATTCCAAGAAAAAGTCGAACAAGGGGTATGTTTTGGCATTTCCAATGTGAATGATGTGTTCGTAGAGATCCCGTGTCGGGACTCAATTAACGGACGACTCATTTTACTTGTAGATTCCGGGGCTGATACCAGTTTAGTTAAACAAAACAAGTTGAAGAGCATGTTTAATAGAGATACAAGTGATATAAAAAATTTAAGCGGAGCATTTGGAGGCTTCGTGAAAACACTTGGTTCTCTGAGGATTAAACATAAGGAAGTAGAGCACCTCAGTTTTAAGTTACACATAGTGGCACTAGAACAAGGGTTGCCTGCGGATGGCATATTAGGGCGTGACAACCTTTGGAATAAATCCATTATTAATGCGATGGAAAAAACGCTAACAATATACGATTCATGTAGGGAAAATATTTTAACATTACCTTTAAAACAAATAAACGAGTTGAGTTCCGTAAACTACAACGACGAAATAAAAATAAAAGCAAGAACGATACAAACAGTAAAGATTCCACTAAAAACAAAAATTCCTGTAGTTGTCATCCATAAGCAGGAAATAGCACCAGGGGTATATTTAGGGGAAGTAATAGTAAATGTTACAAATAAAATGACACACGTCTCAGTCCTAAACTCAACAGAAGCTGACTTTGTAATACCCAAATATTTTGAACCAAAATATTCAAATTTCAACAAGTTCAAAACTAATAATAGTTCAATTTTTAGCGTGAAAGAAACAAACATAAGTAACAGAATTGAAAGACTGAAAAAGTCAATTACATTAGACGCAAATTTAAATTCAGAGGAAAAAGCATCAATAGAAACTTTAGTGACTTCGTTTCATGACATTTTTTTGTTAGAAGGAGATCAGTTGTCATGTACGTCTGCATTGAAACATGATATTCAAACGCAAGTAGATCAAGCCCCAATTAATCAAAAGCAATACAAATTGCCCCACATGCATAGGGAGGAAATACAAAAACAAGTACAAAAACTTTTGGAAGACGACATAATTAGGCCAAGCAGATCGCCATGGAATTCACCCATGCTCTTAGTACCAAAGAAGGCGGGGAAAGATGGTAACAAAAACTGGATATTAGTCATTGATTATAGAAAGTTAAACGATGCTACCATTAAACAAGTTTTTCCAATCCCTCGTATCGACGAAATATTAGACCAACTAGGTCATTGCAGATATTTCTCGACTCTAGACTTGGCAAGTGGGTACCACCAAGTACTCGTAAATGACAAGGATAGAGAAAAAACAGCCTTTAGCACGTCATTAGGGCACTACGAATTCAATAGACTGCCATTTGGACTAACTGGAGCACCAGCTACGTTCCAACGGTTAATGAATAACATACTTACAGGGCTGCAGGGGATAGATTGTTTCGTATATTTAGATGATATTGTTATATACGGTAAGAATTTACAACAGCATGAAGAAAGATTGGGGAAGGTATTCCAAAAACTTAGAGAAAATTGTTTGAAGTTGAACACAGAAAAGTGTCAGTTTCTGCGTCGTGAGATAGCGTATTTAGGGCACAAATGTTCAGAACAAGGAGCTCTGCCAGATCCGCAAAAACTAGAATGTGTTAAAAGTATTCCAGTACCAAGAAATAGGAAGGAGGTTCAGGCGTTTCTAGGCTTAGTAAATTATTACAGGAAATTTATAAAAAATATGTCGAAAATCGTTTTACCAATAAATAATTTGCTTAAAAAGGACGTCAAATTTCAGTGGACGAATGACTGTCAGCAAGCTTTTGAGGCGTTAAAGGAAGCAGTAACCTCATCCCCAGTTTTAGCTTATCCAGATTTTGAAAAGACCTTCTTATTAACTACAGACGCCAGTGGAGAGGCACTGGGCGCTGTTTTATCACAAGGAAAAGTGGGCGAGGATAGACCAATTGCTTTCGCGAGTAGGGCATTAAATAGCGCAGAAAAACGCTATTCAACCATAGAAAAAGAATTTTTGGCCATTGTTTGGGCAACCAAAAATTTTAGGGCATATCTTTTAGGAAGACCATTTAAAATATACACTGATCATCAACCCTTGAGGGGAATAGCAAATCTGAAGGACCAAACATCGCGGTTAGCACGATTTAGGCACAAGCTTTCAGAGTATGAATACGAAATTATTTATAAGCCTGGTAAGCGAAATTTAAATGCAGATGCTCTAAGCAGGATACCCCAACAGGAAGAGGACATAGTAGTAGTTCAAACAAGATCAAAAACCAAGGAAAAAAAACAAGAGAAGGAAAGGGAAATTAAAACGGAAGTAAATTCAGAGAAACCAAGCGAACAATGTGATGAGTTTTTAGACCAACGGAATGAAAAGAGAGTCATTTTAACCGATCCAAAAGATATTAATAGAATTTTGCGAGATTTTCATGATTTGCCACTAGGTGGGCACCAAGGAGCTTTAAAAACATATTTCAGAATAAGGCAGGAATATAAATGGAAGGGGATGCAGAAACAGATTAAGGAATATGTTAAAAAATGTCAAAAATGCCAGATCAATAAATGCTCTAAATTAACAAAAATGCCCATGGTATTAACGGACACACCCACACGTCCATTTGATAAAGTTTACATGGACATAGTGGGTATCCTACCAGAGACTGTGTCGGGCAATAAATACATACTAACCTTTCAGGATGATTTTTCGAAGTACATGGCATGTGTTGCAATACCAGATGCTGAAGCTAGTACAGTATCAAAGGCATTCTTCGACGAGATTATAACTCGTCACAACATTCCAAAAGTACTTATAACTGATAACGGTTCAAATTTTGTGTCTAAGTTATTTTCGGATGTGTGTAAAGTGTTAGGGATTAAAAAATTACACATAACACCGTATCATCCACAGGCGAATGGCTCGTTGGAAAGAAGCCATCGTCCATTAGCAGAATACTTACGAAGTTTTGCTAAGGAGGACGGGTCGAATTGGGATCAATGGTTAGCATCTGCTATGCATGTGCACAATAATACACCGCACATGAGCACAAAGCAAACACCTTTTAAAACCTTGTATGGATTTAATTCAGAAATGCCAACGAATCTCACACGTAAGTGTAGTCCGGTATATAACACCGAAGATCCTTCGAAAATTTTAAAATACCAGATACAAAGAACTCACGAACTGGTAAGACAGAACCAGGAACGAGCGAAAGAAATGTCGAAAAAACATTATGATAACTATTTGAACCCTGTAGAATTTAAAGTGGGGGGAAAGGTTCTAATGAAAAATCAGGCAAGGAAAAATAAATTCTCTCCAATATGGCTAGGGCCATATGAGGTCAGAACTATAATAAGTCCAGTCACTACCGAGATTGTAATAAAAGGAAAACCTAAGAAGGTACATAACAATTTATTAAAGGTTTTCCATAATACATAAAACAATCAGGAAAATTAGTTAAATTTTTTTTATTTTATAACGTAAAATATAAACTAAGAACAATTAAGAAATTTAAAAGATTTTTTTTATTTTATTTTAATAAAATACAAAGTTAAATCTGATTTAATACAGTAACAAAATTAAGCTAATTCGAAAAGACAAGACTGGGAAAGAAAGAAAATTCCATCGAATAAATATGAGTTGGAGGTTCAAATTTTGATGACCACGCGTTATATTGAGATTTTTGTTTATTCGTAATCGTAAACGCGAAGAGAATACGAAAAAAAAAAAAAAAAAAAAAAAAAATAAAATTTTAGAACTATATAACCAATAATGATTATGTATAGAAATACGTTATAAAAACAAAATGCAATATATAAAATTATGTTATGATATCGATAAATGTTAAGTTAATCAATTATATAAAAATAGATTTAGCACGACGAAACAATGATATGGGTCCTAGGTTTTATTTGGATTGGATGCACCGGAGCGCAACATGCAGAGGTGGCCAGCTTGGAGACAACACCAGTTTTCCTAGAAACAATACACGAGGCGATGTTCTTTTCCGAGGAATGGACTATATTAACTAAGTTCACACCGGTTAAATTGGATGAGGTGCTAGAGACATCGGAGAAGTATTTGCAAGATGAGGAGAACATGTGCAGAACTTTAACAGAAGTGTTCGCAGCAAAAGAGTTTTATTTATCCTGTGTTGCTCCTCTAAGGGAGACAAGAACAATACTAGTAACACTGAAGAAAAACGAAGAAGTCATGGCAACAATGAAAAACCAACGCAGAAGCCGGCGATCAGTTAATTTTATTGGAGAGGCGCTCCATTGGGCTTTTGGAGTGATGGACCACAATGACGAAGAGAAAATTTCGGAGCATCTAAGGGACATAGAAAACAGAGAAAGCCAGACTTATGAGATACTTAAGAAGCAAGTCACTGTAATGGAGAATTCTTATAAGGCCGTGTCTAAACCTTTATTGACGATAATGAAGGAGGTAGAAGGTTTGCAGAGTATCATGAGCAAATCATACGAAGAACAAAGCATGAAGAATAACGAGACCAACAGACTTTTGGGAAAAGTAACGCTCAAAATGGAGTTATTGGAGAGACAGGCGGTAATTAATGCAAAGCTGGTAGAAATTCAGGGGCAGCAGGCGCAGGAAATTGCAATATTAGACGATTTGATTAGAGGCTTCTTGCATCCCACAATACTCAACGCAGAGGATGTGCATAAATTGATGGGTCAGTTTACTATGGAAGGAAAAGCAAAATGGTTTATGGACAAGTCATTTGAGGTACATCAGGTAGTAACGGTGAAGGCGTTTCCTGCAAATGGCAGTTTTGTGGTAGTGGCAAAATTACCTCTACCCGAGCGGATGCGGTTCAGCATGTACAAAGTATACCCAATTCCAATATTCACAAAGGGGCGATGGGACCTAATGGCGAAGACAACGTATGCCTACATGGCGGAGTCTAGGAATAGAAGGCAGTTCATCGGGCTTTCGAAGGAAGAGATGTCGAAATGTATCCAGATGATAGGGGCCGACATGAGTGAAATACGACTATGCCGACTTCCGGGAAAGGTACTCACGATGAATAGTCCTGTCTGTGAGGTAAGCCTACTACAAAATCTTAACAGACGAGAAGAATTCTGCCAGTATGCGGCTATTCCCCCAGTTAAAGGATTTCTGGTTAAAATGACAGTGTCAAATAGATGGTTATACAATTTCCAAGTACCGGAAACATTTGAAGTGACGTGCGACGACGAAGTGAGTACACTCACTCTGACAGGATTTGGCTACGTTACCATAACACAACGGTGCACAATCCGAAATGAAGAGATGATGTTGCCATACGAGACACCACGACTCCACAATTACAACATAACACAACGCGTAGTAAACAGTGCATCACTCATAGAAACATTAAAGTCTCAATGGACAGAGGTGTTGAATGAAACGGACTCGAGATCCACACACTTGCCTGTTGTTGTTTCTGATCACGAGAGCATGAAAACGGAGTTACAGGACGGTCAGCGCAGTTGGTCTGAGTTAAAGACGATTCTCGAACAAAGGAAAAACAATGATAGCCTATTTCAAATACACAGAATAACGACCGGGTCAGGCATTGTCTTTGGGTCATCAACAGTCATCCTGATTATTATCATAGCGGTATTCATCTGTAGAAAGAGGAGAGTTGCAACAACATATACTAATAAAGAGCCAGCAAGACAAACACAGCGAATCCGGAAAGAAGATATACATGTACAACATCACACAGCATCACAGCGAGAGCCGGTTCGTACGGTAAAGAAAGTCAAATACGATCTCACAGGAGGAGCATCTCGTATTCTGGAAATGAGTCAAGGAGAGGAGCAGGAAAGAGAGACTTCAACAACGCCACAGCGAAAAGCATCTATCCGCTCAGCCAAAATACTGGGACCCACTGAAGAATCGGTTTTTTAATTATCCAATAGTAACAGTATAACAATTAAAAGTAAGAATAAAGAAGCTCATGACAAGAATGCATTACAAACTGTTGTTTATTGGAAAAAATTACATGTATAATAAATTAATGTTAAGAAGACGAAAAATTATTGCTAAAAAAAAAAAAAAAAAAAAAAAAAAAAAAAAAAAAAACCCTCGCAAAAGAGAAAAATCAGTTAAGAATCACAAAACCAAAAGAAATGTGTAGAAAATTTGAATAATACCTAAGTAAGCACAAAACATTCTAAAAGTTGAAAAAAAAAAAAACGTACAAACATACATAGTGCAGAAGTAAAAACTAATAGTAAAACAATAATATCGAGATTCTTTAAGCGCGCATGAAAAAAAAAAAAAAAAAAAAAATTATCGCTAATTTAACAGCATAATTTTTTCTTCCGAAGGGGGGAGGAATGTTGTGGTTCATTCAAGTGACGTAGATAACTCTATGCCACTTGAATGAAACACTGACCTGCCTCAGAATATGAAGCGATCGGCGTTCATAAGCAATGCGCGAAATTGAAGTTCAATTTCAAGCGCAAGCACCGGCTAGCGTTAAAAATGCAACGGTTAGCGGAAAAGATCGAAACAAATGCAAGCCAACTATTTCGGCTGCGTCTCTGTTATTAAACCCTTAACATTATCGCGGAAATAAATGAATGCATGGTGCTTGCGTTTCGAATTGCGTTGTTCTATGTATGTTTCTAGGTCAATAAACCGCACTGTTGACGAACTTATGTCCAAATGTAGCACGCGAAAGTAAACGGTGTCAAATATCGAGGTGACAAAAATGCAATGCAGGTTGGTAAGCAACTGAATATATATGTCGGTATGTGCAACTTGCAAATATGTAAGTTGGTAAGTTTTTAAGTTGTTTAATATTAGGTTTGTATGTTTGTATGTATATTATTTAAAATGTTAGTTTGTATATTATTTAGCATGTAAGTTTGTATAGCAATTAGTACGTAAGTTTATATATTATTTAGTATGTAAGTTTGTAAATTATTTAGCATGTAAGTTTGTATAATATTTGATATATAAGTATATACAATTTTAGCTATTGTATTTGTTATGTAATAGGTAGCAACTTCTAGTGCGGAAGTTAAGATGTAAAGATGAAAAATGTTATAAATATAAAAACAAAATGTAATAAAGAGCAGAGTTTTTGGTGAGGTGAAACACACCATAGTAAAAACAAGTGTAGTTTCTTTTGATTTAAATAAAAGCTGAAATAAACAGAGGGAAGGAGCAGTAACCAGAAAGAAGAAGACAGGATAAAGTAAGAATAATATTATCAACACATAAACACTCACACAATACTCTCACCTAAACAAACATACATTTAATATTAACACATAAAAGGAACACAACAAACTCTTGAAATGCCAAAGAAAAAAATAGTAGTTTTAAACCTTTAAACTAATGAGCTTAAGTCTCTAAAAAATTCCAAAAATCGCTTATTTAAGAAATATAAAAAATCTGGCTCTACGGAGTAACAATTGGCGATAAATTTCTTTTGCCTAATACAGATTCTATATTAGACAAATTAGGACAAGCCCAATACTTTACTAGAATTGATCTAGCGAAAGGGTACCACCAAATTTTAATCAAAGAAGAAGATATACACAAAACTGCTTTTGTTACACCACACGGTCTTAATGAGTTTTGCCGGATGCCTTTAAAACAGTGTCGGGCAATTTCGAATTTCCTATTCACACGTGAATAGGCTGCTTTTCGCTGCCGACGCACTGCTATCACACCTACGCTGTAAGCAACTTCGTCAAACGTACGAGCAATGAACGAACAATGGCATTCGGCCGCACAGTAAGATAAATTCTCTCAGCACAAAGCATGTCAGTTGACGTTAAGCATTCATGAAGGCAAGATCTCGCTGCGCAACTGTTTTACGAATCTGTTTAACGTACACACAAAAACAAAATATTTACCGAACAATGGGAATGCGATTATTTTTTCATAGAAAATATAAATAATGAAGCTCAATGCTTAATTTGCGAACGAATTATTTGTCGTTCTGTAAATATGTATTTGCAAAGACACTACTCCACTTGTCATGCAAATTATAATTCTTTTTCAGGTGATGAAAGAAAACTTAAGCTTTTAGAATTAAAAGCTGAATATTTTTTAAAATATATGGTTGACGAAGTTCCGTACAATTATAATAATAACAAAAAAAATTATGAAGTTCATGATAAATATAAATCAGAATTTACAAAAGCGGCGTATGCAGTTTCATTGGCCTTGGCGAAAAAATGCCGACCATTTGACGATGGCACATTTTTTAAAGATTTGAGCCATACAGTTTTAAGTATTTTTGGGGAGCAAGGAAAGGATATGCAAAAAATTATTGAAAAAGTTCCTTTATCCAGGCGAACAATAACACGCCGAACGGAATGTATTAGTAAATATATATATTTCTGTACTAAAACTAGGATAATGAATTCAAAATTTTTTTCTATATGTCTCGATGAGAGTACTGACATAAACAACACAAGTCAACTAATTTTTTAGTTGCCTCTTTGCCTCCTATACAAAGTGACTTTATCAAAAACTAAAAGCGAATATCTATACCCCCACGTTTGAAAAATATAAAAGGGATATATTAATTTTGTCACTCCGCTTGTAACGCCCATAAGGAGGCGTAGCAGGCATAGAAAAGTGTATATATTCTTGATCAGCATCACCACCCGAGTCCATTTAGCCATGTCCGTGTGTCTGTCCGTTTGTCTGTATGTCCGTCTATCTGTCTGTCTGTGATTTCGATTACAGCCGTAATTTTCAAGCTATCATCACGAAATTCGATATTTAAGCTTTTATTTAAAATATAAAGATCAAGTTCGAAAATGAGCCAAATAGGACAAAAACCACGCCTACCTCCCATACAGGCGTACCTCCCACGCCTACCTCCCATACTTTATCAAAAAACAAGAGGGGATATTTTCTGTTAAAACTATGACGAAAATGTTTTTACAAATAAATATTTTGTTGACTGCTTAAAACTTTGAATATATTTTTGTTCGGCCGTGGGGATATTTTAACTGTGTCCAAGTTCAAGATAATTTCTTACTAGTTTCTGTTAAAACTATGACGAAATTTTTTTACAAACTTTTTATTGATTGCTTAAGACTGCTATAATTTGGCTCGGTAGTGGGGGTATTGTACTTCGGCCCATTCGGAGAGCATTTCTTACTAGCTTTTTTTTAAGTTCCCACCCTGAGATATTATAAAACTCCATAAAATTGACTATTTAATGAATTCTTTTTATAAGTGTTTTATGAGTCCTTTTTGTGAAGTATCATAAGACATGCTTAAAAATGACTCATATTTTATGAGGGTTCACAAAATGTTTATTGGATAGCATGAGAATCTGCAGTTCAGTTATTGTACTGTTTTCAACGATTTTTTTTCTTCACAGTGTAAATTGAAGCAGATCTGCCACGCTCTCTCGGGCACACACACAAGTATGCATGTTTATGTGTTAGTTTGCCCATCACTGCTTTAAAACTAAAAAACGCACCGGATACGTTTCAACGTCTTATGCACGAAATATTAAGAGATTTTATAAACATAACCTGTGTTGTCTATTTAGATGACATTTTAATCTTCAGCACTACACTACAAGAGCACATAAAAGCATTAAGAGGTATTTTCAGAGTATTAGAAGAAAAAAATCTTAAAATTCAAGTTGACAAATTCAATTTTTTGAGAAAACAAACCGAGTTTCTCGGGCATGTATTAACAAAAGATGTCTTGTTAATACATGCCAAATACTCAGACATACAAAAGTATGAAGCCAAATCCAGATAAGATAAAATTTATAGAAAAATAATTACCACGAACAGAAACACAAATAAATAGTTTTTAGGTATCACTTGCTATTATAGAAAATTTGACAAAGATTACGTGAAAGTAGCATAGCTAATTACAAAATACTTGAAAAAAAAATTTTAAAATAAACATAAAGATCCCACGTACACTGAAGCCTTCGAAAAACTCAAACAACTAATTAGTTCTCACCCAATTTTACGGTACCCCGATTTTTAAAAAACATTCACTTTAACTACGGATGCGTCTAATTATGCAATTGGTGCATTTATATCACAGGGAGGACATCCTATATGCTTCGCGTCCAGAACGCTTAATAATCATGAAAAAATTATTCAGCGACAGACAAAGAATTTTTAGCTATTATGTGGAGTGTAAACTACTTTAGGCCATATCTGTATTGCAGGAAATTTAAAATTATAACAGATTATCAGCCAATAAAATTTCTACATTCAAAATACAGAGGAAAGATATGTCCCCAAGACACCAACGGTGGTTGCTTAAGTTAGGAGAATACCAATTTACTATTGAATACATAAAAGGTAAAGAAAACATTATAGCAGATTTTTTCAGCAGAATTCATAATAACGAGGAAGCTATTAAAATTGTGCAAGATGAGGAAAATGCTTGCACAGAATTTTTCCAAAATTGTGAATATAATGAATCTGATTTAAATATAATTGACAATATAGATCACGCTGATATATCAGTACACTCAGTACAGTAGACAGTAGACTAGACAGTACACTCAGCTGATGAAGACTTGGGTGATCATTTCTATTATTAACAAGAAATTGTTAATAAATATAGAACTCAGTTAATTCTAACCAATAATAAAATAGAAGAATTTAAAGCAATAAACGGAAAACGAATTATTTTTATCGCAGAAAGTGATTTTGATAATATGGGAGACATTTTTAGGAGATATATTACAAAAGGCAAAATAGGAATATATTCAGAGTTATCTGACCACCAATATAAAAAAGTTCAAGAAAAACTAATAGAAATGTATTCCAACGATAGTCAAATCAACTTCACTAAGTTCACTATGAGAGCACAAGACGTCGAGACAGAAGTAGAAGCTACTAAACAAATTGCGTTCTACCATGTGAGAGAAGCATGCATTCTGGTATCTAAGAGACGTATAACCAACTAGAAAACATAATTTACTACCCAAAGTTATTAGAATTAATACAAATAGTAGTAAACCAATCAGAATATGCAAAGAAATTAAATACGACAGAAATATTAGGTGTGTTTTTTTGGCATCGCTATATACGCTTGTCCAAAAAAACGCTCATCGGCGCTTAATATTTCGCTTAAATTTTTTCTTCTGTTCTGTCAAATATTGAACATTATTATTTATAAGCACAAATTGACAAAGTTTATTTTTATCAAACTGTAACACATTTTCTGCTCAAAATGGACAGCTCTGAGGAAACTCAAGTAATAATACTAACAAATTTGTCTCTGCATAATATAGGTCTCAAGAACTCTTCCTTTTGATGCTTCTAGCAGCAGCGGATGTAGAAGGCATCTCAGGCTTCAGTTCTGGTGACTCTGGCACATTGATTGGCTCAAAGAGGTACTCCACTTCCAAGTCAATGTCCACATTGATTTTCTTTCTGGCATGCTTGAATTGAATGCTTGAAGGAGACGGCAGCACGTTTCCCAAGAATGGACAAGTGGTCTCTGTGCACTATACCGGAACTCTGGCTGATGGAAAGAAATTTGATTCATCGCGTGATCGCGAAAGGCCTTCAAGTTCACCATTGGCAAAGGCGAGGTAGTTCACGGCTGGGATGAGGGTGTCGCCCAATTGTCTGTTGGTCAGCGTGCCAAGTTTATCTGCTCACCGGATTATGCTTATGGTAGTCGCGGACATCCAGGTGTAATTCCGCCAAACGCTACACACACCTTTGACGTTGAGTTGCTCAAGGTCGAATAAGTGCAGCATAGCCAAATACAATAACAACAACCACAACATCCAATTTAAAAATAACCCGCAAGAAAAAAAATTACAATTAATTCCACAATAAAAACGAAAGCAATTTTTAACAAGAACTAATCAGCACTTTAATCGAATCTCTTAAAACAATCAACATTCTGAAAATACATCTAAATCTATTTGGATAATCAACACAGCATCAAAATTCCATCGCTGACATGGAGATTAAAGTACCGAACCTAGCCAGCAGCATTTGACTTTATTGAGCAAAACACAGGGTTTTTGATTTTGTAAATTTTTTTCTTATTTAATTTTATATAAATTAAATAAATAAAACGTTTATTTTTGTAAATCAGCACTATGTGCTTCCTTTATTAGTTTAATTAAATCAGTTTGCTTATTTTATAAAATCAGCACTATGTGCTTTACATTGAGTTCAGTTAATGACTGGCTAACTTAAAGCTATTGTTCCTTAATATAAACCTACACTTGAGCCTGCCTATGACCAAGATAGCTTGGTCAGCAAAAAGAGGTTTGCGCGTGCAGCGCTCACTGACTCTAAGTAGAACGGATGCGCGTGTAGCGTATTGAATTTCATGAATAAACAAATGAATGTATTGCAATAATGCAATGATGCAATAAAATATTTCTTAACTCCTCCCTCCGAAATTCCGATCGTCCTCGATTGGTTCAAAAATATGGAATGTCGTTTAAACTTTTGTGCCCTGAACATTTCTTTGTCGGCATCTGAAAGGATTCTGTATTTTGGATAATAATTTCGGTCGTTCTACGTTTCTTACATTTGAAAATTATTATTATGATTATAATCAAGAACAAAAGACCAAAATGTGTGAACATGCTGGATTTTACCAACAAATTCAATGAGCTGATTTTTTTAATATTTTTAATATTTAATTTTCTCATAAATTTCAAAGATAGCACTTCCTCGAACTCGGAACGAGAATTCGAATGCTGTATTAACGCAGGCAATGGTCTCAAGCTGTGGGTTTCAAAAGCTGTAAAACTTAAGTTATTTATTTTAATAGTCTAGTTAAAAAATTTTATCAAAAATGAACCGTTTAAATTTCTTGTATTATTATTAATAGTAAGATTTCCTTTAAAGTCATTTAATAATATTAATCCGTTATTCAATTCTTCAATTTTCTTAATGTGTTCGGTGTTTGTTATAATACAATTGTATGGTTTATTTTCTAATAAGTTCTTAATACAATTTTCATTTTCTAGGTTAATAATTTGATCCTGTTTGCAAATCATTATATCGTTTATTAATTTACAATCATTTTCTATTCCATAATATTTTTCATTACATTTCAATATTTTTTCGTACTTTATTTTAAGAATTGTGTCGTTTTTACTTAAAGGTTTCGTTATAATGCAATTACAAATTTCATTCCCTGTTTTAGGTATTTTTATTACATAAATTAGAATACTTTGTTTTATAGCAATTTGTATGTTGGCAAAATTTAATGATTCTTCTAAGGAAGCAAATGGCATATTTTCTTCTACAAAAATATTGTTTATTTTGTGAGCTTCTTGGTTTGATATTATGAAGGTATTAATTATGTTAGCTTTTGTGAGATGAATTGCTTTATTAATGTTCTCAATTTCTTCCTTTATTATGTCGATTTTAAACTTATATTGTAGTATTAGTGAGGTTTGGAATGCATTACTGTTACTTAGTGTTTTGATTATTGAATTACTGACTTGAGTGATATTATGAATTCTTTCCAAAATATTTTTATTTATAACTAATTGATGATTGTTGTTCTCTATAATTTCTTCAAATTTACTATTGATAGCTACAAGGTCATCATGGTCAGGGCTGCCAGCTACCCATTTCCATGCTGATCCTATAAAATTTAGTGATCGTTTTTCTCTAGTTTTTGGTATTATATTATTAATGGTGACGGTAACACTGTTAATTTCCTCTGCTATGAATGGATATAATGGATGGGATGCTGGGATGTTTTTGATGAAGTTAGTTTCTATGTCCTTTATGATTGTGGAGTATTCGGTCAGATTAATGATATGAAGAATCCTATAAGTTCCGGTTTGAATTTTTCCAATGCCATCCTCAATAGTAATGATTTCAGACTGAGAACAGTCTAGTACTTCAAGTGAACCGTAACAAATAGTTTTATGGGTTATAGAAAGGAGTGCTCTAAAAATAAACAAATTTGGTTTAATTAATTTCTAATCCGGTCTTTGTAAATTATTTTTCCTGATTCTGTTGTAACGGTTGAATGCCTGTTTTCCTTAACTATTTCTTCTTTATATCTTTTGGAAAGTTTAGTTCCTAGTCTTTTATTCTGTTTAACGAATATTTTGTCTCCAATTTTATAATTTATTGTTTCCTGTCTATTTTTGTTGTGGTACTGTAGATCCTGTTCTTGATTTGATTTTAGTTTTTCTAAATTTTTTCTTCTAATTTCTTCTCGATCATTGGTGTTATATGAAGTGGGTCTACCAAAGAATAAATCTACTGGTTTTTTTCCCGTGACTGAATGAAAAGAATGGTTGTACTCATTGACTGACCATTCTATTAGTTCGTCAAAGTTTTTATCTGGGTCTTCCTGTTTTAAGCATCTCATAATTTCCGATAAGGTGGAATGGAACCTTTCTATTTGTCCATTCACCTCGCTTTTATAGGGTGGAGCAGTGAATATTTCAATATTGAATTCATTTTCTAACATAAATTTTATTGGATGTGAATTGAATGTTTTCTCATTGTCAAAAACTATGGTTTTCGGCACGCCAAAATAAAATATTATTTCTCTTAATGGTTTTTTATGTTTTCTATGCTTTTCCCGTCTATTTTCTTTACTACAGCTAATTTGGAAAATTTATCAATGGAAGTAAGTACTTTATGTTTATCTGTTGAAAATATGTCTATATGGATGGTATGACCTGGGTATTCTGGTAAAGGTGTGACGCCTAATTTCGGATTGTTCGGATGTCGATCATATTTATTTTCCTTACAAATCTTGCATAATTTTGTAATTTTCTTAATTTTTTTTTGCCATTGCAGGGAAGTAGTATTTTTCCAAAATCTGCAGTCTATTTTCTTTTTCGCTTCTATGTGCACGATTATGTTCTTCGATTACACGGTGAGACCGCCAAAAAGTTTCAGCCTAAATTCTTAAAAATTCCGAGAGAGGGACATCTTGTGATTATATCGCGACTAGTCCGACCTCTCAGTTCCATCACAATTTTTTTTTAAAAATTCTCAAAGTTAAAAAGTAGGAATTCTAGTATTCCGACTTTTAACAATTTTTTACATATGCTTAGGTTGTGAGAATTTAAAAACAAAATGCACTTTTGTTCAATAGAATTAAACGTTTAATTTAACAGTGCCAAAAGATTTTTGAAAAAAATATATGAAGTGGGTTTATCGCAATGGAGAAGTAAATTTTTCAAAAATTTTGTACAAATGTTAGTCCTTCTTTATTTTTTTTAACAAACAAAACAAACAAAAATCCTTAGTTTTTTTACAGGAATTATTTAAACTACTAAGTACCTTTCAAAAAAGTATAAGATAACTGAAATCAGTTGAAAATTGGAAAAATGGCAGAAGTTTTAAGGTGTTTTTTAAATCGACAATCATCGATTTTTCTGATATACGTTCACAGCGTTCAAACTGCTGCCATTTAACCAAATGATAACGGATTTTGCTCATATATGGATTGTTAGAATGCACAAGCTAAATGCCACATTTTGCGATTCTAGATTTTGTAGAAAATAAAAACGGCGATATCTTATGACTGCGAATAATAAAAGTTTTATTAATTTTTTGGGATAAAAGTTCAAATTTTGATTGAATGTATGTTTGTGCCTTTATTGTAAATTGTATTTATGTTGGTGCTCTTCACAACACCTCATCCAGTACCTAAAACAAACACAAATTAGCAATAAAAGATTGCAAATTTTTATTTTTGTACCGGTCCACCATTGTTTTTGTCGTTTGATGGAAGCGCTCGCCTTGTTCATCAGACTTGGTTGGAATTGGCTGTTCGAATACATCTATATGATGGTGCAGAAAGAGTACTTTAAGCGACATTCGAACATTGCGCTGGTTAAACGCTTCCATAAAATCAGTGACAAGACTTGGTGCTGCGTTTTCTTCTGGAACTGGATGTAGCATTAACAATTCCTCAGAATGTTATTCGGGAAGAAATACGAACATAGTGTCTTGATACACTTATGACTTCTGCATTTTTCGATTGAATTTCAATACTTTTTTGTTGACACAACAGTAGCAGAACTTTTAGCATGACGATGAACAGATTTCCAATCACAGGTATTCCGAATGCCATTACTTTCTTGAAGCCTTTTATGAAAGCCAACATAATGTATTGCAAGGAACATAAAAAATTGGGTGCCCAAGAAACATTTTTTTGCATATCAAGGACAAAATAACTTTTATAAGCGTTTTGAACTTTATCTAAAATCGCTTGACGATATGATTTTAGTGTATATCTAAACACACGTAACAAAGAGTGTTTATTTTATCGCACATCATGAATAAAAAAGTCTGAAAAATATAACAGATGGTAAACCCATTGCATCAACAATTTTCACTTTTTTTATCTGCTCAAAGTACACAATATTTAACTTACCGCAGGATATAACAACAGCAAGGAGCTCTAATAAAATTTCTTTCGGAAATAATTTGGAAAATATGCAATGCACTTGTCACTATTCAAATTACACAATTCCAAATGAAGTAGCACAAATAAGGAGTTTTTCAATCGTAAAGACACTCAGATTATCTCACAACAATGTTGTGATATCTTGTTTGACATCGCCTTTTTTTATTTTCTACAAAAACTAGAATCGCAAAATGTGACATTTGGCTTGTGCATTCTAACAATCCATATATGAGCAAAATCCGTTATCATTTGGTTAAATGGCAGCAGTTTGAACGCTGTGAACGTATATCAGAAAAATCGATGATTGTCGATTTAAAAAACACCTTAAAACTTCTGCCATTTTTCCAATTTTCAACTGATTTCAGTTATCTTATACTTTTTTGAAAGGTACTTAGTAGTTTAAATAATTCCTGTAAAAAAACTAAGGATTTTTGTTTGTTTTGTTTGTTAAAAAAAATAAAGAAGGACTAACATTTGTACAAAATTTTTGAAAAATTTACTTCTCCATTGCGATAAACCCACTTCATATATTTTTTTCAAAAATCTTTTGGCACTGTTAAATTTAACGTTTAATTCTATTGAACAAAAGTGCATTTTGTTTTTAAATTCTCACAACCTAAGCATATGTAAAAAATTGTTAAAAGTCGAAATACTAGAATTCCTACTTGTTAACTTTGAGAATTTTTAAAAAAAAATTGTGATGGAACTGAGAGGTCGGACTGGTCGCGATATAATCACAAGATGTCCCTCTCTCGGAATTTTTAAGAATTTAGGCTGAAACTTTTTTAAAGGTCGAATCGGTCACACAGTGTTATAATTCTATCTTGCTCTTCTGTATTAATAATGTCTTCTACTATTAATTGTGTAAAGCGAATCTTGTAATTAGCAAAGTGTGACGGATAAATTGACTGAATTTTTAACATTAAAGGCTCTGTTGTTTTAATGCCATTGATAACTGATGGATTCAAATATTTTTTTAGGATAGATTTTAGTGTTACTTCGCAGAATTGTTCCTCGACTATTAAATGTCTGTGATATGTAGGAAAGACTATTTGAAACTGATATGAACTATTGAAATCTTCTGAAATGAAAATTTGGTTTTTAAAAACGTTGATCGGTGTTTCAACGGAAGGTATTAAATTTTCGGAAGAGCTATCACTACTGTGAGCAGTTACTGAAGTTACCAAGAAACTCAATTTCCTCTTTGATAAATTCACACTTATCAAATTGTACCTTTAAATGAGCTTTTTCGAGAGTGTCAAAGATAATCTTAAGATTTTCGAAATGCTCTTTTTTGCTTTTGCTAAAAATAATTATGTCATCGATGTACACGTAACATCTGACACCGATATGTTCTCTAAGCACATCGTCTAAAGTACGTTGGAATATAGCAGGAGCATTGCGTAAGCCAAATGGCAATCTCGTGAATTCGAATTTTCCATTAGCAATTGAAAATGCGGTCTTTTCAATATCAGCTTCGTTGAGAGCAATTTGGTGGAAACCGCTTTTAAGATCAATTGTAGAGAAAAATTTATTTGATCCTAGATTAGCTAAAATTGTGGTAATATCCGGAATTGGGTATTTATCTGGTATGGTATCTTCGTTTAGTTTACGATAATCAATAACCATACGAAATTTCTCTACTCCTGAAGCGTCTTGTTTTTTGGGTACAATCCACACAGGTGAATTGTAAGGAGACTTTGATGGGCGAATAATGCCATCTTTTAATAATTCCTCAACTTGTTTATCTATTTCTTTTTTTAGTGGCATTGGGTATGGATAAGTTTTCGAGTATTTTGGCCTGTCACTTTTTGTTCTAATCTCAGCCTTGACATTAGTAACATATGTAAGTTTTTTGTCAGGATCGGAAAATAAAGTTGAACATGAGTAAAAAAGTTGTTTCAAATTTTCACTGTCTTCAGAACTAAGATGGTCTAGCCGTAGCATTGTATGCGTAATGGAGTTTATTTGTAATTGATGAATGGGGTATCTATATTTATTGAGGATTGTGAAGTAATTTTCATTTGTGAAAATAACTGAATTTAGTGTTTTTAATGTATCATTGCCAATTATGGCATCGAAAGTTGTAAGATTGGGTAGAATGTGAAATTTTAGTTTTCCAATCTCATTACCAAAAATATCAATATTTGCGTAATGGGTAATTTTAACTGGACCGCCAACAGAGTTTGCAAAAAAGGGTTTAGTTGGTATAGGATTTCGGATGTATTTTTGTGTAATATAATTTTTGTTCGAGCCGGTGTCTAACAAAAATTTTAACTCATTGCCATTTTTCATTTTAAAACGAAAGTATGGTAATGAGGAAAAGTTTAGTCTAAAAAATTAATATTATCGTTACAAGAATCAGTTTCTTCGGTTTATATTTCGTATTCGGGTTGGTAAAATAGGTGTTCTGTGTCATATTGTTCGGGATATTTTTCGATGTCACTTTGGTCTTCTGGCGGATTAATTTCTATTGTTTCAGTATTGAAAACTCTCTGTATTTTGTTAGGTTGTTGCGTTACTTGAAAGTTTGGTCGCTTATTTGCTTGGCTAAAGTTGTAGTTACCTTGAGGTGATCTATTATAAGACGACTGCTGAACGTGGGGGCTAGATATTAGAGCTTGTTGAAACGGTGGTCTGTTTTGGTAGTTAACGTGTTTCGTTTGAATCGAGCGGTCAATTTCCATCTGAATCGGTGGCTTAGGTGGGAGAGGTGGTTTGAAATATGGTTGTGGTGAGATGTATGGACGATTTTGTCCAGATTGTGGGATAGAATTGGGAATAAATTGAGGGACTGACCTGGGAAATTGTCCATATGAAAGGTTAGTAAGTTCTGGATAAAAGGGTTGCTTCATTGGGTATGATCGCTGTTGTGGATGGTTGAAAATTTTAGTATTTGTTTGCATTCGACCCATATTATAAGCGTGATTAGTTCTATAATTCATATTACCTAACTTCAGGCACATATGGAGAGCTTGTGGTAAGCTGGTGGGCTCTATCACGCTTAAAAGACTTGGTAATACACCATTTAAACCTCTTACGAAGGTGTCCAGAGCTTTTTCCCTGTAGGCTGTGGTCATGGCGATCAACGCTTCTTCGCCTAGTTCGAGACAATCAATTTTATCTAAAATAAGTGAAAGGTATTGATAGACCTGTTGGTAAAATTCTTCTACAGTACGACCGCGTTGCGCAAGAGTCGTCATTTGGTACTCGAGGGTGCTGACGTCCCTTTTGTCCGAATAATGTAACATCAAACATTTTTTTATTTTGCTCCAACTCAACGGAGTACGGTATGACTCTAGGGCCATATCTGCTTCGCCAACGATCTTATGACGAATGGTGTGCAGTATTGCAAAATATTTTGGTGTATCTTTCTTCTGTCCGTACATTAAGAGTATTCTGTCTACGGATTTCCTCCATGAACTAAACTCACCCGATTTTCCAGAAAATTCTCTTAAACCTTTGACTACATCTGGCACTCTTTCAGAAGTCTCAACATTCCTACTAAAGTCTACTATTTGCTCATCAGCTTCTTCTGATTTAAGATTTAAAATGTCTGCAACTGTTTCAGATATTAAACTTACTATTTCCCTTCTTTGGGTAATTGTGAATAATGACGATGTTGTGTTAGTAGAGGATGCGTTCATATTAAGCTTTGCTAGAGTCGCAGCTAGCTGCTCTTCTTGGTTCATTTTATTACTATTTTTTTTTTTTTTTTTTTTTTATATCTTTTAAAAAATTTATTAATATTTAACTGATAAAGGTAAATGCTTCCTTGAGAATTAAAATTTATTTAATGTTATTTTATTTAATAAATTCTCCCTAATTTTAACATCTAATTATAACCTCTTTACATCTAATATTTAATAGTAATATTTTTTCTGACAATCAATACAAAAATTTTTCTTTATTTAAATGCAATATAAAGTGTGGTTAATATTGTTTTTTCTAAGTATAATTATTATTATTTTTTTTTTTTCTCTTACATTAAAAAAATTCCTGATGCCTTCATGTTGTGGACTCTGTTCTGACTGTTGTAAATTTTTCTTTCTAACAGCTGCTTATTTCCAATTGACCGGCTGCTTGCTTAAAGTTGATTCCTTTACTTCGCTATTGCTTTGCTGAATTTTTTCCAAATGGTTGTTTCGTTAAAGCCGTTGTATTCATTCAGTTATTACTTTGTTGATTTTTTTTTTTCGAAATGGTTATTCGTTTCCTTTAGTTGCTGCTTTGTTGATTGGTTGAAATGTTCAATATGGTTGAAATGTTAGCGTTTTATGTTTCAGAAAATATCGCTTGCCACTTTAATTCACTTAAAAGTTTTTGGTTTATATTTCAGTTTCAATTATGATTGCTTGTTATTTTGAAATTTAATTATTTTTATTCACTTTAAAGTTTATGGTTTATATTTTAGTTTCAATTATAGTAGTTTGTTATTTTCAAATTTAATTATTTTAATTCACTTAAAATTTCGCTTGTTGCTTTATTCACTTGAAGGTTAATAGTTTATGTTTAAGGTTCAATTATGGTTGGCTGGACAGTACAGTCCGTCCTTTTTGTTTTGGAACTACTAAGGGGCCAAATCCAAAATTTTCACAGTATTATTATTTTTTAGTCCGCGATATGTTTTATTATTTTTTTAAAAATCACTCGCGGTCCCTGCTCGGGCGCCAATTAAATAAATAAGACGTTTATTTTTGTAAATCAGCACTATGTGCTTCCTTTATTAGTTTAATTAAATCAGTTTGCTTATTTTATAAAATCAGCACTATGTGCTTTACATTGAGTTCAGTTAATGACTGGCTAACTTAAAGCTATTGTTCCTTAATATAAACCTACACTTGAGCCTGCCTATGACCAAGATAGCTTGGTCAGCAAAAAGAGGTTTGCGCGTGCAGCGCTCACTGACTCTAAGTAGAACGGATGCGCGTGTAGCGTATTGAATTTCATGAATAAACAAATGAATGTATTGCAATAATGCAATGATGCAATAAAATATTTCTTAACTTATATAATCTTCTAAATATGATCTTATGGAAATGTCTTTCTTTTTGCGTTATCCAAATAAATCTAGATTGTTGGCCATTCTGTGCAAATAGAACATATTTTTTATTTATTTTGTGACATAAACATGGTTGTTTTTCAAAAAGTGATGCCAATAAATTACGTAGACTATCATTTTCTTGATCTGGCAATAGTGTTTCTATCGGCGACTATGAGCTAAGCGGCTATAATTATCCTGTCTTAGCTAAGCAATTTTTTGTATGAAAAATATTGTTAAGCGCATATAGCGATGCCAAAAAAACGCACCTACTATTAAACAAAAATTTCATAACACAGAAACTCCTTCTGATAAAAATCAAATACTCCAAATAGACACATGTGTTATAAAAAATTTTCACTTTTTAACAATCATAGACAAATTTTCGAAATTTTAAATAATATAATATTTAATTAATATTTAAATAGTCTATCCGTCACATAATAGAAACCATGTAACCATAATTGAACAGTTAGATGACCATTTGTCTAAAATAGGAAAACCATATTACGCGAGTAAACTTATTAAAATAAAGTAAAAACAAGAACAGTTTAAGCTTTAAATCAAAACGACTGTTTGTTCAAATAGCGCATGGAAATATGATCCTTTTGTTTTTGGTTTTTTTCATATGCTCGTCAAATATGCTGACAAATCAACTCATTGCATTGGTTGATTTTGTGCACACTACAATACGCACATATATTTAAGTTTATTTTGTTTGTAACTATATTTTTATTTTTTATTGTATTTTACATTGTATGAGTATTGATTTTTGCCTATAAAAGGACGAAAAACTTAATAAATCTGGCAAGTTAATAATCAAAACTTTTTTGTGTCATAACTTCACACAAACATTTCAAGTGCTGTTTGTGAAACTAAAAATAATTTTAGTCCAAGTCTATGTACTTGGGATATAACCTAAAAACCCTAAAAATCCAAATGCGGATTCAATTATTGGCGCCCCCGGGTGGACACACACTCACACCACAAAATCATCTTTAATCAAACTCCTGCTCGGTTTCTTTGAAGAATATGGCTTCGTTTCAACAGACTTTGGAAGTACAAAAAGGGGTTGCAGACGAAATCCAAAAACTTATTAAAAGCTTTAAGAAGGATTCCCCAGAAAGAAAAAAGACCGTAAGTTACTACAATGAGCGATTGCAGCGTCTTAATAAATATTGGGAAGAGTTCGAAGAAAATGACAAACAGCTTCGAACACTTACTAATAAGCCCATGGAACATGAATATTTTACCATAGGATACTACGACAAAATTAACGATTTAGCAACCAACTGTATTAATCTTTTTCAAGAAGAAGTCCAGCGCTTAAAAGTGTTAAGCAACGATTCTACAGAAAAATACGTAGGGATTTCCACCTTAGCAATAGCAACAGAGCAACAGTCTGATTCAGCTGCTGCTCCTCACAGTCTTCCATCATTTGATTCATCCGCAGCAACAAGTCTTATCAGAAGACAACAAGCCTTGCTGAATTCCCTCAACCGTTATAGCTTGACAAAGTATCCAGATGACCAGTCAAGATTTCATGAGGCAAATATTCTACAAATAAACAAACTTTGGTTGGAAATAGAAACTTTAAATTACAGCTTGTGGGAAAAATGTGAGCAACCAAGCGAAATCGGCTACAATTATGAACAATATGTGCCATACGAAACTCGAGTGTATGATGTTCGGATGCAACTTTCACACCCAGCTGACGTACCACAAGCAAATGTCACAAATCAAGAGCATTTAAGATTACCAAAAGTTACCATTCCCCAATTTGATGGCAATTATTTAAAATGGCGTCAATTCTTTGACTTGTTTTCACAGCTGGTGGATCAGCAAGCGTTGCCAAAAATACACAAACCTTATTGGAGAAGCCGAACAACTCATTAGACATTTGGCTCTCACCGAAAACAATTATGAGATTGCATGGGGAATGTTGCAAGAAAGATACAACAACCTAAGAGTTCTGTGCTCCACGTTAAAGCTGTTGGAACAATCATTTAACGGATTATCTGTGTCATAACTTCACACAAACAGTTCAAGAGCTGTTTGTGAAACTAAAAATAATTTTGGTCCAAGTTTATGTGCTTGGCCTATACCCTAAAACCTAAAAAAATCAAAACGCGGATTTAAATATTGACGCAACCGTAATTTGTAGTGCACCCAAAAAATTATGAGATTGCATAGAGAGTGTTGCAAGAAAGATACAACAACCTGAGAGTTCTGGGCTCCACGCTAATTCAAAAGCTGTTGGAACAATCATTCAACGGATCATCTGTGTCATCAATTAAAAACTTCCATGACACCACGAAAGAGTGTCTGATGTCTCTTGAAGGGCTCGGCATAACAACATCAAATTGGGATCCATTTCTTATTCATTTGTTATTGAAAAAGTTAGATCTACCAACTCATATTCGATATGAACAATCTTTAAAAGACCCAAGAAGCCTACCCACCATGTAGGTCTAGCCAACATCCTGGCCTTCTTGACAGCCCAATTTCAGTCTCTGGAAGCAGTTGAGCACACCAAGATAGAAACAATAGATCTATAGAGTAAATTAATTAATACAACACAATTCTTTGTTAATTTACAAACTAAGTTTATTATAAAAATATTTAGGGAATTAAAGGATTAAAAAATACAATGAAAGAAGTTAAAACGTTGTTCTTAAAACGTGGGCCCGTTAACAAATGTTCATGGTAGCTGTTAATGCATCGATTAACTTGCCAGTACTTGAACTGGAAGTTAAGGTCGAAAGGAATTTTTGATTTGAATTTCTAGTACTTGAACTAGAAATTCCCGATGAATGAAATGAAAACCAAGTTGACTCTTTTGCTTTCTGATTTCAATTAATTTATTAACATTTATTATTAATTATTTATAACAAAATTGCATATAAGTGATCTTAATACATAACTCGCCATAATATAAATATCAAAAAATATCAATAGTAAAAAACAAAACTTAAATTAATGTAAGAACGCTGGCATAGCATATTTTGTGAAGCTACATATGTATATTTTAATATTAAAGCCGCGGACGGAAATTTGCAACAACACAGGTGTCGAACAAAGTGCAGTGAACCTTTGTTCTAATTACTGCCGAATAAATAAAATACAGAATAAAATAAAGACAAATGAATGAATAAAAATTGCTATGCTAGCGTTATTAATGAATGCGTTAAAAACATTGCTGGTTACCAAAATAAAAAAAATGACGTGCAGCAACATCCTCCCTCGCGTTGAATGAATGTTCAGCAATCCACCTGTGGTTTTATATGTCCACACAGAAGCTGTAAGAATGCCGAGGAGCTACTAGTGGCTGGGCGTTAGGAACTACATCTGACGGTGGAAGTTCTTCCATTGGTGAGTTTGTAGGTGCTGCTTGGGTAGACGTTGATGGAGCTCGTCCGTGCTGCCTTTTGTGCCGCTTGTGCATGATAACGATGGTCAAGATGATAACAGCACTTAGGAACAATGCCGAGTAACCTACTGCGAAGCTATGATAAAGATGAGTTTGCAGTTTATTGGAGAAATCGTTGATTTCGTGTGCGTCCAAAATTTCTTGCAGCTTTGACAATTCTGTTAATGTGGGTTCATATTCAATCTCTGTGGTATCCAAGACTGAAAGTGATGCTGGTTTCATTACATTTGCGTTGGCAATGTGTCCAAATGCAGTATAGGAAGTCCTTGTAGATGATGATAGCATCGGGTTGCTTTTTATGGTTAAGAGTTGATATTTTAACACACATCCTGCTGGTAACTCGATAAAACCTGACCCCTCCAATGAGATTCGTGAGAGTTGGTTGTCACATACTGCTGTCATTTGAATTGGGGTTGATAAAGCAAACAACCATCGATTTCTGTCATTGACTTGTATCCAGACATGATCTTCCCTATTCTCAAGATTACAATGTGATCGGGTTTCATTGTTGAACAAACTTACTTCGCAAGCACAAACTTCTGATCCCTTATTGTATGTGGGTTGGTTGTTGGCACATAGATACAATTCGTTTTCCATTCTAAAACAAGATTGTAACATTTCACCTGTGGATGGAAAGTATTGATCTCGATGTACGTTGATTGCCAGAATTGTTGTACGCAATTTTATTGCCACCATAGTGTTGTTAATTTTTGTGGGAATTGGTATCAGCCGGTACAAATTAAATTGATTGAGGTTGGTTAAAGGAACAGTTATCTGGAAAATTGCATGGTTCTCTGTTATCACCGCCTTAACTTTCATAAGCTTGTATATTGATAGGAAATCACCTTGATAGCCTGGGATCTACATGGTTGGGGCTAAATGTGCTGTATTTTTTAAAATTTCATCGTTAAGTTGCTGTGGTGAGAGCAACTGAGGACTGATCTGTCCGTTATGAACATTTGTAAGGACATTTATAAGTGCTGCTTACACTCGTTGTCGTTTGATGTCATAATAGATAATTGAAAGGCTAATGATAAGAACATCTAAAATGTCTGCTCTCTCTGCTCCTCCTGTTCATTATGCCGTAATTGATTTTTGATGTCTATCAATCTTCCTTCAAGCCTTTTGAAGGCCATTTGAGTTGTGGTTTGATCATGTTTGATGATGTTAATGGTTGAATCAACTACCGAGATCTGTTTTTTCATCATGCTTGTCAAATGTTGTTCATTGTCATTGATGGCAGTTATCGTTTGTGACATCTGATGGGCATGTTCTGAGTCTAAAACCCCAAACAACGAGTTGGCCATATTTCCTACAAAATTAAGTGCACCTCTTTTTTGACGGTGGCTTCCTAACAAACCTTTATTAAGGTCTAGCTTTGTATTTGTGCGTTGAAACTGTGTGACTAGTTCATCGCATATTGTTGTTGGCTGTATTTGTTCGCACATGTGATTCATTGTTGTGGTGCCATTTTTTAGTAGTTGGATTTCAGTACGCAATGGTTTCAGATCATAGTACACAACCAGTTTCCATTCACTGTCAATGATTTTGCTTGATCCGATGTATTCAAAGTGAATGCCTGCATTTGGATCAAACTTTGTAATCTTAACTGGATCGCACCATGCTATTGGCAACATTAACAGTATTGCCAATACTGTAATTAAATTGTAATGCCGTGCCGTTTTTGTTCTCCTTGGTGGTTCTTCATTTGTTTCGTCCTTTCGTTTTCTTGTGGTCACATCTTCCCTTGATTCTGTGCCAGTGTTTGTTTCTATGGGTAGTCAAGCGAGGCCGTGAATTGCACGTTTATATGTTCCCGTTGCCGTCTTTACATCAGCAACACGTACTACTCCGTCAGGTCCATTATATACCTCTACAATTCAGCCAAGAGGATAATTACCAGTTCCCGAGTTTAACATTATCTGCTTGCTTTGTCCATTTTTGGCGTTGGTGGAGATCATTAAGATACTCATTGGACCATCTCTTCCAGAAATCGTGTTTTACTTACGACACCAACTTCCATCGTGACAACAGGGATAGTTTTGTTGAGTTTGCCCTACTATCTACTTGGGAGGTGAGTGCTTTTCCTAAGAGAAGATGCCCTGGCGTCAATGCAGTCAAATCAGAAGGATCCGATGAAAGTGGCGTTAGTGGCCGAGAATTCAATATAGCCTCGATTTCTACAATAACAGTTTCCAATTCTTCATAAGTCAATGAAGCTGACGCGACACTTCTTAGTAGAAGATGTTCTGCAGATTTAACTGCAGCTTCCCACAGTCCATCGAAATGGGGAGATCTGGGGGAATAAAATGGAACTGTATTCCCTTCTCATTGCATGATTTCTTAATTTGGTCTTGAGCGTTTAATGAGTAAATTGCTGATGATAATTCCGTTAATTGATTTCTTGCTCCGATAAAGTTTGTTGCGTTGTCACTATTAAAGTTTAGGCAGCGACCTCTTCGACTTATAAACCTTTTGAGAGCTCCAAGAAAAGCGTCTGTTGACAGATCGGTTACCAACTCCATATGAAGTGCCTTGGAGGCAAAGCAACAGAATACAGCTAAGTAAGCCTTAGTTGGCCTTTTTCCTCGGACCTTATAATGCACCCCTAAAGGTCTCGCGAAGTCCACACCAGTGTTAATAAATGGTCGAGCTGGTGTCACTCTTGTAGCTGGCAGGTTTCCCATCATTTGTTGGACTAATTGAGGACGAGCCCTATGACATCGAATACAATGCTGGTCAATTGATCGAGCTGTTGTTTTTCACTTTATAGGCCAAAAACGTTGCATCAAGGTTCCCAACAGCGCTTGAGGTCCACAGTGCTTGTTCTCTTCATGCACTTTGATGAAGAGTAACTTGACCAGCGGGTCGTTGTACGGAAGCACCATTTGGTGTTTAGCGTCGAATGAAAGTGCAGCCGCTTCTAAACGTCCCCCATTCGGAGAATATTCATGTCATCTAGAAATGGTGATAAACTGCACAGTGAACTGTTAATTTTGACTTCATCATGCTGTTTCAAGTTTTGGATTTCTTCTTTGAAGTCATAGGCCTGAATGAATTTGACGATGATCGCCAATGCATGTTTTTGTTCGATTGCCGATAGAACAATGTGTTTTGATCTAGACTTCTGTGTGAACCTTGTATTGTTTATAAACAATGTTCCAATGATTCTTCGAACGTATCCAATGATTCTTTGAAGTGTGCCAAATGAATTGTGATGATTGATTTGATAAATCCATTCTCCATTTGCTTGCCCAGTGAGCAATGATATGGCTGTATCCTTTTTCTTTTCGATGTCAGAAGGAATTTTCAGCTAATTGGACCACATTGGGGGCCATAGTTCTTGTTTACCATGCAGAAACGTTGGTCCCTGAAACCAAAGTGCATCGTCAGCCAATGCCTTTGCTGAACATCCACTGGGTTTGCCTTTGAGCTAACATATCGCCATTGCATAGGTGAAGTTAACATTTGAACTTTTGCTACTCTATTTGCCACAAAAGTTTTGTATGTGGATGATTGTGCATTAATCCAATGAAGTACAACTTCTGAATCGGTCCAAAAGAAAATGGCTTCGTTTTTTATCTGACAATCTGTTTTAATTCCAGCTGCGAGTTGGGAACCGACTAGTGTGGCGCAAAGTTCTAGTCGTGGCAAGGATTGTGTTTTGAGCGGTGCAACACAGGTTTTTGTACATAATAATCGCGTTATTATCCTGCCATCCTTCAACGTTGCTCTTAAATATGCTGCCGCACCGAAGGCCTTTTCAGAAGCATCAGTAAAGATGGGTAGTTGAGTTGATGATAACGGTTCTCCCTTAAAAATGTGTCTGTGTATTTTGAGGTTGTTTAAGTTGCTCAAATTTTCTCGGAATGCTGTGCATGTGGCGTCGAGATCTGATGGTAGAGCTACATCCCAGGATAACATGATTTGCCATAGATGCTGTATGAATATTTTTGCTTTAACAATTACGGGTGCTAATAGCCCCAATGGATCAAACAGTCGTGCTAAATCGGAACTGATTGTTCGTTTAGTAATTTCCCTTACAGGATCCAGCGTTGTTCTGATGCAGAATACATCAACCTTCGGTAACCACAATAAGCCAAGCGTTTTTATTGAGTCATTACTGTCCTTAGAGAAGTCTAAATTTACTTCCTGGTCACCTTGTGGAATATTTTTCAATAGTTTAGGATGATTTGCACACCATTTTCGTAAATTGAATCCATGTATGCTCAGTATTTTGATCAACTGCTGTTGCATTTCTATGGCTGTAGCTAGACTGTCTGATCCTCCAAGACCATCATCTACATAAAAATTGTCATGCAACCAAATGAGCTCCCAAATGATGACTTAGCATGTTGTCGTTTGCGATTTGTTGCAGACATTTGGTCGCCAGGTATGGTGCTGCCCGTGTACCATATGTGACGGTCAATTGATTGTACTTGATTTCTGCTGTTGGATCTTCTCTCCAAATGATGATTTGATACCGTTGATCATCTGGATGTATAAGGATCTGCCGATACATCTTCTCGATATCGGTTGTGAAGACAAAACGTGGCAACCGAAAACGTAGCAATATTGAAAATAGTTCGCTTTGAACTGTGGGCCCCGTATGCATTAAATCATTTAATGCACACCCTGTCGTGGTTTGGGCGGAGGCGTCGAACACCACTCGCAATTTGGTTGTGGTGCTCTCGGGTTTCAGGATACAGTGATGAAGAATGAAATATTTAGGAGATGGAATTGAGTCAAGATTCAACTTCTTCATGTGTCCTAATCTTTCGTACTCTTTCACAAACTCCACATTTTGTTTCCGTACTTCTGGGTTCCTTTGAAGTCGACGTTCGAGACCAAGAAATCGATTGGGGGCCATCATCCTTGATTCTCCCAATGCTGCTGGATTTTCGAGAAATGGAAATTATACTATGAAGCGCCCCTGGGAATTTTTGCGCATGTTTTGAAGAAAGTGTGCTTCACATTGTTGTTCTGCTGGTGACATACACCTTTCAGTTGTTTCGAATTCATCCATTTTCCATAACTTTTCAATTGCTGCGATTAGTGGACCATCTCTGCTATCGGTATCTGTTTTTATACCAAAAACTGCACATGTCTGTGATTCTGCCGAGGGTTCAGATGATCTACATTTTCCGCTCACAATCCAACCAAGTGAAGTGTTTCGGAGAATTGGGCCGGTAGTCATTAACTTTTTATGACCAGGTACCAGAAGACTGAGTTAAAACTCGGCACCAAGCAATATGTCAATCTTACCTTGCTTACAAAAGTCTGGATCTGCCAGTTGTAAGTTGGCTGGGATCTTCCACTTTGAAGTATCAAGATGAAGATTCGGTTGATTGGTAATAATGTTTGGGAGTACAAACGCTTCTAAATTTGTGGTAAAACTGCCATTAGTGGATTGCATTTTGACATTAATTCTCTGAGTGACCTTCTTTTGAGCATCACCAATTCCTTAAATGCACAATGAAGCCTTGGTTATCTTTGCTGTTGCAAGTAGTACGTCATATTTCCAACCAGTCCCTGTTGGGTGGAAACTAAGTAAATAAGTAAGTAAGTTTATTTATCTATTTCAATTATTACAGATAATGGCGTAGAATAATATTAAGAAATATAATTAGTTAAGAATACTAACTTAAGATTAGAATTTAAATAAAATTGAAATTGAAAAAGATCTGTTATCTATAGTTCACAATGAACTAGAGGCGATAACAGTTACATTTATAAACAAATTATAAAAATAAAAATAAGATATAACTCGAGTACGGTGGGGTCAAAAATAATAAATTAAGCAAAATAAAACGAAAGAAGTAATTGAGAGACTTTTTTTAAGAATGTTGAGTAAAAATAATAAAAATAATAATAAAAATAAAAATACGTGCAGACAGAGAAATTTAAAAATTTAAAAGTAAATTAAATATATTATTAAAATCATTGACCAACACTGAACATTAAATTAACATCAATATAATTTAGTTGAAACAGCCATGATTTTACATTACGAAGAAACAATGATTTATTACGTATGCATCTTATACCAACGGGCAGACAATTGTGCAGTCTAGGGGCAACTGAAGTATAGAAATGCAAACACAACTGAAGTGAATGCTGAGGCACAGCGGCAAGATTCTGGCCGTTAATTCTTAAATTATAGTTTATTGAGTATCTGTTTAACAAATAACCAGATTTAAGAAAGAATATTTTTAAGACTTTGAAAACATACAGGTGCTTTAAAGGTAAAATGTTTAAGTTTTTAAAGAGAATCAAACTACTATCAAGACGAGGTCTACTACAAATCAACCGGATGGCATGTTTCTGTGAAATCAAAAGAGGATTTAATTTATTAGCATACGTGCCACCCCAACATGCTAAGCCATATTCCAATTTAGAATAAAAAAGCCCATAATATATGCATTTTAAAAGTTCATGGCAACAAGAGGTTTTCAACAGATACAAATGTCTAGTTGCAGCCAATAAAGAATTTTTAAGCGCTCTTGTATGTTCCGACCAGCTCATTTTATTATCAAGCAATAATCCGAGGTATTTACCAGATGATGATTCTCCAGATGATTCTCCTCCAGATGATTCTCTCAAACTTGGTGTATTTTCTGCTACATGTTGAGATGTTGTTGTCTTCACGGTCAATGTTCCTGGTGCTATCTGTCGAGGAGCTATGCTTGGCATGTTTTCCATCTCTTCATTTGCCTTGAACCGAGTGGCTTCTGCTTGGAAGATTTCTCGATAGTTGGAAACTATGCTGCTGATTTTATCGTAGTATCCAGATACAAAGTAGTCTTGTTGCAATGGTTGTTCTGTAACCATCCTTAACTTTCCATCTGTTGCTTCAAAGTCATCCCAACATTGTTCCAATCGTCTTAACCGCTCGTTATAGTAAGCTGAAGTTGACTTCCGCTCTGCCGAATCCTTTTTGAAGTTTTTAATAATTCGGGAGATTTCTTCACCGAGCTCCTTTTGATGATCCACTAGCTCCGATGTCGATGTCATCTTTGTATATTAATTTTATTGTACTTGAACAGGAAAATTACGTTGACTTCAATTGAATTTTTCAGTACTTGAACTGAAAAATTATGTTGAATTGAATTGTTGAGTTAAAACTTGAAGGTTAATTTTTATTCGTGAAGATATTCTAGCACATAAACTAGGATATCTCGCCGGGTCCTCCAAAATGTTAATGTATGGATTAACTTGCCAGTACTTGAACTGGAAGTTAAGGTCGAAAGGAATTTTTGATTTGAATTTCTAGTACTTGAACTAGAAATTCCCGATGAATGAAATGAAAACCAAGTTGACTCTTTTGCTTTCTGATTTCAATTAATTTATTAACATTTATTATTGATTATTTATAACAAAATTGCATATAAGTGATCTTAATACATAACTCGTCATAATATAAATATCAAAAAATATCAATAGTAAAAAACAAAACTTAAATTAATGTAAGAACGCTGGCATAGCATATTTTGTGAAGCTACATATGTATATTTCAATATAAAAGCCGCGGACGGAAATTTGCAACAACACAGGTGTCGAATTTCTGTTCGCTTAATATGTACAACATTTTAAGCTTGTGTCGAAAAAAGTGCAGTGAACCTTTGTTGTAATTACTGCCGAATAAATAAAATACAGAATAAAATAAAGACAAATGAATGAATAAAAATTGCTATGCTAGCGTTATTAATGAATGCGTTCAAAACATTGCTGGTTACCAAAATAAAAAAAAAATAACGTGCAGCAACAGTAGCATGTATCGCGACACTTTCGGCACTATATTTCCTTTTTTTTTATTTTATAATTTACAGTCACTCGCGCACTTTTATTTTCGCACAACTTATTGAAAATTCTTTTTTTGTTATTTCACCAGCACGGACGCGAATTCGATATCTGATTAGTTTATGCGCGAACAGCTGATCGGTTTCTTTGTGGACTCTAAGTGCACAACAGTGCCGACGATAAGAGTTGTCACCTGTGCAGCGGAGACGGGTGTGGGTATTTATACCAGGAACGTATTATCGCGGAAGATACCGATGACTGTGCGTTTGATAAGACTTTTCATCAAAATCTTATCAACCTTGTGCACAGTGGGACAAAAATATAAAAACAACGATAAAAAAAATAATAAAAAAAATAGTATTATAATAAAATATTACGATGAATTAAAAAAAGAATATGTAATAAAAAAAATGGACAACACGAAAAAAATAACCCAATTTTTGGGTCGCACTCTTATTGCGGGTCCAAGGAGATGACTTGGACCCTCTCACAATTCCACCGGTGGAATTAATTTATTTTACCTGTTCCGCGCCAAAGCGAACGCGGAGCAAAAAAAATATACACGCGACAAAAAAAAACAAAGAAAATACGCCGTACCACAAAAAGGATCAACCGGACAACCAAAAAAAGTAAAACACCGTGGGTGGTGGGCACACCAACACACACAGACACATACAAAAATATACCAAAAGACTCAAAGGGTACTCCCTGATTTTTTTTCCAGGTCCTGGCCTCTAGGTCCCTCTCCTCGGTCCAGCGGCTCCAGATACAAAAATCCCACGGACTCCGTCTGTCCTGGTGGGCTCGACAGCGTCACTGGAACCACTTCACTATATATAGATATGTATATATATATATATAAATATAAATATATATACATATATATATTTTTTTTTTGTTACTCTTTTTTTCCAGTCAAATTTTCGACCGTTGGTCAAAAAACACTTTTCACAATTTTTCTATTCTCACACCACTTGGCACAGTTCCAACTTGCTTCACTGTTCAGACCGAACTGAACTGCCAACCAGAGGTGCAGATTGACGATACTTAGGTTCCACAAGATGGGAACCTAAACACAGCCATCTTTTTTCTAGCATAGATGCGGTTTTCGCAGAAACCGGTATTCACACCTGAAGGCTTTGATCACACCTATTTTTAAAATCGTTTACGGATTTTTTAACGTGCATCTTGAGCAAATTTAAATAAAACCTTCTACCCACCAAGTGTTTTTTTACATCTTGGCGGGATCTATGCTAGTATTGGTGTGGCAACACTCCACACTTTCCAGAGCCCACAATGGCTACCCTCATTGTGAATTGGCCAAGTGATTTTTTACTTTCTTTACAATGATCGTTATAGTCCTGTTCGTTTTGCTTGTCGCGAAATTCCGTGCGTTCAGTCACTCGTGGGATTTCAGTTTCATCGAGCATGGAGCACAAGGAGAAACTTTAGCCAATCCGAGTTTTAAAAGTGATAACTAAAGTGGTTTATTGACCACTGGAGTGCATGTGTGTGTTGGGCGCCACTCAAACGCACAGTGATTAAGTCCGGACAAACAATATTCGTCATTTTATGACTGCACATAAAATGGTCGTCTTAAAGTTTTGTCCGTACTTCACTTTGGCGCCACTACATTTTTAGACCGCGACAACCCCACCCCCACCTCCACGAAAGTTGCTCAATATCTGATAACCGAGAAACTTTCGTTACAGAAAACTAACCTAGGGGATACTAAGTCTCGCCTACATGTGGCCGTAGATCCTGTATGTACCACGTCCCTTTCTCGCGCCCATCCTCATCTTCAAGGACATAAATCCAGGGAGATACCCTCTTTTTAACCCTATATGTTCCTATAAACTTGGGTGCTAACTTTGCTGCAAAGTAGTTAGCTGCATCGGACAGCACAAAATTCCGTCTCCAGACTTACTCGTTAGGTAAGTATTGTACATCCCTACGTCTCAGATTATAGGTCTTTGCCATCTTGGCGCTCGCTATTTCCATTTTCGTCCGTATGTTATTTATTTATTTATTTATTTATTTAGGGAACAGTGTTGACATGTAAGACAGAGTCTTTTAAATGCACTAAGTATGACATTATAACAACACGTTTTTAGCAAACAATGAATGAAACTTAAAGCTAACTTAAAAATAAAATTGCAAATGCATTAAATTTAAACTTATTTGCTAATTAAATTTTATTTTAAATTAACAGAGATAAGAAAGAGAAAAAGAGATTTAAGTAAAGAATTTAAGAATTTCATGCTTAAAGATATGCTTACTTTGAAAAATTTTAATTCTATTAGGCAACGTATTCCACAATCTGATGGCGTTCACAAAAAATAGTCTATTGCAATTTAAATAATTGTAAACTGGTATTATAAGGTTGAAATTTCTATTGGATCTGCAGAATTAGAGTTTCTCAAATAAGTAATTAGGTGATCGTGAATAAATTATATTGTGTAAAAATATGCAGTTTCTAGCATTCAAATAATTAATAATATTACAACCCAAAACTTTATTGCTCAAATGACTAATGTGATCAAATTTCCTAAGACCATAAACATACCTCGCCGCATTATTAAATGCTACTTCTAGCTTCATCTTAGACCTGCAGTCAAGTTTACTATACACGACATCTGAGTAAGAGATGACTGGCACTATTAGCTGTTGGACTAACTTCCTTCTAGTTTCAGTAGGAACAAATGACGCAGTCCACCTCAAGTTCCGCAACACATAGTAGACCTTACAAACCACAGAATTAATATGGGTTACGCAAGAGAGTGAAGTATCAATGTGGAACCCAAGATTTTTTATTTTGTCAACAAATTTTAATTCAGCACTATCAAGGTAAATGGCAGGTATATTGGAGAAAGAGAACCTAGATTTATAAATCGGTAAGACATATGACTTAAGCGGGTTGAGCTTGAGCTTATTAATTTGAGCCCATTCTGTAATTTTACTTAAGTCTTCGTTCATTTTCATACATAAGTCATCAACAAGGTCAGGAGGTCTAGACAAGTACAATTGCAAATCATCAGCATATGCATGCATTGTAACATGCCTGCATTTACTGAAAATGTCATTAACAAACATAGAAAATAAAAGCGGACCAAGTACAGAGCCTTGAGGAACCCCAGAAGTTAAACTACGAAAAGCGGACAGACTATTACCCACCCTCACTCTTTGAGTTCTTCCAACTAAGTAACTGTATAACAGACGGACTGCCAAGTTAGAAAACTTGAAATTATCTTCAAGCTTTCGGCACAATATAGAATGGTCAACAGAGTCAAATGCCTTAGAAAAGTCAAGCAGGCAAAGGAGATTGATGTGTCCCAAATCATATGTCGTTCTGATGTCATCTAGAATTTTCACCATAGCTGTAGAACAGCTGTGGCCTGGTCTAAAACCAGACTGAAGTGGAGACATAAGGTCATATTTTTTTATGTGCTCTGAGATTTGCGCTGCCATGAGAGACTCAAGTACTTTTGATAGAGGTGAAAGTAGACTTACAGGCCGATAATCAGATGGTTCGTGAGCGTTGGATTTTTTAGCTATAGGAACAATTTTTGCTGCTTTCCAAACGTCAGGGAAGCAAGAACTAGTGAAACAATGATTTATTATGTGGGTTAATGGGCTTAAAATGTGAGGTAAGATGATTTTAATGAATTTGATGGATATTCCATCTTCACCCACGGCATTTGACTTAATTTTATCAACGCAACGAGCCACATCACTCTCCCCTACAGCAGCAAACTCAAAATTAAGTAAACTTACAGGACCTAAAGATCTTGATACACTAGGCAACAGCGAATCAGCAGACGCAGAGGAAGCAATAAAATAATCATTTAATATGTTAGGATTAATAAGACAATCACCTGATTTAACATTGCAAACACCAGCCTGTCTTAAGTTGTTCCATAGCTTTTTGGAAGACTGTGAAGAGTTTAGCTTGTTAATAAAAAATATACGTTTTGCTAATTTTACAGCTAGGTTAGCTTCATTTCTTGCACTCTTGTACTGATCCCAGTTTAATGGTGTGGAATTTCTTTTAAAACGATTATACATTTTATTACGATTTTTAAGGGCTAGCAGAACATTTCTAGAAAACCAAGGACAACTTTTATTAGAGACGCGACGAGTTACCAATGGTACGTGTAAATCAAAAAGTGCATATATTTCATTAATGAAAAAATTAACCTTCTCATTAACTGTACTGAGAAACCAGCATTGAGACCAATTGATAGCAGATATGTCATTGACCAACGAATTATAATCAATGGATTTGTAGTCCCTAAAAGTGATGGTTTTTTCAGTTATAACTGAGGAGAAATTAACATCCAACGAACAGAAGAGAAGATCATGGTCAGATATGAAAGAGATTTCGAACAGCAGGACAGAAGATACATCTGAGACAACAAAAATATCTAAGAGACTCGGAGGGGCATTATTCGCGAAACGAGTGGGCATGCTAGTATTTACAGGTGTCAGACCAACTTCATTGAGTCTATCAACAAATTGCCCAACATGAGTATCTTTAGTTAACATATTAATATTGAAATCACCACACAATACAATATGGTCATAGTCAATTACTCAACCTGGCCATAAGATTCGCTCGTTCCTCACTATTATTGCAAGTCGGTTCGTCTAAGTCATCCTTTCGTCGATAGTCCCTATCTCCCCGGACCGCCATGTTTCTGCCAAAATTTACAAAGTAAGGTGATCACCTCGTGCTGCGACATGCGAATGCAGCAGGCTACTTTAGCCAGGTGTGTATCCCACGTTGGGTGATTTTCAGAAATATAAGCCCTTAGGGTTGTCTTAATGATCTGATTAATCCGCTCGGCCGGGTTCGCCTGTGGATGATAATTGGCTGTGAACCGGAGCCGGACTCCAAAGGAGTCACACAAAGACTGCAGTTCTCTGCTCTTAAATTGAGGGCCAGTGTCGCACACGATTGACCGAGGGACGCCAAAGAGTAAAAACACATTGTTCTCCAGCTTTTTGCAGATGCTTTTTGCCGTTACTGAACGTAACGGAAACAAAAGCGGAAATTTCGTGAAGTAGTCAACCATGGTTAAAATATAACTGTAACCTTGACTAGACTTCACAAGGGGTCCTACCAGATCCACGGAAATCATCTACCATGGCTCTATGTCTTTAACCCTACCTACCATTCCACTAGCTGGCTTTCTCTAGTCTGGATTAACCTTTTGGCAAACCTGATATCCTTTTATATACCTGGCTTTATCTGCCTTCATCTTTGGCCAATAATACTTTTCGGCCACCCTAGCTGACGTCTTTCGTACGCCCATGTGTCCTGATAACGGATTATCATGACACTCGCGCAGAGCCTCCTTTCTCTCACTTTTCCCTAACACTCGTTTCCACTCATAAGCCCTATCATAAACGTTGCTAAGCCCTGTCTTAACGTGTTTGTATAAACCACCGTTTTCGAAGCGCCACGCGGGAAAATCGAGGGGCGTCTGTGCCACCTTCTTACTTATTTCCAATACTCAAGGGTCCATCGGTGATTTCACTAATTACTGGGACACTCCGTGACAGCATATCCGGGACAACATGGCCCTTGCCCTTGCGATGTACGATTTCAAAATCGTACTGCTGTAGTTTAAGGGCCCAGCTGGCCGGTCTTCCCCAGGGGTCCTTCAAGTTGTTTAGCCACACGAGCGAATAGTGATCAGTTACCACCGTAAAATGAACTCCCTCAATGTATGGACGCAGCTTCTCCACTGCCCACAAAACTGCCAGACACTCCTTCTGCGTTGTGGAATAATTCTTTTCACACTTACTTAGCGACCTACTCAAGTATGAAATGACCTTTTCGCCCTCATCAAACTGCAGGGTCAGGACTGCGCCTATGCCAAAATCAGAGGCGTCAGTTTGTACGGAAAAGGGCATTTCAAAATCTGGGCAACTCAAAACAGGGGCAGTGACAAGGCGCTCTTTGGCCTTCAGAAAACTATCTTCGCACTCAGCCGACCAGTGAAACCTCTTGTTTTTCTTAAGAAGATCCGTAAGTGGTTTCACTAGATCGGCGAAGTTTAGTACAAATCGCCTGTACCAAGAGGTAGTACCTACAAACGAACGAACTTCTTTCACATTCCTGGGGGGTGGGTATCTTCAGCATCGCCTCCACCTTTTCTGGGTCTACGTGCAGACCTTGCCTATCAACAACGTAAGCTAAATCTCGAAGTGAAGATAAACAAAAGTTACATTTTTCCCTATTAGCCGCAAACCGGCGTCACCAATTCTACGAAGAACTTTCCTCAAAACCTCTACGTGTTTTTCGAACGTATTCGTCAGGATGATGATGTCATCCAAGTAGACGAATACGTGCTGCTCCAAATCAGCGCCGATCGATAAACCTCTGCCACGTGGCAGGCGCATTATGCATGGCATTTGCTTAAACTGGTAAAGTCTCCGACCTAGGACCGTAAAAGCAGTAAACGCCCTTGACTCTTCCGCGACTGGAATCTGCCAATACGCTGATTTTATATCCAAGCTTGAAAGATACTTGGCGTCTTTCAGCTTATCCAACGTTGCGGAGATATACGGCAACGGGTAACTATCACGCTCGGTGTTCTTGTTGAGTGCTCTATGGTCAACACAAAATCGATAAGAGCCGTCCTTCTTCTTTATCATGACCACCGCTGAGGCCCACGGACTGTGAGAGACCTCGATCACGTCCTTCTCCAACATCTGCTCAATTTCCGTGTCGATGTGCTTCTGGATACACTGGGTAGTATCTCTGCTTGATGGGCTCTACATTTGGCTTTGGTCTGATCCGATGTTCGACCAAATGTGTGCAGACAAGACCCTCGGGCATCGCCTCAAAAATCTCTCCTACTAGTCGTTCCAACGACGCGGCTTCGCTAGAGGTCAACTCCGACCTTTCCGCTTTGCTTGCCACGGCCGAAACTTCTACCCTAGCGCTAAACCTCAACTGATTTCTGGCTACATCCGGGACAATGCCCGCCTTGACCCAAAAGTTAATGCATAAAATCAGGTTTTGCGGTAAGCCTGGTACAACGAGGCATTCTATGAGGACCGACTTGCCCTCGACCTCGATTGGAAGTGTGATAACTCCACGCACTGGAACAAACTCGCCATCCGCTAACGCGGCCCTATAAATAGTTTAAGAAGACAACTCTATACCCCAAGAACTTAAAATATCCCACCCTGGGCGGCCAATGATGGTCCTTGAAGCTCCTGAATCTAACAAACCTCTTAGGAAAACTCCAAAAATTCTAATTAAGGTCTATTATCTAATTCTTTTCCTAAAAGTGTAAACCCTAATCTTACCTCATCACAACAATTTTCTATGTCCCTATCTACCCTAGCCAGCTGGTTGCTCGCAGGCAACCTGTTTACTCTCTGCGAGCTCCTTGCCCTGCGTCTGCATGGGCTCGCGACACATTTCCCGACATGTTCGGGTTCAATCCCGCCCGTGGCTCATCTCGGCCCCTATCTGCTTCGGTCCTGAACCCGCATCTGTCTGTCGGCTCTGCTCTATTCGAGCACCGAGGACAGCCGCGCTCCATGTACTCGGCTATTCCGCAGCAGTAGCACTTGATTCCTTTGAGACAGTTGACGGAAACATGTCCAAATCTCCTGCAATTAAAACACCGGAACGTCGGTTGTGGTGGCGAGGAAATCCTGCGTTCCAATCGTTGCGCCCTGAGCGGGGCGTTCACTTCTGCTACAGCAGGCTCTGCTGACACGTATGCTAAGTCCGGCTTCAATAGATTCCTCGAACGACTGCTTAACGGCGGGACGAATGATTCCACATTCGTTCTTACAGCTTCCAACTTACGACCTAACGAGACTAACTCTGAGAGTGTGGTTGGCTCAGCTAAGCCTAGTTGAGTCTGAAAAAAGGTGTCAAATTCGACATCACTTGCCCTAACTTTCGAGGCTCTGATAGAGGTTCTTCCAGCCGACCAAATAGACCTCTCATCGCTGCTACAAAAATCCCTATGGACTCATTTCCCCCTTGAGTCTTTCTCCTAATCTCATCCATCAATTATTCATCCTAGTTGTGTCGGAGAAACTCCAGTTTCAACTCCCTCACCAACTACTTCCAACCTGACACGGTCTTACGTACCACACGGAGCCATAAAAGCGCCTTACCACTAAACAAATCTACTGCACCTCTAAAGAGTTGGGTCTCACTGACCCCTCGAGCTTCACAAAGCTCCTCTACCCGCTCTAAAAATGAGCTCAGAGACATCCCTACCTTTTCACCAGAAAACTTTAAATCCCACTTCGACAAATTTTCAATTTTCTCCGGATACTGCAGACCTCCCTGTACACTCACCGAGCGACCTGTCATGGGTTCTGGTACCGGTCGCGCCGGTGGAACATCGTCCTCAACCGCAGCCGTCTTTTGCAAAGTGGTCCTTGGCTTGGCCATCTCCTCCGTAGTTTTGACGGGTTTTGGTGGTACCTCGTCTTCCTCATCCTGCACACCAGCTAGCTCCAGAAGGTCCGTCAGGAGCAACATCAATCGGTTCCTCAGCTTCACCTGCTCGGATACCATACTGGCTGTCGTAGGCCTAGACCGGTTAACCCGACCAACGCTCCACTCGAGCTTGGTCATAGTCTTCAGGAACTCTGAAGACTTCGGGTCCTGTGGTGAGTTCTCCATGAGTGCCTCGATCTCCACGATCTTCGCCTCCAACGCTGCCTTATCCTCAGAGAACTCGAATGGATACACGGTGAAGATGTCGACCGAGTCCTTGCGCTCTAGATGCCTTGACGCTCTCAAGGCTTTCCTCATAGTGTCAACCGTACCTGTTGGTAACCCACGAGATTCCATCTCGTACAACACTATTCTTGGTTTAAACGGTTGATCTCTATGGTATTTTTGAATTAAAGAATAAAATGAAAAAAAAAAAAAATAAAGATCAAGAACGAAAATGAGAAAAAAAAGATAGACGACGGAACAAAAACCCGACGAATATCCTGTAATGAAATGTGTGTCAACAAATTTGTAAACTAACTAAACCGGAGGATAAAACTCCTTCCTAAAATTGGAGGATAAAACTCCTTCTTAAAATGTTAATGCTTCCCTTATTTACCACATACGTTCAACCAAGCAGTGTCGCCATAAGTTGGAACGTATATCGCAAGAGAAAAGATTGTTAGCTCGTTTTCAAGCTCAGATCAATTCTGTTTTCTTTATTGAAAATTTTGTTCTTTTATAATAAAAATTGTCATAGTTCTAACATTTCAAATTACATTTCATATTTTACTTATTCCTATAATATTACATAGTTTCTTAATTGTATTCTTAGTTTCACTCAAAAATACTGTCATAGTTATGATGACCCAATTTCTTTTGGTTCATCGAATTTCTTGCGTCCAAGCATAATTGGGTCACAATATATGTGTCACAACTGCTTTGCATGCTATTGGATTTGTAAGATGAGATCGCTGCTTTGTATGTGCATTACTGAAGCAAATGCAGCAACAGCGAATATAAACAAAATTGATTAATGTAGCGCAAGCAAAACGTGCAATAACTTAAATGAGTGTAACTAAGAAGGTGGCAAAGGGGAAATATGTAGATACACTACACCCTTACCCTTTAGAGAAAAATTTGTATAAATAATTATAATTTATACATTTATAAAATTTTTGTAGAATAAAGTTTTAAAATAAATTTTTTTTTTTTGTTTTTGTTTTGTATATGTATAACAATTGCTTAAAATATATATTTATTGGTTTTCATTTTATTTTTTTTTTTTTTTTTGTTTTAAAATTCTACATTCCATTTTTGTAATAAATTGTTATGGTATTCTTTTTGTTTACCATTTACATCTAATATAGAGTTTACTCCATTTCTTTTTATTACTTTGTACGGACCGCTATATGGGTTATCTAATTTTCTTCTATTGCCTACTCTTACAAGAACTAAGTCTCCTAACTCTATATTAATTGGTCTACAAATCTTATCACTAATAATTTTTCTATTTGTTTTTGCTATGTTTACTAGTTCTGCGGCTTTGTTTATTGAAACTTGTAACCTAATCCTGAGTTCGTTACAATAATCATCTAAATTATAAATAGGTGTTTTGTTGTGAAGTATGTCACTTGGTAAGTATGGCAACTTGCCGAAACTTGCTGTTGTTGTCGCGTCTTTTGATGTCATTGGATACGGTACTATGAATTTTGTCAGTTTACATTGCATAGTGAGAATGTATCTGTAATCGTTTGAAATTCAATGTCAGTGTCAATTGTTATTGTTTCGAAACTTGTGCTTGGTGTGTCCGTTATGGTCATTTTTTCTTTTGTGTGCCTTGATTGCTTACTTATTGCACATGGTTTGCAGTTCCCAATTAATTCTATAACCATTTGACTCCTATTTTTCCAAACATATCTCTGTTTGAGTTTTAAAATAGTTTTTCTGATACCGAGGTATCCTCCGTGGACTGAATTGTGAAATTCATCAATGAGCTTATATTTCATAATATTATCGTAAATTTGTTTTGGGGGCTCATAAATAATTATTTTTAGAGGCTTTTCCTTATTTTCAATTTTTTCTTGCTGCAGCTTGTTAAATATTTCTTTAAAATTTGGTGAATGTTTAAAAATTTCATCATTGTTCTTTAGCGCTAATTCATATATATTTAGTTTTTTAATTTCTGATGCTAACTTCTCTAATAGCGAACCTGGATTCGAAAGATTATCGTTACATCTTACTGTTACCTCTTTTTTGTCATATTTTACTTCACCATTATTTTAATATATTTTGTCTACTATAAATTTTAATTTCTTTGTTTTTGTGACGTCACTCAAGGATGTACAGTTCCAAATATGAAGTTGATCAGTCTTCTTGGATACCTTATCTCTTATACTATTTTTATTTTTTGCCCTGTTTTCAGTAGACATTCCCCTTGTTACTATTAATGCTCTTTTCTTTATATTAATTTGCTCTTCCACCTCTTTTGGTATCATGCTTTTAAATATGTATGTCGGAATCTATTTTTATACGTGATAATATTGATGCTGCCTTTTTTGTATACTATTTCGAAATCATATTCAGATAAATCTAATCGTATTCTAGCTAACTTTGAAGACGGAGATTTGTGTGAGAAAAGGGATACTAGAGGTCTATGATCTGTGACCACAGTAAATTTTCTTCCATATAGATATGGTCTGAAAAAATTTATACCCCAATGAATTGCCAAAAGTTCCTTTTCTATTATTGGTTTATTTATATCGTGTTTTTGTAATGATTTACTTGCATATGAAATTGGTAAATCTTCACCTATCTCACCCTGTGATAGAACAGCTCCTAAAGCATAATTAGATGCATCTGTTGTTAATACAAATGTTTTTTCAAAATCAGGATACTGTAGTATCGGTGGATTTATTAATTTTTCTTTCAATGTCATGAATGCTTTTTGACATTCATTAGTCCAAATAAAAGGTTGATTTTTCTTTAAAAGTGTATTTAAACATTTTGCTATACCTGCGAAATCTGCTATAAATCGTCTGTAATAATTACAAAAAGCTACGAATCTTCTGACTTCATCTGCGTTTTTAGGAATAGGGTATTGCTCTATTGTTTTATATTTTGCTGGGTCAGTTTTTATGCCTTCACGCGTTATTAAATGTCCTAAGTAAACTACTTCAGTTTTTAAAAAGTTACATTTACTAGCATTTAATTTTAGGTTATATTTTCTTAAACGGTCAAAAATATCTATTAAATTTTCATTATGATGTTTTAGACTGCAACCAAATACAATAATATCGTCTACGTATAGGAATGCACTTGCATCTAACCCGCTTAACGCTATCGTAAGCATTCTCTGAAAACTGTTTGAAGATATTTTTAAACCGAAAGGTAGTCTTTTAAATTGATTAATAAAATTGATTTAAATTGATAATTGATTAGCCGTTTGACGTTGAAAAAGCTGTTAGTGGTCTAGAATTATTGTTTAAATTTATTTGGTGGAATGAACTTGTCATGTCCAGTGTAGAAAAATATTTGGCTCTACCTAATTTATCTAAAACATCTTCGAGTCTTGTTAATGGAAATTTATCGTTAACAATTTTTTTGTTTAACTGTCTAAAATCTACTACTAAACGCCATTTCTTTTCATCGTTATCGGCTTTTTTAGGCACCACTAATAAAGGTGAATTGTATGGACTGATTGATGGTTCAATAATGTCCTCATTTAATAATTTTTGTACTTTTTTGTCAATTTCTTCCATCTGTGAATGCGGTAAACGGTAATTTTTTATATAAATTGGTGTTTTGTCTGTTGTTTTTAAATTTTGTGAATAGAAATTACTTACTGAGAGTGGTTCATTTTCTAAATAAAAAAGTTTTGATATTCTTTGAAAATTTCAATTATTGAATCATGAGCATTTTTGTCTTTAATGTCAATTTTTAAAGTCTTAAGCAACTTGTGAAATTTTTCTGGATTATGCTCTTTTAAATGATTAATCTTTATTATTTTATATAAGTTCAAAGGTTTTATGTCAAGTTCTAATTTTTTCAGAATTATTTCTGTGTCTATTGTGTTTAAAATTTTTATATGGCATATTCCTTTATTATGAATTATAGAATTCCCTACAACAACTCCTTTTAAAATTTCTTCACTTAATATTAAGTTGTCCTCTTCTGGGCTTAATTCAATTGGATGTACGATTTCTGTTCTAGCCGGTATAACTATTTTTGATATTTTTAATGGCTTACTGTCTATTGGTACAATCCTCACAAGGCAACGCGTGAGGGTCAAGGGGGCGATCTTCACATGGCAACGTGTCTGACTGCCTCAACCTGGTGAGGCCAGCATTATCCATGTCGAACTCGTCTCAAGTCGACTCAAACCTCTGCGTGGTGTCCTCTAGAAACGGCAAACTGGCAACCGTTAGTTTGACGGCTAATCTGAGCGGCGGGCTCCTCCTGCCCTTAAAGGGTTGTGCGTTGGGTTTGAAGCCCACCACGTAAAAACAAAATTTCAATGAAACGCATAAGAAATAAGATAAAAATGATCCCCAAATCTGATGACGACTACAGCAAACGAAAAACTGACAATGATTTACGGATATGCAACTGGAACATCCGAACCCTTAATTGGGATGGTGCCTCTATCCAACTGATAGATATCTTAGAAAGATACAAAGCTATATCACTGCAATCCAAGAAATGCGATGGAAGGGAGAGGGTTGCTTACGGCAAGCATCCTGTGATATCTACTACAGCGGCCATGCGGAGAAGCACGAATTTGGATGCGGATTCGTGGTTGGCAAGCAACTACGGCATCATGTCCTGCGATTCACACCTGTGAACGAACGACTTGCCATAATCCGTGTCAAGGTAAGATTCTTCAATATAAGCCTGATTTGTGCGCACGCTCCGACAGAAGAGAAGGACGATGAGACCAAAGACAGCTTCTACGAGCGCCTTGAAGAGGCCTATGAGTGCAGCTCCCGCCACGACATAAAAATCGTGCTTGGTGACTTCAACGCCAAGGTGGGAAAAGAAAATATCTTTAGTCCAACATTCGGAAAGTTCAGCCTCCACGACAATACCTCCGATAACGGAATGAGGCTGATTGACTTTGCCGCAGCGCGAAACATGGTCGTTAGTAGCACTAGATTCAAGCATCTCGATAATCACAAAGCAACTTGGCTGTCTCCTGATGAAAAGACGCGTAACCAAATTGATCACGTTTTGATTGACGGAAGGCACTCTTCCAGTGTTTTAGGTGTACGCACGATCCGTGGTGCCAATATAGACTCGGATCATTATCTTTTCGCAGCCAAGATCCGTACACGCCTGTGCGCAACGAAGAATGCGCGCAATCCATCTCAGAGAAAGCTAGACGTCGAAAAGCTGCAATCAAAACAAACAGCCGAAGACTTCGCTACTCGACTCTCACTCCTGCTTCAAGAAAGCACTCCTCCGATCGACGATATATGCGCGCAGTGGAATCACATTTCCCACTCTATGCGTACGGCTGCCGAAGAGGTGATAGGCTATCACCGCCCTCGCCGAAACCAGTGGCACGACCAGGAGTGTCGCGACGCCACTGTAGAAAAAGACGCCGCCTACAAAGACACCCTGCAGTCGGTTGTAACGCGTGCTGCTAAAGAGCGATACAAATAGAAGAGGAGGGAAGAGAGACGCATTTTCAGGCGAAAGAAAAGGGAAGTGGAAATGCGTGAGTGCGAGAAAATTGAGATGCATGGTGACAGGAATGAGGTCCGAAAATTTTTCGAAAAAGTAAGACGCCTGGCCGATGGTTTCAAGACCGGGGCCTCTTCCTGCAAGGATGAAAATGGGAATCTAGTGACAGATATCCAGAGTACACTGATGATGTGGAGGGAATACTTCTCTAGGCTTCTGAATGGTGACGACGACAACAATCCCGCCAATAGAGATGATATCCCGGAATCCCCAATTGTGGACGACAGCGTTGAAGTTCCGCTGCCCGATCATAGTGAAGTCTTGGAAGCTATAGCTCGGCTTAAAAACAACAAAGCTGCAGGAGCCGATGGCTTACCTGTTGAGCTCTTCAAGAATAGAGGCGAAGCTCTATTTAAATGTATTCATGAGCTTCTATGCAGAATATGGTCGGAAGAATGCATTCCAAACGATTGGAACCTCAGTGTGCTCTGCCCAATCCACAAGAAAGGCGATCTCACAATTTGCGCCAACTACCGTGGGATAAGCCTTCTTAATATCGCATATAAGGTCCTGTCAAGCGTGCTATGTCAAAGACTAAAGCCCATCGTAAACCAGCTGATTGGACATTATCAGTGTGGCTTCAGACCTGGTAAATCCACCATAGACCAGATATTTACGCTACGACAAATCTTGGAGAAGACCCTAGAAAAACAGATCGACACAAATCATCTTTTTGTCGATTATAAAGCCGCCTTCGACAGTCCAATAAGGAATTATCTATACTCCACCATGTCTGAATTTGGTATTCCTGCAAAGCTCATCCGTCTTTGCAGAATGACACTGAGCAACACCAGCAGCACAGTTAAGATCAGGAAGGATCTCACTCCTCCGTTCGATACCAAACGAGGTTTCAGACAAGGTGATTCCTTATCGTGCGACTTTTTCAACCTGATGATGGAGAATATCATCAGAGCTGCTGATTTGAGACGCAGCGGCACGATATTCTACAAAAGTATTATGCTGATGATATCGATATCATTGGCCATAATACGCGCGAAGTCAGCGCAGCATTCTCCAGATTAGCGAAAGAGTCGAGTCGAATGGGTCTTGCAGTGAATGCAGATAAGACGAAATACCTAGTGTCAACAAATAAACAGTCCCAGCGTCTTGAAAACCACGGTGTCTGTTGACAACATCTCCTTCGAGGTTGTTAAGGACTTCGTCTACCTGGGATCCAGCGTAAACTCTTTCAACGATGTTAGTATTGAGATAAAACGAAGGATAACTCTTGCCAACAGGTGTTAGGCAATTGAGAAGCAGAGCCCTCTCTCGACGAACAAAACTAACGCTCTATAAGTCACTAATCATGCCCATCCCATTATATGCAGCACAAACCTGGACGTTGAGCAGTTCTGATGAAAAGACTCTGGGAGCCTTCGAGAGAAAGATCCTTCGTAAAACCTTCGGTCCAATCTGCGTCAATGGCGAGTACCGAATTTGATGGAACAACGAGCTGTATGAGCTGTACGCTGACAATGACATAGTTAAGCGCATTAAAATCGAGCGGCTCCACTGGCTAGGTCATGTTGAGCGAATGGAAAACGACGCTCCAGCGAAAAAAATATTCGATTCGGTGCCCGGTGGTGGTCAACGCAGAAGAGGACGCCCACATCTTCGTTGAAAGGATCAGGTGTTGAATAACCTGACCACGCTTGGTGTTTCCAACTGGCACCAGCAAGCGCAGAACAGAAATGGCTGGCGCAATTTCTTATACGAGGCCAAAACCGACTTACGGTTGTAAGCGCCAGATAAGTAAGTAAGTAAGTCTATTGGTAAAATTATATTTACATTTCCTATTAAAAGTGTTAACGTATAAGTTTCATAATCTATTTTGCAAAGGTATTTAGAAAGAAAATCCCTTCCTAAAATTCCATCTGTCTCAATTGGAAAATCTGTGTTGACAACATGAAAATTGTGAAATGTATTTATTTCGTCTAATCTGAAATTTAAAACTGTAGTTCCTAGTGATATTGTTTCCTTAGTTGTAATGCCTGATAATTTGCATTTTTCTTCATATAAAATATCTCTATTGATCGATATGCTACTCTTTTTGCAGAGCGATATATCTGCACCTGTGTCTATTAAAAATGTTAAATTATTTTTCCCGTTTTTGCAATTTATTGTTATTTAATTTGTCAATTTATCCGATATTCTAAAAATATTCCGATATTCTCGTTCCCCGGAAGTGATTCGTTGTCTCCCGGGTCTTGCTCGTTTCCCTGATCGTACATTAAGTTTATTCGCCTACAGTTGTTTCTATTGCCTCTATAGCTATTTTGTCCGCCTCTTTGTGTGTTTCGATTGTTGAAATTATTATTTTGATTACTATTCGCATAACCATTCCGTTGTTCGTACCTATTATTGTTATTATTTTGGCTGTTATTTTGATTATTTATTTATTTATTTATTTATTGGCCAAACAAGGCAATTTACTTATTCTAACATTATGTTTATTTTTTTTTTATTGTTGTTTTCTCTCTCCTTTCCTTGTTTTTGTGTTTGAAGATATGCAATTCGATGTGGGCGTAATCCGCCCACCTGAATGACATGATTTCAAAAACACGCCAAAAAGGTAGGAAGAAGGGAAAAGGAACTTACATATTATAGCTTATGTTCGTAAATTAATTTAGATTTATTAACCAAAACAAGCAAGGCTTACACAAATATGTACATACATATATACATATATATATATATATAGAAAGCATCTGAAGCTTGGGTTAATTTTGATTGTTGAGGGATTTAAATAGAGCAAGCTTGAAAGAGGATTTGGACATGGAAGGTGAGTAGAGTACTGAAATGTTATTAAATTCTCTACAGCATCGATTGATGGGTTCGTTATTGGCATATGTTGTATGGTGCTGATATTCAGTTAACAGTCTAGTATGCCTAGAACGTCTTATTGGATTGTTGAAGGAAATCAAACTAGAAATAAATTCGCTGTCTATAGCACCGTTTATAACATCAAACGTAAAGCATGAACCCAGTAATGATCTCCTTGATGATAACGGTATCAGATTTAGTAGGCTGAGTCTATATTCATATGGTGGAAGGTTACAATAATCACGGGGATTATAAATGTCTCTCAGCGCATATAGTAAGAATTGTCTTTGAATAGATTCAATCCTTTCACTATGAGATCCAAAAGATGGATTCCAAATTATGCAGGCATATTCAAGTATTGGGCGCACTAATGCACAGTATAGTGATGTAGTGACCCAAATATTCTTGAATTCATTTGCTCGTCTTTTTATAAAACCGAGCTGTTTACTGGCCCTGGCCAAAATTTTATCAGTGTAGATTAAAACGCATCTTACAATCCAAGACAACTCCGAGGTCCACAATATGACTGACTCTTTTAAGCGCAGTACTATTGAGATGGTAGGTATGTGTTGTTACGTTGTTCTTACGAGAAAAGCTTATAACATTGCATTTATTGACATTAAGATGTAGCTGATTTTGGATACACCATTGCTCCAGGGACAACAGTTTTAACTGTAAAAAATTTACATCTGCCTCTGATTTAATTGCATAGTACATTTTTAAATCGTCTGCATACATAAGATGTGGGATGTCGTTCAACACTTCGGACAGATCGGATATGAATATATTGAAAAGAAGAGGACCAAGGTGGCTACCTTGTGGAACTCCTGAGGAGACTACACTTTTTTTCGACAGAATTCCTTTGAATTTAACACACTGAGATCTTCCGTCGAGATATGATTTTAGCCAACTTAGTATGGACCCTTTTATACAAATTTTTCTAATTTATATATTAAAATTCTGTGATCAACTCGATCGAAAGCTTTACTGAAATCAGTATAAACAGCATCTATTTGGTACCCTTTTTCCATTTTGACCAAAACATCTGATACCATGATCATGAGATTAGTGGTGCTAGATCGTCCTTTTCGGAACCCGTGTTGCTGCTCATTTAAAAGTGGGTTTATCAAACGTGTAATCTTATCACAAATCATTTTTTCGAAAAGTTTTGGAATCGCTGATAAGATTGCTATCCCTCTATAATTTTCAATCGATCTTCTATCACCATGCTTGTATACTGGTGTGAGATGGGATGTTTTCCAATGTGAAGGAAATATTCCCCAAGACAGTGATTTATTAAAGATTATGTACAATGGCAAAAGTAGTTGGTCTAAACATCGCACCAAGAAGCATGTAGGTATTAGGTCTGGTCCTGGCCCCTTTAACAAATCTAGGTCTTTTATTGCATTAGAAATTTCTTCCTGCGTTAAATTTAAACTATTAGCCATATTAGTTGAGCTGGGAGAAGCAACTTCAAATTGGTTAGATGGTGGACAAAATACCTCCTGAAAATGATCCGCATATAAGTTGCTGATATCATGAGGATTGGACGAACTGACATTACCTTTAAACATAAACGATGGATAGCCACTAGATTTACGCTTCATGTTAACGAAGTCAAAGAATTTTCTGGGCTCTTGAACAATTTTCTCTCCAATAAGGTTCGTGTACAACTTGTACGCTTCTTCAGACTTGATGGAGAACTCTTTTGATAGCTCGTCATATCTTAGCTTCAGTTCATTGCTTATATTATTCGAATTTTTGAGAAGTTTGTATATTTTATTTCTCTGATTCCTCAAAAATCAAAGATTTTTGTCTAGCCATGGCTCTGAAAGCTTGTTCTTTTTCTTAATTTTTGGCACATAGCTTTCGATAGCAGTAAACAAATGCTGATAAAATAGCCTCATATTCTTTAACTTGTCTCGGAATTTCTAGTTCACTTATTCTTTCTGCTAATTCATCTATATTTCCTTTCAGTGTTTGCGTCACTTTATTTGCAAATACCTCAAACAATTCTCTCATTTGTGTTTCATTCATTTTCGAGCTTATTTCACTTCAACTATTTCCTACTTGTTACAATTATTCTTAAACACACTTAAGTTTCCTTTAATTATTTCGCTTAAATTATTTTTTATTTGTTCAACTATATCTTTTACACACTTGTGTTTTTTTTGTTTCTGTTTTTTACTAAACTATTTTCTATCTGTTACAATTATGTATTTCTTTCACACACTTAAGTTTTCTTGATTATGATTCACAAAATTTTACAATTATTTATTAATGTATAAATTCTTACATTACAGTATTAATTTTCAGCATCTTTTCCTCCTAATTCCTTGGTATTCCGTGGGTAATCGTTGGGCGCCAATTAATAATACTCTTTGTTATTTTAATATATTTATTTTTATTTAAAAGAATCCACTATGTGGAAGCTGTCTTACCACTAGGAACAAAGATTAAGAACTGACTTAAAACTAACTTCAATATAATTAATCTGCTTATAATTCTAAAAGGAATTGCATTTGCTTGTTGTTGTAGTTGTTACAGTTGCTGCTATTGCAATTATTGTTGCTGGTGCTATTGTTGTTGTTGTTGTTACAGTTGCTGCTATTGCAATTCTTGTTGCTGGTGCTATTGTTGTTGTTGCCGTTGTCGAATCATGGGCGTCTTATTACAATTGAAAGAACAGATCGTTGCTGCTGTTTTCAAATTGTAATTTTGATATTGTCACGTACGTTTTGCTAAACTGATCGTCAGCGTGTGAGCGGACCAATCGCTAGCATTTTATAAAGGCGGCTGCACGTGTTAGATGTGTTAACTAATATATAATAATTTTTGATATAAATTTGTATTTAGAATTTTTAAGCAACTTTAATAAATGAACTTTAAGTCGCTATAAAAACTTGGCATATCTAACAATAATTTTAAAAGTTTCTTTTGATTAGCCTTAGTTTTTTTCGAATGTGTAACATTCAGTCTATAGAGGGTCGGTAGAATAATTTTTATTTTTAAATCCTTCTGATGAGCTTAATTGGTGGTAAGCGAAAAGAATTCTTAAAGGAAACCCACGCGCCTACACGGCTTTAACCAGGCATTAGGTAATAGGTCGTTTTCCACTTTTTTCATCGGGTTGAATATCTTTTTATATTTTTTCGGCTTCCTTAGTTCCTATTGTTAAGCTCCCACTTAGCAATGGGAAAATCCTTTTCTAATATCCAACTTTTTATTCATTAAACCTCATTCTCTTTTTTTGATGAGCTAGGTTTTTGTTAATATTTATTCAAACAATTTTTTTATTTCAGACAGTAAATTATCTGTTTAATTTTTATTTTTATTCATTATTATTACTTATTATACATTGTTTACTATTTATAGAATATTATTTATTATTTCTCGAAGTTTCTTCTTTATTTATTTTTAATCGCTACTTATTTTTTATCATGCTGTCATTTATTAAAAATTATTTTGTGTATTACTTATGTCTTTTTTGGTATTTTTTATTTTATTATATATTTTTTATTTATTATATTTTTTATTAAATACAATTATATATAAGAACAGAATTATATACAAAATTATATACAGAATTATATATAAGAACAGATTAGATTTTGATTAGTAAAAATAATTGACAGTAGCTAGACTTGGGATGAGAATGATTTAATTCTCATTTCAAGTAAACTAATACTCGGTGAGAGTAAGTTATTTTTGCTCTCACTTTGAGTGTAGTTAGAAAAGGACTCAGACCAGTGTTGCCAGAGAGACGAACTGAAATTTACCACTATTTGGTGAAATATTTACCACTTTTGGGGAAAATTTACCTTTTTCCAAAATAAAAAAATTAAAAACATTTTGAAATGATTAACAACCGTTATAATTTTTTTGTTAGTATCCATATATTTATCTCTCATCAATGAATGCAAGAGTTGACCGTCAACTCTTGACGTATATAAACCGGGAGCAATATTTTTGACGTTCTCTTTTGAACCCAAAAAGTTGACGGTACAACACAGGCGTACCGTCAATTTTCCCCCCTTTCTTCTCAGCAAATTCGCTGCAATTAGCATACAAACTCGAAAAATTGCTTTCAGTTCTTGACCAATGTAAAAGGAGTCTCTGTTCAGCAACTACACTAAGGGAAAAAAATATTAAATTTATCCAAAAACTTTTTTAATTTATCCAAAAAGCGAGTCATTTTTGCACCAATAACGCATTTACTTAAATCGGCTACGTATATATTTAAAATTTATTTAAATACTTTTCTAATTCAATAAAATATTAAAATATTTAAACAGAATTAATAAAAACGTAGGGGTATAAATATATTAAAATTATGCACGAATATATTTAAATATCTTTCAAATATTTTCTATTTGAAAATAAAACTATTGTATTTAAGGAAAATTTATATAAAAACATTGAAATTGAAAAACAATGTATTTGAATATTTCCCACGAGCTGCGTCCATTAAATGCTATTTGGTGGTATATTTTATTTTATTTTTACTTTTTTCGTTCTCCAATTTATACAGTTGGTGCAATGTTAGGACACCAAATGTCAAAAATAGTATTAACTATAAAAACAAAAAGTTAGAGAATAAGAAGCAAATTATGCAGGTAAATGACAACCGGTTCAAGATGTTCTTGAGAAAATACCGAGTTGTCACTTCACCCTACATGATTTTATCATGCATCGCGCTCACCATCGGACTTACAAATCATATTTGCCAAAAATCCAGGCAATATTAACTAAATGAGAACTATAAGAAACCTGCAACTGCACGAAATAGAGAAACCTGCAACTGCAGGAATAGAGTTCGATGCTGTTGCTGCTTGTCGGAATATGTGTGTACGTGTGCGATGCTGTTGCTGCTTGCTTGTATGGAATATGTGTGTACGTGTGTGGTATAAATAAAATTCGAATACGGGAAAAAAACGAGTTGTAAGGGAAACATTTGATTTATCCACGTAAATATTTAAATAAAATTTATACTCAAGCGTGGATAATGCTAATATGCGTTATTTCTCTTAGTGTAGCGATGAAAGTTCAGTTTTTCTTTTTATAAGAATATTAAACTGCTTGTGAGAGGTAACAGTACTGCCAATAACTCAAAAAATTAACAAGTCAAAAAAATTTTTATTTTTGCAAAATTTACCACTTTTGGTCAAAAATTACCTTTTTTACCTCTGACCAAAAAATGAGTCAAAAAATTTAAATTTACCTCAATCTGGCAACACTGACTCAGACATCGTTAGACTCAGACGACTAGACAACGGACTCAGACAGGACTTAGTGGCTTTTTTGAAACCGACACGTCTCTCGCTCCCTTTGGCAAAGTGCGTTGACACTTTGTTTAAATTATCAATATGCTTTTTAACAAAGGTTGCGGGCCGCCTCGAAACTTTTGGGAGGAACAAAGTATTGATACACTTTGCCATTCACACATCAAAGAACTTCGTGTTGATTTCTCAAATAATATTTAGACTCCACATATGCAACACAATTAATAAAAACAAAAGTTGCACAACAGACGATAGTTAGAGAACAAAATCGGTTGTTGATCGTTACTCAGGGCTGGTTATATAAACGTAACGGAGCGTGTCATAGCGCTACTCAAATTTGCTATATGAACAATGCCCATAAGTAGTTAATGAAATCTTAACAAAAAGTCAGATAAAACTAAGTTTCGTACCACCTAATATCATGTTTACATTACACATTTAACTATGCAGTTTGACTTTAATAATTTGGAAACTGTTTCTGGTGCTTACACTGCCAGTAGCGTAGTTAACTTTGTCATTATTTGACGTTAATTTTTCGTTGATTCACATAATTTTGAGACATATTGAAAATTTAATTTTAATGCAACAAAAAAAAAAAATTAAAAATATTACAATATGTGTGATAAAAGCATATCACATAAATTTGTAGGAGTTTTTGTTCATCATCAGCAGGGAGTGTTTTCTAAACTGGTGGTCCTTGACCGAATCATCAAAAGAAAAGGAATTGTTTTCAAATATTTTTTTGCGTTTTTTGTGTGACATTTCCTTGTTATTTTTTTAAATTTCCTTTTGTTCTTGATGAAAACACAGTGTTGCATAGCAAAATGAGATGGTTTAGGTTGCAGTTTCAACTTAACTGCTTTGTGAGATAGTTAAGATTTTGTATGGGAAACTATGCAGTTAAGTATCCAATTTCAAAGTTAACTGTGTAGTTTCGAGGTAATGTAAACAAAGTATAAGAAATCAAAACTTAAGAGTTTAAAATTTTGTAACATATAAACAATAATGTTACATATACACATAGGAAATAAAAATATATAAAATTTTTCAGTTGAGGGGGGCGAGTTCCCCCCTTTTCCCCCCTATGGACGCCCTTGGCTAACAAGTTTAGGTAATAAATCAATTCTTTTATTTTCTGTGTGTACACTAGACCTGGTAGCAGTGGGATAGTGGACCGCTGATAGCACTGTCTAAATATTAAAGAAAATTGTTAATTTTAATTTTGGTTTTCATATTTCATATTTTGATATAACCATCCCATTTTCGAACGAGCCCGGTTGATTTTCGAAAAAAATTTTTTTAATCACTCATATATATATATATATGTATATATTATAACAAAACTGATAATATATATATATTAGGGCGGGTCAAATATTTTTGCGAACTTTGGCGAAGAGAGTAGAGATCTAGCTTGAAATCGGAGCCTGCCAGTTTTTCAAAATAGGTATTTTTTCAAAATAGATATTTTTTCAAAATATTCAAGATTTGGCATAGAAATTGCATTAAAAAGAAAAAAACTATTTTTTTTTAAGAGTATATATGGGATTTTTTGGGGTCAAGGAATCCATTTTTTACGTTAATTTTTATTTATAAAAGCCACCAGAGGGCGTTTTGCTATTATTTTTGCATTTTATCGATTTTTTTTTTTTTAAATTGTCGAATTTGTTGGGAAAATTGACAAATACTTGCCCTTGCCATATTGCAATTCCAATTAACCTATGTCGATGTTATTAAATCTTATGCAAAAAATGTGATTTTTCTTGGTTTTTTTTCTTTTATTTTTTTTCTTCAAAATTTCAATTAAATATTTCAGTAGAGAAAATCATTTCGCCAACTAAATACAACTCATGGTCCAATAAGTCCCGAAACTAAGTAATAAAAAACTTTTGTTTGCAAAAAATCTTCTTTATTCATTAACATAGGTTCCTTCAAGAGCAATACATTCATTCCACCGGTTTTCTAACTTTTCAATACCGGTTTTGTAGAACGATTTGTGCTTCGCCCCAAAATACGCTTCAGTTTCAGCCATCACCTTGCCGGCAAGCATTTTTTTTAGGTCAGCAAAGAGCCAGTAGTCGCTGGGGGCCAAATCTGGCGAATATGGTGGATGAGGATGCAACTCGAAGCCCAATTCATGGATTTTCGCCATCGTTTTCAGCCAGCTGTTGATTGTTTTTCCCTTTTCGAGATAGTCGATGAACAAAATTACATGTGCATCCCAAAATACAGATGCCATAACCTTTCCATCCGATTGTTGTGTTTTTGGTCACTTTTTCCTGCTTTCATCGGTTGCTCTCCACTCAGCTGACGACCGTTTTGATTTCGGTGTGTAATGGTGGATCCATGTTTCATCCATTGTAACATACCGATTTATTCTTTGTAAACAGTGCCAAACAGCTCTCCGAATCACCGACACGTTGTAATTTTTGGTCCGGTGTGCGAAAACGCGGCACCTATTTGGAAAACAGCTTTCTCATCGACAAATGTTCCTGTAATATTGTTCCCACACTGCCTTTCGATATCTTCAGAGCCTCAGCTAGCTCGCGCACTATCCACTTTACGGTCGGCAAATATCATTTTGTGTACTTTTTTATTGTTTTGTGGAACAACTGCCTCATTTGGGCGGCCTTAACGTTCAGCATCATTTGTGTCTGTACGACCAAGTTTAAACTCAGCATATCATCGCCAAATGGTTGCTTTTGACGAAGCAGAGTCCGAATAACACTTTCGAAGCCATAGCTCAGCTTGGACGGTATTTTTTTTCCCATAAAAAAACAGTGATCAATCAACACACGGAATTGCTTTGAAACCATTATATTGAAAATATCAACAGTATTTTTTAAGCATCACTTAAATCGCTGCAACTTCTGAACTAAACGTTAGATTGTCATGAAATTTTTACACGTATTGTTTACAGTTTGGAACTAGGTGCCACCTAGTAGTTAGTCTCGGGACTTATTGGACCATGTGTTAAAAGGATCATAAATATTGTTGCAAATGATCATACGGAATGCTTTGCGTAAACGGTGGTTTGAATAAATTGATGTCGTCATTCAAGTCAATTATATTCATATAATATGTGCAATTGAATTTCACAATAGGCCTTTGATAAACTGCATTGGGTCGTCCAGGTTGTTTCGATAGCGTAAAATTATTTTTATAGCAATGTCGAGTATCTCTTTTTTATCATCAAACAACATTGCTAACAAGATATTTTCCGAGTGTGCGTAATATGCATTGTCTTGAATTACATTATTAACAACTTCGCGTAAATTTGGCTCTTAATATTGTGTATAAAGTATAAATTTGTAAAATAATACCGTACATGACATTCATTACATAGATTGCCAAATTTTTTAAATTTTTAGATGGCTTATTAGTTGTCACGTATAGCCTTAATAATCTATTGGCCTTGGTGAGCAAGCGAGAATGTGCAATTGACCCTGGTTTAATGTGAGACAAATCCACCGGAACCGCACCATTAAAAATTGCATTGGTGTTGATTTGAATTGATTTTGTACAAGTTCCTCGAATCACAATGGTGTAGTCACTTTTGAGAAAAAAGTTATTCAAAGAGTCCTATTTAGGAGAAGGTCCACTATTGGAGAATTTTCCCTTTATTTTTTAAGCGTTTTCGCTTGATGTATTTGGTATAGGGAACACTTAATGGTTTTTCATTTCCACAATAAATTTTATTACTATTTTCTAAAAAAAAAGCGATAAATAGTAGCAAAACGCCCTCTGGTGGCTTTTATAAATAAAAATTAACGTCAAAAATGGATTCCTTGACCCCAAAAACCTCCATATATACACTTAAAAAATAGTTTTTTGTCTTTTTAATGCAATTTCTATGCCAAATCTTGAACATTTTGAAAAAATACCTATATTGAAAAACTGGCAGGCTCCGATTTCAAGATAGATCTATACTTTCTTCGCCAAAAATTCTTAAAATAACCTATAGAACACCGCTAGGGTGGGGCCAACATCGACTTGTTTTGCTCCATACAATTTGACCCGCTCTAATATATATATATACACTTGCCTTTTAAAGAGCGATTGAAGGTTAATTTTTGTATTTTTTTGCTTGCCTGAAAGGAGGCAGCGGAGCACAACCCACTGGCGAGTGTGAGTACTTGCCTGTCCATAATAATGAAACATACATAACAAACATAAACTCATATTTTTTTTGCCTTAATAGCTTTAAAATGAATTGAAAAACATTTCATTGTATAGAAATAAAATTAAAAACAAAAAAAAAAGAAACATTTTGTGGATGTGTAGCCGAGTCATTGGCCAAAAAAGGTGTGAAATGGTTTAAAAAAATTACATTTTTACGGTTTCGAGGCAGAAGATGCAGTTTTTTCGGGTAAGTTTGTTTGCATTTCTTTTTTCATCAATTCAATATCTACAACTTTGCTTAAGAAACCAAAACGATATTCCCTACGATTAACCGCGAAACAGCCATGACAAAATATCGAAAATGTGCTCAAAATCCACTTTGAGTCAAAAAATTAATGCCATCGTAAACCTTTATTTGAACGTAAGTAGACAAAAGTAATGATGCAAAATTTCTACTTTTGGCAAGTTCTTTCACGAGAGATTAACAAAACTGAGTCCCAAAACTATGAGTTGCATTGTGTAAGATATCACCTATACTGCCGTATGTCTGAATTTGGTATTCTTGCAAAGCTCATCCGTATTTACAGAATGACACTGAGCAGCAGCAGAGTTAAAATCGGACCCATACCCTCCATTCGAGACTAAATGAGGTTTTAGACAAGGTGATTCCTTATCGTGCGACTTTTTCAACTGAATGATATAAATAGAAGATCATCCGAGCCTCTGACCTGAAACGTAGGGGCACGATATTTTGTTGATGTTGATATCATCATTGGTATCAATGTCAATATCATTTACCATAATTACTCGATAAAGTAACCTATATTTTTCACTTACAATTATCGATGTCATCATATTACATTGAAAACTAATCATTTAAACTAAAATATTCTATTTCTGGGGCCAACCAACTTTTCCACTTACGTTTAAACAGCTTAATCGAAATAATAATGCAGAAAAGTTTAAAGTAAGACCGTATTAAACTGGACAAAAATTTACGGTCAAGTCTTGTGTTCTAGGACGAGAGAATGGAAAAAAAATACATCGTATTTTCGTATTTAAATTAATATTTTATTGCGTGTTGAAATTTGATTCTCAATTTTTATTTTTTTCGCTAGAGAATAAAAATTATTTTTAAATTTTTTTTTTCGCTAAGAAATAAAAGTTATTTCTCAATTTTTAGTTTTTACGCTTAAAAATAAAAATCATTTGTCCAGTTTTATTATTTTTAGGTAGGGAATAAATATATAAAAATCATGAAATTTGTATGGGAGCCCCCATAAGGAGTGGTCGAAGAAAATATTTCCCCAGGGGAAAAATTTTTCTTTTGCAAAGTAAGGGGTGTCGATCACACATATTTACCCTCTCCGACCCTTCCTTGAAGCCCCCCCCCCCTCGCTTGCGATATACGTTCATACTTACACTTCATTTGGTGTGAGTAGATTGCAAGTATCAGAAATGGTATCGCTTGCAGTTCTCTGATATATACATAACAAACATAAACTCATATATATTTTTTTTTGCCTTAATAGCTATAAAATGAATTGGAAAACATTTAATTGAAGGGTCAGTCCATATCAAGCGGTCCAGCACTTGTTGCTCGACCATATTTAAAAACGATTATATTTTTATTAATATTTGTTCAATGTATTGGGATATCAGAACCGCATTGAAAATATTGGCATTCAACTGTACTTTCAAAATGGCGGCTATATTTGCCTTGCTACCTGTAGAGATTTATGCGTTTGTAAGCATTTGAGGTTACTTTAATTTCTCAGCTCCTGTTAAACATAGAGTGATGAATTAAGAACCATGAGATTAAGCACATCTTAAACTCTAATCTCATTTAAAAGAAATAATAATTTAATAATTTCTTCATATTAAAAAAAATGGTGAAACTTTTTTGTTAAAATCCTTATATTTTGCAATTTTAAGAATTTTTTTTATAGAAAGCAATTATTTGTCGACTTATTTTTTCTTTTTTTAAGTACTTCTTAAGAAGTCGTTTAAACATATTTTTTTTTAACTTTCTGATTTGTCAAGTTTTTTTTAACAGCCTCTTAAAAATGGAAGTTTTTAGAATTTAACTAATTTTGGGGTCAAATATCTCTGGTGGGCTATAGTTTAAAAATTTCAAATTTATTCACAATAAAGTATGTTTAAGGTTTAATTCTGCGGTTGGAGTGCAGTGGCAACACTTTTTATTTTGACGTTTCTCTTTTTGTATTTTACATTTGTTATACATACACACATATTCTTGATGTTATACATAAATTCATTCGATTAAAATCTTCTGCACAGTCACTTCACTTAATAAGTTAAGTTGCAATTCTTTGTCAATATTTTCCTACAAATAAATTAAACTTGAATTCGCTACCATTTTTTTGGTGCCTCCTGTGAGGTTGAGTTTAAGCACAATTGCATCTAATTCTTATTGATTGAAATTTGGTGCACGGGTGCTGCAGAAATTCCGCGAATCATAACCTCAAATTGCACACATGGCGGAACTTAACCTTCGGACAACAGTGGCTAAGGCGGTGAAGCGCATTCACATGCGGATGACTAATCCCAATGAGAGCAAACTTTCGATGTGTTTCAGTTGGAGCAGGAGCTCAAATCATTATCATCGCATTTTGAACGATTCGGATACAACCACTTCATACTTGTTGGAGCTGCCAAGAAAGAAGAGTTGGGCTCCCACGACCTGCTTTGGGAACAAATAGAGGAACTCTATGATGCGGAGTGCAGCATAATCAACCGTCTTATTGCGGAAGCTCGGCAGCCGCCTGCAAAGGAGCAAGATGCAAGTGTGCGCTTCGGTCATGTGGATTCCGATACACGTGCTTATGAGCTCAAGCTCGACCCTCTGGCAATTCCATCATTTGACGGCAGCATGCACAATTGGTTGGCCTTAAAAGATGCCTTCGAAACGCTGGTGCACAATCCTTCGTATCCAGAAGCATTCAAGTTGGCAAAACTTCGGCAGGCGGTTAGCGCTAGCGCTGTGCCACTGATTGGAAGCATTCTGGTGGGTATGCAGAGGTGTGGGAGGCATTGAAGCAGCGCTTCGACAGCAAAAAGCACCTGGCTGAGATCCACGTGTCTCAGTTTCTTAACCTCAATGTTGCCACAGGCGAAACAGCAAAATCATTGCTAGCCATTGTTGACACCGTTCAAGAGTCGTTGCGAGCACTTCGTGTGATGGGGGTGCCTGTTGACACGTGGGACGCGCTTGCCGTGCCGATCATTGTTTCGAAGCTTCCTGCTGTAACAAAACGCGACTGGTGTATGAGCTGCTGCTCCACTGAGATCCCTCTCTTGAGAGATCTGCTCACAATTTTTGGAAAAGCGAGCGCAAAGTTTGAGCACAGGCCTGGTGCCTTGGTCTGCAGCGCCTGCGCGGCCACAAGAACATGTAGCCAAATCGCACGTCACAGGTGTAGATGAGAGAAAATGTGCTCACTGCCACGGTGCTCATAGTATAACAAAGTGCCCTGTTCTCTTAGCTATGGGACCAGAGCAGCGGTTTGAAGTTGTGAAAAAATCAAAGCTGTGTTACAATTGCTTGCGTGCTGGACACTGCTCGAAGCAGTGTTCTTCAGGCGGATGCAGGAATTGCGGTCGTAAACACAACACAATTTTTTGTAGGAACCTAGCAGTACACATGACGTCATCATCGAACATACCAACTCCTGCTGCATCATCAACACCTGACGAGAGGTTAGCTCTTGCAGCAGCCTTGCCACCTTCATCATTGTGACTAGAAACAGCCACGGTCGCTTGCATTTATGATGTCAAGAAAATTGTTTGCTTGCGACAGCGCGTGTCATGGCATTTGGACAAAATCATATTCAACGACCAGCTCGTGCTCTATGTGATCCAGGATCGCAGGTTAGTTTCATAACTGATCGCTTGGCTAACTCTTTACAATTACAGAGAAACAAATTTGAAATCAATGTGGAAGTGATTGGTGCCATTACCAACACCCAAACAAAAGGCAGCGTAATGCTGACACTAAAATCAACATACTCGAATTTTAATGTTTATATGGAAGCCCTGGTCCTACCATCGATTTCCTCGCTGACACCTACTGTGCAGGTTGATGTTGACCAGTGGAATCACTTGAAAGATCTACAACTGGCTGATAAAAGCTTTGGTATACCGGGACCTATTGAAGTGCTCATTGGTGCTGACCAATGGGGACGTATTGTGGAGGGTGACATCATCGGTGGAAGACCAGATGAACCTTACGCCCAACGAACACACTTTGGATGGGTGGTTTTTGGACATGCTGCCACTACGATGCCGTCAACGTTGCCATCGCTCACATTCAATGCTAAGTTAGGTGAGGATGAGGTACGCTTGGAGGATCTGGTTCGCAGCTTCTGGACGCTCGAGGAGGTACCCTTAGTAGACAATGTGGACGACGGAGATTGTCGTCGCATTTTTTAAACCACTTTTTCCCGCATGCATGATGGTCGCTACGTCGTTCAGTTGTTACTCGTAAACTAGGCGATTCGTACACACACGCACTTCAACAATTTCACTGGCTAGAGCATCGTCTCAGTGTTGATGCAGAATTGAGAGAGAAATACATCAATTTTATGCGCGAATACGCAGAACTTGGACACATGGAGCGCGTGAATGAACCTGGCGACCATACTGACTGCTACTACATTCCACATCATGCCGTCACCTCGAAGTTTCGAGTTGTATTTAATGCATCGGCAAGGACAAGTACAGGGATCTCACGAAACGACATTCAGCTGGTGGGACCGATCATTCAGGCGCTATCGAGTCGCGATCACAGCTGACATCGAAAAAATGTTCAGACAAGTTATGGTCACACCAATACATCGAAACTATCAACGTATAATATGGCGAGAATCACCCTCCGAAGACATTAGGATCTATCGACTAACGACCATTACCTATGGCATGGCGTGTAGCCCATACAATGCCGTGCGTGCACTCCATCAGTGTGCGTTCGATAGCTACAAAATCATCGCGGATGACAAGCGAGCAATTTCGGCGCGAGATTCTATACTCACTTCATTCTACGTCGACGACTACCTAACAAGCTGCAACAGTGACCATGAGGCTATCGATTTGGTTAACCGTGTTGACATGATTTTGTCCGCTGGAAAATTCAAACTACGAAAATGGAACAGTAATAGTGCAAAGGTAATGACAGAACTAACTGGTAGTCCTTTTTCATCTACAGAGTTCAACATCGACTCACCTACGGCCTCGGTTCTTGGTTTAAGATGGGACTCTGCTGTCGATGAGTTATTTTTTCACGTTAACCTCAGGTCGTCTGCATCAACACCAACAAAGAGACGAGTGCTTAGTGAGGTGGCCCAGCTGTTCGATCCCACTGGCATATTGGCGCCTGTGGTCATTGTTGGTAATATGTTCATACAACGGTTGTGGTCTGCTGGTCTCAGTTGGGATGCACCCTTGCCTCAGGACATTTGCGACGACTGGCTCACCTATCGTGCAACGCTGGAGACACTCAACCAGGTCCGCGTGCCTCGTTGGCTGCATATGATGGGTCAAGAGTCAACAGTTTTGCATGGCTTTTGCGATGCTAGTGCGCATGGCTATGCTGCAGTTATATACACAAGGACTACTGATGAGAAAGGTTTCGTGCACGTATCTTTGGTTATTGCACGTACGAAGGTAGCACCGTTGAAGGGCACAACTATCCCCTGCGTTGAGCTCTGTGCAGCACACCTATTAGCCGTGACGCTTCAGAATGTGAGAGTAGCCTTGGGCTTGATAGATGCCCCTACTATATGTGGTCTGACTCTGCCATAGTGCTGTGTTGTCCGAGAAAACAGCCAACAGTCCTCAAACCGTACATCTCCAACAGGGTGCGTGAAATTCAAGAAATAACTTCACCGGATCGTTGGCATCACGTGAGGTCAGCTCAGAACCCGGCAGATTGCGCCAGCAGAGGCATTTCGCCGCATGATTTGCTACATCATCCACTATGGTGGCATGGTCCGACGTGGCTATTGGAGGCCTCTCTTATGATGGAAAAACACATTGATTTGAGCAAGCAGGAATCAGACTTAATACAGAGCGAAGAAAAGGTTTTATCCTGCACAGCAGTTTTACCAAGTTAACACTAACTCATGACGCGGCGAAATGACGGTCAGGTCATTCCACTGGTGGACCACTATAGTGACATTAAGAAGCTGTTGCATACGGCAGCAATCATTTTACGTTGGACACCAGCAAGCAAACATCTCCGCCAGGCGGTTACAGGTGCTAGAGAAATGGAGAATGCTTTAGATGTGCTCATCATCATGGAATAGAGTAACATTTTCTACGCTGAGATCAAACAATTGAAAACTGGTGCCAGGTTGCCACCTTCTAGCCGGCTGCTGCATTTGAACCCATATCTTGATGACAAGGCACTGCTACGTGTCGGTGGGTGGCTCAAAAAAGCCGCACTGATCATCGATTTCCAATAATTTTGCCAAAGTCCAGTTCCTTGGTCCATCTTTTGATCCATCAAGCACACGAAAAAACGATTCATGGAGGGACGCAGCTTATGGTGCAAACACTTCGTACTCTCTTTTGGATTTTGCACGCGAGACAAGCCGTCAAAAATTGCATACACAAGTGTGTGGTATGTCGTCGGCATCGTGGCTCCGTGCTCACTCAACAAATGGGCTCATTACCCGGGCAGAGAGTTACAGCGTCCAGGCCATTCTCATCATCTGGAGTAGATTACTGTGACCCATTCATCCTTCGCACCGAAGTGAAGCAGTCTCGGAGTACTACGAAATCTTATTTGGCGATTTTTGTTTGCATGTCTACGAAAGCTGTGCACATTGAAGTAGTAGACGACCTGTCCGCGCAGGCTTTTCTCGACGCCTTCACCCGATTTGTCAGCCGACGAGGGCCATGCCTTAATTTGTATAGCGATAATGGCACTGCCTTCGTGGGTGCCAATCGGTTACTACAGCAGGATCTCGCTGCCCGGCATTTTTTTTTTTTTTTTTTTTTTTGGATTCGCCCGGAAGTAGGAAATCTTCATAGATACGTATGACCCGCGCCATACGCATGCACGATTTACATTCTAAGAAGTTCCCGGATCAGCCGGACTGAATAGAATGCACCTACGTGCTAAAACCTACCACCTGTTGGCAAATAAAAGCCTCCACTAAGCACAATTGCTTGGCCTTTCAGCGGAAATTAAAATTAAATACAGATATTTGAAATTTGAAATTTGAGAAATGTTTGTGCTTATGTACATAAACATAATAAGCATCATCGAATAAAAGCACATTCTTCATAACACAAGGGAATACAAGACAACATCCAAAGTAGTTTATTAGACTATATATAACCGCATTTATAATTGTTGTCATTCGGCTTGGGGCCACTGTCCAACCCAAGATCCTACGTGGAAAAGAGATGCAACTCTCAAACACCAAACCAATACCAAACATAGCACAGATATACAAGTATATATTATGCAGGCACAATATATTTATATATTCGGGTCACTGAAATATGGGAACACCGAGCTAAAGTTATTATTTGGATATGCATTTGGGCCAACGCAGGTAAAAACTTGTATGGAAAAGAGATACACTCTGACACACCAAGCCGAGGGATACGGTATACATGGTCCCATTTTAAACGAGCTATAGAACTAAAGATGTAAAAAAATTTCATGAAAAAAATTAAGCAACGAAACTAAATAAAACGAAAGCTTAAAGTATTTATCAAATTCGATAATGCTTATATGTTAAATCGTAAAATCTACACAATTATCGCGAGCTATATTTGTTATCGCAATGAATGCGTTAAGTATTCAAATGTAATATAATTTTACGTTTTAAGACTTCCACCGAGTCAGAAAAATTTATCAAGTTCAAGTTGCCATTGAAATCACTACACATACATCGCAAAGGGTCGTGAAGGGCATAATTAGAAGTGCACTGACTCAACTTAAAAAGCTGGAAATGTCTGGCTCCGCTCCTAGGGATGTTGAAGTTTAATGAAGAAAGGAGGTAATGTGAGTCTATATCACCACTGAGTAATTTGTATAAAAAGGAGACATTTAGCATAATTCTTCTGCTTCTTAAGGAAGGCAGGGAAATAATTTTAAGGCGGGTTTCATAAGGGGGTAGAATAATGTTGGGGTTCCAACGATAATGTAAAGCAAAAAGTAAGAATTGTTTTTGGACCGATTCTAATGCATCGATGTGGACATTGTATTGAGGGTTCCATATTACAGATGCATATTCAAGAATTGGTCTAACAAGAGAGGTATAAAGTATCTTAGTAGTGAAAGGATCGTTGAATTCTTTAGCCCATCTTTTAATGAAACCAAGGACACCTCTAGCCTTATTTACCACCAAATTAACTTGAAGATTGAAACGAAGTTTAGGATCCATAATTACACCTAAGTCAAGAAAACTGTGTACAATTTCTAAGTTGGTATTATTTATAGTGTAATTTATTCTATTAGCAATTCGACGTGAGAATGTCATTTGCTTACATTTTTTTAAGTTTAATTTTAAAAGGTTTAAATTACACCACTCCACTAGACTATTTAAATCGGATTGTAAGAGTTGTTGTTCTTCAGGCGATTTGTAAGTTAGAAAAAGTTTTACGTCATCGGCGTACATTAAGACGTTACAGTGTTTTATTACAGCAGGAAGGTCATTTATAAACAGTAAAAATAAAACCGGACCAAGGTGACTTCCCTGAGGAACACCTGATGTGACCAAAATATTTTTTGACATACAATTCTTATATAAAACTTTTTGCGAACGATTCGACAAGTACGATTTAATCCAGTGTAATAGTTTGACGGGAAACCCAATTAGATGAAGCTTTTTCAGAAGAAGATAATGATTAACACTATCGAAAGCTTTGCTAAAGTCTGTATAAATAACGTCAGTCTGTCGTCCTAAAGTAAAACCTTTAATGACACGCGTAGTAAACTCCAAGAGGTTAGTTATCGTAGATTTTCCCTTTAAGAAACCATGTTGAGAGGTGGAAATGGAGGAAGATACGACGTGGGTTATTTGATCAGTTATAATTTTCTCAAATAACTTAGGGATTGCGCTTAGTTTTGCGATACCTCGGTAATTGGAAACATCAATTTTTGAACCGGATTTATGAAGAGGTATTATAGAGGTATATTATTATGAAGAGGCATAGTGAACATAATCAGCAATGGTTAGCCAAGGCGGGAACAAACTGGCATTTTATCACACTCAGCTCGCCTCACCAAGGAGGACTTTGGGAGGCCGCCGTTAAATTCGCTAAACGACATTTAATTCACTGTGTTGGAGCGCAGATCATGTGGCCTAGCCAGTTACAAACGCTAGCGGCGCGTATCGAGGCGTGTCTTAACTCCCGGCCGATCACCCCACTCTATCATGACCCTGAAGACAAGCTTGCGCTCACTCCAGGTGATTTTCTCATTGGGGTTCCAATTATTGCAGTACCCGAGCCTGATATTAGAGAAGTTCCAGCAAACAGGCTGAAGCAGTGGCAGTGGGTACAACAAGTTCACTAGGAGTTTTGGCAGCGATGGAGTGATGAGTATCTGGCCACTCTTCAACGACGGAATAAGTGGCAGAGGCGTGCACCCGATCTGAAAGTAGGTGACGTTGTCCTTGTGAGACATGAGAACTTTCCTCCGACTCATTGGCGCATGGGTCGTGTACTAGAAGTCCACCCGGGCTGTGATGGTGCCGTGCGTAACGTTACATTAAAGACGGCGAATGGAAGAAGTTCCCATGCCATACAAAAACTATGTCGACTACTCGATGTGGAAGATTTCGATTCTTCCAACTCGACCGGACAGGATGTTTAAGGTTTAATTCTGCGGTTGGAGTGCAGTGGCAACACTTTTTATTTTGACGTTTCTCTTTTTGTATTTTACATTTGTTATACATACACACATATTCTTGATGTTATACATAAATTCATTCGATTAAAATCTTCTGCACAGTCACTTCACTTAATAAGTTTAGTTGCAATTCTTTGTCAATATTTTCCTACAGATAAATTAAACTTGAATTCGCTACCAAAGTACATAATAATATCTTACTTCATTCAAAACTCTGAGTTTGGTATCCGCTTCGTTTGGAAGATACAGCCCCTCAAACTTAATGATATTTCACCTTACATATTATGAGTTTTTTTAAGATATTCTTGAGATGTTCTTTCTAATATAAGCTTTAATCTTTCATTTGGAATATAAGTAAACAAAAATATTGAAACATTAAATATAATAACCTGAATATAAACGCAAATAACTAACCATTTTCGTACTTTACACTCCTTCGATTATAATGATGCGCACAAGTTTTGTGACTTTGTAGATTTATTGTTTACTTTTTTATTTTCCCATATATATAAATATTCTTTAACATTAATAAAAAAACTTTCAAGCAAATTGAACATCAACTGAAAAAATTTAAGAAGGAAAATATTTCTGTTAACAAGTAAAATATTTTAAATAATATCTTTTTTAACCTACCTATTTAGCTTTGATCACTTGATGGTCCTCATAGTCTTCAGACTTAGAAATGAAAAAGCATCGCATTATCCCTTTAAAGTCACAATTACAGTTCTTGTATACCCTCTTTTTAACAGTGTGCCCAAATCATACAAGGAGGGAGAAATATTTCGGACCTACATTTCCGAGTATTTTTGAGGGTGCTCTTTCGAATGGCACCAGAATTGAAATGCTGAAATGGACTGTATTAGAGGTGGGTAATAGCACAATTTTTGGTGTGCCAACTCACTTGCATATGTGCACCCTTATGTGTCAGCACACTGTGCTAGCACAATTGTGTCACGGTCGAAAAAAGCACTTCACAGCCGAAAAGCAAAAGCATTCGAATATTCGTCCCATAAGAAATACATGCAAATCAGCTGCGACCACAGCAACAGCATTTGTCTTATTTACTCTTTCGTGCTTACGTTAAAAGACGAAGTGTTTGCTCCACACGCGTGTGTACTAGCACACATGCTCACTACTGAGTGTCACACAATACATAATAGACACTTTAAGCGCAATAATGCTGCTCTTTATCGTGTGCTGTTGTCACTACGTGAGTCAACGTAGTGTGCTAGCACACATGACACACTACAGAGAGTCAGCACAGTGCCATAGCACAGCACTGAGTTACCCACCTCTAGACTGTATAGAGCAAATCACACAGCTTGTCTATACAGACTGTTTCGTTGGCCGCTACACCAACTCTCAGTAGTTTTGCATGACTTTTCAATGTGATCCACTCAAGCTTCGTAGGTTCTACTTATACTGCCAATTATGCCGAGAAAGTTACCCGAAATTTATTTTCACAGAGAGAACGCTTAATACTGAATTAGTTCTTATCTTCTTCGACGCACCCTGTATAAAGGTTAACCTAGATCGTATCATACTTTTAGGCATAGCCTTAATCTTCGAAATTCGATCACAGTGATTTACCGCTATCAGAGCATGTTGAGGTTGTGTTATTATGTTGTTAGCTCACTCTTCCATTTAAGGGTTCAGTTAGTTTAACTGATTGTACACTAGAGTGTCCCTTATTTTGCGATTTTTGGAAATGTCAAGGGGCTCAAAGGTTTTTTATGCGTTTTTATATTCTAAGAACGAAACCAAAAAAAATTTTTTTTACGACAACGTTTACCCGTGCCAATCGGGCCCGAAAGTTTCGAAAAAATGTCCATTTTAGACCAATTTGCACAAATTAAAAAAAAAATATTTTCTCTGCTTTTTATAAATGTTTGCATGTTTTCGAACACATACATAAGAAATATGATATCTACAAAGTTTTTTATGGTGGGCGTGGCTACCGCCCCTGCTGCATCGAAATTTTTCCCGCAGCCTTTTCTCACTTTTTCATGAAGTTAGTGCAATTTAGGTATTAAAATCAACAATAAATAAATACATTTTTATTATGCTAAAAGTATTATTACATTTCACTAAATTCACATAATGTATTTACAAAAATTAAAAATAAATTAAAAAAACTAGTATTTTACCATGCGGCGCTAATTGCACTAATTTCATGAAAAAGTGGGAAAAGGCTGCGGGAGAAATTTCGATGCAGCAGGGGCGGTAGCCAAGCCCACCATAAAAAAACTTTGTAGATATCATATTTCTTATGTATGTGTTCCAAAACATGCAAACATTTATAAAAAGCTGAGAAAATATTTTTTTTTTTTTTAATTTGTGCAAATATGGTCTAATATGGACATTTTTTCGAAAGTTTCGGGACCGATTGGCAGGGGTAAACGGTATCGTAAAAAAATTTTTTTTGGTTTCGTTCTTAGAATATAAAAACGCATACATAAAAAAACCTTTCAGCCCCTTGAAATTTCCAAAAATCGCAAAATAAGGGACACTCTATTGTACACCTAAGATGAAAAACTTTGTGGTTTGTTTTGATAAACACACTAATAATTTTTTCTTAACATTTTTAAGGGCGTGCTCTCCCTGAAATTTTTAATCTTAATATTTGAATAAGACCTTTCATTATTTAAATTGAAAACAAATTTTTGAGCTTTAGGTCAAGTATTTTGACAACAAGACAACATGAAGACAAAGAAGGCAACAACCAACAACAACAACAACGGCTCCGTATAGAGCAAATCACATAGTTTGACTATACAGACTGTTTCGTTGGCCGCTACACAACTCCTCAGTAGTCTTGCTTGACTTTTCACTGTTTTTTTATTAATGTTAAAGAATATTTATATATATGAGAAAATTAAAAAGTAAACTATAAATCTACAAAGTCATAAAACATGTGCGCATCATTATAAACGAAGGAGTGTAAAGTACGAAAATGGTTAGTTATTTGCGTTTATATTCAGGTATTTATTTTTAGTGTTTCAATATTTTTGTTTACTTTATTTATATTCCAAATGAAAGATTAAAGCTTATATTAGAAAGAAAATCTCAAGAATATCTTAAAAAACTCATATTATGTAAAGTGAAATATCATTAAGTTTGAGGGGCTGTATCTTCCAAACGAAGCGAATACCAAACTCAGAGTTTTGAATGAAGTAAGATATTATTATGTACTTTATTGTGAATAAATTTGAAATTTTTAAACTTATGACCACCAGAGATATTTGACCCCAAAATTAGTTAAATTCTAAAAATTTCCATTTTTTAGAGGCTGTTAAAAAAAAACTTGATAAATCAGAAAGTTAAAAAAAATTATATATAAACTACTTCTTAAGAAGTACTTGAAAAAAAGGAAGTAAGTCGACAAGGAATTGCTTTCTATAAAAAAAAAAACTTAAAATTGCGAAATATAAGGATTTTAACAAAAAAGTTTCACCATTTTTTTTAATATGAAGAAATTATTTAAGTATAATTTCTTTTAAATGAGATTAAAGTTTAAGATGTGCTTAATCTCATGGTTCTTAAGTCATCACTCTATGTTTAACAGGAGCTGAGAAATTAAAGTAACCTCAAACGCTTACAAACGCATAAATCTCTACAGGTAGCAAGGCAAATATAGCCGCCATTTTGAAAGTACAGTTGAATGCGGTTCTGTGATATCAGTACATTGAACAAATTTTAGTAAAAATATGAACTCTTTTAAAAATGGTCAAGCAACCAACTTTCGTTTTTTTGGACCACTTGATTTGGATTGACTCTGAATAGAAATAAAGTGGAAAACAAAAAAAAGACGAAAAAAAAAACATTTTGTATGTACACGTCTAAAAGTGTATATTAAATAGCGAAGCTCATATTCAAAATTTAAAGTCCATATATGAATTTTTGTGGAATTGTAAGAGATTTTACCGTGTTGATAAAATCACTTTGTATGGGAGGTAGGCTTGGTTTTCGTCCGATTTGGGTCATTTAAGAACATTTTAGTTTAAGCTTAAATATGAATTTCATACACAGAGTCCATGTTATACGTCATAGTTCATATGCAAAATTTCAAGTCAATATATTAATTTTTGTGGAATTCCAAGAGATTTTACCGTTTTGATAAAGTCACTTTGTGTGGGAGGTAGGTGTGGTTTTCATCCGATTTGGTTGAATTTCATACTCAGAGTGTATATTACATATCAAAACTCATAGACAATTTGAAGTCCATATAGTAATTTTTATGGAATTTAAAGAGATTTTACCGTTTTGATCAAGTCACTTCGTATGGGAGGTACGCGTGGTTTTCATCCGATTTGGCTCATTTTCGAACTTGACTTTTATTTTTTAGATAAAAGCTTTAATATCGAATTTCGTAATGATAGCTTGAAAATTACGGCTGTAATCGTGACCACAGACAGGCTGACAGACAGACAGGCGGCCATGGCTGAATCGACTCGGGTGGTAATGCTGATCAATTATGTATATACTTTTCTATACCTGCCACGCCTATTTATGGGCGTTAAAAACGAAGTAACAATATGAATATACCCCTTTTACGTTTTTTAAACTAAGTGAGTTCAAATCAATCCCAAACAATTTTACTTCGAACTATCAAGCATTGATCTTTTACGATTTAGAAATAAATTCTTTTTTAAAATTTTATTATTTTAAATAAAAGTGGTATGGTTTTTCGTGTCTTTATTTCTACGCATCAAATGAAAAACATACATAATCAAGTAAACGGAGAAGCCGCTTACACTAAGAACTTACATTATGGCTCTACTTCACTAGGATAACTGATTCATTTCTGGGTCATAATTAAGGTTTCTATTCAATAGTATACAAAACATATTGCTTAAAATAATTATTTGAAATTTAAAACATATTGCATAAGGCGTTGTAATAAAAAAAAAATGGATTTCAAACATTCTTCGTTGAAATTTAAATGCACGCAATTATTTTTTTTTTATTTGGCGTATACAACAGCTGCAAATCAGTCAGATGAAAGGAACATAACTAAACTTTTAAATAATCAAGTCATTGTTAGCAGACAAATAATGTGTGTTTTAGAAAAAAGTCCATGTGATCAACTAGGAAGACAATTGAAGGGTAAATATATTTCTGATTTTTAAATAATAAATTGTTGATATATTGTGATCAAAGCAATAATTCGAAATTTTGGGACTTATAAATTTATTGAAGTGAATCAATTAATAGTAAAGAATTACTAATTCTTTTGTTATTTTGATGCAGTTAGTATTAATTACTTCATATAATTACGCACACTGTAATACTTTCATATAAAATGCGGACCTTAAGGAGTTATCGATTTTTAAAAAATAGAGTAATACAATACCGTTAGAGTTTAGATACTACAGCTTTTTCCCCAAAAAACGTTATGAAATGTAATGGAAACAAGTGTCTCAATTAAATATGGGAAAATTTTCCCAGCAATGAATGGATTGAGCTAAACGAAAAGACATACTTACTTATTTGCTTTTGAGTTTACCTTTCGAAAAATTAACAGCACAGACGATAAGGTTGTTAACAAAGTTACTCATGCTGTTTAAGGGGGGGGGGGGGGAGGTAAGGTTTGACAACCTTTTTATTTTTGTTTCTGAAAGTACAACATCTGAAGAATATTGTATTAAATTTTTAGGTCATTCTGAGCAAAACTAACGAAGTTACAGTAGGTTGAATGATCATACCTCCAACTAGTGTTGCCTAGTGTACAAAACTTTAAATCGATTTTCCCAAACATGTAATTTTTAAAGTCGGTGACCAGCCTACAGAAAAAACTACTGAACCGATCGTTTTGAAATTTTTTACACATATTCTTTTTTAAATTTTTTAATTACTAACAATTTTACAATAACAAGTATGCAGATTTTTTCGTCAAAAATCGTCATTTTGGCTTCGAAATGGTGCCAATAATTGAAAAATTAAAAAAAACTCGACGTCACTGGAGAGATAAAGTAATAAACTAAAGAAAGCATTTTGATTTTTTGGTTTCAGATGATCCAGTGATGCTGTAGGCTGGTCACCGCACAAAGACTTTTTTTCAAGGCACCTGCGGCAAACTTCAATAAATCCGTTATTTCTCTCTATTTTTTAACAAAAATTTTTTTAAATATTCTTAAAATGTTGTACTTTTATATAAGAGCAATCAATAAAGAATAATCAAAATAAACAATATTTTTTTTTCTATTAACTCTCGGTTAAAAATTATAACATATATGTTGAGTGAATAGAAAGAATAAAAATACGTTTTTTCTGATATGTTCTAAGGGTCTTAAGTGAAATCGATATAATTTATAATTATATGTACAATAAACCTACTGCTATAGTTTTTTCTAAAAAAATTCATGAAAAAAGGTCTTTTTAGACAAAACAAACCTTACCCCCCCTTAAAGGATCGGTGGCCATATAATTAATTCTACTTATTTGGATATAAATTAGATCAGTCGAGTTTCTACTGATCCTACCATAAGAGGTACAATTTTGAATACAAAGATGATCTGGAGAATCGATTTCACTTAAGACCCTTAGAACATATCGGAAAAAACGTATTTTTATTCTTTCTATTCACTCAACATATATGTTATAATTTTTAACCGAGAGTTAATAGAAAAAAAAATATTGTTTAGTTTGATTATTCTTTATTAATTGCTCTAAATTAAGGATGACACAAAGGGTCTTATACATAACTGCTGCTGACGCGACAGTGAACGCAAATACCGACTGATTAGCAGACAGGCGCCAAGTAACCAACAAAAACGCATTGTATTTTGTATTTTTTTTTTTTTTTATTTATTTTTATAATATTTAAGTATAATTCAACTGTCAAACTACTACCTGCTGAGAGACGTGTTTTTTTCTATTGATGCGTAAAGTTTTATTTTAAACCGAATTTCGCGCATAATTCAATTAAAAAATTAATTTCTTTTGGACTTGCCGTGCTTTACTTGAGACCTTCGTTGGATTTATATAACTATAAGCCAAGAAAGCGCTGGTTTTTTTTTTTGTGAGAGCGGGTTTGTTCTTGTTTTTCCTTCCATTTCTGACGCTTGTCAGCTTGAATCTGAAGCTTCTCAAACTGCTGTCATTGGTAACAACTTTCGAACGCCTTTCAAACTGTTGCCTTCCAAACTGTGTCTTTCAAACTTTCTAAAACAGGGTTGCCAAAGCTAAACTTTAACTTCTACTTTTAACCTATAAGTTTATAAATTAATATAAGATATTCAAAAATGGTCTGCAATTTCCGCAACTGTACCATTAAGGGAGAATCCGACTGAATTGTAAATGGCTGGTTGTATGAATCCTTTTTTCACACTAAGTGTGTAGAACTAAATGCACGTATATCCGATGCACTAGGTGAAAATAAGGGTCTCCGTTGGGCATGCGAAGATTGCAGAGCAACCGATTTAGAAATACTTAAACTCATAAGGCAATGGAGAAAGGGTTTCTTGGAGGTTTCTAAAGACCTAGAGGCGGCTCAGATTAGATTGGCGGAGTACGAAAAGTGTTTCAAATCGTTTAAGTGCATGGATGAGGCTTTTGTCTCTCCTAAGCGCAAGCGCAACAGCAAAAACCTTCGAAGCTCTGCCAACTCCACTACAAAAACAGCCACACCGTCTTCAAATGTTACTCCTCAAGCTAACCCTGAAACTAATGCTGAGCCTTCACCCAACTTAAACTTAAGCGCATCATGTGAAGCACTTTCAACTGAAAATGTAACTACAGCTCGAAATACTGACGTTGTGGCTCTTTCTAGAGCTCCCGCATCAGTCAGTGAGAATTTACTGTTGACAGAAGCCTCTGCTATTCACACAACAAATTTAATTACTGACTCTCCTTCTACTTCTGACGTTAAGATAACTTATGCTAAGGCTTGTGCTTTATCAAGTGCTGCTACTTCTCCTGCATTACTCAAAACTTATAATACAGGCGCAATACCAAAACAAATATCGATAAGCGGTTTAAATCAGCCGGTTCAAAAAAATCTTGTGATAATTCCGCCTGCAAGATCAATATTTGTATCCCGTTTTGCAGCTGATACGTCTCTCGATTTATAAATTCAAGTTCTCTCAAGAACGCGTCACGTCTTCATTTAAAATATCTCTGCCTGATGATCTCTACAATAAAGTAATCAGTCAAAGTTTTTGGCCTGAATATACTTTAGTTCATGAATACGTCCCTAGATCACAACCTAGCTTCTTTACCTGTTCGCAACATGAACCAAAAAAACTAGATTGCTGTTTTCAGTTCCTAATCTTATATCAAAACGGTCATGGCATTAATACTAAATTGATTAATTTATTCATTATGAGTCACAACATTCATTATGATATAATTACCTTCAGTGAGACTTGGCTAAAACCCAACACTTTAAATTATGAAATTCTTTGCAACAAATTTAACATTTATCGTAAAGATAGAAACTCCATTCGTGGCAATTCTTCTAACGGTGGAGGTGTGTTGATTGCGGTCAAATCAACACATTACTCTCAAGAAATAGACATCCGAGAAGCTGCAGACATAGAATTTTGTTGTGTTCACGTAAAGTTCAGTTCCTTGAGTATCTACATTACATGCTCATATATCCCACCATTTTCTAATTTAGAAGTTTATAGCAAATATTTGCTCTCTATTAGTAAAGTTTGCCTACAGTTTCATCCAAATGATAATATATTAATAACTGGTGACTTTAACCTGCCCAACGTTGATTGGAACTGTTGTTCCGAAAACCCTACAATATTTTTACCTGAAAGCTCATCTGACAAGATGAGGGATAACCGTGTGAAGAATCTGAATGATGATGAATAACCGTTTGCTCGATCTGGTATTTTTTGATGATAGCAATATTGCTTCAGTGTCAAGGTCCGATCCCTTGGTCACTCCCGAAGATTCTCACCATCCGACTATTGAAATCTGTCTAAATTTTCCTAAACCATCTGTGCAGAACCAAACTATTCAACCGCTCACCGAATTCAACTTTAAGAAAACTAATTATGTAACTTTGAAAAATAGTTTGTCCAATTTAAATTGGTCACCTATACTGAATCTAAATACCGCTGCGGTATTTGCCGCGGGATGCCGCGGTCTATGCGTTTAACTCAACGCTCATGGATTGCTTTCTTAGATCTATTCCTCAACGAAAAGCCTTTGTAATTTCTGGCCCCGTACGGTATACCAATGAATTACGAAAAATTGAGAAACTTGAAAACTAAATATTATAAAAAATATCAAAAAACAATATTCGACTCAATATAGTTACCAACAGTTGTGCAAGCAATCCTATAATATTTACCTCACAAAAGTAAACTTAAACATTAAATCTGATGCAAAATCATTCTGGAGCTTTGTTAACACAAAACGCAAAATTGATTCCTATCCTATCCTAACCTTTTTGCTGATTTCTTTAAGTCGACTTATTCATCATCTTCTTTCAATAATGGCAGCTATCCCCATTATGTTCAATCTGGTGATATTTGTCTCCCAATAGTTGATACCAGTACAGTTCTAGCCTTCTTAAGAGATCTTAAATCTTCTTATAAGAGCGGTCCCGACAACATACCCTCATGCATATTGAAATACTGTTGCGAAGGATTAGTAACCCCTATGACTTTACTTTTTACTTCTTCTTGTTATTTTCCAGCTGCCTGGAAATCTTCACTTATTCTTCCGTTGCATAAATCTGGCAATAAAACAGGTCTTTAATCGATAATTATCGTGTAATTGCTAAATTAAGTACTTTGTCCAAACTTTTTGAGTCAATTGTTACATCACAATTATCACATAGTGTAAAGTCTTTGATGTCTCCATGCCAACATGGATTTCTTTCTGGAAAATCGTTTGTCACTAACCTCCTTGAATTTACATCTAAGACTATAGAGAATTTTGGAAAAAGTCTTCACACAGATGTCATCTATACGGCTTTTAGCAAAGGGTTTGATGTTGTAAATCAAAAACTCTTAATTTTAAAATTATCTCTTATTGGATTTCCCATACAGCTGGTGAGGTGGATTCAATCCTATCTCAGTAATAGAACTCAATCTGTTTTATTTGCACTCGTGAAATCTTACGTGTTCCCAGTTACCTCAGGAGTGCCCCAAGAGAGTCACATCGGGCCTCTTCTCTTTCTACTTTTCATAAATGATTTGCCAACTATAATAATGCATTCTAACGTCTTGATGTACGCTGACGACGTCAAACTATTTCTTTCTTACAAAAATGAATTACGCCGAATTCTTACAAATTGACATCAATAATCTTTATAACTGGTGCAAAATAAATCATATGAATCTCAATATGAAAAAATGTAAGCACATGACCTTCTCGCGTAAGCCATGGCTTAGACGCACGTTCAAAATCTGCGATTACACATTAGAATCCTTAGATAGTTTCCATGATCTTGGAGTTACCATGGAATCTAAACTTCGCTTTCATATTCATATAACTAAAGTAATAAATAGAGCAAATAGTACCCTAGGATTTATCAAACGATGGGCAAAAGAGTTTAATGATCCCTTTATATCGAAATCTTTGTATGCTTCACTAGTGCGGCCTATCTTAGAATATGCCTCAATATGAATATCGATTACAGCTATTAAATCTTCCAACTTTGAAAAATCGGAGAACTAGTATGCTTAATGTTAGTTCGATTGTTAAACTTCTGCAGGGGTATGTAGACAGTCCATATTTATTAAGTAAAATTTACTTTAATATTCCTATTCGTCCTAGAAAATCTTTTGAGTTACTTTACATGAACTCTTGCAGAACAAACTACTTGCAAAATGAACCGCTGAGAAGTGTTCGTAGTGACTTTAATTTTGTTTCAGATGTAATTTCTTTAAATGAATCCATGTACTCAATTAAACTTAAGATTCTAGATTATCTCCAGTACCGAGGTTGATTCGGATTATGCTCTCACAAGAATACTTTAAATTCTCCTGGATATGTTTGGCAATACTATCAAGTTATCCAGAGCGAGACCACGTCCGTCTCGCCTGACATATGCCGGAGGTAGACCCTGTCCGTCTACCCTTGCATATGTGACCTTTGCTCTAATCTCTATTTACATGAATCTACATCAGCGCAGGGCGCTCCATAGCTCACTGAGCTCTCTGTGAGCGTAATAGCATGTTCAAACCGACTTCATTTAACGTGTTATTCGAAAAAAGCTTTTTTTTTAACATCATCGTTCATACTGCCTTAACTAGTTTCAAAATGTCAGTTTATTTGTTTATATTTTGAAAGAAATAAAAAATTTTTTATTCAGAAATATAAAAAAAATAAAAAAAAATAACAAAAAATTCAAATACATTCAAAAATTTGTCAAAGAATTAAGAAAAATTTGTCAAAGAATTTATTTGTTTACATTCAAAACATCAAAATAAAAAGCTCTTGTCAGATTTGGCTGCGTTTAAAAAGCAAAAAAAGCTTTTCGGACGTTAGCAAGAACACAAACCAGTGATTTAACGAGTTTCGAAACGTGTTAAATCATTTAACACGTTAAATTTCCAACAACAATTGTACGCATTTAACTTCATTAGAACTTCATTTCAGAACTCGTTTTTCGATTTAACTTCATTAACTTGATTTAACATAATTAACTGCTCGGTTTGAACATGCTATAACTTTTCACTGTACATAAAGCTCACAATAGAAGAGAATATAATTCAGTCGTTCGCTGACGGTGATGCTGTGTGGACCTATGTCGTTTTGCGCTGCAAATAATATGTACACTCGTGAAAAATGAACTTATTGTAGATTTATAATACTTATGCATATTTTTTTTTTAGTTTGTAGAATTTTATATTCGTATATATTCAGGTTTCATATAATTAATACATATAAGCTATTAAAACTTTTTGTATTGTTCATTCACGTTCCTTATTAATTTTTTAATACTTAATTTTTAGATTACTTGTTTACTTATTTTATTTAATTCCTTATTATTTACTTAAATATTCTTCGTTATTAATTTTAATTATTCATAAATATTAAGATTTTATATTAAAATTATTATTCGTATACATTAAAGTTTCATATAACTCATTAATATTATCTATTAAGATTCTTTACATTATTCATTCATATTATTTGTATTAATTAATTAATTAATAGAAGAAATAATGAACAATACCGATGACTACAAATAAAAAAATTAAATAAAAAAGAAAAACTTACAAATCTAGATAATTGGGACAACTATTTCGCTCAGTGTGCGCAATTTGAGAGAGCACCAATACTAACAAGACATAATAATATGTGACTGTGTTAGAATGCCCAGCCCTGATCTACATACATTATACACAGAACTTGAGTATCAGCCTCACCTATGTGAGCACTGCTCTAATCAATTGATATAGTAAATATCAAGATGTGATCCGGAATATGCACTTAACATCAACCTGGCAATTTACACCAAGCTCATTAAATTCAAACATGATTATCTAGAGCGAGACCATGTCCGTCTCGCCTGGCATATGCCGGAGATAGACCCCGTCCGTCTACCCTTGCATATGTGAGCTTTGCTCTAATCCCTGTTTACAAAAATCTACACAATTTATAGAACTTGATTATCAGCCTCACATATGTGAGCACTGCTCTAATCAATTGATCTATTAAATATCAAGATGTTGATCCGGAATATATATGCAAATTAACATCATACATCATATTATAAATAACCTAATTTATTTTTATTCTTATATATTAAATCTGAAATCCTTTAAATTAATATTAAAATGAATAATGAAATGTATAGTATAAAAGTTAACAAACAAATTGTAAAATTTTTAAAATGCTATAAAGCCTTAGGGCTTAGCATTCAATAAATAATAATAATAATAATAATAATAATAATAATAATAATAAGAACAAGTTCTTTTAATATACAAAGGAATATTACTTTTATAAGAGTAAAATGTTACATATAAATGAAAAAATAACAAAAAAAAATAATTAAACATTTCAATGAATAATTTTTAATGAATCATTTTTAAGTTTGAATCTAAATTATGTAAATTTATAATGAAAAGTATATGTAGTTAGTTATATAATAGGTTTTAAGTGTATTGAATGTAAAAGTAGTAGATTAAGAATATTTTAAAGAAGACATGAAAGAATCGAAGGAAGAGAATAGAGAGAAAGAATAAAATTAAGAAAAATACTTGGTTACACTAACAAAAGCTTTGAAGTTAAGTAAACATTTTAAATATAGCTTGCTTAAAGCTTTCAATTCCATCAAGGGATCTTAAATGGCTAGGTAAAGAATTCCACAATCTAATGGCGTTAACGAAAAATATCCTCGTTGAATTTAAGAATTTAAAAGTAGGTAATATCAGCATATTACTACGAATTGAATGGGAAAATAGCAATTTTTCGAAAAGGTCAAAAGGCGTTTTTGACTTAATAAGTTTATGTAAAAATATACAATTCCTGATGTTAAGGTAGCTAGTTACGTCACAGCTAAGAATAGAATTTTTGACTTGTGAGATATGATCGAATTTTCGTATGCCAAAGAAATATATCGCGTTGCATGGTTGAATGCCACATGCAGTTCGTGTTCAGAGCGGGAATCTAATTTGCTGTATATAAGTTCAGAGTATGTTATCATAGGTAATATCAGCTGTACCCAATCTTTCCCAGCCCCATTCTTTTGCTACCGCCTTACAAAAGGACACCAGGTAGGATAACTAAATACATGCAAAAAAACAACACAAACACAAAGAGAAGAAGGTGGTCTCGTGAGGAAACGGTCGGATTTTTGAGTACCGTGACACGTACCGTGTCGCTGACTATTACGGTACGTTTAAGAAATATATGTTTAACGAACTAAATTAAAAAACTCAATTTCCAGAACTCCGAGAGGACGCCGCTATGCTTGGAGTCCAAGATACGAAGCCCTCTCCAAGCATACAATTCAGCATAGCTTCCACCACTTCGTTCACCTCTTCCATCTCTCCATTGGCAAGATATTCGCGCTGCCGCTGCTCATCCATGTATACAGCTGCAATCTGTAAACGCAAAATATTATTTCTAGATTTTATTATCATATTTTTAAGCAAATAAATGTATTTACCAAAGAATCCTCCAAATTACTCATTTTTTTTTTGCTCAATGTATGTTTCAACAAATTAATCATAAGTTTTTTGACAGTTGTTGGCAGTGTTGTTAAGCACCTAAAAGCAAATTTTAACCGAGTTGCAGCGTTCTTTTGTCACTCGCTTACAAAAGAACGCGGCTATTCTTAGGTTTCTAAGGCAATAATATATTTTACGGACAATGCTGTTCACATGATCGGTGCATGTTAATATTAGAGTTGATATTTTCAACAAATATTTTAGATGCAGAGATTGGTAGAACAAAAGATTTAAGTGCATTTAGCTGCAAACCATTTCCTATGGTCCACTGGCTAATATCATGGAGATCTTCATTAAGTCTACAACTCAAGTCTTCCAAGAGGCCAGTTCTACGGGAAATATGTAATTGAACATCATCCGCATAAGCATGAATAGAAGAATGTTTACAGGTTGAGAAAATATCATTTATAAATACAGAAAAAAGCAATGGACCTAGAATCGATCCTTGGGGCACTCCACTGTGTACTACTTTGAACTGAGAATACCTATCACCCACCCTAACTCTCTGAAATCTTTTTGACAAATAGCTTCTCAGAATTCTGACACCATTATCACTAAAGCCATACCAGCACTTAAGTTTTTGGCACAAAAGGAAGTGATTAACGGTGTCAAACGCCTTGCAAAAATCGAGCGTGCAGAGTAGAGTAATTTGTCCTTCATCGTATTATTTTCGTACATCGTCCAAAACTTTCATAGTAGCAGTTGAGCAGCTATGGTCTGCTCGGAAGCCAGATTGCTGCGTAGATAGCATATTATTGGAGTTCAGAAAAATTTAAATTTGATCTGCCATAATCGCTTCACATATCTTAGATAGCGAGGACAGGATAGCGATTGGTCTGAAATCATTGGCTTCAACCGCAGATGATTTTTTTGCAACAGGAACCACCTTAGCAATTTTCCAGGAGTAGGGGAAAGAAGACGTGGTTAATGATATGTGTTAATGAACTAAGTATGTAAGGTATAGTAAGCTTAATACATCTTATCGATATGCCATCCTCTCCAACAGCATTAGATTTAGCTTTAATAATGTACTTGCCAACATCATTCTCACTTACTGCAGAAAATTGGAAGTTTGGCTCAACTAAAACTCCAACTATATTTCTGTTTCCGGGAGAAGAATTGTTGGAGAAAAAAAAGTGGTTAAGTACGTCGGGATCAACATTACAATCAGAACCAGATTTTTTACCAATGCCAAGGTTTTTAAGATTTATCCACAGAACTTTAGGTGGAAGCGAAGTATTTAGCTTCGCAGAGCAGTAGCTACGCTTTGATTGCTTAATTGTTAAAACCGAGGCATTTCTGACAATTCGGTAGTTTTCCCAATTTTCCGGCGACGGGAATTTTTTCCAGCGACTATGCGTTTTGTTACGGTTTTATAGAATTTTTTACATTAGAATTAAACCAAGGACAAGAAACATTTTTGATAACAGTTGTACGAATGGGAACATAACTTACAAAAAGAGTGTTAAGGATATTGGAGAAGGTATCTACATTATCGTTTATATAATAGAGAAACCATATATCATTACAAGGAACTAAGCATACATCAAGGTAGAGGTTATGGAGGCTTATAGATTTAAATCAGGGTAAGAGATAGTCACAGAAGATGTTGTACGAGATAGGTTGATATCAAGAGTACAGAAGATTAGTAATGATCAGAAATAAAATAAATCTGGTCAAATAAAAGAACACTCGATAGGTCAGAGACAATAAAATAATCAAGGAGACTGGGGATATGATCATACGAGAATCGCGTGGGCATAGTTTCATGAACAACTGACAGACCGACGGAAGACAGATCTCACTACTCCACAAATTTTCGAAAACTTGCACCACAACGAATTGCGATAACATTTTCTATAGTAAAATTTTCCATAGAATCCGAATATCGTAATGATTTTTTTCGATTGGCCCCAATTTTTTATTAAAGAGGAAAAATTAAAAAAATCCATTATTGGGAACACATACTTCACATAAATGCTTGTAAAAACTTACATGTTCATTCAATGAATTTAATTGCATATTATAGAGGAGAGTCAGATAAAAATTTAAAGGTATAATATGTGCCAATAGCATCAGTGATATGGCTGTTATGATCGCAAACAGGTAAAAAAAATCACTTTTTTCGTTTTTTTATAAACATATTTTATGTTTGAAGCCCTAAATCTCGAAATAATTATATCGGAGAGAAAAAGTTAACCCTCTTATGTGATAGAGAATTTTATTACAAAAATTTTAAGTATACAAATGTTTAAAGAAAAGTCATTATTCACTAACTTTTTTAGCATCAATGCAAAAACCATTTTTTGTTAAAAAAATATTTTATTGCAGTTAAATTAAGAAATGCATACATACAATGATTTGTTTTTTATCACTAGGTTAAAAATGGGTCGCTGAATCCGAATCCGATGTCAGAATTTCAAAATTATGATATTTTAACAATAGGGTTGCCACCTGAAAATATATTTTTTTAAAGAGTTTAAAACATTATCTAAGAGTTTTAGGGGGTCGCTAATTTCGAAGCTGATGTCAGAATTCTAAAATTTGAGATGGCTAATAGGGTTGATACCTATTTTTTTTATTTTTACGAATTCGGTGCTGGGGCGAACACTAGGTAAAAATGGGTCGCTGAATCCGAATCAAAATTTTGAAATTTTGAAATTTGGCAACCCTATACGGATACAAATCATTGTATGTGTTTACGTGGCCACGTAACCCTGTGGTCACTGAACACTCCCTCCCGACTACCCGCCGTTGTGGCAAGAAGGGCGCTGCAGTCGCAAAGGTGATCGGTGCGCCGCTGCACGATTCACGCTCGGCAAGATCAAGGGACACGAAGCGATCTTGTTCGAGGACGGCCATCTTGGATCTAAAATCCACCCAAAGAAGGAAGAATTCTCCGAGACACCGAAGAAAAACCCAACAATCAACAATCAACATACTTAAAACAACAGATTTGGCACATGTACATATAAACATTCAACAATTCAACATTATATAAAGTATACATTAACAAAACAAATCACAAGAAACACAGTTAAACAAAATAACACAGAAAAAAAGGTATAAAATAAACGCCCTCACCCACCCCATTTAAACCAACTAATTGTGTTATTTCTTTATTTTCCAACCCCACGTTCACCACCAGAACATTTGGTCCACTCGAGCCTGGAAAAAGAACCACGATATTGATTTGGAAATAACACAAGATAGAGAGCACAAATTAAAAGGTTTAAAAACAAAAAAGTGAATACAAAATTGCAACAATTAACAACACAAGTTAAACTGCACTATTCGGCAAAAACAAAGCTGGAGCAAAACACCACAAAATCAACGAAACATAAACACAAGTTTCAAAGAACACAATCACCCACCCACGCACTACCCAGGAAATAAATCAAAGTGAGTTGCATTTCGTTCATTTTTTATTCAGTGCTTATTGAAATTTGCATTTAAAAATTTACACACAAAAATAAATACTATACAAACTAAAATAAAAAGAAGTCAACATTTTCAAGAATTAAGAGCTGTGCACAAAAAACAAAATTTTCAAATATATATATAGGGTGTTTTTTTTAGGAGTTTGTTTTTCGAATAGAAATACAACACAAGACAATCGTTTTAATGTCCATCAATTTAGCTTTATTGGAAGGATCATTTTATGCCATTAATGTTTAAATATGATTTCGGGCATGTGGCCGCCGCGGCTGGCTCGAATAAAGCCAATTCTACAGGTCCAATTTTCAACCACTTTTTCGAGCATATGGGGCCGTATGCCGGCAATAACGCCACGAATGTTGGCCTCCAAGTCCCCTAACGTTTCTGGTTTGTTGGCGTAGACGAGCGACTTCACATATCCCCAAAGAAAATAATCCAATGGTGTCAAATCACACGATCTTGGTGGCCAATTGACAGGTCCATTCCGCGAAATTATGCGCTCATCAAATGTTTCCTTCAATAAATCGATTGTGACGTGCGCTGTGTGGCATGTAGCGCCGTCTTGTTGGAACCACAACTCATCCACATTCATGCCATCCAATTCGGCAACAAAATAGTCGGTTATCATTGCTCTATACCGGTCTCCATTAATGGCAACTGACTCTCCAGCATTATTTCGGAAGAAGTATGGCCCAATGACTCCACCAGCCCATAGAGCACACCAAACAGTCAGTTTTTGTGGATGTAATGGCGTCTCAAGGATCTCATGCGGATTCTCTTCACTCCAAATGCGGAAATTTTGCTTGTTGACGTAGCCATTCAACCAAAAATAAGCCTCATCACTGAACAAAATTTTGCGATGAAAATCAGCATCGAGATCAATCTCATTTTCGGCCCATTTGCAAGCGTTGTTCTTTTGTCAACCTGTTCATGATGAAATGGCAAACCAAACTGAACATAAATGACATTAGAGTTGCCAGATTTGACCACAAAATGCTAGTTTTATCTCTATTCGAAAAACAAACCCCTAAAAAAAACACCCTTTATATGTTTGTCTAGAAGCGTAAGCTAAAAGAAAACTTCTTTAATTTGTAAAACACTTTTTGTAAAAATTTGTGCAGAATTTAATTACACTCCAGTTAAGTTGCTTTGTCTCACTTCTTTTCGATACTTGTCGTTGGCCTAAACAAACACACACCCACACATAAACGCATATATAATCGCTCTCTCGACGGCGCTGCCAGATTGAGCAAAGCAAAAGTGTGATACCATATCGGCAAATTTGTGGGATTTTTGTGGGATTATACAATTTTATCCCAGAATAAGAAAACAACATTAACATTAATTTTTGTAGCAAATTTTTAACCCGTTCAGTCGCACTTAACCCTTGCAGACCCAATATCACTTTCTCGATAACTCTTGTCGAAAACATATCGAGAATTTAGCTCGAAAAAAAAACCCTTTGGGACACATTAACCCTTTTTATAATTTTTTTGCAATTTTACAAAATTTATCAATCGATTAACCCTTGCTGCGTGTTTTAACCCAAAAACATCTCGAAAAGTTTTCGAAAATTTTATTTTTTCGATAACTCTCTTCGAGAACTTATCGTTAATTGTATTTTTATACAAGTAAAATACCCAGAAGTAACTTTTTCAATTATTTCAAAAAATTGTTCGACAGCTTTAGGTGTTTTAAATTGTAGAACCCATCCAACCCAACCCGTATTAAAGCATCACATCTTACATGTCGCTTAAGACATTTGTGCATTTTTCCAATGACATTGTTGAGCTGGAACTAGCACACAGCGAAACCCAAGTGGTAGATCAGAGTCAACACGTGTTGGAAGTGCAAAGGAAGCATCTGCATTACCTATTTGAAAAATTTCAAGCGGTCTATGAGGAGCTTCGTGAAAAACGCGACACTGAACCCTTGGACAAGGATAAGCTCAAGGATAGATATCGGAAGATACCAGTCGTACGTGCGCAGTTCTGCTTCAATAACCGAGCACATTGAAGCAATGAAGACTCCACCAGCGGAACCAAAGTCGTCGCCTTCAACAATGAATGCATCTGCTAAACATCACCCAATAATTCATCTCCCACCCTGTGATACGGACATTTTCCATGGTCACATGGCCTACATTTAGGGACCTATACATAAAAAATTCCCGCATAAGTAATGTGGAATAAATTTTCCACTTACTTCAAAAAACCCGCGGTGAAGCCAAGGATATAGTTAAAAATGCCCCTTAACTAATGAAGGATTTTTTATGGCATGGGGAAATCTCATCGATCAGTATGAGAATAAGCGCATGCAATTAAACGCGCAGCTGAAGACCCTTTTCAATTTGCCACATATCAATATAGAGACAGGGAACTCTATCAAGAAGTTACAGAGAACAATAAATAATTGTATATTCACTCTCCAAACTCTTGGAATTGAAACAGATAGTTGGGATCCTATCTTAGTTTACCTGTGCTCTACAAAATTACCCAAAAACACGTTAGAAGACTTTGAAAAGTGTCTAACAGATAACTCAACTGTCCCTGAATGGAAAACATTAGATAGTTTCTTGACCCATAAATTCAAAACCCTGGAATCTGTTGGCGATATAAAGGCTTTCTCATCTACCTCACTTTTAAGGCCAAGTCAACAGAATGTGTCCACTCATAATGGCCCCAACAGGCGGACAGAAAGAAGAGTAAATTCATACCACATGAATGTTGCTCCAAGACCTAACCCAAAATCAACCCAACAATTTGTACCCAAACAAATTAAAAATGACCCTAAACCACCGATTTCCAGCACCCAATGGGAGTCTGATGGTGCTATTTTCAGACTTTGCAGTAGCAAACACCCTCTTCGTGAGGGCCCAAGCTTCATATCCATGAAAATAGATGAAAGGATAGCAACAGTGAAGCGCGTTAGATGCTGTTTCAATTGTCTAGCAGTTTCTCATGGCATTAAAGATTGCATGAGTGAATATAGCTGCAGAATATGCAAGAAGAGGCACCACTCCTCATTGCATAAGAGCGCATTAGATGTGAACCCAAGCACTAGCGCACAAGCGCAGGAAGCAGCTCAACAAGCCAACTCTACACGGCAGGCATTCACGAACCAAATACAGTCCACTAACCCTACCCACACACAAGAGCTCGACACCCAAGTAGTGAATTCCCACTTTGCGGCCAGCAGAACGAAGATCCTCCTAGGAACGGCAATGGTGAACGTGGAACACGAAGGTTCTATATTCGACGCACTCGCCCTCATTGACTCAGGATCGGAGGCAACATTTCTAACAGAGCAGCTTAGAAATCGTATTGGCTTACCCACAAAAATTGTTGGCGCTCAAGTCATTGGTCTGAACCAGACAGTGTCAGCAAATCCTACAAAAGCCTGCAAAATAAAAATACGGTCTTCAAGAAACCCTCAATTTAGAGTAGAAACCCAAGCTCTAATATTGAAAAATCTCACAAGCGATTTGCCCATATACTCGATAGATGCAAACCTTTCTGAAAATCTGGCTGGCCTCTAAATGACAGACACACAATTTTATGAATCTCGACCCGTAGATATCATAATTGGTTGTGATATTTACCCAAAAATTATCTGCAGTGGTGTTAAACGCAATATTTGTGGATCACTCTTGGCGCAAGAATCCTACTTTGGTTGGATTCTCTCAGGACCCATTCCTTACAAACTAGAGTCAACACCCAGTAATATTGTTGCCTGCTACAATAAAGTCGACCCAGATGACTTTTTGACTCGGTTCTGGGAAGTGAAAGAAGTTCCAAAAACATCTTCGTTCTCAGCTGAAGAGAAGCAATGCGAAGAATTTTACAAAAACAGAACACGCCGTAACCCTAATGGGCGTTATGTTGTAAAATTACCCTTTAAAAACCCTAATATATTGGAACTTGGCAACTCAAGGCCTATCGCTATGGCGCAATATCTACGCAATGAAAAATCATTACTCAAAAGGCCTGAACTGAAGGTAGAGTATGATCGAGTCATGTGCGAATACTTGCAACTCGGCCATATGAAAGCGATCATGAACCCACACTCTTACACGGATAGACCCAAACATTATTATCTGCCACATCATGCAGTCATAAAACTCGCCAGCACTACAACAAAATTAAGAGTTGTATTCAACGCGTCTAACCCTACAACAACTCGCAAAAGTTTAAATGACGTGCTCCACATTGGTCCAACACTTCAACTTGATTTAGTTATGCTGATCAGCAAGTGGAGGCTCTATGAGTTCGTTTTTAACGCTGACATCGAAAAAATGTATAGGCAAATTGAAGTCGACCCAGAAGACACAGCTTATCAACGAATTTTATTCCGAAAGTTCATTGAAGAACCCATTCAGGACTATGAGTTGCAAACCGTGACATTTGGAGTCAACTGCGCCCCATATCTTGCCATCAGAACGCTACATCAATTGGCTGATGATGTGCGAGATACACACCCTCATGCGTCATATATTTTACGCAATTGCATGTACGTAGATGACGTACTGGCTTTAGCACATCAACTCGCAACCGCAAAGATAGCCCGTGACGAACTCATAGCAGCACTAGAATCTGCTGGACTCACACTCAGAAAGTGGACTTCAAATGCGTCACAAATATTACACGATCTACCGAAAGATTATTTGTTGACGACTGATCTACTCAATCTATCAGACCCAAGTGAAGGCAATACCAAAATCCTAGGTATTCGCTGGAACGCACGAAAAGACTCGTTATTTTTTCTCGTTCCACCCATCGAACACAAACCCGTTCATACAAACGTGAAGTTTTATCTTCCATAGCCAAGTTGTTTGACCCTGCAGGCTGGTTAGCGCCAATTGTGATAGCTGCTAAAATTATCATGCAACAAGTTTGGCTAGATAAAACTGAGTGGGACGAGACCCTAAAACCCTTAACCAAACACAGATGGCAAACATTTATTGATGGTTATGCATTTTATACCAGAAGCAAACGTTCAGTTTCATGGTTTTTGTGATGCCTCAGAAAAGGCTTACGGTGCAGCACTCTATTTTCGAGTCACATATAAAAATGGTGATACCCACACTAAACTGCTAGTCGCTAAAACCCGAGTGGTGCCGGTAAAAACAGTATCTTTACCGAGGGTTGAACTATGCGGAGCAGTTTTACTGGCAAATTTAGTCGATGCTATCGTACCCAATTTGGATTTGAAGCAATACCAATTGTATCTTTGGACGGACTCTACCATCGTACTCGCATGGCTTAAAAAGCAACCCTGTTCCTGGAACACATTTGTGGCTAATCGTGTTTCAACGATTATTGAAAAGATTGGAACCGACAACTGGAACCACGTTGAATCCCAAGAAAACCCGGCAGATGTAGCCAGTCGAGGATGTTCTGCCATAGAGCTAAGAGATCATCATCTCTGGTGGCACGGCCCAGGATGGCTGAAGCATGAAAAATAATTCTGGCCCAAGTCCAAAGATACAGTCGACACTACCCTTGACTTAAAACCCATTAAGTCGTTTGCTACAACAACCCAAGAGGACATCTTGAACAGGTTCTCCTTACTGCCAAGAGCTCTACGAGCCATGGCGTATGTGTATCGTTTTTATAACAACTATTAACCCTCACGTCGTTCACAAATGAGTCACACGACGTTAGATATAACATCTAATGAAATAAAAACGATACAAGAAAAGCTGATCATATTTAGTCAGAGAAACGGATTTGCAGAGGAATATGCATCATTGTTAAATAAACAGCCTATCTCATCACAGAATTCAATATTAACCCTCACACCCTTTCTGGACTCAAAAGGCATAATTCGAGCAAATGGACGCTTAGTGAAGACGCCAGCTCTCACTTAAAACGAGCAGCACCTAATTTTATTGCCATACCACAGTCGTCTAGCTTCTCTCTTGACTAACAATTCTCATTTGATCACCCTACACGGCGGTAACCAATTATTCTTGCGACTGCTTCGTGCTGAGTTTTGGAAATTTAAAAACTCTGATAAAAACTACTATCCATACCTGAAAATTTTTGTGATCCACAAGAAAAAACAGCATACTCAAATTATGGCTGCGCTACCACCCGAACGCACATCTCTTAGTCGCCCATTTACAAACACAGGTGTAGATTTCGCTGGACCCGTAGAAATCAAAAATTACACCGGGCGAGCCTGCTTAATAACAAAAGGCTATATTTGCGTTTTTATTTGTTTTGCAACAAACGCAGTGCACCTCGAAGCAACAAGTGATCTCTCTACCCAAGCGTACTTAGCAGCTTTCGCCCGTTTTTTTTTCAAGGCGTGGAACAAATTTCGTTGGAGCAGCGCAAATGTTGAAGAAAGATCGGCGAGAATTCATGAAGGCACTCCAGACCCAAGTTGTCAACAACTACAGTCACCAAGACGTAACCTGGCATTTTATACCCCCTGGCGCTCCATACATGGGCGGACTCTGGGAAGCTGGTGTAAAAAGTTGTAAAACGCATTTGAAAAAGGCGTACGTAAATCAAAGGTTCACGTTCGAAGAATTTTCTACCCTTCTCGCTCGAGTCGAAAGTTGCCTTAACTCAAGACCTCTAAGTCCTTTAAGCGAAAATCCACTTGATTTATCGCCTTTAACCTCAGGACACTTTTTAATTGGTACCCCGTTAATCACCCCAGCTGAACCCGATTTAAGTAACTTTACGCCTAACGTCATAAACCGCTGGCAAAAGTTAAAGATACTTCATCACAATTTCTGCAGAAGGTGGAAAGATGAATGTCTTAAAGAGCTCCATAAAAGATATAAATGGAAGCACTCTCAAAAACCCATAAATGTTGACGATCTCGTGGTCATTCGACATGAAAATTTGCCACCAAACGAATGGAGCTTAGGTAGAATAGCTAAGATTTACTTAGGCTCCGACTCCAGAACCCGTGTGGTCGACATTCGGACGGCAAAGGGAATCACTACCAGACCCATTACAAAGGTAGTGGTTCTACCCTCTTAATAAACTCTACTCTACTCTACTCTACTCTAATCTACTCTACTCTTCTCTACTCTCCTCCATCCTACTCTAACCCACTCTAATGCATCTATTTTTCAGTTGTCAGGGCACCAAGCAACAACAAACGCTGCGCAAATAAGCGATGCAGCAACAAACATTGCCCCAACAACAAAAATAGCTGTCCCAACACCAAACGCGCAGACAACAACAGGAACAGAGGCACTTGCACTCAAACCAACACGCACAATAAGGTGAATAAAAAACGTGCCGATAGCCACACTCACGCTAGCTTCACCCACCCACCTGCTTGTGGTCTCTGCAACCAACACCACCGTCTGATGATCCGCTCAAAGTTCCGCAGCATGAACCTGACCGCCAAATATGACGCAGTAGCAAGGCTGAAATATTGCGAGAACTGTCTTGCGCTGTCCCATAGAACTGATGCTTGCACCAGTGTCCACAAGTGTGCCATTTGCCATGCCAAACATCACACAAGTTTGCATGGACACCCGCGCTTACAACAGCTAGAACCCAAAGGAGAGGTGCGCGTCAGTTGTTGCACGGTCTCTGGATCACTGCAGAAAGCGGTTCTAGTACCGACTGCAATGGTCAAATTGCATCACAGCGACAATTGGCACTATATAAGGGCATTGGTGAACCCTTTTCATACGATGACCATGATCGCTTGGGATCTGGTGGAAAAATTAAAGTTGGACACCATTACAATGGGCAGCCGAAGCTGGTGCCAATTCGTGGTAGGATCCCGATACGACGAAAGTTTTAAGTGTGAAGTTCGGGCGCTCATCTCAAACGAACTTCCACGTAAGCTTTATGAGGCTGATATCGATGAAACGGTCCTGAAACGGTTCGAACATATGTTCTTAGCATACCCTAAGGCAACCTCAACCAAGAGCATATCGCTGGAACTCGGTGCTGACATTTTTCCACGAATAGTTAGAAGTGGCCTTTTTGCTGGAGAAAATGGCTTAACTATTGCTCAAAGCACTGCATTCGGCTGGACACTCTCTGGCCCTTGTGGACTTTGAGCACCCAAACCCAGGGATAATCTCTTATATACTCTTAATCTATAAAAGCACTGAATTTAGAATAAAAAATAAACTATTTGCAAATATAAAACTCATTTGAATCATTTATCTTTGTACCCTATTAACCCTCTTCTAAGTTTTGCAGATATTGCAAGGTGGGCGGAATGTTTACGTGGCCACGTAACCCTGTGGTCACTGAACACTCCCTCCCGACTACCCGCCGTTGTGGCAAGAAAGGCGCTGCAGTCGCCAAGGTGGTCGGTGCGCCGCTGCACGATTCACGCTCGGCAAGATCAAGGGGCACGAAGCGATCTTGTTCGAAGACGGACATCTTGGATCTAAAATCCACCCAAAGAAGGAAAAATTCTCCGATACACCAAAGAAAAAACCAACAATCAACAATCAACATACTTAAAACAACAGATTAGGCACATGTATAAACATTCAACAATTCAACATTAGGTGCGTTTTTTTGTCAGCGCTATATACGCTTAACAACATTTTTCATACAAAAAATTGCTTAGCTAAGACAGGATAATTATAGCCGCTTAGCTCATAGTCGCCGATAGAAACACTATTGCCAGATCAAGAAAGTGGTATTTTACATAATTTATTGGCAGCACTTTTTGAAAAACAACCATGTTTACGTCAGACCGGTGATAGAAAAAAAGTCTATCTAAAATCAGAAAAACAAATAAAGCATCAAAAAATTAAGCATAAAAAATATGTTTAGCGCCAGCACCCGAAACCTTTTGCGCAGCAGTGTTTTGCATCGTTGCAAAAGCACCCTCGTCGTGGCTGAACACAACAATGAGGTTTTGAATCCTGTACCGCTGAATACAATCTCGGCAGCAAAGAAAATCGGAGGCGACGTAACTGCTGGTAGCAGGCACCAAATGCGGACACGTTTCCGAAGCTGTTTCTAAGGTGTCTGGTGTTGCAAAAATTCTCGTGGCACGAATTTTGAAGCTGTCTCTGTGGACGGCGGTAGCGGTGCCAACGAACAGGCGCCCACTGGTGATTTCAAGTCAAGTCTAAGCGAGTACGTTTCGTCCAAGCTCACAAAGTCTGATCGCCCTGAGCTAGCTAGTGCCAAGGTGATTATATCGGGTGGTCGTGGCCTCAAATCGGGCGACAACTTCAAAATGCTGTACGATTTGGCAGACAAGTTTTTTCGCTGCTGTCGGTGCTTCACGTGCTGCTGTCGATGTGCCCAACGACATGCAAATCGGACAGACGGGCTAAATTGTAGCTTCGGACCTATACTTTGCTGTCGGAATCTCTGGAGCTATTCACCATCTGGCTGGTATGAAAGACTCCAAAACTATTGTGTAGAGCGACTAAAGGATGCCGAAGTGCCAATCTTCGCTGAAATTGGTCTGGTTGCTGACCTTTTTAATGCTGTTCCCGAGATTACAAAGAAACTGTAAATACGTTTGGTATCGAAAAGTATTAAACAGTAGAAATTTGTGCATTTATTTTTTTAAACAAAAAAAAAAAAAATAAAATAAAGGGTGATCCGTTTCGAAGCTCCCTACATTTTTAAGAAAAAAACACGGAAAATTCAATTTTAATGAGGAATATGTATTATCATTTGAAAGAACATTTTTTGGCATTTATTTTTTCAAGACAATGTTTATCAAATGTTGGCCGCGGCTACGTCTCAGATGGAAGCGGGATTGTCCGCATAAGCTTTAGACTATTGAAAAAAGTCTCTCTACTTGGATCACCCATTATTATATCACCCAGTATTTGACAGTAACACGCAATGCTGCCAAGTTTTTAAGAAAAAAGTTAAGCGAAATATTAAGCGCCGATGAGCGTTTTTTTGGACAAGCGTATATAGCGATGCCAAAAAAACACACCTATTATATAAAGTATACATTAACTAAACAAATTACAAGAAACACTGTTAAAAAAAATAACACAGAAAAAAAGGTATAAAATAAGCACACTCACCCACCCCATTTACACCAACTAATTGTGTTATTTCTTCATGTTCCAACCCCACCCGAATGCATTTCTTAGTTTAACTGCAATAAAATATTTTTTTAACAAAAAATGGTTTTTGCATTGATGTTAAAAAAGTTAGTGAATTATGACTTTTCTTTATACATATATATACTTGAAATTTTTGTAATAAAATTTTCTATTACATAAGAGGGCTAACTTTTTCTCTCCGATATAATTATTTCGAGATATAGGGCTTCAAACATAAAATATGTTTATAAAAAAACGAAAAAAGTGATTTTTTTTTTACCTGTTTGCGATCATAACAGCCATATCACTGATGCTATTGGCACATATTATTTATACCTTAAAATTTTCATCCGACTCTCTTCTATAATATGCAATTAAATTAAAATTCATTGAATGAACATGTAAGTTTTTACAAGCATTTATGTGAAGTATGTGTTCCCAATAATGGATTTTTTTAATTTTTCCATTTTAATAAAAAATTGGGGCCAATCGAAAAAAATCATTATGATATTCGGATTCTATGGAAAATTTTACTATTGAAAATTTTATCGCAGTTCGTTGTGGAAGACCTTGTTGAGTAGTGTTTTCATACATAGCTTTTGAAATGTTATCAAGACACATGAGATTAACATTGAAATCCCCACACAAAACAAAATAATCGAAGTCCAATGCTAAATCAGAAAGTTGAGAGAAGTAGGAATTAGACTAATACATTTGTTAGGGTTATAGACACAGGACAAAAAGATTTTCGTATTGCCATCAGATATACAAAGATTTAAGAATTCAACGCTTTCACAGATGGATTTGTTAATTACTGCTGCATTAAAGTTGTTCATGCAGTAAATAGCAACCCCACCCCCCTCTTATCGGTTCTATCGTTTTTGAATAGGTTGAAGTTTTTTAATTCAAAAACTTGTTCTTTAACTTCAGAACAAAACCATGTTTTTGATATACAAATGACATCAACAGACGATTCCCGAAACACGTACTTGCAATAGTCAAACTTATATAAATTAAATAATTAACTTATTATTCAATTATATGAATTGCCTGCTGAGTCTCGAAATCATCCAGCTCACCCGCGGCAATAGCAGAAAGTTGGTTAAAGCTCTCAATCATCATACTCTCGCTATTTACACTCCTTCTTACAAAAATAAGTCCCTTTTTAGCATATGCAGAGAACAATTTTTTGTTGCGCTTCAGCTTGATAGCACTTTGTAGAAGTTGCCGCCTGCTCTTAGTTAGGCTCTCATTTAGATAAATGTTTGAGTGAGAGTTGAGCCCCAGATCATTCAACGATAAATTTTTTCCGTTGGTTCTTCGATAACCCGAGTGGAAATTTTCCTAAGGATAGAGTCAGAAAATGACCAGGAAATCCTTATTTTGATAAGGATCGGATCAGGTCACCAGATCAGCTGCTGATTTTAAACGTGACGCACTTTTTGATCATCATCCTGATCAGGTAACATTACTACTTAGCATTGTCAGGTTGCTATATTAAACCTGATCAGGTTACCTGAAAAGGTAGTCTAATCAGTTTGACATGATAAATCTGATCGGGTAACCTTATGAGGAAGCCTTATCAGTTTTGAGCACTAACCATGAACAAGGTTTCCTGATCAGGAACCCTAATTCAGATTCGTATTTTAAGCAGCAAACACATGGCATTGGCTTATAACTTCCTAAAAAATATATATCTATGACAATTTGTGAAATCGTGTCCAGATAATTATGGCGAAAATGTTCTGAGTGTTCGTACTCTAATTCATTTAGCTGGCAATGTTGTTAATAAGAAATGTACTATAAGTGGAATCTCTGCGTTTCCATTTGAAAGTGAATTACATATTATTAAATCATACTATGCTTTTACAAATAAATGTATAAAAAACATTACAGAGTTTAATTAAAAATAAAAAAAAAATAGGAGAGGATCAGGAAAGAACTAGTAAAACCTTAAGTGAATACAAAAGGTAACCTGATCACAACCTGATCAGTATTTCATAAAAATGCCGTTAGTAAGGATCAGAAAAGGTTGTTATGATGTCAACCTGATGAGTATTTCATAATAGTGCCGTTCTTCAAGATTCCTTAAGTAATGATGAATTCAGGAAAACATGATACGCACCTGATCAGATATTAATAAGGCTTCCTTAAAAGGGCTATCGGTATCATATCCGGATCAAATTCGGATCAAAATAAGGTTTTCCTTAACTTATTTCCACTCGGAAAATAGCTGCAGAACGAAGAACCGCATCTCTTTCATAAGAGCAGGAAAATTTAACAATTATCGGAGTGCTTCTTGCACCGCTTGCATTGCTCTTCACTCGAAATACACTCTGAAGTGATGAGGGCCTGCAACCGATATTGAAGCACAACTTGTTGAGCATTGAGGCAAAAGAGCTGCGTGACTTGCGTTCAGTGTTGTCATTTTAGCTACTTTGTAGCTAGATTTAGTTTATTTTTTCTCATTTAGCTCCAAAAATTGTGTTTTAGCTCTTAGCTACTTTTTTAGCTTCTGATTTTTCGAGTTTAGTATTTTTAGCTACTACTTTTTTTTGGTTAAAAAATGCAATATTCTCGTTATTTTGTGACATCTCTAACTTATACATACGATGAAATCCAATGGAGAAAACTTCACACTTATCCATGGACTAAAGTATCGTCTTCTATTGATTTTTGGAGAATGATTTTTAGAGAATGGAAGGGTGCTTTAAACGAAAACTCTTTCTCTGATCTTACTAAATTCGTTTTTTATTTTTTACTTTTACCGTTCAGCAACGCTGAAAAAGAGAATGTTTTCAATAATGAGTCTTATAAAAATAATTGTTTTCAATTAAATTGTTAATGTCAAATTCCACAATATGTTAAGCCCATAATTCGTATCACGAAACAAGGCATGAACGACAAAAAAGAAACGATCAGCACTACTTTCTTCTACATATATTCTAAACCTACCTATTGCCTACGTTTCTACGATGATTTTTACATTTTTGGCAATTTTTAAATATCAGGGTGGTAAAATTTGGTTTAAAAGGCTAAATATTTTTCAGATAAATTCAGATTCGGAGAGCTGGCAAAATTTCCTTTTCAACAAGTCCAAAATCAATGATAAACGCTGCCATTTTTGGACTATTCGTCAGAATTTCTATTTAAACTATACAGTTGTTTTTTAATTCATATACAAGTTTTGACCTCGATATGCGCGATATTGGGATTGATTTTAGACCTATGGTTTCTTGGGGAAATTTTCTAAGAATTCATCATAGATTACATTTCTGCTATACGCATTTTTTGTTTTTTCTCATCCGAACAAATTGACCCGCCCTAGTCGACATATTTAGATATGTAGGCATAAGGTAAAAAAGAAAACGTATTAACTTCGCAGTCTTAAAAACTGAAGGAACAAAAAAATTACATTTTCAGGTACATATTTGTATATGTATGTATAAGGTTAAACAAAGAAATCTTATTAATGGCGTTGTCTTAAAAACTAACTTTTCTTACTTTAAGAGCAGCAAAATTGCTTTAATTGACACATTTAACACCGTTTTAAAAAAATCATTAGTATATTGAAAGTGTATTTTACTGATCAAAATGTACCTTAGCATATGAAAATATGTTCCTTTTATTGTTTTTATTTATGTACACAAAATTAAAAAAAAAAATTAAACTGAATGAATAAAATATAGTAACTAAGTTGTTGTTAAAAACTAGCTTCTTTTTTTAGCTACAAAAAAAATTTTTGAGCTCTTTTTCGCTACTTTTTGTAGCATTTTTAGCTACACCCTCAAAAATTTTCTGGCAACACTGCTTGCGCTCTTTATTCTTGTTTTTATGCTCGGCTCAGCTATATGCGTGAACTATGATAGCAGCCTTAAAATGAAGAAGAATAGATCGATGCAATTTTATCTCACAACTGCATAATCTTTATAAGAAGAAACCAATTTCTTATATTAATTTCGTGGGAACGTGTTTTGTTTACATTGATTTAATAAGACAGCGTTTTGTTTGGTGAGAACACATATCCATAAGAATGATGTGCGCTGGAAGTTGTTTTTTTGCCTATAAAATGGTTTTAAGTGCAATGGTGGAAATGGAATAGAGGAACGTTAACTCCTCTTTTGTTTAATCGAAACGTCCCCGTTGTGTAACGTGATGTAGGGTGTGCAAAATATTGAATATACGATATAAATTCATTTATTCAAATTGCCTCTTTTTTGACAAATGTTCAGTTACTTGTTCAATTTGACCGAACAAATCTTGCAAAATAGTCTTACCTTTTGTTTGTGAGGTTTTATAATAGGGGCATTTCATGTGAAGCGAACAACGAAAAAAAAATGAAGTTCTGAAACTCGTTCATATTGGGTATATTTATACTTCTAGGCAGGCCCGTAGCCAGGATTTACCTAAGGGGGGGGGGTTTGGATTAAAAAAAAATATCGATAGTTTTTGATATCGATAAATGAAAAGGTATTTTTTATATAATTACCAGAAAGATGGGAAAAATCAGTGGCTAGAAATAGACAATACTTTGAGAAATGAATTTGTAACATATTTTTCAGAATAAAGCGACAAACTTGAAAAACTTTAAAACTTTTTTGTACACCAAATACATAAAACAAAAATGAATTTTTTATTTTTGTTTATTTTACATATTTATATTAACAGCCCGATTCTGCGTACTTGATAAATTGACTATTATTGACTATTTATCAAGATTTGGTATTCTGTGATAGAAAAAAAGCTCTTTAATTGATCAATTTGTCAATATCTCATTTGCTATTGATAAATTTATCAAGAGAGTTGTGGTTGCTCGTAGCAGGCAATATCAAGGTTAATATTAACATAATAATGTTAATAATAATAATTATTTTCTACAAATTAATACACTTTTGTGGAACACACTGTGGGGTAATTGATAGCAAAAAGTGTGATCAAATCAACCAAGCGTCTCAGTAACGGAATTTATATTTTTTTAGTTAAGAAACAATTAGAAGCTATAAAAATCGTCATAAAACCATTAACTTTAATGGAACTTTATTTTTGTTCTCAATATTAATGAAATACATATGCAATATAAAAATATAGAGCGGTTGTTGACTTTTTTAAGTTTTTTATATTATTAGTCATCTAACATTGAGTCAAATACAAAAACATCATTATCATCATCTTCTTCTTTCTTTCATCTTTGATTTGGATTTGGATTTGAGGAGCTCCAAAGCTGCTTTAGGCAAAGTTTGAAATTTTTTCTTTGGCAGCTTTCTTTTTGAACATATTAAAGGATCTGAAGTGATCAAAAACCTCTTGAAAATATCTTCATTAGTCTTCGGCCTGCTACATTTTCGAGCGAAATCGTCCCTGACGCATTTGAAGTCTTTGTTTCGAGTCTCCTGAGCCTCTTCGGGCAATTGACCTATTGACAAAAATGCATGAGAGACTATTTCCGGTCCATGTATAAAACATCACTAACTGCTGACGTTTATTATTTTATTATACAAATAAAAGAAAACAAAACAAATAACAAAAACAGCAACAACAACAATAGTAACACTAACTTGATGTACACATTTTAAGTTTCCGTTCTTTTACTTGCATATATCGATGATTCCATATCAATTTACTATTTTTGAGCAACATTTTCAAATTCAAATTCACTATACTATTAATACTTAAGCAAAAAAATTACACAAATACAAAATGAATAAAAATAAACAAAATAAACAAAAATCTTATCAAATAAATATCAAAATTTAAAATTTTTTAGCCCGAGTAAAACCAGGTATATCATCTAGTTGCAACGGTCAACTACTGCTTAGTATAGCTCCAGCACAACTTTATTTCGAAGAATCATGTCAATTTCTCAATTCGTTTCTGAGTAATACTCTCGAATACCTCTTTAAACACTGCCACAGCAACAACAGCTCTACCTACCGGGTTAAAACCTAACCTTTAAACCTAAACCATCTACAGACCCAGCCGCACACACACACCAAATTTCATCAAAATCGGTCTAGCCGTTTATTAGGAGTTCAGTGACATAGCCATTTACAGAAGAATTTTATATATGAAGGTATTTGAAATTTTCGGTAAAAAAGTAAGAAATCTTTTGCAGGCATTTTTTAAAAAATCGTCAAAAATAGCAATTGTTGGAGTCCCACGCTAAAATTTAGTATAAACCTTAAGAGTTGATGTATTATAACGATACTATGTTCAAAAGCTGAAAATTTTACTGCGATCACCATGAAAAATGTGACACAACACTTCAGACTAAAAAAATTAAAAAAATTTCATAAAACGAGTCAAAAAAGAGTATACCACAAGAACGACTCATTCAAGATCTTTTTCTTAAATATTTTTATATTTATTTGATTTAATTGGTACAATAAGACTTGGTCTTTTATAGTACATCATTGGACATATAATAACAATGTAAGATAACTTAAGATTAAACATTATAGTAATAAAAAATTGAAATAAAATTAAATTAAATAATACATTAAATTAAATTAAATAAAATTAAATCAAAGCTGGATTAAATTATCAGTAAAAAACAACATTCTGTAGGTCATAACTGAATAAAGTAAAATAATTTGTCATACGAAAAATAGAGGTAAGGTATACAAATAATAGAATAGAAAAACTAACGATAGAAGGAAATGATAAGCTGAAAGAAAAAATAAGAAGAGATTAAGAAATTTAGTTAGATGGCTCGAAATATTTATAAATTTCTCTTTTAAAGCTGCTACTTAAAGTTATTTGCTTAATATTCATCGGTAAGGAGTTCCAAATTCCAATGGTGCTAATAAAAAAGTACCTGCTACTGTTGAGGTAGTTATACCTAGGAACAATGAAGTTCATAGATCGCATGGATTGAAAAAAATTGAAGTTTATCATAAAGATACTCCGGACATTTAGTATGCATGAGTCTATGCAAGAAAATAAGGTTACGAATTTTAAGATAACTTACCAAATCACATCCTAAGATTTCTTTACTTTTAGCAGAAATGTGATCATATCGATGAACACCATAGACATATCTTGCTGCACGTTTAAACGCCACTAATACCACTAATATCTTTAAGATATATTTCAGATTTTTTTCTGTACGACTTACGGTTTCGAAGTTACAGCTGTTTGAATACATGCACTAATTGTATTTTTAAATATATTTTGAAGTTTTTTACAGTATCTTTTAAAAAGAAATAAAAATTAAAAAACAAAGTATGCAGATATAATACGTTTTAGGAGAACTATCAACCCAGAGTGTTTAAAAATTTTCAAAAATAGTGATTTGAGAAACGTGGGCGTTTTGACATGGACTCACGGATATGTATGTATTTCAATTGCATGGGCATACAAAAAATAATAGTGTTCTTAAGAACCGCAGAAAATCTGCAAACTTTTTTTTTGTTAACATATCGCTTATATTTGTTGTTTCAAAAAAAAAAAAAAATAGACTTCCACTGAATTGAGTGGTATTCACAACTATATGCTTACATTTATGTCTAAAAACACACATTTTATAAGCCTTTACGGAAAAAAACATTAAAAATACGAGCAGACACTTTTTGTGCTGAAATATTTCATTTGACGTTTCAAAAATACCCGAGGTAGAAGATCCGATTGCTCAAAATATTATACTTGATTAATTTTTCAAGAAAAATCACTTGGAAACAAGAAAACTTTTGTGTTTTATACTATGCGCGCACCAAAAGTAAAGAAAACGTCAACTTTGCAATCGCAGAGCACGGACACCGTTGACTTTTCTTCAATTATTCTTTCGCATAGTGATGTAGAATTCTATTCTCTTTCAAACGATATCAATCACGTTTGGGCATCTTCGATGTGATTTTTTTAATTAATCACACAAATTGGAATGAAATACTCCAATGTGGAACATAAGGAAAATTAAAGCAGAAATCTGCTCTCTGTGTTATGCTATTAATGAGAACAATTAGCTGTTAACAGGAATTCACCTACTCTGGTGAATTACGAAAACTTTTTATTTATCAAGGTTGCTGTAGAATACTAAAAAAGCTTTCGCTTGATAAAATTCTTTACAAATTTTATTTATAAATTACTAATCAAGAAAACGCAGAATAGGGCGGTAAGTGTTCTTATTTTTTTTTTTTTTTTTGTTAATTCTAATAACACAGCGACCGCTGTGACACTGCAATCCCAATGTATGCTTAAGGATGCACACCCATTTAACATAAAAAACGTGTGTTCTATAATTTCAAAACTGTCGTTTGTTGAGCTCAATGTGTTTCGGCTATATGTCTTGCTTATTGCACTGTCATTTTGGAATACAGAAAGATGCTAAAAAAAATAAAATTATCAAGACAAACTTCTAAAGTGACGATAATTAAGCATATAATATTATTATTTTAATAACTTACTTGGAAACTTATATCGGTTTAAAATTCTATATTAAAATAACCACGATTAGAATAACGACATTTTCTTGTATTTTCTGACTTTTGTAAAGGCCACAATGAAAGGTTAGAAAATTTTATTTAAAAAGTTTTTATTATCATTCGGTAAAATTACCAAGAGGTTGTGATCCTGCGCCTCCAAAACCAGTGTTAAAAAATACGCAAAACTTGCAATAAGGTGCATTTTCCAATTTGGAGTAAACCAACCAATGCCAACGGTTCAACCCAGAATGTTTAACACTTTAACTGCCACCATACAAAAAAAATATCGGGTCCTCCAGGCCATTTTTTCGAACAAATCAGAAAAAGTTTTTTTTTTTTATATTTCGGTGAAATTTTGAAATATTTTATTGAGGCACAACATATGTACCTCACGGCCTGATGTATACGGTTACTGTATATTTAGTGTGGATGACGGACAGATGGACATGGCTAAATCGGCTCGGGTGATGATGCTGATCAAGAATATATACACTTTTCTATACCTATCACGCTTCCTTGTGGGCGTTACAAACGGAATGACAAAATTAAAGTTTTTAAAATTAAAAACCCAGAAAGGGGTTTTTTTTAATCGTGGGGGCATAAAAATGATGCGCTAATGATAGTTTTAGGTATGCCAGGCCATGCGGAATTGAACTACGTTTACAGATTTGCATTTCGAGGTACTAATTTTAAACCATGAACTATAATGTGTAATCAAATCCTGAGGCACATACGCTGTGTCTCAGAGCCTACATTTTACTGAGGCACACCGTATGTGCCTCATGGCAGTTAACGTGTTAAATCGGAGTTTGCGAGAACCGCTGGCAGGAAAATTAAAATTTGGTGGAGGCACATAAATGCTTTGAAAACTTTCAAGGCGGTTCGAATCGGAAATATTGCTCATCAACTTGAAAATATCGTTACTTGGACATTGATATACTCTTGAAGTCGAATGCAGTTCCGATGAATCAAATGATATTTCTGGAAAAATTTCTACAATCATACACACAAACTTAGAGTTATAAGCATTAAAAGTAAAATATTAATACCGCAACTTGTACTTGTACTTGTACTTGTACTTGTACCGCTTTCCACATAGCTATCAACATAAAAGCTTTTTACAACTGCAGGTTACAAAGGAAGTTCTGAAGACTTTTCAGATTCCAAAGTTTCTTGAACGTTTTCTATCGAGTTTTAAAATAAGAGATGTTATTTTGGTATTCAAAGAAAAATTACATTTTTTGAGATAAATGATCGGATGTTTATTTCATAATAAAGAGGAAGGTATGCCGTTAATAATTAAAAGCAACATCAGCCAAATAGCCACCACGACCACGCTTACAGCACAATATCCTTTTCATGAAATTTTCCATAACCAAATCGCAAAGTGGCTGCCCTATGTCCTCATTTTCGAAAAAGTAAGGTCCAATGACCCCGCCGGACCATAAACCGCACCAAACAGTCACACGTTGAGGATGAAGAGGCTTTTCAACAATAACTCTTGGATTTTCCGAGCCCCAGATGCGACAATTTTGCTTGTTGATGTAGCCACCGAGGTGGAAATGAGCCTCATCAGTCAAGATGATTTTTCGATGGAATTCCGGATCATTTCCATGCATTTCAAGGACCCAATCAGCAAAGACACGACGTTGTTGTATCGTTCCATTTTTAGTAATGGCATAGTTTCTACTTGTCAAATGTCAAAGAATAAAAGCTTTAAAAGTGAGCGCTTCACAATAGCGGGCTATTCACAATAACACCTCTTATTGGCAAACCCTGTACAATACAGATGAAATATAATATTATTCGGATTTTGTCGGTGCCGCATCAAGCAAAAAGTTAATCCATTAATATTCAATCAATGCAAACACGCTACCAAAAAAAAAAAACACAGCTTTCAAACATTCAGAAATATTCGGCAACTTTTTAACACATTTACGTATTGATAAAGGAAAAAAAATCATTTAAATCATTAAATCAAGCACTTACTTTCCACCGTTCTAGCCTTTTTTACTTCTGGTTTCTGCAGCCAATTAAGTAGACTCATTTTTGTAGTTTTGGCACAGTAAAATTAACAATAGAAACTCTTAAACTTATCTAACGAAACTCAATCAAAATTTCACCACTTTCACGTTACACCTGTTAACGCAATAAATTCTTAAATTGCTGGTCGTAGACAAAGTTCAATTGAATGTATCGAACTTTTTTCGATACTTAAGCTTGTTGATGTTTTCGCTGTATTTCGCTATATTATTTTTTTATACTTTTTGGACCATAAGGGGGGGGTTTTAACCCTAAAAACCCCCCTTGTCTACTGGCCTGCTTCTAGGGGATATGATCGTGTTCACATAATATTTTTTTGATTTGAGGTTTAGCTGTTAAGATATGGGATTCTATAGAAGTCACCTGATTGACAGAAGGGCTTTTTTGCAATTTTATTTTTATATTGAAAATAATTATTATTATTTCAATCATGTTACTTTATCCCGCATCATTGCGTGACAAGACCGGAGAGTTCCACCACAAAATTAAGAGTAGTGTTCCATCATAAAAAACATCTACAGGGCTAGCTCTTAATGACTTAATGTACACAGGACCATCTATTCAAAGTGAACTCTTTACGTTGCTACTACGATTCCGATGTCTACGATTCGTCTCCACGGCAGATATACAAAAGATGTATAGACAAATTCTGGTCCATCCTGAAGACCGGAGGTATCAACTCGTAGTTAGGAGGAAGGACGCCACACAAGATCTACAATACTGCCAGCTTAACACGGCACTCGGTCAGCACCTTATTTATCAACAAAATGCCTCCAGCAGCTAGGCAAAGAATACAGTTCTCAATATCCACTCGGATCTGACGCACTGTTAATGATTGCCTCACAGGGTCCAACAGTCTAGTCACAGCATTGGAAACACAACAACAATTTACAAAAATATTACAACAAGGTGGATTACGGTTGCGAAAATGGTGCCCTAATCATCCAAAATTGCTGCTGTCAGTTCCAACCGAAGACCAAGAAGTCAATCTTGATTTTGACGATAACATCAACAGCGCAGTTAAAACATTGGGATTGACATGGTTACCAAAAACCGACAAATTCTGCGTAAAGGTCAACATCGTACCGGCCACTGGAATTACGAAGCGAACGGTCGTATCAGATATTGCGAAAATTTTTGACCCATTAGGATTACTATCTAAAGTAGTTGTCACCGCCAAAATCCTCCAAAATTAAAATGGGATGACGAGTTAAACCCAGAATTACGCCTGAAATGGACAAAATTATGCGAAGAGTTAAAGCAAGTAACCAACACGCAACTTCCCAAGCACATCTTTCAACAAGGAACAAGAACTTCCTTGTAGATACATTCTTTTGCTGATGCCTCAGAAAAAGCATACGTAGCCGCCGCACAGTGATGCGATTGGTACAAGTTAGACAGGAAAATATTTCGTAGATTTTTTTTTTAGTTTTCGGTGTTTTATGTATAGGGAAATACAAAAAACCTATATCAAAAATGTTGGTCAAAGGGGCGTGGCAGCAGCCATAAAACTGAAACATAATTTGCGCTATATCTTAGAAATAAGATAAGCTACGACAACAAAATCAAACGTAGATTTTTTGTATGTGATAATATTTATTTAATGAACATATTAGTATAATAAGAACAAGTTCTTTTGCTATATGTACAAAGTTAGTGACTTATAGTATTGAGTATCTTTAATTTTTTTAATTATAAAATATAGTTAGGATTTAAGATTACATTATATTGCATCGATAACAGAGTTATTCTTATATTAAAAAATTAAGATGCATTAAAATAATTTTGTAGTACTAAAAGGATAGAAAAAAAAAAGAAAATATAAAATAGAGATGTAAAGAAGAAGTGAAAAAAGTGAAAAAGAAAGATCTGGTTGTATATTTTTATAAGTACTAAAATTTAAGTAAAATGATTAAGTACGGCCTGCCTAAAGTCACTCTTGCCATTCATAGATCTAATATTGCATGGTAAACCATTCCATAATCTAATGGCATTAATGAAAAAAAGTCTGGTAGAGTTCAGATATTTTCAGTTGGGTATTATAATTATATTTCTTATAGAGATACAAAGGAGTCTTGAGTAGATAAGTTTATGTAAGAAAATACAATTTCGGACATTAAGATAGCTGATGATGTCACACCCAAGAATACTTTTCTTAAATTGTGATATGTGATCAAATCTGTGTATGTTATAGACATATCGTGTGGCATGGTTAAATGCAACTTGCAGTTTGTGTTCGGATCGTGAGTCTAGTCTACTGTAAATGAGCTCAGAATATGTTATCACAGGAACGATAAGTTGTTGCACCAGCTTACGCCTGGTTTCAATGGAAGTGAATTCTGCTGTCATTTTGAGATTGCGTAGAGTAAAGTAGATGTTACGCACTACACTATTTATATGATCAGTGCATGTAAGAGATGAGTTAATGTGATGACCAAGGCTTTCAACTTTGTTCACAAGTTTCAGTTTATTGTCACCTAACAGGTCCGGAATGTCATCAAAGAATATTTTGTTTCTGCTAATTGGTAACACATACGATTTGAGTGCATTTAGTTTCAGGCCATTTATTATAGCCCATTGATTATGTTTTATAGACCTTCATTTAGCCTGCAGATCTATCTAATGTTATATAGATCTTCATTTAGCCTGCAGCTGAGGTCTTCCAAGAGACCAGTCCTACGAGAGAGGTATAATTGAACATCCTCTGCATAGGCATGCATAGAAGCATGCTTACTGATGGAAAAAATATCGTTGATGAATATGGAAAAAGCAGTGGGCCAAGAACTGAGCCTTGAGGCACACCACTGCATACTGACTTGAATCGAGAGCATCTATTGCTAACACTAAGTCTCTGAGTTCTGTTCGACAAATAGCATCTTAAAAGATCTACGGCATTATTACAGAAACCATACCTGCATCTAAGTTTTTGGCAAAGTAAGGTGTGATTTACGGAATTAAATGCTTTGGAAAAATCAAGCATGCAAAGTAATGTGATTAAGCCTTTATTATACGGTGATCGAACATCATCCAGAACTTTTAAAGCAGCGGTTGAGCAGCTGTGCCCACAACGAAAACCAGATTGCAGTGGAGATAAGAGGTTATTATTAGTCAAATAATTGGAAATCTGGTCAGCCATTATAGCTTCACATACCTTCGATAGTGATGAAAAAATACTAATAGGCCTAAAATCATTTGCTTCACATGCAGAAGATTTTTTGCGATAGGCAGTACTTTGGCAATTTTCCAAAGCTGAGGAAAAGTGGACGTTGTGAAGAAATGATTTACGATGTGTGTAAGCGAGCCAACTAAGTGGGGTAGGATAAGTTTGACAAATCTTATCAAAATCCCATCCTCTCCAATCGCATTAGACTTTACCTTCATAATTTGTTTACAAACTTCAGATTCGTTTACAATAGTGAACTTAAAGTTAGGATCAACCAAAACATTCGATATTTCATCAGAACTACCAAGACTCGTATTATTACTTAGGAAAAAATCATTTAGTACATCAGGATCAACTAAAGAGTCAGCTATAGGTTTGTTGCCAATGCTAAGATTTTTAATATTTCGCCAGAATACTTTGAAGGGAAGCGTGGTTTTTAATTTATCAGAGCAATACCTAATTTTCGCTTGTCTAGCTATGAAAACTAAAGCATTCCGTGCCACCCGATAGTATTCCCATTTATCAGGTGAGGGATTCTTCTTCCACATCCTGTGCAGCTTATTGCGTTTTTTAATTGCACTTTGAACTTCTTCTGTATACCAAGGACATGAAACATTCTTGATAATAACCGCTCGAGTTGGGACATGACTTGCAAAAAGGTCATTAAGTTTGTTAGAGAAGGACGTTACTTTATCATCAACACTCATGCAGAACCAGATTTCATTCCAGGGAGTGATGCAGACATCATGGTTCATTGCTTGGAAATCAATGGATTTGAAATCAGGGTAAGATATCGTTTTTGAGGTAATTGTTTGACATAATTTTATGTCGAGTGCAAAAAATTAGGGCATGATCAGAAAGAAAATAGATTTGATCAAACAACAGGACGGAAGAGATATCAGAGACAATAAAGTAATCAAGGAGACTAGGAACATCATTATTAGAGAATCGCGTGGGCATAGTTTCATTAACAATTGATAGACCGACGGACGAGACTTATCATACAAAGATTCAGTTATATTATCACGACATAAAAGGTTGACATTGAAGTCCCTACAAATAATAAAAAAATTAAAATCAATAGACAATGGTGACAATTCAGCGAAGAAAGGATTTAAACTAAACATTTATTTATTTATTTATTTATTTATTTGGCCAAACAAGGCAATTTACTTATACTAACAGGTTTTATTTTTTTTTTTTTGTTTGTTTTTTTTCTCTCCCCTTTCCTTTTTTTTTGTGTTCGATGATATGCAATTCAACGTGGGCGTAATCCACCCACCTAAATGACATGATTTCACGAACACGTCAAAAAGAAAAGGCAAGAAGGAAAGTAAAAAATAATAGGTACTTACATACTAGTATAGTATATTTATAAATACATAATTAGTAGTGGTAGTAGTAGTGGTAGCTTATACTTAATAGGGAACAAACCAAAGAGGTATAAATGGTGAGCATTAAAAGAGATGGGGAGGTACTTTAATTTTACGGTAAGGATTGTAAATTATTGGGGTTGTAAACACAAGACACCAGAATTTTAGTTTGTTTATTAGATACACAAAGATTTATATATTCAATATCCCCACCAGACGATTGTAACAACTTTATCTTTCAAATTATTACGGCAGTAGATGGCAACACCGCCTCCTCTTCTATTGAGCCTATCATTCCTAAAAAGGTTAAAGTTATTTATGGTATATGCTGAGTCATTCACATCAGGACAGAACCAGGTTTCAGATATATAAATTAAATCAGTAAAAGATTCCTCAAACATAAATTTTAAGTAGTCCAACTTGTTGGAATTCAAGCTTTTAGCATTAAATTGCACTATTTTCAGGCCTGAGTATCTTCCACATAAAGCATTTACCAGAGACTTGTTATTTTCATTAATGCCACTAGAATTAATATGTGTTCGAATCATTGGAAACTAAACAAGCAAGAGTAACTATAGGCGCACCAAGTAACAAATTAAACAATAATATAAAAAAGATAAATAAAGTAGCTAAAGAGTAGAATTCGGGTAACCAGATATATTTACATGTGTTTTCACTAATAAAATTACATATAAGAATAGAATTGAGAAAGAAATAGATAGGAGTGAAGAGAAATATTCTCAATACATACATAAGCGCTATTTGTTGTTGTTATTCCACGTTATCAAATAGCTCACCCGCAACAATAGCAGCAAGTTGACTTGCGTCATCAACCAAATAACTTTCACCATTTTCATGCCTCTTGACAAATATTTGGCCTCTTCTAGCATAAGCAGAGACCAGTTGTTTAGTGCGCCTCAGTTTGATAGCACTTTGGAGAAGATGACGACTTCGCTTAGTTAAGCTCTCATTAAGGTATATGCTTGAATTAGAATTGAGTCCCAAGTCACCAAGCGTAAAGTCTCTACCGTTTTTCCTTCTGTATAGAGCTGCAGACCGGAGAAATGCATCTCTTTCATAGGAGCTGGAGAACTTGACGACTATTGGTGTTTTTTGCATTCTACGATCCGTGCTCTTAACACGAAACATACTCTTAAGCGGAGGCGGTATGCTGCCGATGGTAAAACACAACTTGTTAAATATAAGTGTCAAGTTCTCGTCGTTACTCGCTGGGACTGCAAACAGCACAGCATATGCAGCAACTTCTTTGCGTTCAAGCTCATCGACAAATTTTTTCAGTTCGGTCATCTTTTCTCTCAGCGCAGCCATTTCAGATGTTTCAGCATCGGCCTCGATTTTATCGACCCGCACCACAACGTCAGCTAATGCAGCATTAACGCTGTTTATGTTTTCCACCCAACTTTTCTCAAGTTGTTCTATTTTTAGATTGAACTCATCACGAAGTTTGCTCGGTTCGCTCTGCATTCTGCTGATAAGCGTCTCTGTTTGTTTATTTAGGCACTAATCCAGCTGATCAATAGTCAAAAGAGAGTTGTGTGTCGTCAGAGAGCCAGACTGCGTCGGTGTCAAGAGCAGATTTTTGGAGTGTAAGGCTTTGGCTCTAGTAGCAATTGGGTTAGTCGACATCTTAATGTTGAATTATTTGGCGGGAAGAAATCAAACTGCGTTTTTATTTATAGTCAGCAATAAAAATTGCTAAAAAATAGAGATTTCAGCTTAAATCAAAAACTGCTTAAGCACAATGCTAGAAGTAGCAATATTCAATAATTTCACCGCGTTTTAGAGTTATAGGGTTAAGTTAACACTAAGATAAACTTGCTAAAGACGAGCAATCACAAAACACATCTACTCGTAAAAACATATGAAGGATGGAAGGAAAAATGTGAATTCCAAAAAGTGAAGAAAATTTTGCCGAGATTGGAGAAGTGAGCGTGGCAGCTTACATACAACTTTATCACATTTTTCGCTATATTTAGTTTAGTTTAGTTTAGTTTTGTTTATTTAAATTAAGTCTTTAGATACAGATATCCTTACAGACTACAATTCTACAAAAATTTATAACAAAAATATAATAACCAATGTTAAGTATAAGTAATTAAAAAGATATACAATTATGTTAAGAAAATATTATTAATTACATTTTTAGTAATATATTTCGGACCATATAGATCAAATTCTTGCACAATACACAACTCATTAAAAAGAGTCAAAGCTCTGGTTAGTGGCTCATTTAAAGCATAATTAGTTTTAGAAGTTTTTAGATAAAACAGTTTAGAGTTTCGTAAATGCCCTAATGGAATATTGAAAGAAATAAGCTCTAATAAAGAATGAAAGTCAATTATTCCAGAAATTATGTCGTGTATAAATAAAAGCGACGAAATCTTCCGCCTTGATTCCAAAGGTTTAAGACCCAAAAGCAATAGGCGTGAACGATAAGGTGGCAACGGATCATGGAAATGTATAGAACGCAGAGCATATCTAGTAAAATTTTTTTTGTATTTTTTTCAGTCTTGAAGACGTTGAAGAATAAAAAGGGGACCAAATAAAGGACGCGTACTCAAGTCTCGACCTCACAAAAGCACTAAACAACATATTAAGAGTATGCGGAGCCGAAAACTCCGAGCTATTTCTACGTATAAAGACCAATAAGGAGTAAGTCTTAGGAATAAGAAAATTGAAATGGTCAACAAATGTAAATTTAGAGTCAAAAATAACCCCAAGATCACGATATGAAGGAACTAATTGAATTTGTGAATTAGATAAAAAGTATGTGTTGGATAATGTATTCAACGTGAGCTTTGAAAGTGTTAAATGAAAGCATTTTGAGAAGTTTAACGCAAGGCCATTGATTTGGCTCCAGGTCACAATTCTTAAAATGTCCGCTTGCAGGTCAGCAATGTCAGCAGAGCAGGAAATTTTCTTAAAAAGTTTAAGGTCATCCGCATAAAGTAAGAAACGTGAGTTTAATATACACATCGATATATCATTAATAAAAAGAATAAAAAACAAGGGTCCTAGGATGCTACCCTGAGGATCAGAAGTTATAAATTCAAAAGACTTTACATTATTTATACTTACAAAACATGTTCTATCCTGCAAATAAGACTGAATCCATTTCAAAAGGGACGAATGAAACCCCATTTTCGATAATTTGAAGAGTAACAGTTTATGGGAAACTCTGTCAAATGCTTTTGAGAAGTCTGTGTAAATCACATCAAATTGATGACCCATTTCAAAAGAGGATACACAGTACGGCGTATCGAATTACAATTTTTTTTCAAATTTCACATTCTAAGAGGTCTCAAAAGTTGCATGGGGTTGTCAAGATCACCCAAAAAAATTTTAAGAAAAAAAAAGGATGTCTTCCTGCGCCGCAAGGACAAAGTTGTTTTTTGAGGAAAACAGTAATCAATAACGACTTTACAATGCTTTGACTTTTATAAAAAAAACTACGTATGTCTTAAAGCAAAAGTAAGTATAGGCTTAAACTAACAATATATTGGTAAACACGATGCTACTCACGATTCTTACGCACAGTGTCCTGTGTGAAGGATATTCGAAGCAAAAGTTGAAATCGAGATAGCACAGAACTTTTGATTGTTACCCAATAGTCTAAATTTTGGTGGTATTGATTATACTGCTAACGTATTTCTTAAAGTTGCCGAATTAATAATTAGTACAATTTTTGCATATGCATTTTCCTATTTTTGAGAAATTTTTAATATTAATATTTTGTATACGGCCTCTAATTATTTATATTGAAAACAAATTTTTCTAGCTCTAGGCCAAGCATGTTGTCAACAAGACAACATGAAGAACAAAGAAGGCAACAACCAACAACAACAACAACGGCTCTGTATAGAGCAAATCACACAGCTTGACTATACAGACTGTTTCATTGGCCGCTACACCAACTCATCAGTAGCCTTTGTATGACTTTACACTGTGATCCACTCAAGCTACTTAGGTTCTACATATACTGCCAATATGCCGAGAAAGTTACCCGGAATTTGTTTTTGGCAGAGAACGCTGGAATTTTTGTAACTGAGTTCTTATCTACTTTTTGATGCATACTGTACTAAGGTTAACAACCTAGATCGTCCTATGCCTAAAAAGGCATAGTCTTAATTCATGTGCATCTTCGAAATTCGATCACAGCAGTTTACTGCTATCAGAGCATATTGAAGTTGTTGTTATTTTTGCTGTTTAGCTCCTCCCTTTTTTCCACACTTTCATTTTAGGGTTCAGTTAGTTTAACTGATGGTACACCTAAGATGGCGTGGAGACCATTTTTTTGTTATGAAAGACTTGCACATGAAACAGTCTGTATAGTCAAGCTGTGTGAATTGCTCTGTACAGAGCCGTTGTTGTTGTTGTTGCACCCTGTCTAAAAATATTATTTTAAAATACCAGCTTAAGGCCACAATTTTATTTTCTACTTTGATATTTTTTGATGAAATTGTTAAATTTCATGTTAGAAAGTATTTTTTTTTTTAAGTATCAAAATAGAAAATAAAATCGTGGCCTTAAGCTGGTATCTTAACAACCCCATGCAACTTTTGAGACATCTTAGAATACGATCTAAATTTTTCGATACGGCCTAATACACAGTACTCAGAAAAAATAGCTAAAGTTGTCACCGTAGACCGACCAGCAACAAATTCATGCTGTTCAGGGCAAATGTAACGTTTAATTAAGAAGCTAAGTTTGACTTTCATGATTTTTTCGAAGAGTTTCGATATGTTTGATAATTTGGATATTGGCCGGTAGTTGGCAACATTACTTTTGTTACCCGATTTGAAAATAGGGATGATAGCTGCGATTTCCCAGTGCTTTACAAAATTACATTCAGACAGAGATTTATTAAAAATATGACATAATGGGTCCGCTAGCGCATTTGAGCAATGTAAGAAAAGAATTGTAGGAAAACCATCAATATCTTCCTTGAATGATGTTTTCAAATCTTAGAAATGAGTTAAGCTATAGTAACAAAATTAAATGTAGACGTCTTGTATGCAATTTGAAAAAGTGAAAAAAATGTTGGCGTGATTGAGCTAGTAGGCATGGCAGCTGCCATGCAACTGAAACACATTTCGCGCTATATCTAAGAAATGAGATAAGCTACGATAACAAAATTAAACGTAGATGTCTTGTATGTAATTTCAAAAAAGTAGAAAAAATTTCGGCGCGATTGAACAAGTGGGCGTGGTAGCTGCCATACATGTGGGCTATATTTTGGTCCATAGCTAAGAAATGAGAAAAGCTATGAAAACGAAGGTATATGTGGTAGGTATAGAAAAGTACATATATTTTTGATAAGCATCAACACATGAGTCGATTTAGCCATGTCCGTCTGTCTGTCCGTCTGAACGTGTGTCTGTGATCACGATTACAGCTGTAATTTTCAAAAAATCATAACGAAAACCGCTATTTAAGCTTTTGTCTAAAACATGAAGGTCAAGTTCGAAAAAGAGCGAAATCGGATGAAAACCACGCCTGCCTCCCATACAAAGTGACTTTATCAAAACGGTAAAATCTCTTAGAACTCCACAAAAATTAATAGATGGACTTGAAATTTTTCGAATAAGCTTTGATATTTAATATGCACTCTGAGTATTAAATTCAACTAAATCAGGCTAAAACCACGCCTACCTCCCATACAAAGTGACTTTGAATATACTTTGGTTCGGTCGTGGGGCTATTTTAATTTCGGCCCAGTCGAAGATCATTTCTTACTAGTTATAAATTTAATTTACAATGAATATTAAAAGCACTAGCAGCTTGGGCTAACAGCTTATCACAACTATAAAAAACAGTTGAAACCTGGTTTTGAAATGAAAATAAATAGAATTTTTATGACCATCAAACAGGTTATAAAACACGAAAACCGGAAATTTGCGCACCTTGGCACTAAACAATATATTTTTGCAGATATAAATGGTCCTTTTTTAATTTAAAATATTTTACCAATTTTTTCGTTTTTTAAAAATAAACCTCAGCTAAAATATTTTTTTTTATTTAATATATATTAAAATATTTTTTTTTGTGTAAAAATATTTTGTAATATGTTGAGAGTATTTAAACACCACATACAGTCTAGTTGACCTCAAATTCAATACATTTCATACAAAACGGTCAGGACCTAGTTTATACATGCATTTTTAGGACCATCAAACAGGTTAAAAAACAAGGCAATTGGCCATTTGCGCACCTTGGCACTTTTAGAGCTTAGAGTAGACATAATAATGGTTAAATAAAAAATACATTTTTGTAAATACAAAATGGTCCTTTTTCTTATATTCCAAAATATTTCACCAAATGTTAATTTTTTAAGCAGTTATATCGATAAATACCGTTTTATAGCGCAAACATATTAAAAGATAGGTAATTGAACATATTTAATTTTAAAAGAGCTTATCTTAGTCATAAAGTATGCCAATTTTCAACTCTTTTGAATATTGGGAAATATTTAAAAAAAATAATTAAGTATGACTAGAAAACTCATAAGCAAAAATTTCAAGAAATCACCTTTTGGTCCAACTTTCAAGAATTTTTGCATTTTTTGTAGAAAACGCAGGTAAATAAAAAAATTATTCTTGAGATCAATGGATATTATTTAACAGTTTTAAATATTTAGAATGTAAAAATTCGATTTCGTCTTTTTTCCGTCTAGCATGCCCTTTCGCATCACTGTGCGCCGTTTATGTAAGATCCATTGACAATAACGGAACAATCATTTTACGTCTATTATGCACAAGATTTCGTGTGACCCCTCTAAAAACACAAACCATACCGTGCACAGCTAGTATGTAACAAGGGTAAAGCACGACTTGAAGTTGGCAGATGCTCCAGTTTATTTCTGGACCAATTCAGAAATTGTTCTTTCATGGATAAAATCCAGTTTATCAACCCTAAAAACATTTGCTGCCAGCAGAACTGCATAGATTCAAGAGCTTTCTTCGGCAGCACAATGGCGACACGTTGCTTCCAAGCAAAATCCAGCTGACGTTCTATCGAGAGGCCTACTTCCGTCTGAATTACCCTGTTGCAATCTATGGTTATATGGACCCATCTTTTTGCATGGAAAGGTAGAACGATGGCCCACGAAATGTTCAAAGAAACCAGAGTCAGATAACAACTTAGAAAGAAGACAGGTGGCAGTATCTGCAGCTGCCACTGTTGAGAACAAGCCAGATGATATCAAATACAATATCAATAACAAAAATTCATTCAAAGTGTTAACAATAATCGTAGCGTACATTATTAGGTTCTCGCGACATGCCAAACAGAATGTTCAAGAACGCTAAACCGAAATTTTCCTCACACCCATAGAACTCAAAAGGGCGCTTTCAGTGATAGTTCGTGCCAAGCAGTAGTCAGATTTCAAGGAGGAAGTCACGATAGTAAAGAAGAATTGCCAGCTCAATAAAAACAGTCAGCTAAGTAGTCTCCACCCATTCTTGGACGTCTCGAGGCATCCAACATTTCTTACGATGCCAAACATCCAATGATAATTTTATACAATGATCCATTATCCGAATTGCTCATAAAATGGTTTCACGAAGAGCATTTTCACTGTGGAGTTCAGACACTAGTGAAACAACTTCAGCAACATTTCTGGATCATCAAGGCAAAATCTATGGCCCAGACGATTCTGCACAACTGCATTCGCTGCACGAAGATAATGCCCAAGTTATGCCAACAGATCGTAGGAGATTTGCCTGCGGCAAGAGTACAGCCTGCTTGACCTTTTCTGAATTCAGGAGTAGACTTTTGTGGCCCTTTCTGGAATTATTTCAAAATTCGAGGAAAAGGGACACAAAACGCCTACGTGGCAGTATTCTACTGCTTTGCAACAAAGGCGTTACACTTAGAGATTGTCAGCGACCTCACCACAGATGCCTTTATTGGATGCTTAAAAGGGCTTATCGGCCAACGATGACGCTGCCAGAATATTTATTGTGACAACGCAACAAATTTTGTAGGTGCCAATAACCAACTATCAGCGTTAAAAGAAGTGATTCACACACAACAGGCCAAAGAAGCCATAACAAGAAATTGCAGCAATAAGGGAATCAAATTTAATTTCATACCACCAAGAGCTCCTCATTTCGGCGGACTATGTAAAACAGCAGTGAAATCTACCAAAACACTCTTCGTCAAAGGCGTGGCAAACGCTTCGTTAACATACAAAGAACTGGAAACAGTTGAAATAGAAGCAATACTTAACTCTAGACCATTAACGCCAGTGTCTACCAACCCAGAAGATATTACTGCTCTTGCGCCAGGACACTCCCTGATTGGCGAACCGCTGACATCATCAGTCGATTCATATGCCACACCGAACAATGTATCTCTATTAACAAGGTGGAAATTAGTGTCTCACCTAAAACACGAATTCTGGAAGCGGTGGTCACGAGAGTACCTGCATGAACTACAACACAGAAACAAGTGGAAGGAACAATCAGACAACGTTAAACCAGGTATGGTGGTGATAATTCAAGAGAACAATCTGCCACCGCTACAGTGGGCACTGTGCAGAATCGTCAAGACATACACCGGTTACGACAATGTTGTTAGAGTAGCTGACATAAGGACAGCAACTGGCACACTGAAACGTCCGATACTCAGTCTTGCACCTTTGCCAGTTCAGACACCTGAACAGGAAGAACATCTAAGTGAGTCTCGACAAATCAACTGGTCAGGCATACTGAAATAACAAACACGCAAAAGAAGAACAAACACTCAAATCCAAAAAACGGTTCCCAACAACAAAAACGATCACCAGACAGCACAAGTTTACCACTCATGACCGTCTTATTGACTTGTTTATTTTTGCCGTCTGCCTTTGCAGCCTCAATAGAGGTTCTGCCATTTGCATCCGATCCTGGCATTTACTTAGAAAAACTCGGCTCTGCTGCGAATGGAAACTGGTCACATGTATTAACATGCAAACATACTGGAAGGAATTGGACATAATGATAAACTACCCAAGCGTCTTGAAAAAATATTGTGCGGCTATACAAACATCGAAACATTGCCCTATAAAAGTTATGTTACTTAAACGCTTAATGGATGAAATCATTCAGAAAAATCAGCTTCTCAAAATTCACGATACATCTTGATTTCGAAGAGGTGCATTCAACGTCGTCGGCAATGTGGCTTATTCACTATTCAGAGTTCTTGATTAACAGTACGCAGAAGAAGCCGCCAACACGATAGAACAAATTCGTCAAAATGAAGATCATCTTGAAAGTCAGTTGCAAAATCAGACCTCGTTTTTGGACAGAACGATAAATATAGTGAAAAAGAACCAACAAGATATTGAAGGAGAATTTCTTAAGGTTGAACAATTATTATTGACCAATTTTAATAATCGGTTTGATAACACGCAACAAGAACTAGACAACCAAAGTATTGCTGAATCAGTTCTTGAACCGGCTCTTCAAGCCACAGTGGAGATACTATATGTTCAACGCATTCAAGACTCATTTCTCGACATATTGACAGATACTCACCATGGAAAGCTAATTCCAGAGCTCCTCTCACCTGTGCAGTTACAACGTGAGCTTATCAACATTAAAGCAAATCTCCCGAGCTATCTTAAGCTACCCACCGAGGAATTAATACAATTATACAATTTGATGTAAATGGCAGGACTTGTCACAACAAATTACGAGATCTTTAAACTGAAGCTACCATTAATATCCAGTAAAGATTTTGAACTACTACATTTTATTCCGGTGCCATGGCAACTTAATAATTCATTTGTCAAAATTTATTCACCTTTCCCATACTTGATTGTTAACCTGCATCGCGATCAATATTTCCCACTAAAGGAAGTAGACTTAAGGATATGCACATCAACTGAAAGAGATCACTACTTATGTCAACAAAATCACCCGCTGATTAAGAAAGGATCTGCCATCGCAGTGTGTGAATTAAACTTACTAAACCACATTACAACAAACACATCATGCTCTATTGAACACACAGAAGCTGCGCCCCACTGGCTTCAATTACATAACCTCAACTCATGGATCTATTCCGTCAAAGACAAGGTGATGTTAATTACAGTTTGTGTCGCAATCTTAACACCAGTCACTATCAACGTTCTGGACTTCTATCAATGAATGAAAATTGTATCATTAAACAACCGCTAATCACCATCCAAGGACACAAAAAGCTTAAATCAGCCAGTTACAAATCATACATTCCAACTGTGCTCACATCTGACTTAGTTTTACCTTCAAAATCAACATCAGCAGTCAACAACGTTTCCCTACATTACATCCCGCATATAACGCAGTTATCAGCAATACAGCATGAACTCTCCAGTCTTCGAGTTGATTTACCCAACAAAATTCGGCCTCATGACATTAATCATTACACAATAAGTTATTCTTGTGTTATTTTCATCATATGTTTTCTCTCCTGGGTTGCTTGAAAACGATGCCAAAAGTCACGTAGCATCGGTATTTCTGCACCACAGCCCGCCCCGAGAATCCACCTCAATACACCTGATACAAGTCTACAAGATGGTACAGAATTCATCACCGTTTACTAAAATGAATGTTGATCGACATCGTTTTACGCCGGGGAATATGTTCAGATGCATACATCTGACCACCTTAATTTAACTCAACGCGCAACATAAACACAGCACCACAAGTTGCTTTGTTTTTTTACTCAGTTATGCTGTATATTTGCATATTGTTGAATATCGATGTTATTATTAGCACCTGATACATATTTATATTTTGCTGATGCAGAATTATACCATTAACAACTTATTAATTTCAACACCGTCAACAACATATTTGTGCTGACGCTGAACTACAACAACAACAACTTAGTTAATATTTCGTTTAATTCTTGTAACTGTTACAAATGTATTCTTAGTAAAAATGTATATAATCCTCTTACACTAAACAATAAAAACCAGTAGTAACAACTCAACTCAAAAATAAAAACACAGATTTGTATGTATCTTTATCTGCAGCAACAATTGTACAAGGTTCAAGTGCCTGTGCAATTCTACAACAATCCCTTAGGTCAATATTGGTACACGCACCTGTATTGACAATAGCAATAAGGGATTCAACATACATTATTCCATGAAACTTTGGATGGAAGATATGCTTTTAGCTTGGAGGAAATATACAGTTTTTTACTGTGTCCATTTAAACCTATAGGCTCATTCCTAACAGCCCTATAATTTTCCCATTTCTCTCCAGTGGGATTCTTTTTCCACAGACTGAGCAATCGATTCCGTTTATTAATTGCATTCTGAACTCGGCCATTGTACCAGGGGCAAGATGAATTCTTTATAAATCTTCGGACAAAAAATAAATTTGGTCACAGAGTAAGACGGGTGATAAATCGGACACAATGAAGTAATCTTAAAGATTAGGATTATCATTACAAGAAAACCGAGTGGGTATTACATCATTAACAACAGACAGACCGACGGACGAAACACTTTCATATAAATCATTAGTGTAGGTATCATTGCATAGGAGGTTAACATTAAAGTCACCACATATTACAACAAAATTATAGTCAGTTGAAACATCAGAAAATTCCGAAAATAATGCAGCTAGGCTATTTAACTTGCTAGGGTTGTAGACGCACGATACAAACAGTTGAGTACAGTTATCATAGATACATCTATTGCCATACTCAACACTGCAGTTTACCGATTTTTGTATAAGTTTGGCCTTAAGATACTTGCAACAATATATTCTAACCCCACCTCTATTTCTACTGAGCCACCCATTTCTAAAAACATTATACTATAAATGTGTGTTTTTTTGGGCTGTTTTGGTCAATTTGAGCTTCAAAGTTAAATTAAAAAATTTTTCTCTTTAACATTATTTTCCCAACGTTTCGTAGGTAACTTTCCTACATCTTCAGGGGATGTCAATTTATTTGAAAACTAAACAAAAACAATTATAAACATATGCTTACAAAAATTCAAATAACAATTCTTACATTTAGTTAATAAAACATATAGAAAAATTTAAATTTGATTTTAAAAAATAACACAAGCACTGCAAAACAATAAACATTGAACATTAATATACAACTGACAAAATTTAAACAAATTTGAGAAACAACAAACAGAACATAACAAAAATTGTTTTTATTTTATGCTAGGCTCTTCTCAAAGCGATGCTGTAGTTGGAGCTAATGTTGTCTGTGTCTTCTTTAACAATGATTGTTAATAACAATGAACACAAAAGAAGACACAGACAACATTAGCTCCAACTACAGCATCGCTTTGAGAAGAGCATAGCATAAAATAAAAACAATTTTTGTTATGTTATGTTTGTTGTTTCTCAAATTTGTTTAAATTTTGTCAGTTGTATATTAATGTTCAATGTTTATTGTTTTGCAGTGCTTGTGTTATTTTTTAAAATCAAATTTAAATTTTTCTATATGTTTTATTAACTAAATGTAAGAATTGTTATTTGAATTTTTGTAAGCATATGTTTATAATTGTTTTTGTTTAGTTTTCAAATAAATTGACATCCCCTGAAGATGTAGGAAAGTTACCTACGAAACGTTGGGAAAATAATGTTAAAGAGAAAAATTTTTTAATTTAACTTTGAAGCTCAAATTGACCAAAACAGCCCAAAAAAACACACATTTATAGTGAAACAAAAAAAGAATTGGTCGACAGATTACTCTTCAAAAACATTATAGTTATCGATACGATAAACAGAACCAGACACATCACTACAAAACCATGTTTCGCTCACACATATTACATCAACGGAGGAATCTTGAAAAACATAATTCATATAGTCCAGCTTGTTTGAATTTAGACTTTGTGCATTTAAATCAGTGATCATCACGGAGCCACTCGGCTTTCACATACAAGTCGTGTGTGCGAAGGTACCGAAGTTCTGCGACGCTAGCAGAGAATCAGTTTGAGTTTGCACTTCGTGGATTAGACATCTCATGTGCTAATTATTTTGTTACATGCTGTACAGACGCAATATATGAATGAATTAAACATGTTTCGATCTGAATGAGAATTTATTTAATTTTTATATCAACCCTTATTACGAGCTTCAATCTATTTATCAAAAACACTTTATACTCTCATTTTACTCAATGAGTGTAAAAGTATTTGCAAAAATGTTTTTTTCAGTATTCTGCTCGCACACACATACTAAAACAGAACTGTTGCGTTTGTATTGTAAGGTCTGCAAACGCTGTGCACCACTGATCTAGATGAACAATTTTTAAGCCAGAATGTCGTCCACATAAGACATTCACAAGAGTTTTGTTATTAACGCCACTATTGTTGATATTCGGACAAAACATTCAACAGTAAGGAAACACAAAAAATAGACAAACCAAAACAATAATAAAAACAACGAGATATATTATATTCACTCTTCTTATCAACCAGTGCAAGGTTCAAGTATAAGTATAAGTATAAGTATAAGTATAAGTATAAGTATAAGTATAAGTATAAGCATAAATATAAGTATAAATATAAGTATAAGTATAAGTATAAGTATAAGTATAAGTACACGTATAAGTATAAGTTTAAGTATAAGTATAAGTATAAGTGTAAGTATAAGTATAAGTATAAGTATAAGTATAAGTATAAGTATAAGTATAAGTATAAGTATAAGTATAAGTATAAGTATAAGTATAAGTATAAGTATAAGTATAAGTATAAGTATAAGTATAAGTATAAGTATAAGTATAAGTATAAGTATAAGTATAAGTATAAGTATAAGTACAAGTATAAGTATAAGTATAAGTATAAGTACAAGTATAAGTATAAGTATAAGTATAAGTATAAGTATAAGTAAAAGTAAAAGGATAAGTATAAGTATAAGTACAAGTATAAGTATAAGTATAAGTATAAGTATAAGTATAAGTATAAGGATAAGTAAAAGTATAAGGATAAGTAAAAGTATAAGTATAAGTTTAAGTATAAGTATAAGTATAAGTATAAGTATAAGTATAAGTATAAGTTTAAGTATAAGTATAAGTATAAGTATAAGTATAAGTATAAGTATAAGTATAAGTATAAGTATAAGTATAAGTATAAGTATAAGTATAAGTATAAGTATAAGTATAAGTATAAGTATAAGTATAAGTATAAGTATAAGTATAAGTATAAGTATAAGTATAAGTATAAGTATAAGTATAAGTATAAGTATAAGTATAAGTATAAGTATAAGTATAAGTATAAGTATAAGTATAAGTATAAGTATAAGTATAAGTATAAGTATAAGTAAAAGAATAAGTAAAAGTAAAAGGATAAGTATAAGTATAAGTATAAGTATAAGTATAAGTATAAGTAAAAGTATAAGTATAAGTATAAGTATAAGTATAAGTATAAGTATAAGTATAAGTATAAGTATAAGTATAAGTATAAGTATAAGTATAAGTATAAGTATAAGTATAAGTATAAGTATAATTATGAGTATAAGTATAAGTATAAATATAAGTATAAGTATAAGTATAAGTATAAGTCTAAGTCTAAGTATAAGTATAAGTATAAGTATAAGTATAAGTATAAGTATAAGTATAAGTATAAGTATAAGTATAAGTATAAGTATAAGTATAAGTATAAGTATAAGTATAAGTATAAGTATAAGTATAAGTATAAGTATAAGTATAAGTATAAGTATAAGTATAAGTATAAGTATAAGTAAAAGAATAAGTAAAAGTAAAAGGATAAGTATAAGTATAAGTATAAGTATAAGTATAAGTATAAGTATAAGTATACGTATAAGTATAAGTATAAGTATAAGTATAAGTATAAGTATAAGTATAAGTATAAGTATAAGTATAATTATGAGTATAAGTATAAGTATAAGTATAAGTATAAGTATAAGTATAAGTATAAGTATGAGTAAAAGTATAAGTATAAGCATAAGTATAAGTATAAGTATAAGTATGAGTATAAGTATAAGTATAAATATAAGTATAAGTATAAGTATAAGTATAAGTATAAGTATAAGTATAAGTATAAGTATAAGTATAAGTATAAGTATAAGTATAAGTATAAGTATAAGTATAAGTATAAGTATAAGTATAAGTATAAGTATAAGTATAAGTATAAGTATAAGTATAAGTATAAGTATAAGTATAAGTATAAGTATAAGTATAAGTATAAATATAAGTATAAGTATAAGTATAAGTATAAGTTTAAGTTTAAGTTTAAGTATAAGTATAAGTATAAGTATAAGTATAAGTATAAGTATAAGTATAAGTATAAGTATATGTATAAGTATAAGTATAAGTATAAGTACGGGTATAAGTATATTTAAGTATATCTTACTTTACTCTAAACAAACTAAGCATGAAAACAGTAAACACTCCACATCCATCCCCCCTTCCCCCCACCACCAACAACAAACCTTGTCTTAACAATACCCTAACGTCAATTGCAGGATTTTTTTTGCGCGAACGAAAATTTGTTTTTTTTTTAAATCTATATGTGGCATATAACTATATTCAAACAATACGAACGATTATACAAACGAAAAAACCAAAAAAATTGTTAACCTTGATTAAATTTGGGGGGCCTTGTAGATTTCCCATTTTAATCAAATATTTTTTTAAAAAAAAACTCTGTTTTTCCCCATTTTCTTTTGCTTTAACGTTAAAAAATAATTATAGTATACTTTTTTGAAAAAAAGCTTCCTGAAGGCCCCCTAATTTAATAAGCTGTAATTTGAGCCATCAAACATCGAAATCGGTCAAGTCGTAGAAGTGGAATCGTGTACAATCGGGAAGAAAGGTGTTTCGAGAAAGGCGCATTTATATCTTTTTTTACGGCCGACGTACTCTCTCGTTAATACGCTATGAAATATTCTTTCGACCACATATTTTCAAGATCCTAAGAATGAAAATAAAGCAAAAAAACAAAAATTTTCCGTCGATTTCTACTAGAGCCTCCCCTCTTAATAGTCTTTGTATGGTAATATTTTCATGGAAAATAATTTTCGACACGTAGCGAGCGATATTTATGGAGATTAAGCCATCATACTAACCCTTTGTCAATTTCCTTACTGGACAGTGCTTACGAAATAACAAGATTAAAACGTATTTATATATTAGAGATGCCATTTAGGAAATAATCATAATTGAATTCACAAACATATTTATTTGCATATTTGTAATACTTAAAATTTTGTAATGTCTATATATATATATAGGGTGTTTTTTTTAGGGGTTTGTTTTTCGAATAGAGATAAAACTGGCATTTTGTGGTCAAATCTGGCAACTCTAATGTCATTTATGTTCAGTTTGGTTTGCCATTTCATCATGAACAGGTTGACAAAAGAACAACGCTTGCAAATCGTGCAAAATTTATTTCAAAAATAATGATTCAGTTCGCGAAGTTTACCGCAAGCTCCGTCCATTTTATGGTCGACATAATCATCCATCAGAGCAATTAATTCGGTTAACCATGGGTCGTTTTCGCACTACGTTTACTCTATGTGATAATACGCATCCGCAGAGACATCGAACAGTGCGCACCGAAGAAACAATTGCCGCTGTAGAGCAAAATGTTGAAGAGGACCCGAATGAATCGATTCGCCACCGTGCACAGCAATTGGAGCTTTGTCCATCAACTTTATGGAAGATTTTGCGCAAAGATCTTGGCTTGCGACCTTACAGGATCCAGCTTGTGCAAGAATTAATGCCGCGAGACCTTGCAATGCGTCGTGATTTTGGTGTATGGGCCGAAAATGAGATTGATCTCGATGCTGATTTTCATCGCAAAATTTTGTTCAGTGATGAGGCTCATTTTTGGTTGAATGGCTACGTCAACAAGCAAAATTGGCGCATTTGGAGTGAAGAGAATCCACATGAGATCCTTGAGACACCATTACATCCACAAAAACTGACTGTTTGGTGTGCTCTATGGGCTGGTGGAGTCATTGGGCCATACTTCTTCCGAAATAATGCTGAAGAGTCAGTTACCGTTTATGGAGACCGGTATAGAGCCATGATAACCGACTATTTTGTTCCCGAATCGGATGGCATGAATGTGGATGAGTTGTGGTTCCAACAAGACGGCGCTACATGCCAAACAGCGCACGTCACAATCGATTTATTGAAGGAAACATTCGATGAGCGCATAATTTCGCGGAATGGAGCTGTCAATTGGCCACCAATATCGTGTGATTTGACACCATTGGATTATTTTCTTTGGGGATATGTGAAGTCGCTCATCAACGCCAACAAACCAGAAACGTTAGGGGACTTGGAGGCCAACATTCGTGGCGTTATTGCCGACATACGGCCCCATATGCTCGAAAAAGTGGTTGAAAATTGGACCTGTAGAATTGGCTTTATTCGAGCCACCCGCGGCGGCCACATGCCCGAAATCATATTTAAACATTAATGGCATAAAATTATCCTTCCAATAAAGCCAAATTGATGGACATTAAAACGATTTTTTTGTTTTTATCTCTATTCGAAAAACAAACCCCTAAAAAAATTATATATAAGTTTTCCTTTTCTTTGGTACATCCAAAGAATAAGGTATTGTTATACTTAAAAGTTTGTAATGTCTATATATATATATATATATGTTTTCCTTTTCTTTGGTATATCCAATGGGATATATCCATAAAGTCAATTTGTTTTTATATTTCATTTCCTGAATATCTATAGATAGATTACAAATTAACCGAATAAAAAAAAAAAAAACATAAATGTTTTCATAATTTTGGGGTCACTGTGCGACTATAGTTTGTCCTATGGATCTTGATGAAAAATACAAAATGTTCTTTGTGCGGTCTTTCAGGAGCGTGGGAAAAGAGATAAGAGTTTAGGTGAATCAGTTTTGCCAATAAGTGTATTTTTAATAAACAAAGCACTCGTATGTTGAATCTGACTGAAAGCTTTTGTAAGACAAGGCATATTATCTTGCGAAAAAGTCCGACGAATCACAAATTTTGTAAAATTCCTTCGAATTCTCTCAATCCGATCGATCCTTAGAGTTTCGTTTGATAAAACCGAGTAGTGAAACTTAGTAGTGAAGTAGATACTTCTACTACATCGTTGACAAAGATTATAAACAGTAGGGGTTTCAGATGACTCCCTTGCGAAACCCATGACTTAGTGAAAATAATATGATAGTGATCCGATTCTATATTGGCACCACGGATCGTGCGTACATCTAAAACACTGGAAGAGTGCCTTCCGTCAGTCAAAACGTGATTAATTTGGTTGCGCGTCTTTTGATAAAGAGACAGCCAAGTTGCTTTATGAATATTGAGATGCTTGAATCTAGTGCTACTAACGACCATGTTTCGCGCTGCGGCAAAGTCAATCAGCCTCATTCCGTTATCGGAGGTATTGTCGTGGAGGCTGAACTTTCCGAATGTTGGACCAAAGATATTTTCTTTTCCCACCTTGGCGTTGAAGTCACCAATCACGATTTTTATGTCGTGGTGGGGGCTGCGCTCATAGGCCTCTTCAAGGCACTCGTAGAAGCTGTCTTTGGTTTCATCGTCCTTATCTTATGTCGGAGCGTGCGCAAAAATCAGGCTTATGTTAAAGAATCTTGTCTTGACACGGATTATGGCAAGTCGTTCGTTCACAGGTGTGAATCGCAGGACATGATGCCTTAGTCGCTTGCCAACTACAAATCCGCATCCAAATTCGTGCTTCTCCGCATGGCCGCTGTAGTAGATATCACAGGATGCTTGCCGTGAGCAACCCTGTCCCTTCCATCGCATTTCTTGGATTGCAGTGTTATCAGCTTTGTATCTTTCTAGGATATATATCAGTTGGATAGAGGCACTATCCCAATTAAGGGTTCGTACGTTCCAGGTGCATATCCGTAAATCATTGTCAGTTTTTCGTTTGAAGTAGTCGTCATCAGATTTATTTATTTATTTATTGGCCAAACAAGGCAATTTACTTATTCTAACATTATGTTTCTTTTTTTTTTTTTTTTTATTGTTTTTTTCTCTCTCCTTTCCTTGTTTTTGTCTTTGAAGATGTGCAATTCGATGTGGGCGTAATCCGCCCACCTGAATGACATGATTTCAAAAACACGCCAAAAAGGTAGGAAGAAGGGAAAAGGAACTTATATACGATTACTACTATGTTAGCTTATGATTAATTTAGATTTATTAACCAAACAAGCAAGGCTTACACAAATATGTACATACATATATATATATATATATATAAAGCATCTGATTGGGTTAATTTTGATTGTTGAGGGATTTAAATAGAGCAAGCTTGAAAGAGGATTTGGACATGGAAGGTGAGTAGAATACTGAAATGTTATTAAATTCTCTACAGCATCGATTGATGGGTTCGTTATTGGCATATGTTGTATGGTGCTGATATTCAGTTAACAATCTAGTATGCCTAGAACGTCTTATTGGATTGTTGAAGGAAATCAAACTAGAGATAAATTCGCTGTCTATAGCACCGTTTATAACATCAAACGTAAAGCATGAACCCAATAATGATCTCCTTGATGATAACGGTATCAAATTTAGTAGGCTGAGTCTATATTCATATGGTGGAAGGTTACAATAATCACGGCGATTATAAATGTCTCTCAGCGCATATAGTAAGAATTGTCTTTGAATAGATTCAATCCTTTCACTATGAGATCCAAAAGATGGATTCCAAATTATGCAGGCATATTCAAGTATTGGGCGCACTAATGCACAGTATAGTGATGTAGTGACCCAAATATTCTTGAATTCATTTGCTCGTCTTTTTATAAAACCGAGCTGTTTACTGGCCCTGGCCAAAATTTTATCATAGTGTAGATTAAAACGCATCTTACAATCCAAGACAACTCCGAGGTCCACAATATGATTGACTCTTTTAAGCGCAGTACTATTGAGATGGTAGGTATGTGTTGTTACGTTGTTCTTACGAGAAAAGCTTATAACATTGCATTTATTGACATTAAGATGTAGCTGATTTTGGATACACCATTGCTCCAGGGACAACAGTTTTAACTGTAAAAAATTTACATCTGCCTCTGATTTAATTGCATAGTACATTTTTAAATCGTCTGCATACATAAGATGTGGGATGTCGTTCAACACTTCGGACAGATCGGATATGAATATATTGAAAAGAAGAGGACCAAGGTGGCTACCTTGTGGAACTCCTGAGGAGACTACAATTTTTTTCGACAGAATTCCTTGGAATTTAACATACTGAGATCTGCCGTCGAGATATGATTTTAGCCAACTTAGTATGGACCCTTTGATACCAAATTTTTCTAATTTATATATTAGAATTCTGTGATCAACTCGATCGAAAGCTTTACTGAAATCAGTATAAACAGCATCTATTTGGTACCCTTTTTCCATTTTGACCAAAACATCTGATACCATGACCATGAGATTAGTGGTGGTAGATCGTCCTTTTCGGAACCCGTGTTGCTGCTCATTTAAAAGTGGGTTGATCAAACGTGTAAGCTTATCACAAATCATTTTTTCGAAAAGTTTTGGAATCGCTGATAAAATTGCTATCCCTCTATAATTTTCAATCGATCTTCTATCACCATGCTTGTATATTGGTGTGAGATGGGATGTTTTCCAATATGAAGGAAATATTCCCCAAGACAGTGATTTATTAAAGATTATGTACAATGGCAAAAGTAGTTGGTTTAAACATCGCACCAAGAAGCATGTAGGTATTAGGTCTGGTCCTGGCCCCTTTAACAAATCTAGGTCTTTTATTGCATTAGAAATTTCTTCCTGCGTTAAATTTAAACTTTCAGCCATATTAGTTGAGCTGGGAGAAGCAACTTCAAATTGGTTAGATGGTGGACAAAATACCTCCTGAAAATGATCCGCATACAAGTTGCTGATATCATGAGGATTGGACGAACTGACATTACCTTTAAACATAAACGATGGATAGCCACTAGATTTACGCTTCATGTTAACGAAGTCAAAGAATTTTCTGGGCTCTTGAACAATTTTCTCTCCAATAAGGTTCGTGTACAACTTGTACGCTTCTTCAGACTTGATGGAGAACTCTTTTGATAGCTCGTCATATCTTAGCTTCAGTTCATTGCTGATATTATTCGAATTTTTGAGAAGTTTGTATATTTTATTTCTCTGATTCCTCAAAAATCTAAGATTTTTGTCTAGCCATGGCTCTGAAAGCTTGTTCTTTTTCTTAATTTTTGGCACATAACTTTCGATAGCAGTAAACAAATGCTGATAAAATCTAGAGACAGCGCTGTCTAGGTCTAAGTTGTATAGAACATAATTCCAGTTCAGAACATTTAGATAACATTTTATACTTTCGTAATCGGCGTTAAGGTAATCGTACGTAATGGAATTATTATAAGACTGGGTAAAAGTAATGTCATTAGCAGAGAAAACAACTTCTAAGGCTGTATGGTGAACAGTGTTGGTAAACAAATTTTCTGCTTCAATACATGGACTAACCTTCACTTCATCATACGAATAAGTAAATATTAGGTCCAACCATCTGCCATTTTGATTTTGTACAGAAGAAACTTGTTGCAGGTCGCTGCCATAAAAGGTACTAAGTAATGTGAAGTCTATGGCATTTGAAAGGTTTACAGGAAGAAGATAGTTGTCATTTTCGTCGGTGACAAAAGCTATATTTGGGCGGTTGAAATCACCTAGAATAACAACCTTATCTTCCTCTTTTAGGGTGGAGGTAAAAGAGACCAGTGTTTCACATAACTCGTTGTATGTTGATTCACTTGAGCCGGGAGGAATGTAAAAGACACCAATATACATACAAAGACTATGTCCTGAACAAACTCTTATTATTCGGTGATTGAAGAGTTTATGGGTAGGCGTATCTATAAGCTCACTTGAGAGAGAATTGTGAGATGCTATTAGAACTCCACCTCCTCGAGAAAGACCTGTAGACGAGTAGTCCCGATCATTTCTGAAGACAGTCCAATTGCTGTCAAGAATTTCCTCATTGTTAAAGGTATCATTTAACCATGTCTCAGTAAAAACTAATATATTGAAGTGACATGATTTGGCGTCAACATAAAGCTTATTTAATTTGCTTCTCATGCCGCCGCAATTATGATAAAATATTTTTAAAAAATTGGAGTTAGGGACGATAATATTGTTGTTGCTCTTTACGTGATTTTTGAAGAAGGGAGACATGTTTAGACCTCACGTGAGCGCCATAGGTGTCAAGATCTGTCTTGACTTGATCAATCGACACGCCGAGATTTCCGTGAAAGCGGATAAATAAATTGCGCAAGTTATCAACATCGGTAGGCAGACCTTCTTGCTGAATTAATACCCTTAGGTTAGTTTTGGTCTTACCCTCAATGCATGTTGAATCCGGCGCTTTATACATGTAAGCGAGATACAGACGAACGTTGTTGTATACACTGTTCTCCCTAAGGCGAGAAAGGGCATATCTGCTCTCAGTGTCTTCACAAGAGTTGAATGTCAATTTCACTTTTGGCGGAAGTAAAGGGTCTAGAAATGACGTAGGGCTACCAGATTGATTAAGAGGTGCATTTAGAACTAAATTAGGTTTTGGCAAGACACTTCCAGATGAGGGTGATGGATTCAATGTATGAGAATGGATGAAATTAGGATATTTATCATTAAGATTAAATGAAACGCGGTTGCGTCTTTGATATGTAGGGGATTTTGTCGATACCAGATTGCTAACCGTAGAGGCAGTATTCTGCTTGACTACTGAAGAAAATAAAGGGAAAATGTTAGTATTCAGATTCCAATTAGTATCTGACTTATGATGGGACTTGGGTTGGATAATCTTGTTTGATGAATTCGGGTTGGGGTCAGGAACAGGTATGTTTAAGCTACTTTCATAGAGAGGATTCTTAGAATAGAATTTAGGTGTAGAATTAAAATTAGAATTAGAATTTAACTTAGAGTTAGGGTTAGAGCGGTTATTAATTTTCAAATTGCCGTTAGAACTATAATTACTATTAGAATATTGATAATTATTATTAGAGTAGGATTTAGTTGTAGAATTAAAATTTAAATTAGAATTAAACTTAGAATTAGGGTTAGAGCGGCTATTAATTTTTAAATTACCGTTAGAACTATAATTCCTATTAGAATATTGATTATCGTTAGTGCTAGGATTAATTTTATTAGATTTAATAGTACTGCTGGAACTTAATGTTTTCGATTTTTTTCCAGGCTTATCCGTCCACTTCGTAAATAACCATTTACCGTGCCGCTCACTATCACTAGAGGTGTTCAGGAACATCCATACGAATTCAGTTGGGATATTTAGTTTGAAGCTACAGAATTTTTTACCCTTATTGGATATCTTTGAGCAGTTTGTAACAGATATACCAAATTTTTTGCGAAAGTAGTTGCACATCCAGGATACCCTTGTTTTAACTGATGGGCCCTTAATAAACAGAGTGGTCTTCTGATTTTCGTTGATATTGTGCAGTTTTTTTATTCTGTTTTCCCATTGTGCTGAAGTCCATGACGTTCCAAACTTATGGATTAAGTTTGTTCGAGGAGCTGCAGTAGGTGGTGTGTTCTCAGGGGAAGTAGCAGAGCAAGAGCCAGGATGTTGATCCTTAGAATTTTTGTTCTTTTTCGGTGAGGGTGAAGGTCGCCGTGAGGGAGAATTCAAGGTAGCATTCATAATTTCCTCGTAAATGGACGAAGTATTTTGCTGCGATACGGGTTCTGTGTTTTCCGGTACGCTGAGAATCCTGTTCGGTGCTGAACTAATAACATCCGTTATTTCTGCTAAAGTCGCACGGAACATGCCCATATCACCACTGATTTCGTTCACTTTGTGGTATAGTACTTCAATTAGTGGATCCTGCTGCTGATATGGTGGCAGGATTTATTAAGCCGGCCGTAGAGTCTGAAACTTTAGCTATTTTTTTTTAAGATTTTATCAAGCTTCAAGTTCAAGTCAATTTTACTACTTTCTACTACACTGTTAAGCTCTTCAATTGTTTTAATAACCATATCGAGTTTTGAGGTGTGATCAAGATTTTTTTTAAAATAGAGTTTGTTGTCCGATCTAATTGAGTTTGTAGTTTCACTTACACACTGTACCGCGAGGAGGACATGTGAAAGGGAGATTTCTTTGCATTCATCACAGTAGAATACAAAGTTTATTAGATAGTCATTAATATAAGTTTGGCTTCTCTTGGACAGGCCTATGCACAAAGTGTGGTATGAGTTACCACAAATACCTTTACATGCCACCAAGGGTGCATTGCGGTCATCGATGGAGCAAGAAGATGAAACGCAAATTTTCTCCATTATTTCACTTTTAGTTATATATTTTATTAACTTTTTTTTCAATTGCAGCGATAACTAGGTCAGCGGGTCGGTAAACGAAATTACAGGCAAGCGGTCGAGTTAAGCGAACAACAGATTAAAAATGCGTATATAGCACTTTTGACGGTCGCGATTGCTTTTAAGTTATAGGCTAAATTGTTTTTTTTTTTTTTTTTTTTTTTATTGATTAGCACTTTTGACTGTCGCTATTATTTAATACAGTGAACGATTAAACTCTAGATTTAGCACTTTCAATGTAAAGACAAAAGTTAATAGGTCACTGGTTGAGCAAAACTACGAAATTTGCACTTTTGAAATGTTTAAGGTATTTGAGTGCAGTTAAGTGCAAGAAGTCAGAATTCACTGAAGAATACGAAAAAAAAAGATTGCGGAGCTCTTGAAAACACGTTCAAACTCGTTGACAGCTTGAGTTCAACATATGGGATCATTTTCATCTTTTTTCTTATCGTTTTCATTGAAATGTTTTTCTACGTGGTGGGCTTCAAACCCAACGCACAACCCTTTAAAGGCAGGTAGCCCACCGCTCAGATTAGCCGTTAAACTAACTGTTGCCAGTTTGCCGTTTCTAGAGGACACCAAGCAGAGGTTTGAGTCGACTTGAGACGAGTTCGACATGGATAATGCTGGCCTCACCAGGTTGAGGCAGTCAGACACGTTGCCATGTGAAGTTCCCCCTTGACCCTCACGCGTTGCCTTGTGAGGATCGTCCTTCATTCACCATGATCATTTCATGGATCATTTCAATTCACCATCAGCTATTTTTGACAGTAGGGAGGCGAAATAAATTATTATTTTGTGAGAAAAGTGTCAAACTCACTAACACCTTATTATTATTACACCATGGCTGGACCGTTCTTTTGACGCTAAACTCTTCGGACTTTCTCTGCTTCAAGAAGAAAATCTCAAGAGCACTTTTAACTTAATCTGCCGCTTTATCCATTCGATCTTGGGCACATAAGTTTGCTATGTCTCTTCGACTTCTCGAAGGCCTTTGATTCCGTTGATCATTCAATACTGTCTTAAAAATTAAATGTTAACTTTGGTTTTTCAAGCACGGTGGTCCGCCTGTTATATATGTAGCTACCTAGTCGGGTGGTCTCAAAGAGTTAAGGTTGGAAACAGTCTTTCCGCGTTCTGTAACTTATCCTGTCGGGTGCCGCAAGGCTCAGTGCTTGGTTTTTATTCTCTATGTTCATTAATGATATCTTTAGGATATGTCTTCATTTTACCATGCATGCATATGCTGATGACCCTCAATTGTACTTTTCCAGCCCAATTTGTCTAGTTGATAATTTATGTTTCAGCTTGAATGAGGATTTGAGGTAATTAACAAAATGGGCTATATCTAATAAGCTTATCCAGCTCAGTTCCAGAATCAGGTTATAAGAAGTGAAGAAGTTATCAAAAAATACCTTATGATTTTCCCCACCAAAATCTGAAGTCAGCCCAAGAACAACGCGTTCTCCAAGTCTATTTTCGACTAACTGCCCTTTTTTACCGGTGTATATCTCCGCGTAACCGGTTTTTTTTTATTTCAACCGGGTGGAACAAACAGTTGCTGGCTACTTTGTAGAGCAGATAGAGGAACTTCGTCGTCACTATTTTCTTGAGAATTATGATTTGCACTACATTCTGGTTCATTGCTTTCATCAATACTCCTTCCTTCCTCATTTTTGCCCTCAATGACGCAATTAAAAAGTTCCTGAATATGGTTTTCTTCATTGAGAAACTCAGCATCATCGACAATTGAATCAGTGTCTGATGGAATCTCTGATAAATCAAGTTCATCGTCGATCGTTTCCACTATATGGCAAATATCACTGTCCTTAAGTTTTTTAGGCATGATGTATATATGGGGCGCGGTGGTACGATTTTAATACCACAAACTTTAAAAACTCGCAAATAGAACACTTCTAAGTTTTTTTTGCGTGTAAGTCTATAACACGTTATTTATACATCTAATTTATTTAAAATTGTCGAAATCCGAAGTTGCACGCACCTTTGTTGAGGAAATATACTAAATGCCGGGAAGCAATTTTTACACTCAGCTGGAGACCACTTTTTGAGCTTAAAAAACATATATATTTGTTTCTTTCTAACACTTAAGCATTTGTTTTTTTTAATATAAGCTTAAATTTACCTACAAAATTGTAATTTGAAATATACGAATGCACACAAAATGTAGGAAACATGTTTAAATAAGTGGTATAGTTTTCATACCAGCAGCCCGGAAAGAGTTAATCTAAATCCTCTTAAGTCATTTGTTTTGCCAATTTTCAAAACTAGTTTGACTACGACTGAGTTACTAACGATTTATTTAAATGGCGAAGGGCTAAAGTATGTTGATAAAACTAAAAATCTTGGTCATATTACAGATCATATACTGTTCTGTCAATCAATACTGTTTTTTGTAAAGTTTACGGAACCTGAGGTGGACTGCATCATTTGTACCTGTCGATACAAAAAAAAGTTGGTACTTCAACTCATATTCCCAATCACTTCGTACTCAGACGTTGTGTTTAGAAAATTTGATTCTAGATCCATACTGAAGTTACAACATGCTTTTAATAGCGCTGTTAGGTAGTATATGGCTTGGGATGGCAACGATTAATCATTTGATTAAATTAATCGATTATTTTTGTTCTATTTAAAATTAAATTGTATCGACATTTTGTGTTTAATTAATCGATTATTAATCGAGAATTGGTAAAAATAATTGCAAAATTTAAAAACAATTTGCAAAATTTTTCAAAAAAATGCAAAATTTAACAAATTTATGAATTTTATACTTATCAATTGCAAACAACTGCAAAAATTGGTAAAACTGGTCATTTGATTTTCGTACAAGATGTTGGAGGGACATTTAGTTTTAAGCATTCACACATCGTATATGTCATCGGATATGTATTATTGTCTGAAACCTCCTATACGATTGTTGCATACATGTAAACCCAGCGTAAAAGCTACAAAACTAACTGTGAAACCTAAATAAGAGCGTTGAGCGAAGCGTTACCAGCCGCTTTGCGTTAACGCTGAATTGTCATCCTTAAACAAAAGTGGCGGCTTTATGTCAGATGCGCAGGCAGCCAATAAATTTCTCCCAGAAATAGCAATATTTTCGAAGTCTGCAGCCAACTTTACTTCCTGACGCTCTGTCAAAATTGGATTTTCCAACCGCTCAGCGTTGCCGTCGCGTTATTATGGTTTGCTTCATACAATTCATATTAGCATGACGATTTTTTGACAGATAAGCAACGCTGACGCTCTTGTTTAGGTGGTAATTTTTCACTAAAATAAGCAATACCTGCGTCAAATGTGAAGTCTGTAGTAAAAATTTGAAGTTTTTAAATAACACTACAAACATGTTTCAGCATTTAAAATTAAAACATACAACAGAAGCTGATCAAGTTAAAGTAAGTTTGGCGATTTTATTACTTAACAATTTCTCATACTTATATACACATGTTGTACACATGTTGATGGCAAACATGACACGGCACTCAAAGACAAAGGACAAGGATGTATTACTCCTTAGTGACGACAGCAGGGGCACCATCATCGAAAAGCACAGTAGCAGGATCCAGAAAGCAAATTAACGCGGTTTGAGTGAAGGGCAAAGCTGTATTTCAAAAAACCCTCAACCTCTTATTTCAAAGGCTTTCCAGAATGTTCAAAAATTTCACCCAGCGGATCAAAGAACGAAAAGATTACTCACGGGATCGTAGAAATGATAATCAATAATAATTTTTCATTTGATTTCGTTGAAGGTATTTTTAGTAAGCATTGTGATAGCATGTGATAGCGCTGTTTTATGTTTTATGATTATTTTGTTCATATATGTTTCAGGTGTTGGTTATTTGAGCTTCGCAAAACAAAATTTTCCTTTATATAAAGTCCCAACAAGAAACACCATTAAAATGCAAATTGAAAAACTGTATGACGTAGAAAAAGAAAAATGTTCACCAATGCTCAAAAACTTTTCATATTTGAGCTGAACGGTAGATATTTGGACACATGTAGCAATGAATAGTATGCTTGGAGTAACTATTCATGGTCTAAATGGGACTAAACAGTTTAATGGAACAATTGGTGTTCATAAATTAACGGAGGTACATACAGCATCACATATTTCAGAGGTATTTATTGCTGTTCTAAAAGACTTTTCCACAGATGAAAGTCAAGTAATGTGTGTAGTGACCGACAATGGTGCAAACATTCTAAAAGCAATTCATGAAACGTTTGGCAGGAAACGCCATATCCCTTGTTTTACATGCACGCTTAATTTGGTATGTGAAAACTCGCTGAGCATTCCTGAAGTAGACGCAATTATTGAAAAATCTACGGACATCGTTAAGTGGCTTAAAAAAGTGTAAAAGCAAACCATGCTCTTCGCAACATGTAAGCTTCAGCAGGTGTTAGTGAAGGAAAACTGCTCAACCAATACTAAACGTGAAAACAAGGTGGAATTCTACGTTTCATATGCTTGAGCGGCTTATTAAACTTAGTTCATATATAAGCCAAATATTGCTAAACAACTCTGAATCTCCGGTAATAATAACTTCAAGGGAAAAAGATGTTAAAATAGAAATATTAAGTATATTGAAACCTTTAGAGACACTGACAGTACAGCTTAGTGGTGAACAACGAGCAACTTTAACCCGAATTGTCCCAGCGGCTCCATATGGAGCCACAAAAGATGCTCGTAAACTTTGTATTGTTTAAAGTCTGGAGAATGTTATTTTATTGCTTTAAAGACGTCAATATCTTACTAAAATATCTATTATTTAGATTTAGTAACTTTTTTCTTCCTAGGTTGCATAACTTTTTCACCACACTCGTACTAAAAACCATTAAAAAAAAAATAGCTGAAAATTGCTGTTTTTGCAAACATGGTTATGAAAAATTATTTTTTTTATTCATTACGAAAGTTTTTTCCCATAAATATTTATATATTTCGAATCAGATAAAATGACATATTCTGCCAAAATAAACTTTTTTTATATTTGTTTTCTTTTAGTTTAAAAAATTCAAAGATTTTCTTAGCTGGTCCCATATGGAGCCGCTGGGCACAACTGCGTATTTGACTTTGAAAAATGAAATATGCAGTTGTGCCCAGCGGCTCCATATGGTACCGCAATAGCAGAGTGCATATTTTTAAAAAATAATTTTAAAAAAACTGTAATTAAATATTTAAACTGAAATAAAAAAATTATTCATATTAAATAGTTATTTATACTTTTTTTACTTAATTTTAATAAAAAATATAAAAATACCCAACCCTTATTATGTTTTGCTCTTCAAAAGTAAAATGCACAGTTGTGCCCAGTGGTCCCATATGGGACCATGCTTTTCCAAAAAAACTGAGAACAGAATATTGAAAATTAAAACAAATTTATTCTTTCTAAGGCCAATTGACCTTAATTCATGCAAAAAAATCTAAAAAATCCACAAAAATAATTGTGGGACAAATAGGCTTAAGCCAAGTTATTCCATTAGTGCATTATTGTCGCGAACAAATAATTAAGATAATAACTAAGCAGCCCGCAACCAAAAACTTAAGTAGCTGCGTCAACTTTACCCCCTCATTTGGGCCCCTCATAAATCTCTAGTACACAAACGAAGCCGACAGGAAGATAATTTGGGTCACCCACAAGATGAAATAAGTTTTTATTCAAATTGTCATGTCCTAGAACTAAAACTAAATATCATCGATGCTTGGAAGGAAATAAAAACGGTTTACCCAAAACTTTACGGAATTTCGAAAAAATATTGTCATTTAGTTGGTACCTCGGTGCCTGCTGAACGCCTTTTTTCAAAAGCTGGTGCTACGGCCACCGAAAAACGCAATCGTTTAACAACACAACCGTTATCAAAACTTTTGTTCTTGCAAACATGGTTAAATAATAAATAATTATTTTTGACATTAATAACACTCACTGTCGTTTTGTTTTATTTAGGGTCAATTCAAAAGAAGATTAGAAGATATCACGGTGTTACAAAATGAAAACAAATCAAAAAACTTGCCTCGAGACATAGAAGAGGTAGTAGGCCTGGTTGAACATAAGATAACTGCATACTTAGTTTTTTGAATATACCCTCAAAATCGAGATTTGTGGTCAAAAAACCGATTTTAGGTAGGTGCATGTATAGTTTGTTATGTAACTCCGTTATATCTAGCTCAATTTCAAAAATTTAAACATTGATAAAAAGAAGAAAAATATACCCTTAATATAATGCATAGACCGTTTTTTTATAAAAAGAATTGACAAAGTTACAGGTAAAATCATTTGAAAATTTCTCATTTTTTTTTAATTTTTTCAACTTCAACAACGTTTTGTTAACAAATTTTGTTTTGTGGCACTATTCGTTTTAGCAGGATTCTGAAAGCCTGTTAAATTTTGCGTTCAACAAGCTATCATTTACTTCAATTGGCTGAAATACAAAAGCACTATCGAATTTTTAGTATTTGTAATAAAATACAAAAAAAAATTTTTTTTTTTCTAAAAATGTTTTTTTGACCTTTTTCGTTTATATATATTATCATAAAGCTGGTGTATTGCCCGGATGTGACGGAACTGTTTGCAGTTTTCAACCAAAAACACGCTCCGAATGAATGGCGTTTGTTTATTGAGGGATCTTGCAAGAGTATGATTTATTTAAAAACTTTTTGTGTGATTCTTGATATGTTAAATTCTGATATATGTATGTCGCCGACTTAAAGGCTCTAACAATACTGTTTGGAATGCAAGGTGGATATACCAAGTATCCTTGCATTATTTGCGAATGGGATAGTCGTGCGACTAATAAATATAAGCAAAAGGAGTATCCACTGCGTGCTTCATTTCAAGTTGGCAAAAAATATGTTTTGAATACTCCACTGGTGCGACCTGAAAATGTAATCCTACCGCGGCCTCGGTAGTCGAGTTGGTAGCGTGCTCGACTGCCACCCCAGAGGTCACATGTTCGATTCCTGGCCAGGCCATGGTCCTTCGCTTTTAACCTTTCTTAATTTTCTATCCTCATTTCTAATTAACTGAAATTAAAAATTCATCAATATTTACGACATGAAGTTGTAGTTGATGGTAGAGAAGTTTGTGGATGAGATTGACTTATAACTTGAATTGACTGAGGTAAAGGCATAACACTTGCGTCTGATTCAAATTCATATCTTTCTTTGGCTTTCTACCACGCTTAGAACATCCTACACGTGTTTCACTTGATTGCCCTTTCCTTCCCACTAATCTATCATCCCATTTTCGAACCAAGGCAGACTTGACTGAATAGTTATTCCACCTCGAACCAAGGCAGACTTGACTGAATAGGTATTCCACCTGAAAACCTTGGTTCAAAGCTAAAAAAAAAAAAAAAAATCTGATTGCAGCGTTTCCTAGGTTAAGTGAGGCCAAAATCAAGGACAGTATCCTGCACGTTCAAATCTTTTATAAAAGTTATTTATTCATTTCGGTTATTCTAAGGCTTATTTGTGGGCCCACAAATTCGGAAAGTTTTCTTGGACACTGATTTCGTTTTTAAATTAAATCCAGTTGAAAAAAAGAGCTTGGAATAGTTATATTTCGTTATGCATTTATTTCCTCGGCAAGAAGAAGAGTCGAAATTACTTAGATGTTGTAAATGAATTTTTAAGTGCCTACGAAGAAATGGGCTGCAATATGTCAATCAAAAAACATTTTTTGAACTCATATAAAAACTTTTTCCCGAATAACCTTGGGCAGTTTAGTGATGAACTAGGAGAAAGGTTCCACCAGAAAATGAAAGCTATAGAAACCGGCTTTCAGGGAAAAAATTCCATAAACATACTGGGAGACTACTGCTGGTCCCTAAAACGTGAAATCGATTATAATATATATAAACGAAAAAGGTCAAATAAACATTTTTAGAAAAAAAAAAATAATTAAAATTTTTTGTATTTTATTACAAATACTAAAAATTCGATAGTGCATTTGTATTTCAGCCAATTGAAGTAAATGATAGCTTATTGAACGCAAAATTTAACAGGCTTTCAGAATCCTGCTAAAACTAATAGTGCCACAAAATAAAATTTGTTAATAAAACGTTGTTGAAGTTGAAAAAATTAAAAAAAAATGAGAAATTTTCAAATGATCTTACCTGTAACTTTGTCAATTCTTTTTGTAAGAAAACGGTCTATGCATTATATTAAGGGTATACTTTTCTTCTTTTTATCAATGTTTAAATTTTTAAAATTGAGCTAGATATAACGGAGTTACATAACAAACTATACATGCACCTACCTAAAATCGGTTTTTTGACCACAAATCTCGATTTTGAGGGTATATTCAAAAAACTAAGTATGCAGTTATCTTATGTTCAACTAGACCTACAACCTCTACTATGTCTCGAGCCGAGTTTATTTTCACTGTTACACCGTGTATTTATTACGTTAAAATAATTTTACTTATCATCACTGTTAAAGTTAACAGCACCATTTTAGAAATGACATTAATCAATTATTTGTCAATAATTGCAATTAATTACAATTAATTTTTTTCTACTTGTGATTAATCGATTAATTTTTTTTCTGCCATCCCTATATATGGCCTCAAAAAGTTTGATCGCATCAGTCATTTGAATAGTCAAATTCTTGGTTGTGATTTTCAATTATCTTGATGCCATATTAATTTTGTCACTCCGTTTATAACGCCCATAAGGAGGCGTGGCAGGTATAGACAAGTATATATATTCTTGATCAGCATCATCGCCCGAGTCGATTTAGCCATGTCAGTCTCTCTGTCCGTATGTGATCACGATTAAAGCCGTAATTCGATATTTAAGCTTTTATCTAAAAAATAAAGGTCGAGTTCCTAACTGAGCCAAATCGGATGAAAACCTCGCCTACCTCCCATACAAAGTGACTTTATCAAAACGGTAAAATCTCTTTCAATTCCACAAACACATGGACTTGAAATTTTGCATATGAACTTTGATGTATAACATGTACTTTGTATATGAAATTCAACCAAATCCGATAAAAACCAAGCTTACTTCTCATACAAAGTGACTTTATAAAAAAAAAGCGAATATTTTCTGTTAAAACTTTGATAAAAATGTTTTTAAAAATAAACATTTTATTGACTGCGTTCGGTTCGGTTCGGTTGTGGGAGTATTTTAACTTCGACCCGAAGATCATTTCTTACTAGTTCAACATAATTTGATTAACAAAAAAAAACAAAACACCTAAATACTTATTTGACAAGATCCATTTTTGCAGGTCGAACAGAAATTTACACCTCGTGGTTCCTGTGTACAATTTCCTAAATTCCAATAGACTTTTCTGTGTTAACGCAATCAAAATCTGGAATTCATTGCCCGTTAGAATAAAAGCGATTAAAAATAAACGCAACTTTAAGCATGAAATTTTTCAACACTCTTCTTAATACTTTATTTTTTTCTTGAACTATTTATTTTCTTCTTTTCTTTTAGAATAAAATTAATTGATGTTTTCTTCTTTTTAATGCACTTAATGTTAGTTTTAAGGTAAATTTATTCGCTGTTTGTTATTACCTGTTGTTGTTGTTATATAATTCATATTGCATTACAAAGACACTGTATTATATGCTAACATCATCTCCAAAGAAATAAATATGAAATCAATATGGAAGTAAAAAATGTTTGCAATCGCTGACATACAGGGTGCCAAATTTTTGTTTATGTTTATTTTGTTTTCCAGTGCAGACATTTTATGGATATATAGCAATAAAAATGAATATAAAGCAATGGAATTTTGTACATATATTATAATACCTAATAATCTATATATATAAAAAGAAGTGTACGTTTGGTTGAAATCGCATCACTTCAGAACGGCTGGACCGATTTGGATAATTTTTTTTTTAAATGTTCGTTTTAGTCCAAGTTAGGTTTTTAAGGAAAGAAAAATTGACCACGCCCACTTTTGCGCCCACTTTTTTTGATTTATCTAAAATCGGAAAACGGCTGGACCGATTTGGATAATTTTTTTCTCAAATGTTCGTAGTAATCCAATTTAAGTTTTGTCAGAAAGAAAAATAGACCACGCCAACTTTTGCGCCCACTTTTTTCGATTTATCTAAAATCGGAAAACGGCTGGACCGATTTGGATAATTTTTTTTTCAAATGTTCGTAGTGATCCAATTTAAGTGTTTACTGAAAGAAAAATTGACCACGCCCACTTTTGCGCCCACTGTTTTGATATATATATCTAAAATCGCAGAACGCCTGCGCTGATTTTTTTTTTAAATGTTTGTAATAATCTACAAAAGTTTTTTACATAAAGAAAAATTGTCTACAATATCGATAATATCAATATTATCCATTATCTATATATATAAAAATAAGTTGCATTGTGTATGAAATTGATGTTCTCTGTAATGCGTAAACCGATTTTTTTTCTGGTGATTTCCCATGAAAAGTGACGTCAATACGAAGGTTTTTTTATATAAATGGTCTTTGTATGTGTATTGGTTCATGAATTATAGGCATTTTAGTGAACTTATCAACAATACAGCTGTGAAAAAATACAGGTGCGCACATGTAGTGTATATGGGGAAATATTTGCAAGGGTAATTGGAATATTAAATGGAATATTGGAATAATTTGACAAGTCTCACTTTCGTTTGCATTTGCGCGAAAAATATAGGCATAGTAAAAATTTTCCATACCCCTTTTTTCCATACCCCCTTTACCGCCTACAAATCAATAAAAATGCTATCTTTAAGACGGGTTTGGACGTATTCCGTATTCGTTCGGAGTCGGCGTTAAGCATGTAGGTCCCGTTATCTGTCAATTGTGTACAAACTTAATAACACGCACAACACAATTGATCATAAGAAGCTAGGTCAAAGTCCTTTCAAGGGCTGAAATGGCCAGTTATTTATTTATTTTTTTTTTTTTTTGGACGTATTAGACTAAAATTTGGTAAACAAGTTCGTATGGTTACTGTCGGCAACTATACTAAAACTGGGCGTGGTCTAACTATATATACGCCCACTTTTTAGAAATCATTATTATTCCTGAGTTGTACATGTTTTGATAGTGAAACTTGATATGTAGATGCTATGGGCCCAAGATGCCATTATTATATATTTGAGCGAACATTAGACAAGGGGGAATTTGGTCACACAGGCCAAATTTATGATATGAAATTGCTTTGGAACTAAATGTCGTATGTAACTATGCAATAGATTCCTAAACTACTCATCCGATTAGCATGAAAATTTGTATATAGAAGTTTTTTGGTACGCTGCGTGTTTGTGGACTATCAATTTTTATCCACCTTGAACACCAGAGGGCGCTGTAGTACAAATTTTTTACAAAACTACCTAAAATTCACAAACCGCTTATGCGCTTAGAATGAAAATTGGTATACAGTCGTTTTCATGTACGTTGAGTGTATTGCTGCAATCTTTTTTTACCTATCTTGAACACCAGAGGGCGCTGTAGTACAAATTTTTTGCAAAAGCACCTAAAACTCCCAAACCTCTCATGCGATTAGAATAAAAATTGGTATATAGTAGTTCTCAGACACGATGAGTGTTTTGGCAGTATCTTCTTTGAACCACCTTGGACACCAGATGGTGCTGTAGCACAAATCGCATATTTTTAGTTGTTAGAGCCATGATAACCGACTATTTTGTTCCCGAATCGGATGGCATGAATGTGGATGAGTTGTGGTTCCAACAAGACGGCGCTACATGCCAAACAGCGCACGTCACAATCGATTTATTGAAGGAAACATTCGATGAGCGCATAATTTCGCGGAATGGAGCTGTCAATTGGCCACCAATATCGTGTGATTTGACACCATTGGATTATTTTCTTTGGGGATATGTGAAGTCGCTCGTCAACGCCAACAAACCAGAAACGTTAGGGGACTTGGAGGCCAACATTCGTGGCGTTATTGCCGACATACGGCCCCATATGCTCGAAAAAGTGGTTGAAAATTGGACCTGTAGAATTGGCTTTATTCGAGCCACCCGCGGCGGCCACATGCCCGAAATCATATTTAAACATTAATGGCATAAAATTATCCTTCCAATAAAGCCAAATTGATGGACATTAAAACGATTTTTTTGTTTTTATCTCTATTCGAAAAACAAACCCCTAAAAAAATTATATATAAGTTTTCCTTTTCTTTGGTACATCCAAAGAATAAGGTATTGTTATACTTAAAAGTTTGTAATGTCTATATATATATATATATATGTTTTCCTTTTCTTTGGTATATCCAATGGGATATATCCATAAAGTCAATTTGTTTTTATATTTCATTTCCTGAATATCTATAGATAGATTACAAATTAACCGAATAAAAAAAAAAAAACATAAATGTTTTCATAATTTTGGGGTCACTGTGCGACTATAGTTTGTCCTATGGATCTTGATGAAAAATACAAAATTTTCTTTGTGCGGTCTTTCAGGAGCGTGGGAAAAGAGATAAGAGTTTAGGTGAATCAGTTTTGCCAATAAGTGTATTTTTAATAAACAAAGCACTCGTATGTTGAATCTGACTGAAAGCTTTTGTAAGACAAGGCATATTATCTTGCGAAAAAGTCCGACGAATCACAAATTTTGTAAAATTCCTTCGAATTCTCTCAATCCGATCGATCCTTAGAGTTTCGTTTGATAAAACCGAGTAGTGAAACTTAGTAGTGAAGTAGATACTTCTACTACATCGTTGACAAAGATTATAAACAGTAGGGGTTTCAGATGACTCCCTTGCGAAACCCATGACTTAGTGAAAATAATATGATAGTGATCCGATTCTATATTGGCACCACGGATCGTGCGTACATCTAAAACACTGGAAGAGTGCCTTCCGTCAGTCAAAACGTGATTAATTTGGTTGCGCGTCTTTTGATAAAGAGACAGCCAAGTTGCTTTATGAATATTGAGATGCTTGAATCTAGTGCTACTAACGACCATGTTTCGCGCTGCGGCAAAGTCAATCAGCCTCATTCCGTTATCGGAGGTATTGTCGTGGAGGCTGAACTTTCCGAATGTTGGACCAAAGATATTTTCTTTTCCCACCTTGGCGTTGAAGTCACCAATCACGATTTTTATGTCGTGGTGGGGGCTGCGCTCATAGGCCTCTTCAAGGCACTCGTAGAAGCTGTCTTTGGTCTCATCGTCCTTATCTTATGTCGGAGCGTGCGCAAAAATCAGGCTTATGTTAAAGAATCTTGTCTTGACACGGATTATGGCAAGTCGTTCGTTCACAGGTGTGAATCGCAGGACATGATGCCTTAGTCGCTTGCCAACTACAAATCCGCATCCAAATTCGTGCTTCTCCGCATGGCCGCTGTAGTAGATATCACAGGATGCTTGCCGTGAGCAACCCTGTCCCTTCCATCGCATTTCTTGGATTGCAGTGTTATCAGCTTTGTATCTTTCTAGGATATCTATCAGTTGGATAGAGTCACTATCCCAATTAAGGGTTCGTACGTTCCAGGTGCATATCCGTAAATCATTGTCAGTTTTTCGTTTGAAGTAGTCGTCATCAGATTTAGGGATCATTTTTATCTTTTTTCTTATCGTTTTCATTGAAATGTTTTTCTACGTGGTGGGCTTCAAACCCAACGCACAACCCTTTAAAGGCAGGTAGCCCACCGCTCAGATTAGCCGTTAAACTAACTGTTGCCAGTTTGCCGTTTCTAGAGGACACCAAGCAGAGGTTTGAGTCGACTTGAGACGAGTTCGACATGGATAATGCTGGCCTCACCAGGTTGAGGCAGTCAGACACGTTGCCATGTGAAGTTCCCCCTTGACCCTCACGCGTTGCCTTGTGAGGATCGTCCTTCATTCACCATGATCATTTCATGGATCATTTCAATTCACCATCAGCTATTTTTGACAGTAGGGAGGCGAAATAAATTATTATTTTGTGAGAAAAGTGTCAAACTCACTAACACCTTATTATTATTACACCATGGCTGGACCGTTCTTTTGACGCTAAACTCTTCGGACTTTCTCTGCTTCAAGAAGAAAATCTCAAGAGCACTTTTAACTTAATCTGCCGCTTTATCCATTCGATCTTGGGCACATAAGTTTGCTATGTCTCTTCGACTTCTCGGAGGCCTTTGATTCCGTTGATCATTCAATACTGTCTTAAAAATTAAATGTTAACTTTGGTTTTTCAAGCACGGTGGTCCGCCTGTTATATATGTAGCTACCTAGTCGGGTGGTCTCAAAGAGTTAAGGTTGGAAACAGTCTTTCCGCGTTCTGTAACTTATCCTGTCGGGTGCCGCAAGGCTCAGTGCTTGGTTTTTATTCTCTATGTTCATTAATGATATCTTTAGGATATGTCTTCATTTTACCATGCATGCATATGCTGATGACCCTCAATTGTACTTTTCCAGCCCAATTTGTCTAGTTGATAATTTATGTTTCAGCTTGAATGAGGATTTGAGGTAATTAACAAAATGGGCTATATCTAATAAGCTTATCCAGCTCAGTTCCAGAATCAGGTTATAAGAAGTGAAGAAGTTATCAAAAAATACCTTATGATTTTCCCCACCAAAATCTGAAGTCAGCCCAAGAACAACGCGTTCTCCAAGTCTATTTTCGACTAACTGCCCTTTTTTACCGGTGTATATCTCCGCGTAACCGGTTTTTTTTTATTTCAACCGGGTGGAACAAACAGTTGCTGGCTACTTTGTAGAGCAGATAGAGGAACTTCGTCGTCACTATTTTCTTGAGAATTATGATTTGCACTACATTCTGGTTCATTGCTTTCATCAATACTCCTTCCTTCCTCATTTTTGCCCTCAATTACGCAATTAAAAAGTTCCTGAATATGGTTTTCTTCATTGAGAAACTCAGCATCATCGACAATTGAATCAGTGTCTGATGGAATCTCTGATAAATCAAGTTCATCGTCGATCGTTTCCACTATATGGCAAATATCACTGTCCTTAAGTTTTTTAGGCATGATGTATATATGGGGCGCGGTGGTACGATTTTAATACCACAAACTTTAAAAACTCGCAAATAGAACACTTCTAAGTTTTTTTTGCGTGTAAGTCTATAACACGTTATTTATACATCTAATTTATTTAAAATTGTCGAAATCCGAAGTTGCACGCACCTTTGTTGAGGAAATATACTAAATGCCGGGAAGCAATTTTTACACTCAGCTGGAGACCACTTTTTGAGCTTAAAAAACATATATATTTGTTTCTTTCTAACACTTAAGCATTTGTTTTTTTTAATATAAGCTTAAATTTACCTACAAAATTGTAATTTGAAATATACGAATGCACACAAAATGTAGGAAACATGTTTAAATAAGTGGTATAGTTTTCATACCAGCAGCCCGGAAAGAGTTAATCTAAATCCTCTTAAGTCATTTGTTTTGCCAATTTTCAAAACTAGTTTGACTACGACTGAGTTACTAACGATTTATTTAAATGGCGAAGGGCTAAAGTATGTTGATAAAACTAAAAATCTTGGTCATATTACAGATCATATACTGTTCTGTCAATCAATACTGTTTTTTGTAAAGTTTACGGAACCTGAGGTGGACTGCATCATTTGTACCTGTCGATACAAAAAAAAGTTGGTACTTCAACTCATATTCCCAATCACTTCGTACTCAGACGTTGTGTTTAGAAAATTTGATTCTAGATCCATACTGAAGTTACAACATGCTTTTAATAGCGCTGTTAGGTAGTATATGGCTTGGGATGGCAACGATTAATCATTTGATTAAATTAATCGATTATTTTTGTTCTATTTAAAATTAAATTGTATCGACATTTTGTGTTTAATTAATCGATTATTAATCGAGAATTGGTAAAAATAATTGCAAAATTTAAAAACAATTTGCAAAATTTTTCAAAAAAATGCAAAATTTAACAAATTTATGAATTTTATACTTATCAATTGCAAACAACTGCAAAAATTGGTAAAACTGGTCATTTGATTTTCGTACAAGATGTTGGAGGGACATTTAGTTTTAAGCATTCACACATCGTATATGTCATCGGATATGTATTATTGTCTGAAACCTCCTATACGATTGTTGCATACATGTAAACCCAGCGTAAAAGCTACAAAACTAACTGTGAAACCTAAATAAGAGCGTTGAGCGAAGCGTTACCAGCCGCTTTGCGTTAACGCTGAATTGTCATCCTTAAACAAAAGTGGCGGCTTTATGTCAGATGCGCAGGCAGCCAATAAATTTTTCCCAGAAATAGCAATATTTTCGAAGTCTGCAGCCAACTTTACTTCCTGACGCTCTGTCAAAATTGGATTTTCCAACCGCTCAGCGTTGCCGTCGCGTTATTATGGTTTGCTTCATACAATTCATATTAGCATGACGATTTTTTGACAGATAAGCAACGCTGACGCTCTTGTTTAGGTGGTAATTTTTCACTAAAATAAGCAATACCTGCGTCAAATGTGAAGTCTGTAGTAAAAATTTGAAGTTTTTAAATAACACTACAAACATGTTTCAGCATTTAAAATTAAAACATACAACAGAAGCTGATCAAGTTAAAGTAAGTTTGGCGATTTTATTACTTAACAATTTCTCATACTTATATACACATGTTGTACACATGTTGATGGCAAACATGACACGGCACTCAAAGACAAAGGACAAGGATGTATTACTCCTTAGTGACGACAGCAGGGGCACCATCATCGAAAAGCACAGTAGCAGGATCCAGAAAGCAAATTAACGCGGTTTGAGTGAAGGGCAAAGCTGTATTTCAAAAAACCCTCAACCTCTTATTTCAAAGGCTTTCCAGAATGTTCAAAAATTTCACCCAGCGGATCAAAGAACGAAAAGATTACTCACGGGATCGTAGAAATGATAATCAATAATAATTTTTCATTTGATTTCGTTGAAGGTATTTTTAGTAAGCATTGTGATAGCATGTGATAGCGCTGTTTTATGTTTTATGATTATTTTGTTCATATATGTTTCAGGTGTTGGTTATTTGAGCTTCGCAAAACAAAATTTTCCTTTATATAAAGTCCCAACAAGAAACACCATTAAAATGCAAATTGAAAAACTGTATGACGTAGAAAAAGAAAAATGTTCACCAATGCTCAAAAACTTTTCATATTTGAGCTGAACGGTAGATATTTGGACACATGTAGCAATGAATAGTATGCTTGGAGTAACTATTCATGGTCTAAATGGGACTAAACAGTTTAATGGAACAATTGGTGTTCATAAATTAACGGAGGTACATACAGCATCACATATTTCAGAGGTATTTATTGCTGTTCTAAAAGACTTTTCCACAGATGAAAGTCAAGTAATGTGTGTAGTGACCGACAATGGTGCAAACATTCTAAAAGCAATTCATGAAACGTTTGGCAGGAAACGCCATATCCCTTGTTTTACATGCACGCTTAATTTGGTATGTGAAAACTCGCTGAGCATTCCTGAAGTAGACGCAATTATTGAAAAATCTACGGACATCGTTAAGTGGCTTAAAAAAGTGTAAAAGCAAACCATGCTCTTCGCAACATGTAAGCTTCAGCAGGTGTTAGTGAAGGAAAACTGCTCAACCAATACTAAACGTGAAAACAAGGTGGAATTCTACGTTTCATATGCTTGAGCGGCTTATTAAACTTAGTTCATATATAAGCCAAATATTGCTAAACAACTCTGAATCTCCGGTAATAATAACTTCAAGGGAAAAAGATGTTAAAATAGAAATATTAAGTATATTGAAACCTTTAGAGACACTGACAGTACAGCTTAGTGGTGAACAACGAGCAACTTTAAGCCAAGTTATTCCATTAGTGCATTGTTGTCGCGAACAAATAATTAAAATAATAACTAAGCAGCCCGCAACCAAAAACTTAAGTAGCTGCGTCAACTTTACCCCCTCATTTGGGCCCCTCATAAATCTCTAGTACACAAACGAAGCCGACAGGAAGATAATTTGGGTCACCCACAAGATGAAATAAGTTTTTATTCAAATTGTCATGTCCTAGAACTAAAACTAAATATCATCGATGCTTGGAAGGAAATAAAAACGGTTTACCCAAAACTTTACGGAATTTCGAAAAAATATTGTCATTTAGTTGGTACCTCGGTGCCTGCTGAACGCCTTTTTTCAAAAGCTGGTGCTACGGCCACCGAAAAACGCAATCGTTTAACAACACAACCGTTATCAAAACTTTTGTTCTTGCAAACATGGTTAAATAATAAATAATTATTTTTGACATTAATAACACTCACTGTCGTTTTGTTTTATTTAGGGTCAATTCAAAAGAAGATTAGAAGATATCACGGTGTTACAAAATGAAAACAAATCAAAAAACTTGCGTCAAGACATAGAAGAGGTAGTAGGCCTGGTTGAACATAAGATAACTGCATACTTAGTTTTTTGAATATACCCTCAAAATCGGGATTTGTGGTCAAAAAACCGATTTTAGGTAGGTGCATGTATAGTTTGTTATGTAACTCCGTTATATCTAGCTCAATTTTAAAAATTTAAACCTTGATAAAAAGAAGAAAAATATACCCTTAATATAATATACAGACCGTTTTTTTACAAAAAGAATTGACAAAGTTACAGGCAAAATCATTTGAAAATTTCTCATTTTTTTTTAATTTTTTCAACTTCAACAACGTTTTGTTAATAAATTTTGTTTTTTGGCACTACTAGTTTTAGCAGGATTCTGAAAGCCTGTTAAATTTAGCGTTCAACAAGCTATCATTTACTTCAATTAGCTGAAATACAAAAGCACTATCGAATTTTTAGTAATCGTAATAAAATACAAAAAAATTTTTTTTTTTTCTAAAAATGTTTTTTTGACCTTTTTCGTTTAAATATATTATCATAAAGCTGGTGTATTGCCCGGATGTGACGGAACTGTTTGCAGTTTTCAACCACAAACACGTTCCGAATAAATGGCGTTTGTTTATTGAGGGATCTTGCAAGAGTATGATTTATTTAAAAACTTTTTGTGTGATTCTTGATATGTTAAATTCTGATATATGTATGTCGCCGACTTAAAAGCTCTAACAATACTGTTTGGAATGCAAGGTGGATATACCAAGTATCCTTGCATTTTTTGCGAATGGGATAGTCGTGCGACTAATAAATATAAGGATGTTCCACCATGCTTAGAACATCCTACACGTGTTTCACTTGATTGCCCTTTTCTTCCCACTAATCTATCATCTCATTTTCGAACCAAGGCAGACTTGACTGAATAGGTATTCCACCTCGAACCAAGGCAGACTTGACTGAATATGTATTCCACCTGAAATCCTTGGTTCAAAGCTAAAAAAAAAAAAAAAATCTGATTGCAGCGTTTCCTAGGTTAAGTGAGGCCAAAATCAAAGAAAGTATCCTGCACGTTCAAATCTTTTATAAAAGTTATTTATTCATTTCGGTTATTCTAAGGTTTATTTGTGGGCCCACAAATTTGGAAAATTTTCTTGGACACTGATTTCGTTTCTAAATTAAATCCAGTTAAAAAAAAAGAGCTTGGAATAGTTTTATTTCGTTATGCATTTATTTCCTCGGCAAGAAGAAGAGTCGAAATTACTTAGATGTTGTAAATGAATTTTTAAGTGCCTACGAAAAAATGGGCTGCAATATGTCAATCAAAATACATTTTTTGCACTCCCATATAAACTTTTTCCCGAATAGCCTTGGGCAGTTTAGTGATGAACAAGGAGAAAGGTTCCACCAGGAGATGGAAGCTATAGAAACCGGCTTTTAGGGAAAAAATTCCAAAAACATGCTGGCAGGCTACTGCTGGTCCCTAAAACGTGAAATCGATTTTAATATATATAAACGAAAAAGGTCAAATAAACATTTTTAGAAAAAAAAAAAAAAAAAAAAAAAATTTTTTGTATTTTTTTACGAATACTAAAAATTCGATAGTGCATTTGTATTTCAGCCAATTGAAGTAAATGATAGCTTATTGAACGCAAAATTTAACAGGCTTTCAGAATCTTACTAAAACTAATAGTGCCAAAAAACAAAATTTGTCAACAAAACGTTGTTAAAGTTGAAAAAATTAAAAAGAAATGAGAAATTTTCAAATGATTTTACCTGTAACTTTGTCAATTCTTTTTGTAAAAAAACGGTCTGTATATTATATTAAGGGTATATTTTTCTTCTTTTTATCAATGTTTAAATTTTTAAAATTGAGCTAGATATAACGGAGTTACATAACAAACTATACATGCACCTACCTAAAATCGGTTTTTTGACCACAAATCCCGATTTTGAGGGTATATTCACAAAACTAAGTATGCAGTTATCTTATGTTCAACTAGACCTACAACCTCTACTATGTCTCGAGCCGAGTTTATTTTCACTGTTACACCGTGTATTTATTACGTTAAAATAATTTTACTTATCATCACTGTTAAAGTTAACAGCACCATTTTAGAAATGACATTAATCAATTATTTGTCAATAATTGCAATTAATTACAATTAATTTTTTTCTAATTGTGATTAATCGATTAATTTTTTTTTCTGCCATCCCTATATATGGCCTCAAAAAGTTTGATCGCATCAGTCATTTGAATAGTCAAATTCTTGGTTGTGATTTTCAATTATCTTGATGCCATATTAATTTTGTCACTCCGTTTATAACGCCCATAAGGAGGCGTGGCAGGTATAGACAAGTATATATATTCTTGATCAGCATCATCGCCCGAGTCGATTTAGCCATGTCAGTCTCTCTGTCCGTATGTGATCACGATTAAAGCCGTAATTCGATATTTAAGCTTTTATCTAAAAAATAAAGGTCGAGTTCCTAACTGAGCCAAATCGGATGAAAACCTCGCCTACCTCCCATACAAAGTGACTTTATCAAAACGGTAAAATCTCTTTCAATTCCACAAACACATGGACTTGAAATTTTGCATATGAACTTTGATGTATAACATGTACTTTGTATATGAAATTCAACCAAATCCGATAAAAACCAAGCTTACTTCTCATACAAAGTGACTTTATAAAAAAAAAGCGAATATTTTCTGTTAAAACTTTGATAAAAATGTTTTTAAAAATAAACATTTTATTGACTGCGTTCGGTTCGGTTCGGTTGTGGGAGTATTTTAACTTCGACCCGAAGATCATTTCTTACTAGTTCAACATAATTTGATTAACAAAAAAAAACAAAACACCTAAATACTTATTTGACAAGATCCATTTTTGCAGGTCGAACAGAAATTTACACCTCGTGGTTCCTGTGTACAATTTCCTAAATTCCAATAGACTTTTCTGTGTTAACGCAATCAAAATCTGGAATTCATTGCCCGTTAGAATAAAAGCGATTAAAAATAAACGCAACTTTAAGCATGAAATTTTTCAACACTCTTCTTAATACTTTATTTTTTTCTTGAACTATTTATTTTCTTCTTTTCTTTTAGAATAAAATTAATTGATGTTTTCTTCTTTTTAATGCACTTAATGTTAGTTTTAAGGTAAATTTATTCGCTGTTTGTTATTACCTGTTGTTGTTGTTATATAATTCATATTGCATTACAAAGACACTGTATTATATGCTAACATCATCTCCAAAGAAATAAATATGAAATCAATATGGAAGTAAAAAATGTTTGCAATCGCTGACATACAGGGTGCCAAATTTTTGTTTATGTTTATTTTGTTTTCCAGTGCAGACATTTTATGGATATATAGCAATAAAAATGAATATAAAGCAATGGAATTTTGTACATATATTATAATACCTAATAATCTATATATATAAAAAGAAGTGTACGTTTGGTTGAAATCGCATCACTTCAGAACGGCTGGACCGATTTGGATAATTTTTTTTTAAATGTTCGTTTTAGTCCAAGTTAGGTTTTTAAGGAAAGAAAAATTGACCACACCCACTTTTGCGCCCACTTTTTTTGATTTATCTAAAATCGGAAAACGGCTGGACCGATTTGGATAATTTTTTTCTCAAATGTTCGTAGTAATCCAATTTAAGTTTTGTCAGAAAGAAAAATTGACCACGCCAACTTTTGCGCCCACTTTTTTCGATTTATCTAAAATCGGAAAACGGCTGGACCGATTTGGATAATTTTTTTTTCAAATGTTCGTAGTGATCCAATTTAAGTGTTTACTGAAAGAAAAATTGACCACGCCCACTTTTGCGCCCACTGTTTTGATATATATATCTAAAATCGCAGAACGCCTGCGCTGATTTTTTTTTAAATGTTTGTAATAGTCTACAAAAGTTTTTTACATAAAGAAAAATTGTCTACAATATCGATAATATCAATATTATCCATTATCTATATATATAAAAATAAGTTGCATTGTGTATGAAATTGATGTTCTCTGTAATGCGTAAACCGATTTTTTTTCTGGTGATTTCCCATGAAAAGTGACGTCAATACGAAGGTTTTTTTATATAAATGGTCTTTGTATGTGTATTGGTTCATGAATTATAGGCATTTTAGTGAACTTATCAACAATACAGCTGTGAAAAAATACAGGTGCGCACATGTAGTGTATATGGGGAAATATTTGCAAGGGTAATTGGAATATTAAATGGAATATTGGAATAATTTGACAAGTCTCACTTTCGTTTGCATTTGCGCGAAAAATATAGGCATAGTAAAAATTTTCCATACCCCTTTTTTCCATACCCCCTTTACCGCCTACAAATCAATAAAAATGCTATCTTTAAGACGGGTTTGGACGTATTCCGTATTCGTTCGGAGTCGGCGTTAAGCATGTAGGTCCCGTTATCTGTCAATTGTGTACAAACTTAATAACACGCACAACACAATTGATCATAAGAAGCTAGGTCAAAGTCCTTTCAAGGGCTGAAATGGCCAGTTATTTATTTATTTTTTTTTTTTTTTGGACGTATTAGACTAAAATTTGGTAAACAAGTTCGTATGGTTACTGTCGGCAACTATACTAAAACTGGGCGTGGTCTAACTATATATACGCCCACTTTTTAGAAATCATTATTATTCCTGAGTTGTACATGTTTTGATAGTGAAACTTGATATGTAGATGCTATGGGCCCAAGATGCCATTATTATATATTTGAGCGAACATTAGACAAGGGGGAATTTGGTCACACAGGCCAAATTTATGATATGAAATTGCTTTGGAACTAAATGTCGTATGTAACTATGCAATAGATTCCTAAACTACTCATCCGATTAGCATGAAAATTTGTATATAGAAGTTTTTTGGTACGCTGCGTGTTTGTGGACTATCAATTTTTATCCACCTTGAACACCAGAGGGCGCTGTAGTACAAATTTTTTACAAAACTACCTAAAATTCACAAACCGCTTATGCGCTTAGAATGAAAATTGGTATACAGTCGTTTTCATGTACGTTGAGTGTATTGCTGCAATCTTTTTTTACCTATCTTGAACACCAGAGGGCGCTGTAGTACAAATTTTTTGCAAAAGCACCTAAAACTCCCAAACCTCTCATGCGATTAGAATAAAAATTGGTATATAGTAGTTCTCAGACACGATGAGTGTTTTGGCAGTATCTTCTTTGAACCACCTTGGACACCAGATGGTGCTGTAGCACAAATCGCATATTTTTAGTTGTTAGAGCCATGATAACCGACTATTTTGTTCCCGAATCGGATGGCATGAATGTGGATGAGTTGTGGTTCCAACAAGACGGCGCTACATGCCAAACAGCGCACGTCACAATCGATTTATTGAAGGAAACATTCGATGAGCGCATAATTTCGCGGAATGGAGCTGTCAATTGGCCACCAATATCGTGTGATTGTGACCAATTTAACAGTGGTGTTCAACTATGAGTCTAAGAAAAGTTTTGAATACACCTATTATGTTCCCATATAGTTGCAGGGTGCTGCAACGCGCGCCGGGAAAAGGCTAGTATTTTGTAAATATTTGCATATGTAACAACTAAAAATATGCGATTTGTGCTACAGCACCATCTGGTGTCCAAGGTGGTTCAAAGAAGATACTGCCAAAACACTCATCGTGTCTGAGAACTACTATATACCAATTTTTATTCTAATCGCATGAGAGGTTTGGGAGTTTTAGGTGCTTTTGCAAAAAATTTGTACTACAGAGCCCTCTGGTGTTCAAGATAGGTAAAAAAAGATTGCAGCAATACACTCAACGTACATGAAAACGACTGTATACCAATTTTCATTCTAATCGCATAAGCGGTTTGTGAATTTTAGGTAGTTTTGTAAAAAATTTGTACTACAGTGCCCTCTGGTGTTCAAGGTGGATAAAAATTGATAGTCCACAAACACGCAGCGTACCAAAAAACTTCTATATACAAATTTTCATGCTAATCGGATCAGTAGTTTAGGAGTCTATTGCATAGTTACATACGACATTTAGTTCCAAAGCAATTCGATATCATAAATTTGGCCTGTGTGACCAAATTCCCCCTTGTCTAATGTTCGCTCAAATATATAATAATGGCATCTTGGGCCCATAGCATCTACATATCAAGTTTCACTATCAAAACATGTACAACTCAGGAATAATAATGATTTCTAAAAAGTGGGTGTATATATAGTTAGACCACGCCGAGTTTTAGTATAGTTGCCGACAGTAACCATACGAACTTGTTTACCAAATTTTAGTCTAATACGTCCAAAAAAAAAAAATAAATAAATAACTGGCCATTTCAGCCCTTGAAAGGACTTTGATCTAGCTTCTTATGATCAATTGTGTTGTGCGGGTTATTAAGTTTGTACACAATTGACCGAGAACCGGACCTACATGCTTAACGCCGACTCCGAACGAATACGGAATACGTCCAAACCCGTCTTAAATATAGCATTTTTATTGATTTGTAGGCGGTAAAGGGGGTATGGAAGAAAGGGGTATGGAAAATTTTTACTATGCCTATATTTTTCGCGCAAATGCAAACGAAAGTGAGACTTGTCAAATTATTCCTATATTCCATTTAATATTCCAATTACCCTTGCAAATATTTCCCCATATACACTACATGTGCGCACCTGTATTTTTTCACAGCTGTATTGTTGATAAGTTCACTAAAATGCCTATAATTCATGAACCAATACACATACAAAGACCATTTATACAAAAAAACCTTCGTATTGACGTCACCTTTCATGGGAAATCATCGGTTTAGAAACAAAATCGGTTTACGCATTACAGAGAACATCAATTTCATACACAATGCAACTTATTTTTATATATATAGATAATGGATAATATTGATATTATCGATATTGTAGACAATTTTTCTTTATGTAAAAAACTTTTGTAGACTATTACAAACATTTAAAAAAAAAATCAGCGCAGGCGTTCTGCGATTTTAGATATATATATCAAAACAGTGGGCGCAAAAGTGGGCGTGGTCCATTTTTCTTTCAGTAAACACTTAAATTGGATCACTACGAACATTTGAAAAAAAAAATTATCCAAATCGGTCCAGCCGTTTTCCGATTTTAGATAAATCGAAAAAAGTGGGCGCAAAAGTTGGCGTGGTCAATTTTTCTTTCTGACAAAACTTAAATTGGATTACTACGAACATTTGAGAAAAAAATTATCCAAATCGGTCCAGCCGTTTTCCGATTTTAGATAAATCAAAAAAAGTGGGCGCAAAAGTGGGCGTGGTCAATTTTTCTTTCCTTAAAAACCTAACTTGGACTAAAACGAACATTTAAAAAAAAAATTATCCAAATCGGTCCAGCCGTTCTGAAGTGATTTCAACCAAACGTACACTTCTTTTTATATATATAGATAACGAAATCTTGCGCAAATATTTTTTTCCACATTTGTACGGGTACTATTTATATTTCGGGAACTAGCAACACTAATGTCAATAGCTAAAATCACCATAATAAAGTTAAACATTTGTTAGCATAAATGTACTCACAACGTTTTGATGTACAAGTGCTATTTATTTTGTTTACAGTGAGTAAAGAAAATCAATTTTTTCAAAAAAGGGAAATTTGAAGAGAAGGTTTTCGTTGGATTATTTTTCACAACTTTCGACGTGGATTATCTCAACAAGAATGTGTCGATGAACTCAGTTCTTTGTATGACGAATTTTTTTTTTTTCGGTCGCCGACGAATTCCGTGAAGGTCGTCCAAAATCGGTTGTTGTGCTACAAAACATCGATTCAGTACGTGAACTAATAATGCAAGATCGTCATGTGACATATCGTGAGATAGAGGCATCCTTGCACATTAGTTCCACTTATATACTTTCGATTTTGCATGAACATTTATCTGTAAAAAAATTTGCTCTCGTTGGATACCCCATGATTTATCAATCGCTCAAAAAAGTCTCGTGTAGATTGGTGAAAGGAAATGATTAAAAACTTCAATCGTGGTGCTTCAAAAGACATGTTTAAAATCGTGACAGGTCACGAATCATGGATATATGCGTATGAGCCGGAAACAAAACAGCAATCGACCGTGTGGCTATTTCAAGACAAGGCAAATCCAACAAAAGTTTTTCACGTACTGCGAAGCAAATGGTCGCCTGTTTCTTCCACCGAACGGGTCATGTGGCCACTGTTCGGCTTGAGCAACGTAGGACGGTCAATTCTGAATGGTACACGACCATTTGCTTGCCGGAAGTCTTCGAAGAAATTCGCAAAACCAACCGCCATAGACGAATCATTCTCCATCATGACAATGCGACACATCTCGTCAAACATGTGCATTTTTGAGCAATCAAAACGTCGAATTGATGACTCATCCTCCATACAGTCCTGATTTGGCACCCAATGACTTCTTCTTGTTCCCAAATATCAAAGGTAAACTGCGTGGTCAACGAGTTACGAGCGCCGTAGAAGCAGTTGAAGCGTTCAAAAACCATGTTTTGGAGATGTCTCAAGAGAAATGGAAAAACTGATATGACAAATGGTTTGAACGAATGCAAAAGTGTATTGATCATCAAGGGGAATATTTTAAAAAACAAGAAAGCCATTTTCATTTAAATATGCTTGTTATTATATGCTATTCCCGAAATATAAATAGTACCCCTCGTATATATGACAATTTGCAGAAATTGGTGAAATTAAGATATTCTCTGCTCCTGCAGTATTGGCGTGTTGACAAATTGGTATCGATCATTAAATTTAAAGCCGTTTCAGGTGAGAATGTTTCGGTACTTTAATTCGAATATTAATTGAGAGGACGAAGTAAAAAATTCCTTAGCAATAGCAGCAGAAACTCGTTTTCCTGAAAAACTCATCTGCAATTCAGCATCCAAAAATATTGCTTCTTCTCCTACTTCTTTTGAAAGTTCATTTGCTTTCCTATTTTTAACTCTTTTCGAGCGGTCCGAACAATTTTTTGTTGGTATCCTAACACTAATCTGTTGTTTTTTATCACAAACAATTTCAGATAAGCAATCACCAACCTTGACCATAAACTTTTGTATCTGCTAGATATGAGAATATCCATTTCAAAAGACTAAAGTAAATACCCAGTTTTTTCATCTTCAAAAATTCAATTTAACAAAATCTGTGTAGAAAATGTCTTTTTGCATAACCCGTTCAACAGTATTAATAGTAAAGTTTGAAAATATTGAGCAATATTACTACTTGTGGATCGCCCGCAGAAAAATCCATGTTGATAATTTGAGATGTACTTTTTTACTTCTAGAAAAAGCCGTTTGTTTACAGTGGCGTCAAGTACCTTAGGAAAAGCTGATCATTTGTAATTAGTCGGCAATTTTCAATCATCCCTTTTTGACCGACTTTAAAAATAGGTGTCATACACGAAGTTTTCCAATCGTCTAGGAATATTCCGCTAAAGAGAGACATATTAAAAATATAGGTTAGTGGGATAGACAGCGAGGATACACAGCATTTAAGAAACAGCGGAGGAACTAAGTCGAGGACCCTTGTTCGGGTCCAAACTTGCTAGGGTTGCATATATATCATCTTCAAAAAAATTCGTAGAACCAACATCAAAGGTTTGCTGTAAGTGGGAGAAGTCGAGTGATCATACATCAGGGTCGTGATCAAGGGTGCCAGTTAGGTTAGGTTAGGTTGACGTGGCTGTCTCCTATGAGATACACTTAGGCCAGTTTGGCCCGTTGTGATACTAGGGGTTAATTATTTCCACTCTATCTGAGCCAGTTGGAGCTATTTATGAAGCTTTGTATTCGGTAGACCGAAGTTTTTGAGAGTTCGTCTAGGTCACTGTAGAACCAGTTACCTAGGAAGAGATGGCGCTTTCTGGCCAGCGCTGGGCATGTGCAGAGAAGGTGTGTTGTGGATTCAACCTCCTCCTCATCTCTGCAGATTCTGCAGAAGTCGTTATGGGGAATATTTAGTCTTCGGGCATTGTTTCCAATCAGGCAGTGTCCTGTTAGAACGCCTATTACGATATTTATTTGGTCCCTTCTAAGGGATATTAGTTCTTTTGAGCTTCTTAAGTTCAGTGTTGGCCAAACTTGACGCGTTATACTGCATGTAATACCCGTTGACTACCTGATGTTGGTGTTTTCAAGGGATAGCTCATTTATCAGTAGCTTACATGTTGCGAGAGGTATTCCAATTTGTTCGTTATCTGTCGATAGGGGTTTGATGGTACCGTTTCTAGCGAGTTCGTCTGCTTTGCAGCTATCTCGGAAGTCTCAATGTCCGGGGATCGAGCATAGGAATATATTGAGCTGCTCTGCCATCTCATTTAGAGATCTGCGGCAACTTAGGACTGTTTTTGATGTTATTTCAACAGATTCCAGGGCTTTCAAAGCGCCTTGACTATCAGATAGAATGCAAATATCTTTTGCTAATATTTCTTTCATCTGAAGCCAAGTAACTGCTTCATGTATGGCAGTGACTTCCGCTTGGAAGACACTGCAGTGGTCGGGGAGCCAAAAGGCATGGTTAATGTTTAGGGATTCAGAGTAGACTCCTCCCCCTACTTTGCCATCTAGTTTTGATCCATCAGTGTGGATTCTAGTGGGATTGTTTGGTGGAGGGCTTCCAATCTCCCATTCGTATCTGGAGGGGATTAATACATCAAACTTTTTGTGGAATTAAAGTTTTTGAGTGATGTAGTCTATGTTCTTGGGTATTTGAGGAGTGAGTTTCCTGGTGTCAGAGTGTCCTATTGTACCCTCTTTCCATTGGGAAGTGGCTTCTAGACGGATCGCTGTGTTTGCAGCTATTCGTTTTGTTAGGATATCTAGTGGAGTTAGATGGAGCATAGTATCGAGTGCGTCAGTAGGAGTGGTTCTTAGCGCTCCACTGATGCACAGCTCTGCTGACCGTTGAACTTTGCGAAGTATATTGAGGTGTGTTTGTTTGTTTAGTGCTGGCCACCAGACTATAGCACCGTATAACAATATTGACCTAATAACAGCTGTATAAAGCCAGTGAGTTACCCTAGGTTGCAATCCCCATTTGCTACTCACTGCTTTCTTACATGTGTATAGGGTTATATTGGCTTTTTTGGCTCTCTCGAGCAGGTTCTGTTTCCAATTTAGTTTCCTATCTAAAATGAGACCCAGGTATTTTGCTTGTTCTGAGAAGTTTAGTCTTGTATTTCCCAGTTTTGGAGGACTGATAGTGGGCAAGTTGTGTTGTCTGGTAAAGATAACTAACTCGGTTTTATCGGGGTTAACGCTAAGTCCACAGCCGGTAACCCAGTTTGCGAGAGTGTTAAGACAATTTTGCATAATATCTCGGAGGGTGGACACATATTTACTTGAGGTGACGATAGCAACATCGTCAGCGTAGGCTATCACCCTGCACGTTCTAGTTTACCCAGTAGTTCATTTACCACTAGGTTCCAGAGTAGAGGCGAGAGAACTCCTCCCTGAGGTGTTCCCCTTGGTACAGATCTCAGCGTGGATGCTGCTCCGAGACTCGCGCTTATAATCCTGCCTAGAAGCATTTGATTTATAAGTTCTATCAGAGCAGAATCCACCCTAAGCTCCGTCAGCGCATTTGTGATAGCCTCCGCCTTGACATTGTTAAAGGCACCTTCTATGTCAGTGAAGGCTATCATTGTATATTCCTTCTGATGAAGGGACTTTTCAATGATAGATACTATGGAGTAAAGAGCCATTTCCACAGATTTACCCTTGGTGTAGGCGTGTTGTGCGGGTGAGATAGGATTTACTTCTATTTTTTGTCTCAAGTAGATGTCTATTAGTCTCTCGAGAGTTTTAAGAAGAAAAGATGAGAGACTGATTGGTCGAATGTCTTCTGGGTTTTCGTGCGAGCTTCTTCCTGTCTTAGGTATAAAGACTACCTTCACGTGTCGCCATTGTTTTGGGATGTGATTTAGGTCAAGACAGCTTTGATAGATTATTATAAGCCATTGGCTTATGATGTCGTAAGGGTGCCAGTTAAAATTCGGAACAATTCCCACGGATATTACCTTTTTTCAACAGTACCATAAATTAAATACCACAAAAATTACCACGCCAAAAGTAAACAAAAAATTCCCACCACAATTAAAAAATACCACAAAAAATCCCACAATCTTTAAATATTACCTCAAAAATACCACGCTTTTTAAAAATACCACGCTTTTTAAAAATACCACCTAAAATCCCATATGGTGGGATATCCCACAACAAATCACAACAAAAATTGTGCAACAAAAATTATGCAACAAAAACACATATGCAACAAAGGGATTTTACATGCGTAACTTACGGCTTAAAATCGTTGAGTAAACAAAGCGTTTGATACGTACAATGGCAATGAAGTTTTCGCTTAATATATGTGAAAAAAATTCCCACAGCATTTAAAAAATACCACACTGAATTCCCACGCTAATTAAAAAATAACAAGCTGAATTAAAAAATACCATGTGAATTCCCAACAAAAAAAAATCCCAAGGGCAATTCAAAATTACCACGAATGGGATTTTTCCCACATAACTGGCAACCTTGGTCGTGATTATTAAATACTGAACAGAAGATAGTTGCAAAAAGTTTAAATATGTCTTGCGAATTTTAATCTGGATTTTCTTGGAATTCCATCACTTTAGGTATATCTGGGCTTTTTCGCTTTGAATTGTAAAAAGTCCAAAATGCTTTCGGATTGCTTAGTATTAGATTCGAAGGAATTCAGATATTTTTTACATAAAAAGTGTGATAGAAATTGTAATTCTTTTTTTCGCAGAGCAAAAGTCAACCAATGCTCTGGCGAATTTATTTTCTCAAATCTACTGTATGCCTTGTTTTGCCGGTTTTTTTAGGCGTTAGAGACTTCTGTTGTACCAAGGCAGGTTAAAGTTCTGTCGTTTACGTTAAAAGTACATAAAGAAAAAACTTTCGCTTAAGATTTTCTCGAAAATGTATTACATTGAGTTAATGTTTTCTTGTGCAAGACTATCTTCCAGCCGACACTATAGAAATTATTCAGGGCTGGATAGTTTGCATTGTAAAAGTCATAAAAAATAACATTATTTTCGAAAGTGAGTGGCGTGTCATACCTAAAAATACATAAATCTAGATTGATGTTTAAATTGTTCTCAACTTTGATAATTTGAAAAAGACCGAGAGAATATAAAGAATCACAAAGTTAATGTTCGATTGAATTTTCAAATTGAAAGGGACTAACATTTTTTTCATCCGAACAATACATTCATTCAATACTCCCCAAGTTGAAATCTCTCAATACACAAAGAAATTGTTTCGAATTTAAATGAGAAATGATAGAGCCTACGTTGAGGAAATGAGAATCGTAAACGTCTGAAGTACTATTAGGTGGTATGTAGCTTAACATTAATATAACTTCGAAAGAAATGCAAGTAGCGGCTACGCAGATCTTTTTTCGTATTATTGTCGTATATAGGGTGTTGGATTTCTCTGCAAGCATACTTGGAAGAAACTTAATTCAGAAAACTGCAAAAAGCAGCACTTTTCAACGAAAACTAAAATTACAACAAGAACAAACAAAATGTCCACCAGTCCGCAAACTATTTGATCGGCTAGTTTGCGAACTCCCCTAGCAATCCATACCCACATGGCAGTCTGCAGATAGTTGCCAGACTTTAAAGTCAAGTGGAAATCTGACCTCCCATTTGAGTTAGTTGAATTTGATTCAAACGTTAGGTGTATGCACTTCCATAAGGTACCATGGCTACATGAGAACAAATCAAACTATCGGCCGACTAAAAGTCTGTACTGTGCGGCCGCACTTAAAACCACCTCAAAGTCGTGGCTAGATGCGGCGTTAAATAGATAACTCGTTACTGTACATATGCCACCAGCATTATGGAAATGAGTTTAGAAATTACTATGCTGATTTAAAGTCAATTAAGGTGTTCTATTAGATTGTTATGTTTGTTGTTGTTGTTGTTTTTGCTGATACGAGGAGAGTCTGACATCGCGTGATATGAACAAATAGAGTTGGAGCTTTGAGGGCAACGAGCGGATGTTATTTGGCGACATACATGAACGTTGAGCACTGATTTCAGCAGCAGTATCACTGGCTTGTAGTTTCGTTCCATGCAATGCGTTGACAGGCTTTTGAAAATTTTAAAATGGACGAATTTTGATATTGGATAACCACAAAGTGGGTTAAGTAGCTTTTCATACAGGCTGGGTGTTACCCCCAACTTAAAAGTAATTCTTTTTAATTTGGCAGTATCTGCTTACATTTTTACAAGACTATAGCATAGCATGCGAGTTGATGTTCGTCGAAATGAGCATGTTTAACATAAGAGATTTGGGCGCTAATAACCGTTGGCTTGAACGATGGCAAATGTACCCACTTCTTTTTTGCAACTACGTCTAGCTCGGTGCTGTCATTCTTCCCAATAATTATATTACTAGCCTTATTTATGCTAAGCTAAGCTAAGCAATCAAACTGTACACTATGTTTCTGTTGGTAATACAAAAAATAATTGGCAACGGGAAGGAGAGTAAAATTTTTTTCCCCAAAGAAAGAACCGCTATAACATAATACCAAAATCTGGTTCTTAACCAACAACAAAAATTGTGATAATTTTCGGTCTGATTAAAATGAAAATATTGAAAAACGAAAATTGTATTGTAATATTTTTACAATGAACTAGGTGCTAAAGTTAGAAATTTTTTTGATTTACTTCAATAAAAAATGGAAACAAATCCTCCCACAAACGCACCAACAAATTCTAAGATGATGACACCAGCAAAGGATTTTATTAAAATCAATTAGTGCTGCATTATACAGCTTTTTATATGATTTGTGTAAACCGTTATCTCCAGCATCAAAATGTTTTGAAGAATTGTGTGAAATCTTGGCGACCCATTATACTCCACCGACCATTGTGTATCGCGAACGAAAAATATTTCACAAAGCAGAAAAATTTGATGATGAAACAGTTTCACAAATGTGAGTTTGGTAATCACTTCGACATAATGATATTGGATCAATTTTTGATCAGCTTGCCGGAAAAATAATTCGACCGGATCAGCGAAGAACAATAAAATATCACTCTATCTTATGTTTTAAATAAAGCGATGGCTCTCACATAAAAATTTATGAAAAATCAAGTTAGATCATCAATCGAACCGAGTGTCAACTTCATAAAAAACACACTTTAAAAACCAACATTACAAACAACGAAACTAAAGCCACGAAGCAAGAAAGTGGCTACAACAAGAAACCGAAGTGCGCACGATGCGGATGGAAGAATCATGAGACGAAGAATTGTAAATACAAAAACAGCACTTGTCATACATGTTTCAAAGTAGACCATCTCGCTTCAGTGTGCCTATCGAGACAAAAAAGGGCAATTAATCATGTTTCTGATTCCGAAAATAATAACGAAAGCAACACTTATAATTTTTCTTATTCAGAAAATAAAAACAACAGCAACATTAATGATTTCTTTAACTATTCTATTTTCAGTATCAACACGTGCGAATCGAACGAAGTGTATTCACTTCCAGTTGAAGTTATATGTAAGAAAATGGAAATTGTTTATGGCCCCAGCCCCATGCACGTTGTTTCCCGCTTCCCTATATTATAGCTTGTGTAATAATGGAAACTAATCTCCATGTTCGATGCCGTTCGATGATTATAACAGCAAGCGAATAAGATTGTGTGGTGAGTTTGATGTCCCTATAACGTATAAAGGCATATCAAAAAAAATATCCATTGTTGTCAACTTAAAAACGAATTTAGTGATGTTTTTAACGAACAATTAGGAAAATTAATTGGTAAAGAAATAAATTTACAAATGTGTCACGATGCAAAACCATTTTTTTTAAGCCACGTCCATTATCAATTGCTTGGAAAAGGAACATCGAAAATCAATTACGTGATTTGATTTCAGAGAATATATTAGAATTAGTCGACAATTCTGATTGGGGAACGCCACCTGTTCCAGTTCCAAAGCCAGATGGAACCTTTAGAATTTGTGGGGCCTACAAGGTTACTATCAATAAGTTTCTAGTCGATGTTAAATATCCACTACCACGTATCGACGAAATATTCACTTCACTAGAGAGTGGTGAACTCTTTACGAGGCCAAAAAGTTTTTATACGCGACTATAGAAACCCAAACAAATCTTGCTGGATGCTAGCTAAAATTAACAAAAAAATATGGCCTCGATCATATAATTTTATCATATTACACAAAAACAGAGGAATAAATAGACTTCTAAATCAAATTCGCGATGGAGAGTGTGATTCATACATGCAAGAAATGAATACAAGCAGTCATAAAAGCATGGAACCAGTCGTGAAAAGCGAAAGTGTTACAAACATTCCATCTACCGATAACACTTCTGGCTCGGATTCACAGGATCGAGACATTCATGTTGTACAATCGAAAAAAAAGTTAAGGCCTAAAGTTGGTGGCAAGGTAGCAAAAAAATAAAAACTTTAATTAAACACTTTACTTAAACATGTTGATTTCATTTCAAGATTGATACAGTAAATCTAATGTTAATTATATTTCTTTCTTGGACGTAATAGATATAAAAACAAAATTTGTGTTTATAATAGATTTTTATTATAAAATAAATAAATAAATAACTGGTAATTTCAGTCCTTGAAAGGACTTTGACCTAGCTTTTTATGATCAATTGTGTTGTGCGTGTTATTAAGTTTGTACAAAATTGACCTAGAACCGGTCCTACAGGTTTAACGCCGACTCCGAACGACGATGAACGGAATGTTCTTGTCCTCAAGAAGCTTTACATGTCATTTTGATTACTCTCTGAGGTTTTCCATTGTCTGCAGAGAGGTGGCGGCCGTACAGAAAAATAATTTTAATTCAAATCATTTTCTGTCGCTGCTGAGATTCGAACCCGGGTATCCAGGTTTGTTGACATAGAGGCCACTCATTTTAACCAACTACGCCACGGACGCCACTTTTATTTTTTTTATTTTTATTATATAATCCTTTAATATTGCATTAACAACCGAAAGATAAATTTTAGCAAAAAAACGAATAAACTCCCGCAGCGTCGTTAACCGGTTTTTCTATTTTTTCTTACTACCTCTTCTTCTTCTTTTTCGCTATCTTTCTCTCTCTTCTTTTGCTGTCCAAATATTTTTCGCGACTTCGCCTTGTTAGGATTGCCTATTCGGTAGAACATCCTCCGGCCTTGAGACTCGATGGCTCTCGAGGATCAACAGGTGCTACAGGTAAGACGCACAGCTTCTGTATAGGCCGAGACAAAAGGTTGTTGCCCGTCCATAACGTGATATTGCGCACCAAGTTGTCGGATCCTGGATGCAACTGAGTAACGCGAGCCATTTTACATAGGATTGGTGGAGTTGTTTCACTCTTGATAACGACTAGATCCCCTTTTTTTGAAATTCCGCTGGGCTTCTCGCCATTTTGGTCGCTGCTGGAGTTCGTGGAGATAACTTTGACTCCAGAGCTTCCAAAATCTTTGAGTCATTTGTTGACGTGCTTGCCAATAGCTTAGTTTGCTCTCTGGTTGATCCATTGCCACTTGTTCGCCGAGAGCTGGCACAAGAGCTTCACCAATCAATAAATGGCCAGGTGTTAGAGGGTTAAGATCTTGCGGATCAGCACTCTGGTCACATTAAGGGCGTGAGTTCAAAATATCTCCAATTTTCAATAGCAATGTCTAGATTGCTTCGACAGTCAACAAACGCTTGCCAATTACGTGGCGTAGATGGTACTTAGCTGCCTTAACCGCAGCCTCCCATAGACCTCCTTGATGAGGTACCGATGGGGTAATAAAATGCCATTGAGTGTGATGTAATGATAGTTGTTCAAATAGATCCGATGTCTGCCAGCTTTGAAGCATATGACTTAACACCCGATCCGCTCCAAGAAAGTTTGTTCTGTTATCGCTCCAAGATGCGAACAATTTTCGTAGCGCAAAGTAAATCGAATAAATCCCATAAGGAAGGTATTGGTTGTCAGGTCCGTTATGAATTCTAGATGAATTGCTTTGGATACCTTAAAAGCAATCACAAACCTTATCACAAAGAAGGAAAGCACAGAGTGTTATTTTTATAAAAGATATCGTAGATAACAAGATAGATTCCCCGGAACTACTTGAACTTCACACATTTTATGCTCCATCAAGGACACTAAGAGAAAGAAACTTGTTTTTTATAAGCTTTCATAGAACTAACTATGGCAACAATGAGCCAATCTCTAGGTGCTTATCTTATTGTAACTTAGCAGCAGGTCAGATAGATTTTTGCATGGCAAGAGATAGTTTTAAGAAAGCTATTTATAAATTTATGTTAAGTCAATAGATGTAAGATACCATGTACACAAATACAGCTATGTACCTTTAATTATGGTATTCCCCTTTCTGGTCGCACGACGGCAGGCCGGCAGATCAGCCATTATTTTTTCACTCGCTTTCGCCTTAAGTTTTTCACAAATAATACAATCCCTGATCAAAGTTCTTGATAACGATCTTACACCAATGATCCAATACCTTTGCCGTAAAAAGGCAATAAGTTGCTGTGAACTGCAATGACAAAATTGGAGGTGTATTTTTCTAGCCAACAACCAAGCTAAGATCCCATTCTTTGGTAGTATTATTGGATTGCACTGATCTGCCAATAAATCTGCATTTTGTTATCACCCGTGCAGGCGAAGTATGCCAACTTGAATAAATGGCGATAACATATCAATTTCATTCGATAATCGCCTTTTTTCTGACTGGTGATTTATATTCTGAAGTTGCAAAATATTATATCTTTATATCTTCATATCTGTATATCTTTTTCAAAATGATCACGCTGCTCTTGCTGAATCCAATGATTTAACGATTTGTCTAACTCTTTGACGCTTAGAGATGTTTTCTCTCTTTCTGAAAGGGACATTCGATAATTACGAATAAAACTGATTACCCATATCACGGTCTAAACGAGTAACTGATGAATATTGATGCCATTGCGTTGATGGTCGCAGCCAATTGAACATGGCAAGACTTTTGTCCAGGAAAGAGACGCACTCCGGCCGCAGCTACCGTTTTTAATGTATCAGTCTGTCCTTTGTCCTTTAATGTTCGTATGCATTCATTTAATGTTCGTATGCATCTCTACATTTATGTCTGCTGGTATCTCATCGGGTGAACATGGCCATGCATATATAACTCACATAAGATTAATTCCCTAATAGCAACCCCTCTGGAGATGAGGTTAGCTGGATTATGGGTAGTCAGAACGTACCGCCACTCGCAAGTCGATATGTTTCTTTTAATTCTTTCCACGCGATTTGCTACAAACTGTTTAAGGGATCCGATTCCACGCTTTAGCCAGCATAGAACTACCATCGAGTCCGACCAACAGTTAGCCGAAACAATTTTTATTTTATGTTCAGTTTCACAATCAGCAAGAACACACTGTATTAACTCATCAAGCAGCAAGGCGGCACGTAGTTAAAGACGAGAAACAGACTCCTTCTTTAGTGGTGCAACTCTTGATTTTGCTAAAACTAAATTGGATACGACCTTCTGTCGCTCTCAATAATCATATATATCACTGCTCCATACGCCTGGATAGATGTATCAGCAAAAACATGCAGCGACATTCTGAACTTACGTCTAAAGCCCAACCATCGCGGGATACGAATGCGTTCAAAGTCTAAGATTTGAGAGAGTATCTGGGAGAACAGAATCCCATGGAAGCTTAGCTTCCCAAACTCGTTGAATAAGGATTTTGGCCTTGACTACAAATGGCGATGCTAAGCCATCCTCATCATTAAGCCGTGCCGTAACGCTTATAACTACACGCTTAGTCCAGCCAGAGACCGGGATAACAGGCAATGATTGTACCTTGAATGTTAGCTCATCCATTCGAGTATACCATTTTAGGCCTAAGACTGAGACTATGTGTTAGTGTTGAGTTCGGCTTCACCATTAACGGATTCTGGATCGAGAGAAAGTTGAATACTACTGGAATTGGATTCCCATTTTGTTGAAATTTCTTCGTGTGTGTCGTGGGTTCAACACGAATAGCCTTCTTTCTTTTATAGAATACTTTTAACTTTAGCACGATGCCTTGCATTTGTAATCTAAAGGTTGAACGCGGTCAAGTAAAAGTAAAGTGTTTTGACTGCAATGAATTTTATGTGTTAATATATCATCAACTGATCTTGACTTTATCGAACAATCTAATCAAAAGTTTCGATGAAAGAAATGTGCGACAACTATAAGATGTTCACTTCGCTCCCCACCAACGGCTTCTCTAGCTGCGGATGAGTCAACATGAGTTACTCACTCAACATCTCGATCAACATCTCAATCTTTGCAACAGCTACAACATAAACACAAACAACTTTAAGTTCTGCAAAGAACTTTGTTGCTGTAGCAACCTGTTGCTTCATGAATTATTTGGCATTAAGCTCACAATATAATTCTTAAAAAATATGTTTTTTAAGAATTATAAAAGAAATAAACTTATTAAAATATGCCACAATTTTATAACTCATGTAAACTGGTGCGAGCACGACCTACGAAAACATGATGTAATATTATATGTCTGCGCATATAATAAACATCTGCTTTCAAAAAAAACCTTCTTCACGCCTTCTATGGTTTAATACCAACAAAATGTTGGAACCTAGATTGATACGTGATAAAGAAGTAAACAAAAAAGCGCAACAACAAAATCTTTGCAGAATCAATGCAGTCAACTTTTTGAAATTTTGCGACTAGCAAAAGAGTAGAAAAACATTGCTTTGACAAAGTATAGCGCTTCTATAATTCCTCTTTGGTTTTATTGATCTTGCGCCTATTAGCTTGTCAAAGTTAGTGGACTGCTAGAACCACTGAGACTACTGATGAGTCGGAGTAGCGTCCGACGAAACCATGGTCTAGTCAGCTTGGTTTAAGTTCTGCAAAGAACTTTGTTGTTGTAGCAACCTGTTGCTTCATGAATTATTTGGCATTAAGCTCACAATATAATTCTTAAAAAATATGTTTTTTAAGAATTATAAAAGAAATAAACTTATTAAAATATGCCACAATTTTATAACTCATGTAAACTGGTGCGAGCACGACCTACGATGATGTAATATTATATGTCTGCGCATATAATAAACATCTCCTTTCAAAAAAAACCTTCTTCACGCCTTCTATGGTTTAATACCAACAAAATGTTGGAACCTAGATTGATACGTGATAAAGAAGTAAACAAAAAAGCGCAACAACAAAATCTTTGCAGAATCAATGCAGTCAACTTTTTGAAATTTTGCGACTAGCAAAAGAGTAGAAAAACATTGCTTTGACAAAGTATAGCGCTTCTATAATTCCTCTTTGGTTTTATTGATCTTGCGCCTATTAGCTTGTCAAAGTTAGTGGACTGCTAGAACCACTGAGACTACTGATGAGTCGGAGTAGCGTCCGACGAAACCATGGTCCAGTCAGCTTGGTTTAAGTTCTGCAAAGAACTTTGTTGTTGTAGCAACCTGTTGCTTCATGAATTATTTGGCATTAAGCTCACAATATAATTCTTAAAAAATATGTTTTTTAAGAATTATAAAAGAAATAAACTTATTAAAATATGCCACAATTTTTCAGTCTCTGTTTAGCCGCGAGTTTGATCAGACAGTTTTAACCATGGAGTGCACTAAGTGTAAGAAGTGTTTAAAAACAATTGACAATGTTGTTAAGTGCAAGTTTTGCAATTATATATTCCATAAACAATGTGTGAATCTAAATGAATCGCAATTTGAAATAATTAATAGTAATTTCAACATAAATTTTTTATGTGATCATTGCTTAGTTGAAAGCGCAAATTTTGCGTTAACTTTAAAAAAATTAACCATCGAAGTTAGTGAGATCAAAGCTTTGCTTATTCGGTCGGTTGACAATAAGGTCGTTGACCCGGTGCAATTAGTCGGCAACACAAAAAAACCTTATGTCTCTTTACCATCAGCTGATGCCAATGCAATCTCTCTGGAATTGCCTCGCCTTCGTTCCCGTAAGCTTGCAGCTCCAGTAAACAATGCAGTCCTCACGAGTGGTGCAACTCAATCTCGCTCACGCACGCGAAAACCGGTTTCTGCGGGTAGTTCTGCCTCTGAAGAGGCTTCTTCTGCTGTTGTTGTTGATGCTGTGGACGATGCTGTTGTTGTTGTTGTTCCCGATGTTGATACTCCTACAAAAGAAGTGGTCTCATGTAATGCTGCGCTCTCTATGAAGGTCGCTACTATTGCCAAACATGCTGATGTTGTTGGTGCTGCTGCGTCGACGTCTTCTTCAATTGCTGTCTCTGATTATTCACAAACGTATTCTGCTGTTGTTGCGCGTAATAATGAAGAGCTTAATAATGAAGATTGGAATTTAGTTCAGAATAAAAGATCTAACAATCGTTCTAAATTTGTAATTGGCCGTAATGATCGACATGAGCTAAACGTTATTAAAAAAATGACTTTCGTTCATATTGGTGCCTTTAGGCCAAATGTTTCTGAGGAAGATATTATTAGCTATGTAGCTAAATACACTTCTATTGCCGAAAATGATCTGGTTTGCTACAAGTTAGTAAAAAAAGGCGCTCCTGCTGAGAATCTGAAAAGAGTCACTTTTAAGCTTGGCATTCCTGAGCACCGCATTGATGCTATTTTTGAACCATCGCTTTGGCAAGAAAATGTAAAAGTTTCTATGTTTTCAAATTTTTGGAGAAGCAAACTCAAGAAAAGAGTAAATTAGCTCTGAATAACAAACTACTAAATGTCTCAAAAAATTTAAAATGTTATTTTCATAATATGTCAGGAATTAGAACAAAGGCTGATTTAATTCATAACTTTACATCTCATGAAGAATTTGATGTTTATATATTAATTGAAACTTGGTTAAATAAGGAGTTTTTCGATGGGGAATTCTTTGATCCCAATATTTTTAATGTTTACCGAAAAGACCGAGATGCAATCAAAACTGGGCTCAGTCGAGGGGGTGGTGTACTCATTGCTATCAAAAGGGTTCATTGCTCCTCACTTAAGCCGCTTTTTAACTCCGACTCAGTGCTTGACCAAATTTGTGTTCAATTACACACTGATCACGGATCTCTCTTCATCTGCGCATCGTACATTCCGCCAAATAGTAACGACGAAATCTATACTGCACATGTTGAAAATATTTTAAACTTACATTCCTCGATAGATGCTAACTCTCACCTCTGCTTTTTGGGCGACTTCAATCTCTCAAAAATTAACTGGATCAACATTGCTTGTCAATTGACTCCAACTAACATTAACCAACCAAATGAAATATATTTCATAGATAGTCTTTTAAGTATTGATTTACATCAAGCTAATAACATTTTTAACAACTTAAATAAATTGTTGGATCTTATTTATTTTACTTCAAATATTAAGTATGATATTAATGAATGTTTTTTTCCTATATCCAAATCATGCATGCATCATAAGCCTCTTATGCTAGCAATTGATTTTATGAGTTTTTTGAAAGCGATCCAGATAAAAAAGTTTATAATTTCAATTTATGTAACTTTAATATTTTTAATAATTTTTTGCTAAACCTTAATTGGAATGCATTATTTGATGGCAGTAATGCAGAAACATGTTATAATCTTTTTAAATCCAATGTTTTAGCCACATGCGATGCTTGCGTTCCGCGTTTGCTTAAAATTTATCACAAACTTCCGTGGTACACTAAAGGTCTAAAGAAACTGAAAAATCAAAGAAATAAGTTTTCAAAATTGTATAGGACAACAAATGATCCTGAACATAAATTAAAGTACTTGCATTACATGCACGAATTTAACTTCCTTAACAAGTTTTTGTATAAACAATATATTTTGAGATTTGAATCAAATATCAAATCTAATCCTAAATCATTTTGGAACTTTATCCAGTCAAAGAGAGGTGGCTCGCAGATTCCTACCTCAATGTTTTTTAACGACAAGTGCTCATTTAACATTGCTGACACAGTAAATATGTTTGCTGACTTCTTTAAATCAAATTTCGTTGCAGATAATGACCTCTCGATGGATTGTTTTGAAAACTCCATCGATGCTTTTACTGATATTGGTTTCTTGTTTGTCTCAGTTAATGATGTACACAATGCTATTAAGGATATGAAGAGATCTTTTAAGGAAGATATGGATGGTCTTGCATCAGTTATTTTTATTAACTGCACACAAGCGTTAGCTGCTCCGCTGTGCACTATTTTCAATAAATCTTTATCTGAAGGAAATTTTCTCAATTGTTGGAAAATCGCCTCTATTAGTCCTGTTTTTAAGTCTGGTTCTAAAAGCAATGTGGTAAACTACCGGCCAATATCAAAGCTTTCAAATGTTTCTAAACTGTTTGAAAGTGTTGTTAAGTTGAAATTAAGTTTTCTGATCAAACATTATATCTGCCCTGAACAGCATGGTTTTGTTGCTGGGCGATCCACAGTTACAAACCTGGCTATTTTCTCGGATTACTGCGTATCTTCGTTTGCATCTGGCAATCAAGTTGACGTAATTTATACCGATTTTTCCAAGGCGTTCGACAAAGTTTCACATAAATTGTTACTTTGGAAACTACGAAAAATGGGCTTTCATTCATCTTTTTGGAGGTGGATAAAGTCTTATTTATCGGACAGGACATGCTTAGTCTCTATAAATAACTACAAATCTTATAAGTTTGTTGCAACCTCAGGTGTCCCTCAGGGAAGCATCCTTGGACCACTGTTTTTCATTCTTTTTATAAATGATGTATCTAAATGTATACGAAACTCATGTTTTCTCCTCTATGCGGACGACTTGAAACTATTTAAGAAAATATCTTGTTCAGCAGATGCTTCTGACTTGCAATCTGACATTTTAAGAGTGTTGACTTGGAGCGTAGTTAATGGTCTTCCCTTAAATTTTTCTAAATGCTTCCATCTTACACTCTCTAAACTTTCTCAAAATACAATAATTAATTCATACCATCTGTCTAATTCAGCAATTAAATCTATTTCTTTATATCGCGATTTGGGGATAATTTTTGACTCAAAATTTACTTTTATTGACCATGTCAACTTTCTTATTCTTAAGGCCTATTCTCTACTAGCTTTTATTCGTAGAAACAGTAAAGGGTTCCTGGATCCATATACTCTTAAAATGTTGTTTACTGCTTTTGTGAGGTCGAGACTTGAATACGCCTCCATTATTTGGAGCCCTTTTTATGCCTCAACTTCTCTAAGACTAGAAAAAGTTCAAAAAAATTTTACTAGGCATGCCTTGCGATCTAGTAACTTTCATGATCCTCTGCCGCCATATAATGCTCGTCTATTGCTCCTGGGTCTAAAATCTCTTGAATCGAGGCGCAAGATCGCATCTCTTATATTTATTTATGATATCTTATCTGGATCAATTAATTGTCAATCGCATGTTGAACTTATAACTTTTAATATTCCTTTAAGATACTTAAGAAGATCTAAACTGTTTTATATAAAATTTTGTAAAACTAATTATGCATTAAATGAGCCTATTACTAGGGCTTTGATTCTTTTTAATGAGCTAAATGTATTGTATGATTTTGATCTCTTTGTTTATAAGCAAATATTTAAAAATTTTGTTAATAGCATATTTTTAACTTAGCCTTTTATAACTACATTAATAATCTTTTCTTACTAAGTATAAATACTATTATTGTTAATTTAGTCTGTAAGGATCTATACTCCAAAGACTTTAAATAAACTAAACTAAACTAAACTAAACAATTTTATAACTCATAAACACAAACAGCTGACTACAGATGACTCATCAGTCGAGACTTCCTCGACACCTCATGCAATTGTAGATATCAACTCTCCCGCGCTTCCAATACAAGTTGCTCAACTTACTCTTCAACAACTGCAACAACAACAACAGCAGCATCTCCAGCAAAAGAAACAGAAACAACCACAGCAGCATCTTTAGCAATTACAACAGCAACAGGCAAAACAAAATCTCCCGTTGTTTGAGAAGGGTTCTTGAGCGCAAAAAACAAGCATCCACTCCAACAGCTGATCACTGAAAAGAAAGCTTTACCTGCAGTAAACAATCTACCTCTCTCCTCACGTGAGTCTGAATGTTTTTCTCCACAGCTAAACTCTTAGCTACATTCTACGCCACCGTTATAGTGGGCAGCTCAGTGTGAGTCACCTCAAGAAAGTGTTAAGGTAGTAACGCTTGAGCTTCTTTATAATCAAATTATCTCTCTTAAGAATATGCACGCAAATACGTTCTCCCTTATTGAATCTTTGCAACGTGACAAAATTAACTTACAAGGCGAAGTAAACGAATTAAAAAAGAGAGTAATGTTTCTGGATCAAAAAAGAAGAGAAAAATGCTTAGAAATTGTTGATATTCCGGAGGTCAATAATTCCAATGCTCTTAATAGTGCGTTGAAGATTTTTTCAGAAGGCATGAAAGAAGAAATTAATCCAGAGATGATTGATGACTGCTTTGTAAAACATATTAAAAAGGCCAGCGGTTCTCCACCGCTTGATGTATTATGTATTAAGTTTGCATCTAGTTCAATTAAAAGAAATATTTTGGGGAAAACATTTGAGAATAGAAAGAAGTTAAACACAGGGTTATTTAGTTGTAATCAAAAAAATAATATTTATGTCAATGACTCTTTGAGCGGCTTTACTAGATCCATAATTAAAGAGGAGAAGCATTTAAATTTTAAGTATGTTTGGATTGGTAATGGTAGGGTACTAATGCGCAAACGGGAGGGTAAAGAGGTTTTTGTTATTAATTCAATTGAGGATCTTAAACATCTTACTTAATTCATCATGTCTGTTGACAATTTAGATACGAACACAGACCTTTTCAATATCCCATATGCTAATTGTAAAAAAACTTGCTTTGATAGCATTGCTTACAACAATGCTACAATTTCTGGTTTTTATGTAAGGCCGTGTGCTATTCGGAAACTTTTCACTCGTGGTAGGAGAGAATTTACTCAGTTGAATACAATTTCTGTCTGTTGAAATAAAATTGTAATTTTTGCTGTGCCAAAAGGATGATGAAATGTTGACAACTAGAAATGGTGACGTTTTAGATTTTGGTAGTGCATTAGCACAAGAATTTATTTTAATTTGCGAAATTGTTGATATATATTGAAAATTAGGGATTATGGTTGCTATGCTGTCGGAAACACAAAATTTTTAACTGCTTTACGACTCACAAACTCACAAGTGTTTTTTTTTTTCATTTTTGCTTGTGTCAAAAATTCTCTTTCCGATTGTCAAAAATTATACTAGCCCCTGGGGCTAGATGAATTTTTGACAATCATATTCACCTCACAAGTGCCCAATATTCTCTTTCAGACTGTCAAAATTTCATCATCCGAGTGAAAAGTTTCCGAATAGCACACGGCCTAATTCAACAAAATATTCACAGCATGCGTAAAAATTTTGATAATTTCGTTTTGCATTTAAAATCTTTCACTAATAAGCCTGATTTAATCTTTTTAACTGAAACGTAGATTTACGACGAAGAAATCACCCTGTACGATACTCCAGGCTATCAACTTTTTCCTAATTGCAATCAGCAATATGCAGCAGGAGGTGTTGCTGCTTTTGTCTCAATAGATATTAACTGTAATTTTTTGAACTATAATACTAATAGTTTCGTTGGTCTGATGATTGATTGTGTGTTGGATAGCCAAAAATTCTCTTTCTTATCCATTTATGGTGGCGTCCGTGGCGTAGTTGGTTAAAGTGCGAGGCCTCTATGTCAACGAACTTGGAGACCCGGGTTCGAATCCCAGCAGCGACAGAAAATTATTTGAATAAAATAATTTTTCTGTACGGCCGCCACCTCTCTGCAGACAATGGCAAACCTCAGAGAGTAATAAAAATGCCATGTAAAGCTTCTTGAGAATAAGAACATTCCGTTCATCGCCGTTCGGAGTCGGCGTTAAGCATGTAGGTCCATTTCTCGGTCAATTGTGTACAAACTTAATAACACGCACAACACAATTGATCATAAGAAGCTAGGTCAAAGTCCTTTCAAGGGCTGAAATGACCTGTTATTTATTTATTTTTTTTTATTATTTAATTCTTATAAAAATGTTATTTTAGTAAAAATTACTAAGGGCAAAAAGTAAGTAAGACTAATAACAAAAACAGGTAAATATCTTACTTACTTACTTATTTGGCGCTTACAACCGAAGGTCGGTTTTGGCCTCGTATAAGAAATTGCGCCAGCCATTTCTGTTTTGCACTTGCTGGCGCCAATTGGAAACACCAAGTGTAGTCAGGTTATCCAACACCTGATCCTTCCAACGAAGATGTGGGCGTCCTCTTCTGCGTTGATCACCACCGGGCACCGAATCGAATATTTTTTTCGCTGGAGCGTCGTTTTCCATTCGCTCAACATGACCTAGCCAGCGGAGCCGCTCGATTTTAATACGCTTAACTATGTCGATGTCAGCGTACAGCTCATACAGCTCGTGGTTCCATCGAATTCGGTACTCCCCATTTTTCTTTCTCTTGAAGGCTCCCAAAGTCTTTTCATCAGAACTGCTCAACGTCCAGGTTCGTGCTGCATATAATAGGACGGGCATGATTAGTGACTTATAGAGCGTGAGTTTTGTTCGTCGAGAGAGGGCTCTGCTTCTCAATTGCCTACTCAGCCCAAAGTAACACCTGTTGGCAAGAGTTATCCTTCGCTTTATCTCAATACTGACATCGTTGAAAGAGTTTACGCTGGATCCCAGGTAGACGAAGTCCTTAACAACCTCGAAGGAGATGTTGTCAACAGTAACGTGGTTTCCAAGACACTGGGACTGTTTATTTGTTGACACTAGGTATTTCGTCTTATCTGCGTTCACTACAAGACCGATTCGACTCGACTCTTTCGCTAAACTGGAGAATGCTGCGCTGACTTCGCGCGTATTATGGCCAATAATATCGATATCATCAGTATACGCCAGCAGCATAATACTTTTGTAGAATATCGTGCCATTGCGTCTCAAATCAGCAGCTCGGATGATCTTCTCCATCATTAGGTTGAAAAAGTCGCACGATAAGGAATCACCTTGTCTGAAACCTCGTTTGGTATCGAATGGAGGAGTGAGGTCCTTCCCGATTTTAACTGTGCTGCTGGTGTTGCTCAGTGTCATTCTGCAAAGGCGGATGAGCTTTGCAGGAATACCAAATTCAGACATGGTGGAATATAGATGATTCTTTATTGGACTGTCGAAGGCGGCTTTGTAATCGAAAAAAAGATGGTGTGTGTCGATTTGTTGTTCTAGGGTCTTCTCCAAGATTTGTCGTAGCGTAAATATCTGGTCTATGGTGGATTTACCAGGTCTGAAGCCACACTGATAAGGTCCAATCAGCTGGTTAACGATGGGCTTCAGTCTTTCACATAGTACGCTCGATAGGACCTTATATGCGATATTAAGAAGGCTTATTCCATGGTAGTTGGCGCAAATTGTGGGATCGCCTTTCTTGTGGGTTGGGCAGAGCACACTGAGGTTCCAATCGTTTGGAATGCATTCTTCCGACCATATTCTGTTTAGAAGCTCATGAATGCATTTAAATAGAGCTTCGTCTCCATTCTTGAAGAGCTCAGCAGGTAAGCCATCGGCTCCTGCGGCTTTGTTGTTTTTAAGCCGAGCTATAGCTTTCAAGACTTCACTATGGTCGGGCAGCGGAATTTCAACGCTGTCGTCCAAAATTGGGGATTCCGGGATATCATCTCTATTGGTGGGATTGTTGTCGTCGTCGCCATTCAGAAGCCTAGAGAAGTGTTCCCTCCACATCATCAATGTACTCTGGATATCTGTCACTAGATTCCCATTTTCATCTTTGCAGGAAGATGCCCCGGTCTTAAAACCATCGGCCAGGCATTTTATTTTTTCGAAAAATTTTCGGACCTCATTCCTGTCACTATGCATCTCAATTTTCTCACACTCACGCATTTCTGCTTCCCTTTTCTTTCGCCTGAAAATGCGTCTCTCTTCCCTCCTCTTCTCTTTGTATCGCTCTTTAGCAGCACGCGTAACAACCGACTGCAGGGTGGCTTTGTAGGCGGCGTCTTTTTCTACAGTGGCGTCGCGACACTCCAGGTCGTGCCACTGGTTTCGGCGAGGGCGGTGATAGCCTATCACCTCTTCGGCAGCCGTACGCATAGAGTGGGAAATGTGATTCCACTGCGCGCATATATCGTCGATCGGAAGAGTGCTTTCTTGAAGCAGGAGTGAGAGTCGAGTAGCGAAGTCTTCGGCTGTTCGTTTTGATTGCAGCTTTTCGACGTCTAGCTTTCTCTGTGCTGGATTGCGTGCATTCTTGGTTGCGCACAGGCATGTACGGATCATGGCTGCGACAAGATAGTGATCCGAGTCTATATTGGCACCACGGATCGTGCGTACATCTAAAACACTGGAAGAGGGCCTTCCATCAATCAAAACGTGATCAATTTGGTTGCGCGTCTTTTGATCAGGAGACAGCCAAGTTGCTTTATGAATATTGAGATGCTTGAATCTAGTGCTACTAACGACCATGTTTCGCGCTGCGGCAAAGTCAATCAGCCTCATTCCGTTATCGGAGGTATTGTCGTGGAGGCTGAACTTTCCGAATGTTGGACCAAAGATATTTTCTTTTCCCACCTTGGCGTTGAAGTCACCAAGCACGATTTTTATGTCTTGGCGGGGGCTGCGCTCATAGACCTCTTCAAGGTGCTCGTAGAAGCTGTCTTTTGTCTCATCATTCTTGTCTTCTGTCTGAGCGTGCGCACAAATAAGGCTTATGTTAAAGAATCTTGCCTTGACACGGATTATGGCAAGTCGTTCGTTCACAGGTGGGAATCGCAGGACATGATGCAGTAGTCTCTTGCCAACCACAAATCCACATCCAAATTCGTGCTTCTCCGCATGGCCGCTGTAGTAGATATCACAGGATGCTTGCTGTGAGCAACCCTGTGCCTTCCATCACATTTCTTGGATTGCAGTGTTATCAGCTTTGTATCTTTCTAGGATGTCTATCAGTTGGATAGAGGCACCATCCCAATTAGGGGTTCGGACGTTCCAGGTGCATATCCGTAAATCATTGTCAGTTTTTCGTTTGCGGTAGTCGTCATCAGATTTGGGGATAATTTTTATCTTACTTCTTATATGTTTCATTGAAATTTTGTTTTACGTGGTGGGCTTCAAACCCAACGCACAACCCTTTAAAGGAAGGGGGAGCCCGCCGCTCAGATAAGCCGTCAAACTAACGGTTGCCAGTTTGCCGTTTCTAGAGGACACCACGCAGAGGTTAAACTTCAGACACGTTGCCATGTGAAGATCACCCCCTTGACCCTCACGCGTTGCCTTGTGAGGATCGTCCTCCAGGTCAATATCATATTAGTTTAAATGCAAGTGTTGTTGTTCTGTTGTTGCTTTTTCTAATAGGAATGCATTGAGCAGAATGAGGTTATTGCACTTTACACATGTTGACAATTTTTGGAAATTAACAATTGACTTAATTGTTGTTGTTGTTTAACCCTTTTAGTCACGAAAATCGTAGTGTTAAGCTAAAAATCTGAAAATTTGTATATATAGTAATCTGAGGTCCTTGAATATGAATCTGTAAAAAAGTTGGGATTGCATATCTCATCGGGCCGGAAAACCATGTCCAATGGATTGGACATTGGTACTACAGGTACCACAAATTCCAGAAAATGACTAATTTATTTATGAAGTGAAAATAATATTTTATTTAACTTTATTATTATAAGAACAAAAATTATTCAATTTATTTACATATAAGAAAAATTTTTATTTCCAAACACTTCCTTCCGGCTTTGAATTTAAGGCTCACGTGCTTTACTACAAGACCTTTCTAAAAAATTCATTTAGAAAATCAAAACGGTAGAAAATATAAACATTTATATTTTTCTCAGAGAGCTAAATGAGCACTCCAAATAATAGCAGCGCAGAGAAATCAAACAATCTAATCTCCGTAAAACAATAATTCCTTGAACATGCTGAATTCTCTTGTCCAATATTTTGGACAATGTGACTGAAAGAGTTAAGGAAATTTCGCTTGCTTAGTAACACAATTAATGTACACAATAAAAAATTTCCAAGATAAATTCACACCGGTGAGCGGATATTTACATTTTTTACACCGAACGGTGTTAATTTACACCGGTTATCCGGCGTGAAATGCTGAACTTATCCGATCGGTGTGAAATAAGAAAGGCAAAGAAGATGAGCAACATTGAAATCACATTATCAGTGACAACCTGATTATTATTGTTGTCACTGATAATGTGATTTCAATGTTGCTCATCTTCTTTGCCTTTCTTATTTCACACCGATCGGATAAGTTCAGCATTTCACGCCGGATAACCGGTGTAAATTAACACCGTTCGGTGTAAAAAATGTAAATATCCGCTCACCGGTGTGAATTTATCTTGGAAATTTTTTATTGTGTACATTAATTGTGTTACTAAGCAAGCGAAATTTCCTTAACTCTTTCAGTCACATTGTCCAAAATATTGGACAAGAGAATTCAGCATGTTCAAGGAATTATTGTTTTACGGAGATTAGATTGTTTGTTTTCTCTGCGCTGCTATTATTTGGAGTGCTCATTTAGCTCTCTGAGAAAAATATAAATGTTTATATTTTCTACCGTTTTGATTTTCTAAATGAATTTTTTAGAAAGGTCTTGTAGTAAAGCACGTGAGCCTTAAATTCAAAGCCGGAAGGAAGTGTTTGGAAATAAAAATTTTTCTTATATGTAAATAAATTGAATAATTTTTGTTCTTATAATAATAAAGTTAAATAAAATATTATTTTCACTTCATAAATAAATTAGTCATTTTCTGGAATTTGTGGTACCTGTAGTACCAATGTCCAATCCATTGGACATGGTTTTCCGGCCCGATGAGATATGCAATCCCAACTTTTTTACAGATTCATATTCAAGGACCTCAGATTACTATATATACAAATTTTCAGATTTTTAGCTTAACACTACGATTTTCGTGACTAAAAGGGTTAAACAACAACAACAATTAAGTCAATTGTTAATTTCCAAAAATTGTCAACATGTGTAAAGTGCAATAACCTCATTCTGCTCAATGCATTCCTATTAGAAAAAGCAACAACAGAACAACAACACTTGCATTTAAACTAATATGATATTTACCTGGAGGACGATCCTCACAAGGCAACGCGTGAGGGTCAAGGGGGTGATCTTCACATGGCAACGTGTCTGAAGTTTAACCTCTGCGTGGTGTCCTCTAGAAACGGCAAACTGGCAACCGTTAGTTTGACGGCTTATCTGAGCGGCGGGCTCCCCCTTCCTTTAAAGGGTTGTGCGTTGGGTTTGAAGCCCACCACGTAAAACAAAATTTCAATGAAACATATAAGAAGTAAGATAAAAATTATCCCCAAATCTGATGACGACTACCGCAAACGAAAAACTGACAATGATTTACGGATATGCACCTGGAACGTCCGAACCCCTAATTGGGATGGTGCCTCTATCCAACTGATAGACATCCTAGAAAGATACAAAGCTGATAACACTGCAATCCAAGAAATGTGATGGAAGGCACAGGGTTGCTCACAGCAAGCATCCTGTGATATCTACTACATCGGCCATGCGGAGAAGCACGAATTTGGATGTGGATTTGTGGTTGGCAAGAGACTACTGCATCATGTCCTGCGATTCCCACCTGTGAACGAACGACTTGCCATAATCCGTGTCAAGGCAAGATTCTTTAACATAAGCCTTATTTGTGCGCACGCTCAGACAGAAGACAAGAATGATGAGACAAAAGACAGCTTCTACGAGCACCTTGAAGAGGTCTATGAGCGCAGCCCCCGCCAAGACATAAAAATCGTGCTTGGTGACTTCAACGCCAAGGTGGGAAAAGAAAATATCTTTGGTCCAACATTCGGAAAGTTCAGCCTCCACGACAATACCTCCGATAACGGAATGAGGCTGATTGACTTTGCCGCAGCGCGAAACATGGTCGTTAGTAGCACTAGATTCAAGCATCTCAATATTCATAAAGCAACTTGGCTGTCTCCTGATCAAAAGACGCGCAACCAAATTGATCACGTTTTGATTGATGGAAGGCCCTCTTCCAGTGTTTTAGATGTACGCACGATCCGTGGTGCCAATATAGACTCGGATCACTATCTTGTCGCAGCCATGATCCGTACATGCCTGTGCGCAACCAAGAATGCACGCAATCCAGCACAGAGAAAGCTAGACGTCGAAAAGCTGCAATCAAAACGAACAGCCGAAGACTTCGCTACTCGACTCTCACTCCTGCTTCAAGAAAGCACTCTTCCGATCGACGATATATGCGCGCAGTGGAATCACATTTCCCACTCTATGCGTACGGCTGCCGAAGAGGTGATAGGCTATCACCGCCCTCGCCGAAACCAGTGGCACGACCTGGAGTGTCGCGACGCCACTGTAGAAAAAGACGCCGCCTACAAAGCCACCCTGCAGTCGGTTGTTACGCGTGCTGCTAAAGAGCGATACAAAGAGAAGAGGAGGGAAGAGAGACGCATTTTCAGGCGAAAGAAAAGGGAAGCAGAAATGCGTGAGTGTGAGAAAATTGAGATGCATAGTGACAGGAATGAGGTCCGAAAATTTTTCGAAAAAATAAAATGCCTGGCCGATGGTTTTAAGACCGGGGCATCTTCCTGCAAAGATGAAAATGGGAATCTAGTGACAGATATCCAGAGTACATTGATGATGTGGAGGGAACACTTCTCTAGGCTTCTGAATGGCGACGACGACAACAATCCCACCAATAGAGATGATATCCCGGAATCCCCAATTTTGGACGACAGCGTTGAAATTCCGCTGCCCGACCATAGTGAAGTCTTGAAAGCTATAGCTCGGCTTAAAAACAACAAAGCCGCAGGAGCCGATGGCTTACCTGCTGAGCTCTTCAAGAATGGAGACGAAGCTCTATTTAAATGCATTCATGAGCTTCTAAACAGAATATGGTCGGAAGAATGCATTCCAAACGATTGGAACCTCAGTGTGCTCTGCCCAACCCACAAGAAAGGCGATCCCACAATTTGCGTACTATGTGAAAGACTGAAGCCCATCGTTAACCAGCTGATTGGACCTTATCAGTGTGGCTTCAGACCTGGTAAATCCACCATAGACCAGATATTTACGCTACGACAAATCTTGGAGAAGACCCTAGAACAACAAATCGGCACACACCATCTTTTTTTCGATTACAAAGCCGCCTTCGACAGTCCAATAAGGAATCATCTATATTCCACCATGTCTGAATTTGGTATTCCTGCAAAGCTCATCCGCCTTTGCAGAATGACACTGAGCAACACCAGCAGTACAGTTAAAATCGGGAAGGACCTCACTCCTCCATTCGATACCAAACGAGGTTTCAGACAAGGTGATTCCTTATCGTGCGACTTTTTCAACCTAATGATGGAGAAGATCATCCGAGCTGCTGATTTGAGACGCAATGGCACGATATTCTACAAAAGTATTATGCTGCTGGCGTATACTGATGATATCGATATTATTGGCCATAATACGCGCGAAGTCAGCGCAGCATTCTCCAGTTTAGCGAAAGAGTCGAGTCGAATCGGTCTTGTAGTGAACGCAGATAAGACGAAATACCTAGTGTCAACAAATAAACAGTCCCAGTGTCTTGGAAACCACGTTACTGTTGACAACATCTCCTTCGAGGTTGTTAAGGACTTCGTCTACCTGGGATCCAGCGTAAACTCTTTCAACGATGTCAGTATTGAGATAAAGCGAAGGATAACTCTTGCCAACAGGTGTTACTTTGGGCTGAGTAGGCAATTGAGAAGCAGAGCCCTCTCTCGACGAACAAAACTCACGCTCTATAAGTCACTAATCATGCCCGTCCTATTATATGCAGCACGAACCTGGACGTTGAGCAGTTCTGATGAAAAGACTTTGGGAGCCTTCAAGAGAAAGAAAAATGGGGAGTACCGAATTCGATGGAACCACGAGCTGTATGAGCTGTACGCTGACATCGACATAGTTAAGCGTATTAAAATCGAGCGGCTCCGCTGGCTAGGTCATGTTGAGCGAATGGAAAACGACGCTCCAGCGAAAAAAATATTCGATTCGGTGCCCGGTGGTGATCAACGCAGAAGAGGACGCCCACATCTTCGTTGGAAGGATCAGGTGTTGGATAACCTGACTACACTTGGTGTTTCCAATTGGCGCCAGCAAGTGCAAAACAGAAATGGCTGGCGCAATTTCTTATACGAGGCCAAAACCGACCTTCGGTTGTAAGCGCCAAATAAGTAAGTAAGTAAGATATTTACCTGTTTTTGTTATTAGTCTTACTTACTTTTTGCCCTTAGTAATTTTTACTAAAATAACATTTTTATAAGAATTAAATAATAAAAAAAATAAATAAATAACTGGTCATTTCAGCCCTTGAAAGGACTTTGACCTAGCTTCTTATGATCAATTGTGTTGTGCGTGTTATTAAGTTTGTACACAATTGACCGAGAAATGGACCTACATGCTTAACGCCGACTCCGAACGGCGATGAACGGAATGTTCTTATTCTCAAGAAGCTTTACATGGCATTTTTATTACTCTCTGAGGTTTGCCATTGTCTGCAGAGAGGTGGCGGCCGTACAGAAAAATTATTTTATTCAAATAATTTTCTGTCGCTGCTGGGATTCGAACCCGGGTCTCCAAGTTCGTTGACATAGAGGCCTCGCACTTTAACCAACTACGCCACGGACGCCACCATAAATGGATAAGAAAGAGAATTTTTGGCTATCCAACACACAATCAATCATCAGACCAACGAAACTATTAGTATTATAGTTCAAAAAATTACAGTTAATATCTATTGAGACAAAAGCAGCAACATCTCCTGCTGCATATTGCTGATTGCAATTAGGAAAAAGTTGATAGCCTGGAGTATCGTACAGGGTGATTTCTTCGTCGTAAATCTACGTTTCAGTTAAAAAGATTAAATCAGGCTTATTAGTGAAAGATTTTAAATGCAAAACGAAATTATCAAAATTTTTACGCATGCTGTGAATATTTTGTTGAATTAGGCCGTGTGCTATTCGGAAACTTTTCACTCGGATGATGAAATTTTGACAGTCTGAAAGAGAATATTGGGCACTTGTGAGGTGAATATGATTGTCAAAAATTCATCTAGCCCCAGGGGCTAGTATAATTTTTGACAATCGGAAAGAGAATTTTTGACACAAGCAAAAATGAAAAAAAAAACACTTGTGAGTTTGTGAGTCGTAAAGCAGTTAAAAATTTTGTGTTTCCGACAGCATAGCAACCATAATCCCTAATTTTCAATATATATCAACAATTTCGCAAATTAAAATAAATTCTTGTGCTAATGCACTACCAAAATCTAAAACGTCACCATTTCTAGTTGTCAACATTTCATCATCCTTTTGGCACAGCAAAAATTACAATTTTATTTCAACAGACAGAAATTGTATTTAACTGAGTAAATTCTCTCCTACCACGAGTGAAAAGTTTCCGAATAGCACACGGCCTTACATAAAAACCAGAAATTGTAGCATTGTTGTAAGCAATGCTATCAAAGCAAGTTTTTTTACAATTAGCATATGGGATATTGAAAAGGTCTGTGTTCGTATCTAAATTGTCAACAGACATGATGAATTAAGTAAGATGTTTAAGATCCTCAATTGAATTAATAACAAAAACCTCTTTACCCTCCCGTTTGCGCATTAGTACCCTACCATTACCAATCCAAACATACTTAAAATTTAAATGCTTCTCCTCTTTAATTATGGATCTAGTAAAGCCGCTCAAAGAGTCATTGACATAAATATTATTTTTTTGATTACAACTAAATAACCCTGTGTTTAACTTCTTTCTATTCTCAAATGTTTTCCCCAAAATATTTCTTTTAATTGAACTAGATGCAAACTTAATACATAATACATCAAGCGGTGGAGAACCGCTGGCCTTTTTAATATGTTTTACAAAGCAGTCATCAATCATCTCTGGATTAATTTCTTCTTTCATGCCTTCTGAAAAAATCTTCAACGCACTATTAAGAGCATTGGAATTATTGACCTCCGGAATATCAACAATTTCTAAGCATTTTTCTCTTCTTTTTTGATCCAGAAACATTACTCTCTTTTTTAATTCGTTTACTTCGCCTTGTAAGTTAATTTTGTCACGTTGCAAAGATTCAATAAGGGAGAACGTATTTGCGTGCATATTCTTAAGAGAGATAATTTGATTATAAAGAAGCTCAAGCGTTACTACCTTAACACTTTCTTGAGGTGACTCACACTGAGCTGCCCACTATAACGGTGGCGTAGAATGTAGCTAAGAGTTTAGCTGTGGAGAAAAACATTCAGACTCACGTGAGGAGAGAGGTAGATTATTTACTGCAGGTAAAGCTTTCTTTTCAGTGATCAGCTGTTGGAGTGGATGCTTGTTTTTTGCGCTCAAGAACCCTTCTCAAACAACGGGAGATTTTGTTTTGCCTGTTGCTGTTGTAATTGCTAAAGATGCTGCTGTGGTTGTTTCTGTTTCTTTTGCTGGAGATGCTGCTGTTGTTGTTGTTGCAGTTGTTGAAGAGTAAGTTGAGCAACTTGTATTGGAAGCGCGGGAGAGTTGATATCTACAATTGCATGAGGTGTCGAGGAAGTCTCGACTGATGAGTCATCTGTAGTCAGCTGTTTGTGTTTATGAGTTATAAAATTGTGGCATATTTTAATAAGTTTATTTCTTTTATAATTCTTAAAAAACATATTTTTTAAGAATTATATTGTGAGCTTAATGCCAAATAATTCATGAAGCAACAGGTTGCTACAACAACAAAGTTCTTTGCAGAACTTAAACCAAGCTGACTAGACCATGGTTTCGTCGGACGCTACTCCGACTCATCACTAGTCTCAGTGGTTCTAGCAGTCCACTAACTTTGACAAGCTAATAGGCGCAAGATCAATAAAACCAAAGAGGAATTATAGAAGCGCTATACTTTGTCAAAGCAATGTTTTTCTACTCTTTTGCTAGTCGCAAAATTTCAAAAAGTTGACTGCATTGATTCTGCAAAGATTTTGTTGTTGCGCTTTTTTGTTTACTTCTTTATCACGTATCAATCTAGGTTCCAACATTTTGTTGGTATTAAACCATTGAAGGCGTGAAGAAGGTTTTTTTTGAAAGCAGATGTTTATTATATGCGCAGACATATAATATTACATCATGTTTTCGTAGGTCGTGCTCGCACCAGTTTACATGCGTTATAAAATTGTGGCATATTTTAATAAGTTTATTTCTTTTATAATTCTTAAAAAACATATTTTTTAAGAATTATATTGTGAGCTTAATGCCAAATAATTCATGAAGCAACAGGTTGCTACAACAACAAAGTTCTTTGCAGAACTTAAAGTTGTTTGTGTTTATGTTGTAGCTGTTGCAAAGATTGAGATGTTGAGTGAGTAACTCATGTTGACTCATCCGCAGCTAGAGAAGCCGTTGGTGGGGAGCGAAATGAACATCTTATAGTTGTCGCACATTTCTTTCATCGAAACTTTTGATTAGATTGTTCGATAAAGTCAAGATCAGTTGATGATATATTAACACATAAAATTCATTGCAGTCAAAACACTTTACTTTTACTTGACCGCGTTCAACCTTTAGATTACAAATGCAAGGCATCGTGCTAAAGTTAAAAGTATTCTATAAAAGAAAGAAGGCTATTCGTGTTGAACCCACGACACACACGAAGAAATTTCAACAAAATGGGAATCCAATTCCAGTAGTATTCAACTTTCTCTCGATCCAGAATCCGTTAATGGTGAAGCCGAAAACTGAGAGTTGTTTATCTAGTAATTTTGTTAAAAAGATAATTTTTAATGTCTCTGATGTTCTTTGTCATCTCTTTAACAAAAGCATAAATTGTGGTATTTTCCCTGATGAATTAAAAAAAGCCGAAGTAATTCCTCTGTTCAAAAAAGGTAGTAAATCCATGTTGAACAATTATAGACCTATTTCAATTCTCTCCACATTTTCGAAAGTATTTGAAAAAGCTGTTAAGTCTAGAATGGTTGAGTTTCTGAACAAATATAAGTTTTTCAGTAAAAATCAATTTGGATTCAGATCTGGTCTTTCCACTGAAGATGCTCTCTTAGAGTTCTGCACAAATATTTACAACAGCTTGAATTGGAAAAAAATACCAGCAGCCTTATTCGTAGACATAACAAAAGCGTTTGATACTGTTGACCATAAAATCCTATTAAATAAATTATTTAAGTGTGGCTTCAGGGGCTCTATATTCAACTGGTTTTCTTCATATCTGTCAAACAGAGTGCAGCGCGTCAAATTAGGCACCCATTTGAGTAATTTTGCAAATATTAACATAGGAGTTCCTCAAGGTTCAGTTCTTGGCCCTGTACTATTCTTAATTTTTATTAACTCTCTATTCTCCCAAAACTTCATGAGTAAGCAAATTGCATTTGCAGACGATATGGCATGCACCTTCTCTTGTAATTCAACTTTTGAAACTATTGTAAATATAAACCACGATTTGGAAATATTAAGGCATTGGTTCACAACTCATAAACTTGTTTTAAGCGATAAAACTAAAGTAATGATTTTTAATCTGTCAGGTAAGGAGATTGTACCACCAAACTTTACTTTTCACTTGCCAAACTGCGAAAAATATTATATATGTAAGGAAATCTGCACTTTTAATATCTAATATCTAATATTTTATCCACCTATATTCCTAATAATCAATGTTCATCGAATTGTTTCTCCGTTGAATGTGTTAATAGTTTTAAATATCTAAGTTTGCTGTTAGACTCGAAAATGAACTGGTTTGAACACTCTGTCGTGCTTAAAAAATATTTAATGGCGGCCACAAGACAATTATATTATTTGAGGCCATTTTGTACAACGAAATTGCTGAAATGCATCTACTTTGGGATTTTTCACTCCAAACTCGAATATGGAATCTCATGTTGGGGTGGTACGCACAGAAATAAAATCAATCCTCTACTTACTGTTCAAAAACATGCAATACGCATTCTATGTAAAAAAAGTATTTGTGTAAGTAGTTTTCCATTGTTTAGAGATCTTAACATATTGCCTTTAAAACATTTGTATTATTTTAAAGTCTTAAAAGTATTTTTTGCAAAATCTGGTTACCTAGTCAATAGATGTCAAGCTAATTATAACTTGAGAATAAATTATGAAAGCTTAGCGTTAGTTCCACAACACAACGTGCAACATTTTTTTAACTTTTACGCTTCTTCGGCTCCAAGGCTATTCAATTGTCTTCCCAATGTCTTAAGATGTTTAAGAAATAAATGTATTTTTCTTAGGGAGGTAAAATCATGGCTTTTTAATTTTTCTTTAGATAATATTAATACTATAATTGATGTTATTAATTAATTGTCTTCGCATACTTTATTATTCTTATAACAATTCCAAAAATTATTACTAAAAAAAATAAATGAATGAAATTTTGTTTCTCATTATATTCATAATTGATTTAGTTTATAATTCGTATCTATAAATAAATTATCTTTTATATTTGATATTTAACATTTATATTTTATAGTTTTATTATTCAACTTTACTATTTCTGTTTAATTTATATATAAATTTTATGATCGTATTACTTTAACGATCGTATTACTTTAAATTATTCTGCATTCGCCTCTAGTTCCTAGTGTACTATAGAATGTGGAATCTTAAATCAATTGTTGATAGCTGTAAAAATATCTATACTTTTATTAAGTTATATTCAAACTATGATTTTTAAATTTAATTGTAATAGTTATCATTAAATAAATTCAAAAAAATTCAAAAAAATAAAAAAAAAATAAAAAAAATTTACAGAAGTGGAACTGTCTACAAATAATTTACAAGGTCAAGAGATCTACAATTTTTATTAAGAATATTATTAACCTGTTGAAGACACAGATCAGACAACTTATCTTAGAAATAATTTATCCAATCAGAGGCAGAAATAGGAATAAGAAATTTGGAATCATCGGACAAACTCCAGGACACGGAAGGTAAGTTGAAATCACCTAAAACAATGATAGTGTTCATATTTTTAACCATATTATGGACAATTTCGATGGCATTAATATGGTTTAAGTAAATTATTAAATCACTTTTAGGTGGAATGTAAGAAAAAATTAAGAAAAATAGTATTATTATTAAGTTTAACTGTAACACAAATAAACTCTAGATCGTTGGTGCCAGGAATTGTTAATTCCTCAGAAGCAAGGGAGTTACAGACAGCTATCAGAACGCCACCACCGATCTTATCATAGCGATCTTTACGAAAAATTTGGTACTAATTGCACATTATTTCAGAATTTAATACATTAGAGCGAAGCCAAGTTTCAGTAAAAATTATAAAGTTATATTCAAAACTGTTAATGAAAATATCGGAAAGTGTAGAATTGAGACCTAAGCTTGATACACAAGCTCTAATTTAGACTTCTGATTTTTTAATCGTTTTTTGAATGGTACTGAGGATTATTAGAAGGACGAGGCAAGTGTACAACATTTGCAATACGTGGTTTGTTTTTGAATTCAAATTCATGAACAATTGTATGACGAGGCCAAAAATTTACATCCACAAGAGTATTAAATAAATTTTCCGGAACAGTCAATCTAAACGAAGTAGTCAGTCTCGGATTTAAATATTTGAATTTTTGGATCGAAAGAGACAAAGAGCACTGCAACTTTGCTGTAATAAAAGAGTCTATACCATTTTCTGTTGTATCTGCAGCTAAGCGCGAAACAAAGATTGATTTAGCAATTGGTTAAGTGAGGTGGCTTACGTAATCAGTACAGTCCAAGAAAGTGTAGTGCGTACCCCATCTGAGCCAAAACGTCGGGTTGTTCTCCATGCTACCGAGAACCGAGGCGTCGATGCTGGTAAGTGCCCTTTATGCCAGGGCCGTCACAAGACTTTCGAGTGCAAAATGTTTTTAGATTATAGCGCCACCGAAAGGTGGACTGAGGCTAAAAGAAAACAACTATGCTTTTCGTGTTTGGATGTAGGCAACTCCATTCGAAACTGTCATCGTAGAAAACGATGTTTACTTGACGGGTGTCGGAAGAGTCACCATAAATTATTGCATGAACTTCGCGGGTCTCAAGTGGAGAGTTCACCCACCTCACTCGGAGTTCAACCACAAGATAGGTGCTCGCAAAGATTCCTTTGGCCAGACGGTGATGAAAGACGCCACCCAGAGGTTTACGAAATGCAGGTCATGACATTTGGCGGTGCTTGTTCACCATGCGTGGCCCAACATGTCAAAACAGTCAATGCTTTGGATCACCATAACCACGATCCTTGTGCTGTTGAAGCGATTATGAAGCACCACTACGCCGATGACTTTGTGGATAGTTTTGAGTCCGTGAAGCAAGCAATCCATATCGCCTAGCAGGTGCGCGACATACACAAAGATGCCGGATTTGTTATACGTAATTTTTCATCGAACATGGAAGATGTAACTAAAGCTTTAGGGGGCACAGCAGTGGACATAAAAGCCGGATGCAGTCCAATAAAGGAAGATGGCCTATCAACAGAGAAAATTCTTGGCATGTATTGGCAGCCAGACAGCGATACATTCAGATACCAGTTTAGATTCCATCATATTGACGCTGAAGTCATCAACGAAGCAGGCGCCCCACCAAAAGGGAGCTGCTAAGCGTAGTTATTTCACTTTTCGACCCTCTTGGATTTTTATGTAATTTTTTGATCATATCGAAATTAATTATGCGCGAAGTCTGGCGGCACCAAATTGGTTAGGATGAACGCTTGTCCGATCATATTAATGCTGCGTGGAGTAAATGGCGTCAAGATTTGGGTAAGGTCGTCAATATACAGATTCCCCGTCATTACTTTAAGCAAGGTCACCTGAAGTTGCTCCAACTGCATATGTTTGTTGACGCTAGTGAAGAGGCATTTTCAGCCGCGGCATATTGGAGATCTTTAAATGCTGCTGATCAAATTGAAATTTCTTTCGTATGTGCTAAGACGAAGTATGCACCTTTAAAGCCAATGACAATTCCCCGACTTGAACTCCAAGCTGCCGTTCTTAGAACGCGTCTGATGCAGACTATTTTGGAGAGCCATTTCCTTCGTCTTGCAACTTGCGTTCTTTGGAGTGATTCAAAAACTGTCCTAAAGTGGATAGCGTCGGAGCAGCTTCGATATAAGCCATTTGTCGCGCATAGAATTGCAGAAATACTTGCCATTACAGAAGTTTTCAGTTGGAGATGGATACCTAATCATAGCAACGATGCTGATGAAGCAACTCGATCAAAATGCCAGATTGAGTTCAGCAGCTCATCCCGCTGGTTGAAGGGTCCAGATTTTTTGGTAAAAGAAGAAGATATGTGGCCTACAGGAACTGGTAAAATTATTTAAGAAGAAGATGATGAAGAAGAACTTCGTCCGAAATTTGCACTTTTAGCCGTGAGTTGTTATCTAATAGACTTTCATCGATTTTTCTCCCTTAAAAGACTTAAACGGACTATTGCATGGGTCGTGCGGTTTGTCAACCGATGTCGCAAGATTGATAATGCTGGTGAAGAACATGGGTTGACAGAAACGGAGATCGAAACAGCGGAATATATTTTATGCCGTCAAGCTCAGACGGAAGCATATGCCAACGAGATTGGTCAAATAAAGGGTACTTAGATGGCAAGGGGATTCAACGCGTCAAAGGACGTGTCGATGCTGCCAGCTGGTTGCCCTATTGCACAAAGCGACCGTTGATGTTGCACCCAAAACATTCATTCACCCAGTTAGTTGTCGCGCATCACCACTGCCTGATGAATCATCAAAACCACGAGGCGACAATTTGTGCGATTCGACGTAAATTTTGGATTCCGCGCTTGAGGCAGGTGATGCGTAAGGTTGTTGCAAGCTGTTGAGTTTGCAAAATAGCACGAGTGGCTCCAATGGTGCCATTGATATGCTCGTTGCCCAAGGATCGGTTGACGCCATTTGTCAGGCCATTTTAATTTACTGGTCTGGACTACTTCGGACCACTCACTGTTACAATTGGCCGACGCAAGGAAAAACGCTGGGTGGCTTTATTCACTTGTCGTAAGATACGAGCTATTCATCTGGAAGTCGCCAACGACTTGTCAATGGATGGATGCATTTTAGCTCTCAGGAACTTTATGAATCGTCGTGGCGTTCCTAGGCAGATTCGCAGCGATAACGGCAAGAAATTTGTTGGTGTTGATCAAGTCGCAAAACGGTTCGACGAGGTGTTTGACTGCGGACGTCTGTAGGACGAATTAACGTCAAAGGGAGTTGAGTGGATATTCAACTGCACATGCAATCCATTAGAAGGCGGTATTTGGGAGCGTATGGTGCAGTGCGTTAAAAGGGTGTTGCGCCACACTCTTAAAGAAGTTGCGCCGAGGGAGCACACTCTGTAGTCATTTATCATCGAAGCAGAAAACATTGTGAATTCGCGGCCTTTAACTTATCTACCAGTTTCAGCTGACCAAGAGGAGCCACTCACTCCGAATCACTTTCTCCTCGGATCAGCTAATATGGCTCAAACACCACGGCTGATATTCCAGAGCAACAGAGCGTACTACGAAAACAGTGGCAGATAGCTCAGCAGTTAAGAAATGGGTTTTGGAAGCGCTGGATTGCTGAATATCTCCCAACTTTAGTCCGTCGAACACAGTGGTGTCAGACAACAAAGGATTTACAGGTAGGCGATATTGCATTTGTATATGATGCAAACATGCCTAGGAAACAGTGGTGCCGTGGCAGGGTGGAAAAGGTTTACTGTGGTGTCGATGCGGTGGTCAGGCAGGCAGATGTGCGCACTAAGACAGGAGTTCTACATCGTTCAGTGTCCAAGTTGGCCATTCTTGACCTAGATTGTAGTGAATCAAATGGGTCGATTCACGGAGGCGGGGATGTAGCAGAACGTACACTGGGAATATAATGTCATTTCAATCTATTGGGAATCTTTTCGTTGTCTGCACTTCTTGTTCTCTTTCCACTTTATTCTAGTTGCAGGCTCTCGCCCTTTAAAATTTAAAGTCATTACTTCTAGTAACGGAGAACAAAACAGGAGTGCAAACTGCGGTAAGATATATTTTTTCTAACAACCTGTAATTTAATAATTTCTTTCTAGAAATAAATACGTCGCTTATTAAACAATTCCAGTATTCTATAGAACAGTATGTACGTTACAGTATGTACTGGCATAGTTGAATAAATAAGGTTGTCTCGTGGCTGATCGTACTCTCTTCTCAGTACCCATAATTGTCAAAATCAATGAAAAGCAACAACAACAACTTCAACGGCTTTTCATGTTATAACTTTTTGTTTTCAGATTTTGTATGAGCTGTCAACTTCGATTTGACATTTATGGGAACTCGTTCTCACCCATGCGACAACCTTATTTATTCAACCATGTACCGGAATGTAGATGCTGATAATTTCAGGTAAATTTTAAAGTTTATCCACCTTAAATGAGATATTTTACTCTACTCTATAGTAACTATTGTTACTATACCGCGGTGCTATTCATCTAAAATTGAACTTAAAGGATGCACTGTGCAGTTGAACACATTTGCAGATGCCAGTAAAAACGAAAGCGCAGCTATTATATATTTTATTGATGATTGATTATGGTGGTATTGTGGCGTCCATAGCGTAGTTGGTTAAAGTGCGTGGCCGCTATGTCAACGAACTTGGAGACGCAGGTTCGAACCCCAGCAGCGACAGAAAATTATTTGAATTAAAATAATTTTTCTGTACGGCCACCACCTCTCTGCAGACAATGGCAAACCTCAGAGAGTAATAAATGCCATTACAGAACGAAAACATTCCGTTCATCGTCGTTCGGAGTCGGCGTTAAACATGTATATCCGGTTCTTGGTCAATTGTGTACAAACTTAATAACACGCACAACACAACTTGATCATAAGAAGCCAGGTCAAAGTCCTTTCAAGGGCTGAAATGGCCAGTTATTTTCTTTTTTCTTTTCTTTTTTTTCGATTATGGTGGTAAGGTTGAAGTTCGAATAGTTGCAGCAAAAGCAAAGGTAGCTCCACTTCGCCCACTCTTAATGCCGCGGCTTGAACTGAAAGCTGCCGTAATTGGAGCTCGGCTCGTGCAAACTGTCCAAAATAATATAAAACTGAATTCAAGGAAAGCACCCTATAGATTGATTCAGAAACTGTTCTTAACTGGACTCGCAACGACTCTCGTCAATTTTAACAATATGTTATGTTTCGTCTATCAGAAATCCACACATTAACTGACGTTGAAGATCTCAATGAAGATGGATACCGACAAAACTCAACGTCACCGATATACCAAAAAAAAACACGCCTGCTGTAACTAATCATGATCAATGATTCAATGGTTCGAAAATTATGCATCAACCCGAAAACGAGTGGCCTGTAAGCAGTGATTTATGAGAAATGGATTCCAGCGAAGTGCACCTACGGTTTTTATAAATTCGAAGTCTAATTACAATCTAGGAAAACTTTGCCTGATTTTCTAGCTGGTTCGGATTGTATCGCGCGGCAGCTAATTGGATATTATAAATTGAGAAGCTGTATAGTAAAATAAAAAATCAAAACTTAACTATAACTATTTCTTCACAGCATTTAAGATCTTCTCTAATCAGCCTTGAAATCAGCCTTGTGTAGGCAAAGTTTTTGTGAGAGTGCATCAAACGGAGGAAGCAAAACAAGTGAATTTCATTAAGAGCGTTGATGCAATTGTCAGAGCAAGTCAACAACAACAGCAACATCAACAACAACAACAACAACACTAACAGCATCAATTTAAGCAAGAGTCATTTCCTTATTTTATTATGATTATATTTTTTATTATCTTTCCTTTCTTCTCAAATTCTAAACTTCTAACTCTCAATATTCTTATTATCTTCTTTATCGCTTTATCTTATTATATTCTTATTTTGTTACTAAATTAAGCTTGTTTTTATATAGAGTAAACTGGTTGATGAAAACATTAAATAGAGCTAATTGCTTTTGTTGGTTTTCGGTATCTCTGATTCTTGTTCTCCTTGTCTTATTAATGTTAACAAAAAAACTCTTGTGAGTGTTCTATGTGGGAGACGCTCTGGATAAAACTGTATGCACTTTAATGCACAATAAAGTGAATATTTAATGAATAATGTGAAGTATGTCTTTCAAGAATCGTATGTCGATATTATATATGTGTCTGAAACTTGGTTTTTAAATGAGGTGCCTGATTCTGTTTATAGTATTGAGAACTTTAATTTTTTTTTTTTTTGAGTAGAAGTAGTAGTATTTATTTAATAATTTTAATTTAATTTAAGATTATCGTTAACAATTATTTATACAATCTCTTGAATGGTGTTATTTTTTTCATTTTTTTTTACAATTCGTGCAATATTTCTCTTAAGAACATTTTTTTTTTATTTATTTATTTATTTGACTCTTAGCTCTAACAACAGTTCACTTATAACTAGCGCTAATATTATAAATAAAAAAACAAAAATAAAAATAATGAGATTAAGAAATCATACTAAATGAACAAAAAAACAAAAGAAAAACTTAAGTTCCTATTGGTAAAATTAAATGGATGATAAATAATTAAAAAGTTTGTTTTTAAACTTCGTTGCGTTACAAGTTGTTTGGATATTATGAGAAAGCGAGTTCCAAAGGCGATTGGTGTAAACAAAAAACTGACGTTTTGAAGATAGATATGTATAATTAGTCAAAATTAGGTTTTCTCCGCGGTTAGATTGCATAAATTTAAGTTTTTCAAAGTGATTGTTGAGCTCAGACGTATATATTATTTTATGTAACATAATAAGAGCTTTCAAGTTTAGAAGGTTATCAAAAGTCATATTTAAAATGATTTTTGCAAACTGTGATATATGGTCAGATCGCTTTAGACCAGCGAAGTGCACAATTTAAATTATCAAACACGCGTGTTTTGAAACAAAATGCTGCTTGCGCGACGTCGACACAAGTACTCTATAAGTTCCTTCGTGTGACTTTCGATCGTGTGCGTTCGGCTGTTGCTTTGTTTTCATTTTCGCTAAGAAAATCAATTCAGTTGATATTCAGTACTTGCTTAAGACTTCGCTGCGCAGTTTTTTAAAATACAGAGAGAAAAATGTCCCCTGAAGAGTGGAAAAAAGATTACTTTTTTTTTTATGGAAAACGATGATGGTGACTTGAAGTGCATGATTTGTTATCGCATTATGAGTCGCAATAATATGTTTTGTTTAAGAAGACTATTTTTCAATTTCGTTGGACGAGAGTACAGATATAAATAATGTTTGCCAAGTTATCATTTGCATGAAAACAGTGGATGCAAATTCAACTTGTTTTGAAGAAATTTTGAATGTAGTTTCTCTTCATGGTCATGTGACGGGTGAAGTTTTGTATGACGCAATAAAATCAAATATTTTTTCATTTGTAGACACATGTAAACAAGTTCAATATGTACGGATTGAGCAAAAGTGATGAGAGGAAAAAACAATGGTCTTTTGGGGTTTTCTAATAGTAACGGAATTAATTGCCCAGCATTTCACTGTGTAATACATCAGCAAGCTCTTTTCTCAAAATAATTTAGTATGACTAGCGTAATGAACATTGCTGTAAAAATAATAAATAAAATAAGAGGAGGACACAATTCACTGACTCACAGAAAGTTTAAGAATTTTTTAGAAAACTTTAATGCATAGTATGGTGATCTTTTGATGTACACAGAAGTTCGATGGCTTAGTCGAGGCAGAAGTTTAGAACGACTTTTTAATTTAAGGAAGGAAATTGTAATTTTTTTAAAAACAGCACCAACACCGGACACCGAAGAGTTTATTTTTTCACTGGAGGACCACAACTTTTTATTAGACTTAGCATTTTTATGCTATGTCACCGAAATATTAAATGAACTCAACCTAACGCTTCAAGGTAAAAATATGAGCATTTTTAAATTAGCAACAACAATAAGCCATTTTGACAGAAAAATGAATTTATTAATCCAGCAACTCCAAAACAATATCTTAGTTAGCCTAAAGAAACCATCGACCATCGTTTTTGAATTCAATATCAATAGCTTTGTTAAAATTCAAAAGTATGCTGAAATCGTTCAATCTTTAAAAAAAAAATTATGAAAGTCGGTTTCAAGATTTGAAATGTATTGAAAAGTCGATTGAATTGCATGACTGTCCACTTTTTTTGTGAAATAAAAGAGCAGGATATCGTACTGCACGAAGAGCTCACACAATTACGGGATGATCTTGACTGTCCTCTGGAAACTGGAGAAAATTTTTGGACGCAAATTAATGACAGTAAGTATCCAAATCTTAAAAATGAAATTTATAAGTTGTACTCAATGTTTGGTACCACATACAACTGCGAGGTAGCATTTTCCCAACTAAAAACTATTTTGAATAAGCTACGCAACACGACGTCCGACCAACAAACAGCCGATTTATTGCGAATTAAGGAGTACAGAGGAGACATCGATTTGGACAAGTTAGCTGAACAATAATTTCCTTCTTAAAGTGGTATGTAATATGTAAATATGAATTTTTTATTTTCTATAAAATTTGTTAGCTTATTTTGTTTATACAATGTTGTTGTGATTAGCCCAGGTCAATGAATTATTAAAGGTTATGCCGAGATTTTTTGCCGCGAGTACAATTTCAATGTTCGAACCGCTAAGAATAATGTTTGGGTAAGATGACCAGTTACTGGACATTAGAGTGGGTCGAATAAAAAAGTTTGAAAAGTCCGCCCCTAATATGAAAGCTTACCTCGAGATTGTTTCATTACTATATAATTTTTTCCTAGGCACCCTGTAAAAACCGCCAAAATCGTTTTTTAACCATAACTTTGTATTTTTTTGTCCGATCTTCAAATGCTATATCGTTAAAAAGGTATTGATGAGTACTACAATTCTTCTATAGGTGCCATCGACCTACAACATCAAATTCGTTTGGTGGTATCAGTTACCCAAATTTTCAAATTAAAAAAAATTTTGTACGAAAATTAAGCTCACAAAAACTAATAAAGTTTGGCCTTGAAAGTATTTACATAAGTTAATAAACAAAAAAGTTACAGACGAAGAAAGTGAATATGACAAGAAAGAAAGTGATATCAGTCGCCGACGATTAATATTTCAATAAAAAATAAAAATAAATAACTGGTCATTTCAGCTCTTGAAAGGACTTTGACCTAGCTTCTTATGATCAATTATGTTGTGCGTGTTATTAAGTTTGTACACAATTGACCGAGAACCGGACCTACATGCTTAACGCCGACTCCGAACGGCGATGAACAGAATGTTCTCGTTTTCAAGAAGCTTTACATGGCATTTTCATTACTCTCTGAGGTTTGCCATTGTCTGCAGAGAGGTGGCGGCCGTACAGAAAAATTATTTTAATTCAAATAATTTTCTGTCGCTGCTGGGGTTCGATCCTGGGTCTCCAAAGTTCGTTGACATAGCGGCCACGCACTTTAACCAACTACGCCACGGACGCCACATAATATTTCAATACGCAACAAAATATTAATTTCTATATAACTTTAAAATAATACGTTAAAATATGCGCTGCCACAAAAAATGTTTTTCGACGCGTGTAATATTAATAAAAGCAAATTACCGACAAAACGCGATATAATTCAATATTTATTATTTCTCAAACATGAAGGCACTGCAAGTTTACCAACGAAACAAAAATTATCTTAGTATTTCACAAACGTTATAACAACACTTTGTAAGTTGTGGCAATGCGTAAACATCCCAATAGTCGGAAAATCTACAATAGGAAGGAATCTTAAAAGCCTAGTAGAACAGCATTACGATATTATAAAACATGAACAGCATTACGACATTATCCCATGAAATACTTTAAAGAAGAATGGAATAAAATATTAATGATTTCTCATTGCAAGTGCTGCATAGAATTAAAAATAAAATGTAGCTGCTCTGTTTTAAAAAAAATACCGCTTAAATGGAAATACTTTTCCAGACTTCTACGTCTTTATGTATCAAAAAGTCAGCCTACTGCAGCTTTACGGAATCTGGTTGCATTCATTGTGAAAGTCTATGCACCATTCTGGTTCCTTGTCAAGTTCCATCCAAGGAAGTCGGCATGTTTTCAACTACATTTGCTGAATACGTCAGTTGCCAATACACATACAATTGATCATTCGCTCTACTGTAGAATACAATGCGTATTATTGCCACCCGGAAAATATTATTTTATCAATGATAACTGATCCGGACCAGTTAATACGATCTGAAGGCTTTGCAATAATAAGAGCAGCGCGATAAGATCCACCTGAAGCTCTTCGTGAATTCTATGTCCCAAAACAAGGCATTATAAATTTCGGTAGCGATTTATACACAAAAATAATTGATAAATATTATTATCAATTATTTGGGATAAATTCAAAATTACTGAGCCACCTTGCATGCAGTCAAGAATTACTGACAACCAATTAGCGGAATATGAATATTCAGCCAACGCAATTATACAAATACCGGGTAAAATTAACAAAATTTTCTTACCAAAAATAAATAATAATAATATAAAATAAAAATAATTACTCATATTTTATGGTTTTCAGAGTTTCCATGCCATCTTTATTAGTTTTTTGTGAGCTTAATTTATACGAACATTTTTTTTTAATTTAGGGGGGTAGAAATTTGGGTAGCTGATATCACAAACGAATTTGATGTTGTAGGTCGATGGCACCTATAGAAGAATTTTAGTACTCATCAATACCTTTTTAGCATTTGAAGATCGAAAAAAAAATACAAAGTTATTGCGGTTTTTACAGGGTGCCTAGGAAAAATTTTATAGCAATGAAACACTCTCGAGGCAAGCTTTCATATTAGGGGCGGACTTTATCAACTTTTTTTTTTGTATGGAGACCGACTCGGTCTACTGGACATTCGGCTTACAACCAAGCATTTTGATTTAGAGGGGTTAAGGCATAAGCCATTTACCATCGCCCAGTTATTCACGCGATCGAGATCTTCATTGAACTTATCTGTGCAGTATTCGATATCATTTGGCAGGCAATTAATAAGCAATTGTACGTCGTCTGCATACATTTGAATACTACAGTTTTGAAGTACATTGGGTAGGTCATTTATATAAACAGAAAAAAGCAATGGTCCTAGAATAGAACCTTGCGGCACTCCTCTTCTGACGGCCAAAAAATTCGAGCATGTAGAGCCAACATTAACGGCTTGTGATCTATTTAAGAGGTATGTTTTTAAGAGATTTGTTGCGGATTCTGAAAAATTAAACAAGCGTGATAGTTTAGTGCAGAGTATTTGGTGATCGACTGTATTGAAAGCTTTTGAGTGATCTAGTAAAACTAGGATCGTGAGCTTATTGCGATCAATGCTAACTCGAATTTGTTCAGTAATGTCTAACAATGCGGTTACACAACCTCTTTTTGGCCTGAAACCTGACTGTTCTTCGGTGAGAAGTCGATGTTCAATAATATAATTATTCATTTGTTTGTGCATCACAAGCTCAAAGACTTTAGATATGTACGTCAGAATAGCGATGGGACAAAACTCATTACCGGGCTTTGGAATAGATATGATTTTAGCTTTTTTCCACTCAGCTGGATATGTAGAAGTGGTGAAAATAGTGTTAAAAAAGTATGTAAAGAAAGGTAACAATTTTGGGATCAGGGCCTTAACAGACGTTGGGTGCATATTGTCAAGGCCAATTGCATTGGATTTGATTGCAAGAAAACCTTGCACCACATCGGTCTGAGGAACACAATTGAAGTTAAATTCAGTAAAATTCTGAAAGGAGTTATCGACAGCGGCATAGTGGTTGGTTATTGAAGGAGGCAAGGGAATGTCTACAAATTTTTTATTTAACGTGTTGGCATCTACACTAATGGGCGCTCGTGCAATGTCTTTGTTAAAACCAGCCTGAGGAATCAAATTCCATTTTTCCTTGCTTCCTAAAGCGGATCTGAACTTATTTCCAAAGTAGGCGGTCTTTGCTTCCTTGATCATCTTTACGATATTTCTTCTTAATTCCTTAAATCGCGCATGCAGCTTGGGTGTCTTAAACCTTTCCCATCGATTATAAGCTATATTTCTTTTTTCTATTATATTTTTTAGACTGCCACAAAACCATGGTGGTTGCTCGTTTTTAATGATTTTAGTTCTTTTGGAGACGTACTTTTCGAAAAGATAAGCAATGTTGTCCATCAAAAAACGAAATTGCGCGTCTACGGTGGTCATATAGAAAATGTCATTCCAGTTAAGGCTATGAATTTCGGCCTCAAGAGAGAAATAATCAATATTTTTGAAATCTCTAAATTCTACCTTTTTTTCAATAGTCATACGCTAGGAAGATTAAATCATGTTTCGAAAACACAAAAGCTGAGATCTGGTCATAAAGTAAAACATTTTCAGGATCACTAACAAAAAATAGATCTAACAAAGTATTGATATGATTTGAGAAGTGAGTGGGCATGATTCTGTTTACTTGGGTCAGGCCAAGAGCTTGCATATCATCAGTGAAATGAGTTTCATTCAATACATTTGTGTATGACAGGGCTAAGTTTACAATTTTTTTGGAGTAGACTTTCCATATTTATTTGTCGATTGGGCCTATAAGCATTACCAATCCGAATTTTATTTGTGCCGTGGATTAATTCGATGAACAAATGCTCAATTTTATCTTCTGCATTAGACTTTCAGACGAAATTACATACAAGGTCCCTTACAAATACTGCCACTTCCCCACCGAGACCCACCCTATCTGCCCAAAAAATGTTGTACCCCTTAACCCTGACCATACTATCGCTTACACAGGACTGAAACCAGGTCTCTGAAACGCATATAACATCCACCCCTGAACCCTCAAAAATATCACGAAATTCATCAATCTTGTTTTTTAAACTTTGTGCGTTTATATGGCAAATTTTCAAACCATTTGTTTACATAATATACGAATTAGAGAAAAATTACTGTCTGTGGTGCCAAAACTATATTTATGCAGCGTGTTTGACATTTAAAAAAACATTAGTATTTCTTTCTAACTTAACATAATAAGGAAGCTCATTGTAAACTTTAAGTCCTTTGAAAAAAAGCGATCTTTGCATTGCTGTTGTTGTCACCCTTTGTAGTCTGAAATTTTCTGTATTTCTTAGGTTATATGGCTGTATTTCTCCCACGTAGTTTAATTTATCGATTAAATATTTCAGAGCCTTTCCCATCTTAATTTTTGAATAAAATTTAGAGTATTTATGTCCAGTCTTTGTTTTATATAAAACCATTTTAATGTATCATGCATTATTTGTATCGGAGCATATCTGTTACCCTTGAGTATTGAACGCATAGCTTTATTTTGTAGTTTTTACAGTCTTTCTAATTGTGTTGTTGTGCAGCAAGTATATATAATTACTGAGCCAAATTCAAAATATGGTTTATTATTGTGTTGTAAATATTTATTGCCGCTATAACCGATATTTTATTACACACTCGTTTTAAAAATCCAATTTTCTTGCAAATTTTTTTACATATGTATTTAACGTGTTGTTTAAATTTTAAGTCTTTATCGATTATGAAACCTAGATATTTTAGCTGGTAAACTTTTTCAATGGCTTCATTATTAATTTTAAAAATTTCGTTACTATTCATGTTTATTTCCATTGTTTTAGTTTTACATTCATTTAGTTTTAATTTGTTTATTTTAAGCCAATTGCTTATGTTGTTGATATCATGTAATACATTTTCTTTACATTTTTCCTCTGTATCTCCTTTCGCATAAATCAATGTGTCATCAGCATATAAAACTATTTCACATTTATTTAAAATATTTGGCATATCGTTTTTGTATATTATAAACAATAGTGTCCCTAATATTGAACCTTTTAGGACCCCATATTCATTATCAACTTTATCCGATTTAACGCCGTTAACTTTTGTTATTTGTTTCCGGTTTATTAGATATGATTTAAACCACATTAGTTAATTCAATACTGTTTATGCCAAATTATTACAGTTCGGTACTGGCAGGATGGCAACCCTTTTTTCAAAATCCACAAATTATCTTGCAATGAGAGCATTACTTCTTTACAATGCTAATTAGGTCCATTTCTGTTTGGGCTGAGAACGAGTGGATCACTTGGTTTAGCGACACTCAGAGGATTGTGCGATTCTGCTCCAGCGGCGCCTATATTTTTACATCAAGTTCTTAATCTAGTTTATACTTTTAAATGAAATAAATAATTCTTAAGCAAATAAACATTGGTCCTATTTCGAGCCGGATTCCAGGTTTGAATTTCTTTCAGTTTTTGCTCAATTCCAAAGAGCAATATAATAAAGGCGCAAAATAAAAAAAAAAAACCACAATCAAATATCCCATAAACCACAAACAATATATCATATAATATTGGAAGAGCCGCTATAACAGCGTTTCGATTATTTCATTTCTGCCGGATATTGTTCCATTTCCATTTATTTAATTCGGAGTTTGTTTCAATTTCAAATTTATTCCGGCGTTTCGATTATTCCATTTCTGCCGGAAATTGTTCCATTTCCATTTAATTCATTTGGAGTTTGTTTCAATTTCAAATATATTCCAGCGTTTCGATTATTCCATTTCTGCCTGAAATTGTTCCATTTCCATTTAATTCATTTGGAGCTTGCTTCAATTTCAAATTTATTCCAGCGTTTCGATTATTTCATTTCTGCCGGAAATTGTTCCATTTCCATTTATTTCATTTAGAGTTTGTTTCAATTTCAAATTTATTCCGGCGTTTCGATTATTCCATTTCTGCCGGAAATTGTTCCATTTCCATTTATTTAATTTTGAGTTTGTTTCAATTTCAAATTTATACCAGCGTTTATTTTATTCCATTTCTGCATGACATTGTTCCATTTCCATTTATTTCATTTGGAGTTTGTTTCAATTTCAAATTTATACCAGCGTTTATTTTATTCCATTTCTGCCGGAAATTGTTCCATTTCCATTAATTTCATTTGGAGTTTGTTTCAATTTCAAATTTATTCCAGCGTTTCGATTATTCCATTTCTGCCGGAAATTGTTCCATTTCCATTTATTTCATTTGGAGTTTGTTTCAATTTCAAATTTATTCCAGCGTTTCGATTATTCCATTTCTGCCTGAAATTGCTCCATTTCCATTTAATTCATTTCGAGTTTGTTTCAATTTCAAATTTATTCCAGCGTTTCGATTATTCCATTTCTGCCTGAAATTGTTCCATTTCCATTTATTTAATTTGGAGTTTGTTTCAATTTCAAATTTATTTCAGCGTTTATTTTATTCCATTTCTGCCTGAAATTGTTCCATTTCCATTTATTTCATTTGGAGTTTGTTTCAATTTCAAATTTATACCAGCGTTTATTTTATTCCATTTCTGCCCGAAATTGTTCCATTTCCATTTATTTAATTTGGAGTTTGTTTCAATTTCAAATTATTCCAACATTTCGATTATTCCATTTCTGCCGGAAATTGTTCCATTTCCATTTATTTAATTTGGAGTTTGTTTCAATTTCAAATTTATTCCAGCGTTTCGATTATTCCATTTCTGCCTGATATTGTTCCATTTCCATTTATTTTATTCGGAGTTTGGTTTTCAATTTCAATTCCTTAAATATCAATTTTCGAGTCGCTTGAAACACTACTACCGCGGTCTGATTTTATAATGGCATCTCTCGCTCTTTTTATTCGAGTTACCGATGCACTCGTCGAATTTGAAGCTGATTTCAGTTCACAACAAACAGCTGCATTTTCTAGACATTCTTTAGAAGTACACCGAGAAGAAATGAAATCAATTTGGATCAAAGTGAAGACGGCGTACGAAAATTGCATGAAGGATATGTGTGAAGATCACAGCGATCTGGAAACAATGAAGTCTCGATATCGTAATTCCTACGAAACGTATGTACGCTGTATCGCAAAGATGGGGCAAATTGCTGAGCAGCTTACAGAACGTGCAGAGTTACCACCCATAAGTTCCAGAACTAACGAGGTTCCGATTCCAATTAGCAATTTTCGTCTTCCACCTTGCGACACCAGAAAACGCGAGGTGAGGCTTGCGATATAGTCAAAAAGACTCCTCTAACAAATGATGGTTTTCCCTTAGCTTGGAAAAATTTAAATGAAAACAAGCGAATCCTGGTAAATAGCCAATTACGCATACTATTCAATCTCCCCGTTGTATCCTCTGAATCTGGTTTTGCAATAAAAAAACTCCAAAGGGACATCAATGGTTGCATTTCTGCTTTGCAATTTTACGATATTAATATCGATAATTGGGATGCTATTTTCGTATTCTTGTGTTCCTCCCGTCTTCCTGACGCCACACTTGCTCTCTGGGAGCAATCGGTCCAAAATAAAACTGATATCCCAGTTTGGAAAAATTTCGACTCTTTTCTCACTAATCGATATCAGACACTTGAAACAGTCGCTGACATCAGATCTTCTACCAGTTTCAAACCCCAAAATCTGAAAAAAGGACTTTCAAATTCACCTATTCCTGCATCGAAAAAAGTCAATACCTACCACACAAATGTAGCAGCTCCCACATGTAAATTATGTTCAAACGAACAACACAAAATCTGACAGTGTCCACGATTTCTCCAAATGATACCTTCAGAGAGAATGGTGCTTGTAAAGAAATATGGACTCTATCTGAATTGTCTAGCTCGAGCCCATTCAATAAAAAACTGCAAGAGCACTCATAATTGCTACACGTGTAACAAAAGACACAACACATTACTTCATATTGATGAAAATTTATCTAATTCCAATTCTTTCCGTAAGTTTCCATCTAATTTTCCCACCCATTCTGCAATTGAACAACCAACCTCAAGCAAAAACTGCACAACACAGCATTCTCACACAACTCAAATACAGTCCACTGACACTTACAGTTATATCAATAATATTCATTCCTGCTTCGCATCAAATTCAAAAGGCATTCTCTTGGGCACCGCTATGGTACATATTTGCCATCAGGGCACTACTTACACTGCAAGAGCCCTTTTGGATTCTCGTTCAGAAGGGACATTCATATCCGAACGATTATTCAAACTTCTTAAACTTCCAAGTGCAACCATAAATGCTCAAGTTTCTGGGCTAAATCATGCTATTTCTGGCAAAATTCAAAAAACATGTTCTTTCATGTGTTTGATGTGTTTGAAACATGTGTTTGATAGATCTAAACACAACTTCCGAATCTACGCTTAGCTGATGTGAGCTTTTTCAAAAGTTCACATATTGACCTCTTAATCGGCTGTGATCTTTTCCCAACTATTATTCTTGATGGTGTTCAGAATCGTATTTGGGGATCCTTGCTAGCACAAGAAACCATCTTTGGATGGATTTTGTCAGGGCCAATATTTGATAATATTATTACCGCTCCGTCTAAAATCGTTTCATATTACAGTGAAGTTGCTCTTGACAAGCAAATTTCCAGATTTTGGGAGGTGGAAGATCTTCCACAAAAACACTTTATGACCGAATCTGATCGTTTTTGTGAAGAAAATTATATTCGAACCACAACGAGAAGAGACGATGGTCGATATGTTGTTCCCCTGCCTTTTAAAGATGGACCCCACAATTGTTCTAAACTAGGGTTTTCCAGAACTATTGCTTGCTCACAATTTCTTCGAAATGAAGCCCGATTATTCAAAAATCTTGAGTTCAAAGCTGAATATGACAATGTTCTCTGTGAGTATTTGAACTTTGACCATATGAAATGGGTCACCTCTCCACAAAATTCGTATATTCCGAATCACTACTACCTTCCACACCACGCTGTAATAAAACCTGAAAGCACAACTACTAAAGTTCGTGTGGTTTTTAACGCTTCTAATCCATCATCAAACGGCAAAAGTCTCAATGATATCCTGCATACCGGTCCAGTTTTCCAATCTGACTTAACTCTCCTTATTCTTAAATGGCGTTTTTATCGTTTTGTGTTCAATGGTGATATTGAAAAAATGTATCGCCAAATCTTAGTAGACCCTTGTCAAACATCCTTTCAGCGTATTTTGTATCGCGACTATCCAAAAAACGAAATTGAAGATTATGAGTTACAAACCGTAACTTTTGGGGTGAATTGTGCTCCTTATCTGGCCATTCGCACCCTTTTGCAGTTAGCAGACGACGTAGAAGAGCGATATCCACTTGCAAGTAACATCCTCAAACATAACATGTATGTTGATGATGCTCTAGCTGGGGCTCATGATCTTCAAACCGCAGTTCAAGCTCGGGACGAGCTCATTTTGGCACTGAAGTCTACTGGTTTCTCATTAAGAAAATGGACATCAAACTCCAAACATCTTCTTAAAGGACTTCCTCGAGATGACCTTCTCAAAGAAGACTTTCTTCAACTAGACGACACAAGTCACGTGAAAACTTTGTGAATTCGTTGGAATGCTCATGCCGACTCCTTTTATTTTATTACTAAGGCCATTTCATGGAGGACGATCTTCACAAGGCAACGCGTGAGGGTCAAGGGGGCGATCTTCACATGGCAACGTGTCTGACTGCCTCAACCTGGTGAGGCCAGCATTATCCATGTCGAACTCGTCTCAAGTCGACTCAAACCTCTGCGTGGTGTCCTCTAGAAACGGCAAACTGGCAACAGTTAGTTTGACGGCTAATGTGAGTGGCGGGCTCCCCCTGCCTTTAAAGGGTTGTGCGTTGGGTTTGAAGCCCACCACGTAAAAACAAAATTTCAATGAAACGCATAAGAATAAAGATAAAAATGATCCCCAAATCTGATGACGACTACCGCAAACGAAAAACTGACAATGATTTACGGATATGCACCTGGAACGTCCGAACCCTGAATTGGGATGGTGCCTCTATCCAACTGATAGATATCTTAGAAAGATACAAAGCTGATATCACTGCAATCCAAGAAATGCGATGGAAGGGACAGGGTTGCTTACGGCAAGCATCCTGTGATATCTACTACAGCGGCCATGCGGAGAAGCACGAATTTGGATGCGGATTCGTGGTTGGCAAGCGACTACGGCATCATGTCCTGCGATTCACACCTGTGAACGAACGACTTGCCATAACCCGTGTCAAGGCAAGATTCTTCAATATAAGCCTGATTTTTGCGCACGCTCCGACAGAAGACAAGGACGATGAGACCAAAGACAGCTTCTACGAGCGCCTTGAAGAGGCCTATGAGCGCAGCCCCCGCCACGACATAAAAATCGTGCTTGGTGACTTCAACGCCAAGGTGGGAAAAGAAAATATCTTTGGTCCAACAGTCGGAAAGTTCAGCCTCCACGACAATACCTCCGATAACGGAATGAGGCTGACTGACTTTGCCGCAGCGCGAAACATGGTCGTTAGTAGCACTAAATTCAAGCATCTCGATATTCATAAAGCAACTTGGCTGTCTCCTGATCAAAAGACGCGTAACAAAATTGATCACGTTTTGATTGACGGAAGGCACTCTTCCAGTGTTTTAGATGTACGCACGATCCGTGGTGCCAATATAGACTCGGATCATTATCTTGTCGCAGCCAAGATCCGTACACGCCTGTGCGCAACGAAGAATGCGCGCAATCCAGCACAGAGAAAGCTAGACGTCGAAAAGCTGCAATCAAAACAAACAGCCGAAGACTTCGCTACTCGACTCTCACTCCTGCTTCAAGAAAGCACTCCTCCGATCGACGATATATGCGCGCAGTGGAATCACATTTCCCACTCTATGCGTACGGCTGCCGAAGAGGTGATAGGCTATCACCGCCCTCGCCGAAACCAGTGGCACGACCAAGAGTGTTGCGACGCCACTGCAGAAAAAGACGCCGCCTACAAAGCCACCCTGCAGTCGGTTGTAACGCGTGCTGCTAAAGAGCGATACAAAGAGAAGAGGAGGGAAGAGAGACGCATTTTTAGGCGAAAGAAAAGGGAAGCAGAAATGCGTGAGTGCGAGAAAATTGAGATGCATGGTGACAGGAATGAGGTCCGAAAATTTTTCAAAAAAATAAGACGCCTGGCCGATGGTTTCAAGACCGGGGCCTCTTCCTGCAAGGATGAAAATGGGAATCTAGTGACAGATATCCAGAGTACACTGATGATGTGGAGGGAACACTTCTCTAGGCTTCTGAATGGTGACGACGACAACAATCCCGCCAATAGAGATGATATCCCGGAAATCCCAATTGTGGACGACAGCGTTGAAGTTCCGCTGCCCGACCATAGTGAAGTCTTGAAAGCTATAGCTCGGCTTAAAAACAACAAAGCCGCAGGAGCCGATGGCTTACCGGCTGAGCTCTTCAAGAATGGAGGCGAAGCTCTATTTAAATGCATTCATGACCTTCTATGCAGAATATGGTCGGAAGAATGCATTCCAAACGATTGGAACCTCAGTGTGCTCTGCCCAATCCACAAGAAAGGCGATCCCACAATTTGCGCCAACTACCGTGGGATAAGCCTTCTGAATATCGCATATAAGGTCCTGTCGAGCTTACTATGTGAAAGACTAAAGCCCATCGTAAACCAGCTGATTGGACCTTATCAGTGTGGCTTCAGACCTGGTAAATCCACCATAGACCAGATATTTACGCTACGACAAATCTTGGAGAAGACCCTAGAAAAACAGATCGACACACACCATCTTTTTGTCGATTATAAAGCCGCCTTCGACAGTCCTATAAGGAATTATCTATACTCCGCCATGTCTGAATTTGGTATTCCTGCAAAGCTCATCCGTCTTTGCAGAATGACACTGAGCAACACCAGCAGCACAGTTAAGATCGGGAAGGATCTCACTCCTCCATTCGATACCAAACGAGGTTTCAGACAAGGTGATTCCTTATCGTGCGACTTTTTCAACCTGATGATGAAGAAGATCATCCGAGCTGCTGATTTGAGACGCAGCGGCACGATATTCTACAAAAGTATTATGCTGCTGGCGTATGCTGATGATATCGATATCATTGGCTATAATACGCGCGAAGTCAGTGCAGCATTCTCCAGATTAGCGAAAGAGTCGAGTCGAATGGGTCTTGCAGTGAACGCAGATAAGACGAAATACCTGGTGTCAACAAATAAACAGTCCCAGCGTCTTGGAAACCACGTCACTGTTGACAACATCTCCTTCGAGGTTGTTAAGGACTTCGTCTACCTGGGATCCAGCATTAACTCTTTCAACGATGTTAGTATTGAGATAAAACGAAGGATAACTCTTGCCAACAGGTGTTACTTTGGGCTGAGTAGGCAATTGAGAAGCAGAGCCCTCTCTCGACGAACAAAACTCACGCTCTATAAGTCACTAATCATGCCCGTCCTAGTATATGCAGCACAAACCTGGACGTTGAGCAGTTCTGATGAAAAGACTCTGGGAGCCTTCGAGAGAAAAATCCTTCGTGAAATCTACGGTCCAATCTGCTTCAATGGCGAGTACCAAATTCGATGGAACCACGAGCTGTATGAGCTGTACGCTGACATCGACATAGTTAAGCGCATTAAAATCGAGCGGCTCCGCTGGCTAGGTCATGTTGAGCGAATGGAAAACGACGCTCCAGCGAAAAAAATATTCGATTCGGTGCCCGGTGGTGGTCAACGCAGAAGAGGACGCCCACATCTTCGTTGGAAGAATCAGGTGTTGGATAACCTGACCACGCTTGGTGTTTCCAACTGGCGCCAGCAAGCGCAGAACAGAAATGGCTGGCGCAATTTCTTATACGAGGCCAAAACCGACTTACGGTTGTAAGTGCCAGATAAGTAAGTAAAGTAAGGCCATTTCATACAACGCTTCCTTCACCAAGCGTGAAGTACTTTCCGAAATTGCTAAGTTATTTGACCCTGCTGGCTGCTTAGCTCCATGTATCGTTTTTGCTAAAATGCTAATGCAGCAGATATGGCTTGAGCAAATTGACTGGGATGAGAATATACCTGAGAACTGTCTAAAAAAATGGCACTCCTTTATCGTTAATTATAAATTTATAAATCATATTCAAATTTCAAGATGGATAGAGTACTCTCCAGAATGTGAAATCCAATTTCACTCATTTTGCGATGCATCTGAAAAAGCATGCGCAGCAACCATTTATGTTCGCATAGTTCGAACTTCAGCCGTTTCCACTCATTTACTGGCCGCCAAGACCAAAGTAGCACATGTAAAAACTATTTCGTTTCCTCGACTCGAATTATGCGGTGCTGTTCTTTTATCCGACATGGTCGATAATCTTTTACCGAAACTCGAAGTACAAAAGTGTAATATGTTTTTTTGGACAGATTCCACGATTGTTTTAGCTTGGCTTCGAAAGCCTCCATGTCATTGGTCAACATTCGTTACAAATCGAGTCTCCAAAATTGTTCAAGGCGTTGGCTGTAGCAATTGGTTTCACGTAAATTCTGCTTCAAATCCAGCTGACTTAGCAAGCCGTGGACTGCTTCCACAGGACCTTGTAAGTAACGACCTGTGAAGGCGTGGGCCTGACTGGCTCAAACTTCTATCGGCCAACTGGCCAAGAACCAACCAAGATGATTCCTCAGAAATAGAGCTTGAAAAGAAAGCCATCAAACCTAATTTTGCCTTCTTTCAAAATTTTGAAGATATAACCGAACGTTTTTCTTTATTGCCAAAAGCAATAAGAGTTATAGCATATATATTTCGATTTTTCTATCATACGCATCCAAAGCATTCTTCTAATTTCAAAGAAAATTCTTTTCTTGTAACTTCCCGAGAGGTTAACCAAGTTAAAACTCGACTTATGATTCTTGCCCAGAAAGTTGCATATCCTGATGAGTACCAAAATTTTACCAACAAGCAGCCGCTAGCAACTTCCAGCAGCATTTTAATCCTAAATCCATTTGTCGATGATTCAGGTCTTCTTAGAGTTTGTGGTCGACTTGCTTCGTCCCCAACACTAATTTATGATGAGCGGCATCCAATTATACTTCCATATAGTTGTCATTTATCACGTTTTCTTGTTCAATTCACTCATCAGATTTCCCTCCATGGAGGTAATCAACTTGTATTGAGACTTGTTCGACTTCAATTTTGGATTCTGAATGTTTGTGTGTCTAACTAGGTGCAAACCTATTTAGACGAGTGTTGAGCATAGGTACTTCAACCAATACACAACTGATGGTTTGATGGGCAAAATTCAGGCACTTAAACCAATATTTTGCTTGATGAATCAATCTGATGTTTTGAAGAATGTAGACAATGTAAGTAATGTTTATATGTACATTTATTAACAACGACTGAATGACAATTAACAAAAAGTAAGAGTATTTAAAGGAAAATACTTAGACTAAAATATAAATAAATATGAAATTGACAAATATAAAATTGCTGCATTGCACTATAAGAACGAAGTTCATGACCGCAGGTTATTGCACTTATTTTTGTGACCCAATTTTCCAATATTGTTTTGGTTACATTTCAGCTAATTAACGCAATAACGAATTGCATGTCGTTGGCCTAGAATTATGCTGGTGTCAACAAACTGCGTTCTTATGTGCAAATTGTTTTGATTGCTTAGTGTATTTTTGTTTATATATTATGAATTAATATTGTATCGTGTATGTATGTTTTGTGTGTTTGTTGTTTTATGTTTGTTTGTATGAACATTCTCCCCCCCGTTGAGTGTCTAACTCAACTCAAGTTATCTCAATTTCAAATGCTGATTTGTGCTGACGTGGCATCGGTTGAGGAGATGTGCTAGCCTTGGTTGCGGATCTTCGTTGGTAGTGTGTTCTTATCTTGCAAACACTGTAGGTTGTGATAAAAAACATCGCCAAAATTAACGCTGAATAACTGACCACATGATGATGGATTTTATTGGATTTGAGCTGGTTTGGTAACTGGTCAAAATCTTCTCTTGATAGTTTTGTCTGAAGATAAGTGAGTTGTTCCAGTTTTGTCTCAAAATGTTCGAAGTTTTGTGTTAATAAACTCTTTAATGCGTTAGGTTGACTGATGGAAGAGATATTTCCAATACCAGCAAATGATGTGTATACACGACTGGATGATTCAACATAACCTCGGATCTGGACGTCATAATTTTTTAAGCTGCAGTGTTGGTCAATCGTAAGTATTCCTGACCCTGTAAGTGTTAGTTGAATGGTTTCGTGATTACATACTGCTGTAATTTCAGTTGGAACTGTAGAAGCGTAAATCCATTTATTAGCAAGATGTAATGGTGTAAATGTTAACTGCTCAGAGCACTTTGTTAGGTCACATATTTGGGACGTCTTGTTGTTAAAAAGTTGAATCTCGCAAGCAAGTTTCTTTGATTGTCTTCCAATGGTAGCTTGCTTCCTACTTATTAAATACATGTCATCACTAGTCAACGTTGCTGCTTCAACCTCGGCTCGGCTTAGTGCAATGTATTGATCCCGATGGCAGCTAACTGCTAGTATTTCGGTGGTGGGTTTAATCGCCACAAGAGTGTTGTTTTCTGTTATTGGAATTGGGTGTATAAGAAATAGGTCTAGTTTATTATGATCAACTCGTGGTACAGCTAATTCAAAGATGACGTGATTTTTTGTTAATCCAGATTTAACATCCATAATGGTATAAAGTTCCAGTAGGTTGTTGTCTTCGACTGGAAGGGCCCAACTAGTGGGTAAGTGTCCTTTGATAGTCAAGATTTCCTTCGCAAGTTGTTTTGGTGTAAGGATCTGTGGAATTATTTTTCCATGTTTAGTGTTCGTTAAGATGTTTATTAAATCTGCTTGTGTATGCTGCAATTCTGTGCTAACCATAGAGAGTTGAGTGATTAAAACTGCCAGTTGCTGAGTCAAACGTAGTTGAGCAGCTGTGTCTTCAATTTTGTTTATGTCCACATTGATCAAACGCTGTATTTCAATCAAACGTGAGGATGTATCTGATTCATCTTGTTTTATAATGTTGATTGTGGAATCAATAATTGACGTTTGATTCTTCAACAGTTTTAGAAGATGTTCTTCGTTAAATTTGACTTCATTTATTGTGTTTGACATGTGTTCGGCATAGTCTGAGTCGAGAACACCAAACAAAGTGTGGGCCACGTTTCCGATGATATTAAACGCACCTCTTTTAGGAAGATTTGATGACAATAAGGTTTCCTCCTGGTGCAGATTGTTGACAGTAACTTGAAAATAATCAATGAGTGAACTGCATGAGATGTCTGATCTTGGGTGTAAGCAGAGCTTCCTGAGTGTTGTGATTCCATCTGATAGCGAATTTTTTTGGTAATGAAACGGTGCAAGGTCATAGTATACGATGATTTTTCAGATACCTGTTGATAGCCGTGCAGCACCTATTCCTTCGAAGTAAATGCCAGGCTTGTTGCGAAATCTTGATGTATTAATTGGAGAGGGCATTGCTAATAGCAACATCAGTAATGCAACCAGCATTACTGAGAAAGCAAGACCCTTTGATGCTGACTTGTTTTTTGGGGTACCTTTATGTGGATGTGACCTTTTTCGCTTGTGATTATTTTTCAGTACTGTTGCAGGTTCTATTTTTTCTGTTTCTTCTTTAGTGAATAATGGAGCTAATTCATCTATAGGTCGTTTGGATATGCCCGAAGCTGTCTTAACGTCAACGACCCGAATAAAACCATCATCTCCTTTATAGGTTCGGATAATTCGACCAAGGGGCCATTGAAGGACTGGAACGCTATCTTTTTTTATGATGACCAATGTGCCTTCCTTTACATTTGGTGTTGGATGCTTCCATTTAGACCTTTGTTGGAGCTCGTGCAGGTATTCGTGGTGCCACCTTGTCCAGAATCTATGTTTTATATCTGACACATACTTCCAATTTGTTTTAAGTGATCTTCTTGTTTCTGATGTCCTTGAGTCAACTGGTGTGGTGAGTGGCTTTCCTATGATGAAGTGACCTGGTGTTAGTGCTCCTATATCATTTGGGTCTGAAGACAACGGGGTGAGAGGCCTTGAGTTTAGAATTGCCTCTATTTCAACTACAACAGTCTCTAGTTCTTCATATGTAAGAGAAGCAGTAGAGACACTGCGATACAAATGATGCTTCGCAGATTTGACTGCAGCTTCCCAGAGTCCACCAAAATGTGGAGCTTTAGGTGGAATGAACTTAAATTCGATGCCCTTGTCACTGCAGGATTTGATAATTTTCTCTTGAGCGGAATTAGAGAAAACAGCTTGTTACAATTCATTTAATTGATTTTTTGCACCCACAAAATTTGTTGCATTATCAGAGTACAATGTCTGGCAAATTTCACGGCGGCTGATAAACCGTTTTAGTGCTCCAATAAAGGCGTCAGTAGTGAGGTCCGAAACAATTTCCATATGTACTGCTTTCGTGACAAAACCACAAAACACTGCTATATAAGCCTTTTGAGGTCGTTTTCCACGGATTTTGTAATGGATCCATATTGGACCGCAGTAATCTACACCAGCTGTTAGAAATGGCCGTTATTCAGTTACTCTATCCGCTGGTAGATTGCCCATGATTTGGCTGTAGAGCTTTGGTTTTGCTTTGACGCAACGCACACAGTTTTGTACAATATTACGTGCCATTGTTTTTCCTCTTACAATCCAGAATTTTCGCCTCGAGGCTGCCAATAAGGCCTTCGGGCCGCAATGTTTGTTGTCTTGATGAACCATGGTAAGTAATAATTTTACTATTGAATCATTGTATGGTAGTAAAATTGGATGTTTTTCGTCAAAGGGTAATGATGATGCTTCTAATCGGCCTCCCACACGCATTACATTTTGATCGTCTAAGAACGGACATAGGCTTACAAGTTGATTTGAATTTCTCACCTGCTTGTATTTTTGCAATTCTTTATCTTTAAAATCTGCCATTTGAATAGTCCTGATTATAACTACTAAGGACTTATTCATTTCTGATGCACATATGGATAGATGATTTGGCCAAGCTGTTGTTTGTTTCTTTAGATTTTCAATAAAACGTAGCATGAAGGCAACTGTGCGTTGCAAAGTTCGAAATGAATTTTTGTGGTTGATTCCATAAATTAGCGCCTCCAATGATGCTGACGAAGAAGCTATTATCGATGCAGTGGTCGTTTTTCTTCTTTCGATGTCATTGGGTGTATCGGCAGGTTTTGGTGTTGGTTTAAGCCATGACTCTTGGCTGCCATGTAGAAATAAGGGTCCGAAAAACCACGCAGTACACGAGGTGAATTTTTGAGGGTTAATCCCCCTTGAAATTATGTCAGCTGGATTATCTTTTGGATAGACATGATGCCATTGATTGATGTGTGATATTTCTTGAATCCTGCTTACTCGGTTGGCGACGAAAGTGTGTAATGAAGTTGCTGATGATTTAATCCATGACAAAACTATTTCTGAGTCTGACCAAAAAAATGCTGGGACATCTTGATATTTTAGATCCTGCTTCACTCGTTCTGTAAGCTCAACTCCTAAAACAGCTGCACACAATTCCAATCGAGGAAGCGTTTGTAGTTTTAGGGGTGCTATCCTTGATTTTGCGCAGAGCAAGTTCGATGTTATGGTTCGATCCTTGTATGTTGTTCGCACATAAACAGCTGCTCCGTACGCTCGTTCTGAGGCATCGGCAAGGGTGTGTAGCTGAACCTTTACTTGAGGTTTTGAATGAAATATGTGTCGGGGTACCTTTGAGTTATTGAGTTCCAATATATTTTCTCTGAAGTGATGCCATTCTTGTTGAACTTGATGTGGTAGCCTTTCATCCCATTCATATTCTTGCTTCCATAGTTTTTGCATGAATATTTTTGCGGATACGATTACAGGTCCAAAGATTCCTAATGGGTCGAAGATTCGTGCTAAGTCTGAAGCTACTACGCGTTTTGTAATCTGTTCAACTGGTGATAAGTAGGCTCGTCCGCATAGTTGATCTGTTTTTGATAGCCAAATGAGACCTAATGTTTTTGTAGCCTTATCATCCAGATCCAGGTTAACTTCTTGATCCTCTACAGGTATGTTTGCAACTAATCTTGAGTTGTTAGAGCACCATTTCCGGAGTTTGAAGCCAGCTTCTTGAAGAATTTGTGTAAGTTGGGTTTGAGATTCTAAAGCTGATGCGATATCATTGGCAGCACTGAGACAATCATCCACATAAAAATCTTCAAGCAATGTTCGTGCACCTTGTGGGTATTTACCCATGTTCTGTTTTGCCAGATATTGCAGACATTTGGTAGCAAGATATGGTGCTGATGTTGTTCCATACGTCACTGTTTTAAGCCGGTAGTATTGAATAACTTCACTTGGGTCCTTCCGCCACACAATGAGCTGCTGAGCTGTATCTTCCTCATGCATGCCAATCTGTCGATACATCTTTTCAATATCAGCTGTAAACACGTATCTGTATGTTCTAAAGCGCAGCAGCATTGAAAATAAATCACTTTGAACAATAGGGCCCTTATGCAATATATCGTTTAAAGCCTGGCCACTTGACGTTTTGGCTGATGCATCAATTACGACCCTAAGCTTTCTGGTACTGCTATCTGGCTTTAGTACGTAATGATGAGGAATAAAATAATGAACATCGGGAACATCTTTCGGCCATATTTTTTCCATATGATTCAACGACTCGTACTCATCCATGAACTTAACGTATTGTGCTTGTATGGTCGGATCTCTGTGTAATCTTTTTTCGAGAGATAAGAACCTGTTAATAGCCATGTCCCTTGATTTTCCGAGAGCCGTTGGACTTTCAGAAAAGAGTAAACGGGTAATGAAACGACCATCATTATCTCTTCTTATGTTATTAATAAAATGATTTTCACACCAATTTTCAACAGGGGTCATGGCCTGACTGACTGTGTTCAAATCATCGATTCGCCAAAATCTTTCAAAAATAGAGTCCAAGTTTTCATCTTCTATAGTAGCTACGGCGCATGCTGCAATTGCTTCTGTCGACACTTCAGTTTTTCCAATGACAATCCATCCAAAAACTGTGTTTTGTAGGAGTGGTAAATTTCTTTTCAATGTAAGCTGCTCTGGGTGGATTAGGCTATGGTAGAGCTTAGCACCAATAATCATGTCAATTCTTCCAGACTTAAAGAACTCGGGATCGGCCAGGCGTAGATGAATTGGGAGATTCCAATTTTTCACTTCTAGGTCCCTTGTTGGTTGTGAAGAAATAAGTTTTGGCATGGCATAGGCTTCTACTCTTGTTGAAAAGCCTTCTGTTCGTGAATGAATTGCAACGTTGACTCTTGAAGTTGATGTTCCTGTTTGTTGTCCGACTCCTTTAATAGAAAGCTGTGACCTTGTAGTGGTTAATGATAACTTGTTGACGAGCCGCTGTGTCACCATGTTTATTTGTGAACCAGAATCAAGTAATGCACGTACTTCACAGGCCTGTCCATTGTTTGCGACAACTTTAATTTTTGCTGTTGCCAACAGTTCATATTTGTTGTTTTTCATTGCATGATTAGTTGTTACCACAGTTGCTGGTGAATTTTCCTTAACTTCATTCTTTATCCCATGTAATGATGATTCTTGTTGCTGAAGATGAAGTAGTGAATTGTGTTTTTTCGAACACTTGGGACAGTGTCGCCATGCACATTGTCCTGCTGCGTGACCTGACTTTAAACAATTCAGGCATAATTTGAGTTTTTGTACAAATCTTATACGATCCTGCACCTTGAGGTTTAGGAATTTATCGCATGCAAACAACGGATGGAATTTCTTTCCACACAACAAACAGAGTTTGATGTCCATTTGTGCGGCTGATGATGTGAAGACCTTTATTGGCGCCTTTGGTTTTTCTCGTTGTACAATAGTTTCCATGGTTTGGAATTGTTATTCAAGAAAAGCCAATAATTCTGATATTTTGGGAATTTCTTTAGGCCTCACAATTGATTGTTCATATTGAATGTATGTGCTTCGATCCAATTTTTTGATGAAAAGGTGAATCAGCAATGGATCCCATGAATCAGTTTGGATGCCTAAATTATTTAAAGCCAGTAGGCATTCCCTTGTTGTGTCATGCAGGTGTTTAACTGCTGCTATATTCGATGTTCCAGATGGTTGATCTACCAATTTCTTTATAAGTGTTGATGTCAATACTCTTTTGTTGTTGTAGCGCTCTTCTAGTAGCTTCCATGCTGCGACATAGTTTTCATCAGTAGTAGCCAGGTGACTGATTAAGCCTGATGCTTCTCCTGTAAGCTGTGTTTTTAGATGCCACATTTTTTCTACGTTTGATAATGGTTGTTTATGGATTATTTCAGTAAACAAGTCGTGGAATTGGCTCCATTTTAAGTAGTCCCCATCAAATTTCGGAATTTACACCTTTGGAATTGGTAAAGTGCTCTTTGATGGGTGGGACTCGTGCTGATGAACGGGTTGGTTAAGCATTAATGTGATTTCTGTTATTTTCAGATGCACTGCTTGCTCAAGTGTCTGAAATTTCTCTGCATCATAGCCTAAAGCTACTGGATTGGAGTGTTGCTCCCAAATTTGTTCGTCAAATATGGCTATGTCGTGCCATAGTTGGTTCAAAAATTCCACCTTTAGGTCATAATATCGTGCAGATTGTCCTTCCAAGACTCCAATGTTAGAGAGCCTTGACTCTAGGAGAGACATTTTTCTGTGGGCCTTTCTAATCAGACCATTAGTTAGATTCTCCTTGTTTGAGATCTCTTCGCCTAATGCCCGTTGTTCCGGTCTCCGAACGTTGTCGTCAGCACTGTCTTCATCAATAGCTTTATCCAATATGTTGTTGATCTCTTGCTTAAAGTGCTTTACGTATTTTTCGCAAAGCACTGTCAGCTGCGTGTAGTAGTCCTTAGTAAAGTACTCGTGACTGCGATCCTTTACTTTATTAAGCTCTATATGATTTGCCTTGAATTTGGCATGTATGGCTTCAAGCTGGCTTAGCCGAAGTTTGTAATATTTTAGATCCCTCCGAACTTCTGGATCCTTTTTGTAGTTCCGGATAATCCTTTCGATTTCGTCTCCGAGCTGAGACTGTGCGACATACAACTCCTCCATCCCTAAGTTGATTGCTGGCTGCTGTATACAGGTAGAGAACTTGATTGGTGTCGTCTGGGTCACTTATGAATGGCCGTCTGTGTGTTTAGTGATCAATAGATTATTGGATACTTGGCACTTGAACCAGTTATCCTTCCGATCACGTCAGGGTCACCAATGAATGTTTGTGTGTCTAACTAGGTGCGAACCTATTTAGACGAGTGTTGAGCATAGGTACTTGAACCAATACACAACTGATGGTTTGATGGGCAAAATACAGGCACTTAAACCAATATTTTGCTTGATGAATCAATCTGATGTTTTGAAGAATGTAGACAATGTAAGTAATGTTTATATGTACATTTATTAACAACGACTGAATGACAATTAACAAAAAGTAAGAGTATTTAAAGGAAAATACTTAGACTAAAATATAAATAAATATGAAATTGACAAATATAAAATTGCTGCATTGCACTATAAGAACGAAGTTCATGACCGCAGGTTATTGCACTTATTTTTGTGACCCAATTTTCCAATATTGTTTTGGTTACATTTCAGCTAATTAACGCAATAACGAATTGCATGTCGTTGGCCTAGAATTATGCTGGTGTCAACAAACTGCGTTCTTATGTGCAAATTGTTTTGATTGCTTAGTGTATTTTTGTTTATAAATATATTATGAATTAATATTGTATCGTGTATGTATGTTTTGTGTGTTTGTTGTTTTATGTCTGTTTGTATGAACAGATTCCAAAAGCTAAAAATCTCATCAAAACAATAATCCATAAGTGTAAGGTATGCGTCATCCACAGAAAAAAGACCCAAGGACAAATTATGGGCTCATTGTCTCCAGAACGAACCGTACTTTCACGTCCATTCGCTCATACCGGTATGGATTTTGCAGGTCCATTCGATATTAAAAATTATACCGGCAGAGCATGCCTTATTACAAAAGGATACGTATGTGTCTTCGTGTGTTTCTCCACTAAAGCCATTCATCTTAAGCCCACATCAAATTTGTCCACTCCTGCATTCCTAGATGCTTTTACAAGATTCGTATACAGACGTGGCTGTCCACTCCACGTCTACTCTGACAATGGAACCAATTTTTTCCAAAGCATTAATGACGGATTTCAGCAAGACTTCTCGTGAAGCGCTTGTATCCACTTATAGCGCTCAAAATTTGTCACGGCATTTTATTCCTCCGGGTAGTCCGCACATGGGCGGCTTGTGGGAAGCCGGCGTTAAAAGTTTCAAAACGCATTTCCGAAAAATAGCAAGTCCCTTTAAATATACTTTTGAGGAGTTCTCCACACTTCTCTCCAAAATTGAAGCATATTTAAATTCTCGGCCTTTATCTCCGATGCCAGAAAATCCAACGGACCTTACCGCATTGACTCCAGTTCATTTCCTTATCGGTACTGCAATTCTAGCTCCACTAGAACCTGAGATTTCAGAACAACCCATATCAATAATCAATCGATGGCAAAGACTTAAAGCTCTTCATCAGAATTTATGCTTTCGATGGAAACATGAATATCTGAAGGAGCTTCAAAAACGAACTAAATGGAAAAGTCCTGAACCAAATTTGAACGATAATGTTTTGGTAGTCATAAAAGACGAAACTTTACCTCCGAATGAATGGCGACTAGGTCGTGTTACGAAAACCTACTATAGCAACGATAAACGAGTTCGAGTTGCAGATGTCTTGACGGAACGAGGCGTCATTACACGCCCTATTGTAAAACTTGTAGCTCTTCCAATCAACTAACACGTACACAATTAGTCCTATATGTTACATAATTTTCCTTTTTTTCTAGTTCTTTTATAATATTCCTTTTACTTTTTTAGACAATATAGGTTCTGTAAACAAAAATAAACTCAACCGTGTTCGATCATCTAAGACTCATCACACTACCAATCAAAGCCTAGTTCGTCGTCCCAGCAGAAAGGATTTTCCTTGCCGTATCTGTGACGAAAATCATGCTCTCCGTTTTTGCACCGTATTCCTCTCGATGAACACAGAGAAAAGAATGCGCGTTGTACTTCTCCACAAATACTGCTCAAATTGCCTTGCTTTTAAACATTCCAGCGGATCATGTCGCAGCACAACCGGTTGTCACTACACAGAAAAAAAAGAGTAGAACTTTTACCTAAAAATGTTGTGAATTCAGCTAAAGCAATCCGGTGATTTTCAGTCAACGAATTTGATTAGGTGCGCTACCAATTTCTAAATGTTAATTATTACAATTATATTAGGTAGTTTAACTGCGAGAGTAAATAAAGCACCTAAATATTTTGGTGTACCTTCAGCCATAAAATAGATAAGACACATAATTTATTAGAAGAATTAGCAAATTTTTTTTGAAACTATGTCCACTTCAGATTAGGTAAGCCACCTACTAAGTGTAGAAAAATTTTCTAATTATTTAGATTGCATTCGCACTTAAGAGTGGAAACGACATCTACATATTTTAGAAAAATCAACTATTTATTTTAATAGTTTACTTCAGATTAGGAAAAACAACTACATATTTAAGGAAATTCATTCAATTCCTTAGATAATTTTTCCACTTAAAAGTAAGGAAACTACATTTTTGTAGCCAAATTATCCAGTTAGCTAGATACATAAACCAATCGAAATAAATTAAATAAAGAACAACTTGAAAAAATAATATTGTAAAATTTTAAAAAGAAAACTCACATAATAAAAGAAAGTGTAATTAAAAAACAACGATATAAAAAATAATTGGTTCTTTAAAGATTAAGCCCTAAGAGCTAACATTCAAATGCTACATTGCATACGAACAAATCGACAACTTGCATTAGGTAAAATGACTAGAAAAATTAGATGATGTAATAAGCAAAATTTTAGTAGAATTTACAAATTTTAATTAGGTAAATTACCTAATGCATGATTGTTTAATTAACTGTGTAAGTAGAAAAGTTGTTGAAAAGATTAGGTGAAATAGAAAATTTCACATTAGCTAAACTAGTTTAGGTAACAAATAAATTCTTTTATTTTCTGTGTACTGCAGGGGAGATCACCACACATTGCTACATATGCATGACCGCTTACGAAAGCCCCGATCGACAGTTTTGCACGATAGGACTCCGCCACCACCATCCATTGCATCTATTCTCTCCCAGCACATTGTAACGTTGTTCCCTTCGGCTATCGTCCCACTCGAAGTTCAAGGAAGAAGATACTTTGCGCGATCTTTATTGGATCCATGTCGGCCACTGAGTCGCATCTCCGCCGAACTCGTCACGAAACTGAGGCTATCTAACACACAGAAAATAACAGAATTGATTTATTACCTAAACTAGTTTAGCTAATGTGAAAGTTTCTATTTCACCTAATCTTTTCAACAACTTTTCTACTTACACAGTTAATTAAACAATTATGCATTAGGTAATTCACCTAATTAAAATTTGTAAATTCAACTAAAATTTTGCTTATTAAATCATCTAATTCTTCTAGTTATTTTACCTAATGCAAGTTGTCGATTTGTTCGTACACTAGGGAAATAACGCATATTAGCATTATCCACGCCTCAGTATAAATTTTATATAAATATTTACGTGGATAAATCAAATGCTTTCCTTACAACTTGTTTTTTCCCCGTATTTGAATTTTTTATTTCTGTGCAACGCAAAACTTAAAAGAAGTGAAACATATCATAAAGTGTTAGCCCAAGGAGAACACAGCGCTCTCCTATAAAAAACATAAATAAAAACAAAGCGAGAAAATTTTATTTTTTGTCACAAGCGAGAATTGAACTCGGACCGCTGTCGTTATAGTCAAACGCTTTACCGCTCTGCTGTTACGCCGTTTGATAATTTGTGAACAAAATGTATATAAAAATATGAGGTCCACAACTCTGAAATTATTTTTCCACTGGGCATCTACAGCAATTTGATTAATTGGTATGTAGAGTAAATTCCTGTATTGGAAATTTAGCTCAATAGATAAGGCGTTGGTTGTTGAAATCTTGAGATCACAGGTTCGACTCTCAACGGTGACAAAGAAATTTTTTCAGTCATTTATACAATGTATATATCTCTCTCATTCTATCTACTATAAAACAAATCTTTCTTCTCTATCATGTGACGAAATGAAGTAAAGTCACCTAAGGAAAGTTTCACTTCAAAATACAAATTGCAAAACAAAAAACATATTTTTTGCATATTTTTTGCACGGCATTCCTACTCTTAAGTGGGAATGCTATCTAAATAATTAGATGATTTTTCTACACTTAGTATAGGGTGTTTTTTTAGGGGTTAGTTTTTCGAATAGAGATAAAACACAAGAAAATCGTTTTAATGTCCATCAATTTGGCTTTATTGGAAGGATAATTTTATGCCATTAATGTTTAAATATGATTTCGGGCATGTGGCCGACGCGGCTGGCTCGAATAAAGCCAATTCTACAGGTCCAATTTTCAACCACTTTTTCGAGCATATGGGGCCGTATGTCGGCAATAACGCCACGAATGTTGGCCTCCAAGTCCCCTAACGTTTCTGGTTTGTTGGCGTAGACGAGCGACTTCACATATCCCCAAAGAAAATAATCCAATGGTGTCAAATCACACGATCTTGGTGGCCAATTGACAGGTCCATTCCGCGAAATTATGCGCTCATCGAATGTTTCCTCCAATAAATCGATTGTGACGTGCGCTGTGTGGCATGTAGCGCCGTCTTGTTGGAACCACAACTCATCCACATTCATGCCATCCAATTCGGGAACAAAATAGTCGGTTATCATGTCTCTATACCGGTCTCCATTAACGGTAACTGACTCTCCAGCATTATTTCGGAAGAAGTATGGCCCAATGACTCCACCAGCCCATAGAGCACACCAAACAGTCAGTTTTTGTGGATGTAATGGCGTCTCAAGGATCTCATGTGGATTCTCTTCACTCCAAATGCGGCAATTTTGCTTGTTGACGTAGCCATTCAACCAAAAATGAGCCTCATCACTGAACAAAATTTTGCGATGAGAATCAGCATCGAGATCAATCTCATTTTCGGCCCATTTGCAAGCGTTGTTCTTTTGTCAACCTGTTCATGATGAAATGGCAAACCAAACTGTACATAAATGACATTAGAGTTGCCAGATTTGACCACAAAATGCCAGTTTTATCTCTATTCGAAAAACAAACCCCTAAAAAAAACACCCTTTATAAAAAAAATTAGCTTATTCTTCTAATAAATTATTTGTCTTATCTATTTTATGGTTGAAGGTACACCTAAATATTTAGGTTCTTTATTTACTCTCGCAGTTAAACTACCCAATATAATTGTAATAATTAACATTAAGAAATTGGTAACGCACCTAATCAAATTCGTTGACTGAAAATCACCGGATTACTTTAGCTGAATTCACTACATTTTTAGGTAAAAGTTCTACTTCTCTGTGCACTACCGTTGGCGACCAAAAAATGTGCTCCATCCTTATCCGATCTCCATATGATCCCAGTTTTAAAATAGAAGATAACGCGAGTATTGATCATCGAATAACAATGCGAACTCCTTCGAAATCCATCAATGAATCAATCAAGGAGAAATTCCATAATGTTGTATTAGCCGATCCATAATTCTTCAAGTCAGCACATTTATCCATCATCTTAGGTGCTGATGTGTATGCAAAGATTATTTTACCGAGGATGACGCCCAGTATAAGTGGACTTCCATTGGCTCAAAACACAGTATTTGGGTGGATTCTGTCGGGATCTTGCGCTCTTTAAATTATGATTTATATTTCTGATTTTTAGTTTAATCTACAATATGCACTTCAACCAACTAACTTGCATATTTAAAATATATATTGAAATTTTGATGAATTTGTAAACTGAATTACCACTTATATATACATTATCTTATCGTTACCTATATCTATGATAAATTATACTTTTGAAATGTTAATTTTAAACTTTGAGCTTAAAAATTTGCATTGTATCCATTGACCTATTTGTATGTTTCATAAACTGAACTATATTTTTATTTTATTTCAAGCAAGCAGTTAACATGAATCTTATTCCTTTGCAGCCATACTGCAAGGTGGGCGGCGATGTTTATGCCAAATTATAACAGTTCGGTACTGACAGGATGGCAACCCTTTTTTCATAATCCAAAAATTATCTTGCAATGAGAGCATTACTTCTTTACAATGCTAATTAGGTCCATTTCTGTTTGGGCTGAGAACGAGTGGATCACTTGGCTTAGCGACACTCAGAGGATTGTGCGATGGTGCTCCAGCGGCGCCTATACTTTTACATCAAGTTCTTAATCTAGTTTATACTTTTAAATGAAATAAATAATTCTTAAGCAAATAAACAAATACCATACATTTCTCTAATACCATACATATAAAGTTTTTGAATCAACAACTCTCTATCAATTGTCTCGAATACTCTTTTAAAGTCCAAGAAAATTGCAATATATTTAGCAATTTTTTCTATTATTTTTTTCGCATTTTTTCAAAGTGTTTATTGGGCGGAACTCCTCACATTTGTTTGTTTTAGCTATTTTCTCTAGTGGTGTTACCATTGAATGCTTCCAATTTTCAGGGAAGACACCAGTTTCGAAAGATTTATTCACAATATATCACAATAATAATATAGCATATTCTTACCGATAGTGTTCCAGTTATCTAATATTATCTTGATTGAGACTTTGTTGAAGTCCGGTTTGTCTTTTGGACACTTACATGTTTTTTTTAGTTCTAATAAAGATATTGCACGAAATTTAAATCTTGGTGTTATCACATGTATTTTGTTTGTATATTGAACGTTTTCTATTGTATCTCTTCCCTGTAGTATCAAAAGTATACAATTGCTACTACATTGCTAGTTACTTCACTAGTGCATACTGTCACTAGTTACTTTTTTGACCCTAGGTAATGCATAAAAGGGTCAGTTCATAATTTTCATGCTCACACTGCTTAGAAAACTGAAAAAAGCAAAGCAGACTTTGCGGCATTTGTATGTTGTTTACATATGTTCAATAATTTTAACTTTTATGCAATTCAGTGCTGTAATTAAATTCAGTGGTATAGGAAGTGCAAGAAAAGAAATTTAAAGTGACGTAAAAGAAGAAAAAAGTATAAATAAAATATAAAATGTTATAAAACAAAAAATACGCGGGGCAATACAGCTGCAGAAAAAACGATTTTCAAAGAAACCAAAGAATCGAACCCAACGTAAAATCCTTATTTTTCCAGTTTATTGTCATATTTATGTAATTCTTTTAGTTTACTAGTGATGTTCCTGAATTTAATTTTTTCTTTAATATTGTTTAATTATTATTATTTGTTTAATTACTATTATTTGTTTAAATTACATATAAAATGTACTGAAGTTCAAGCTATTGTTAATTTATATTTTAATGTTATATATATTATATTAATTATGTATTATAATAAAATATTGTGCTTGCAGCGTTTTAATAAAAAAACAGAAAACGTAAATGGTTGTTTTTTTTTTATAAAAAAAAAATGAACTAGGGAGCTAGCTAGTTATTTTGCACTAGTGATGGAATTAACTCCAAAAGGACTAGCTATGTAGTTGTTTTTTCCACACTAGTGAAGTAGTTGACCCTTAAGCACTAAGGAAGTAGTTAATACTTTAGTACTAGTGAAGTGACTGGAGAATAATAGCATAAAAGGTAGCAATTCACCCCTTCCTATGACATGTCCATATAAAATTCGCCAGTTGAACGCATGAAAAGTAGATGGAAGTGGAACTAGTGGTGGTAGCTTACGCACTAGTTAATTCGCTAGTTCAGCACTAGTTCCTTTTACTGCAGTGTTATTGCTTTAACTAATACTATCGACAAAATATTTTTAAATTGGGTGGCGATTTGATAGTTATTCGTATAGTCCATATCATGGGCGTCCGCAGGAATTTTTCGAGGGGGGCCGCAAAGGTATTTATTGGTGTGCATGTATATGAAAATGAGCCTGGAATGTTACATGTGAAATTTTATTGCCTGAGATTTTCTTTGCAAACTTTGCAAACACTGTTATTATATGAAAATTTATATTTTTTAATTTAACTTCCAGCATAACGAACTTTAGGTTTACAAAATCATATTTACATTTATTAAATGTATTTAAAAATATTTAAAATAATTGTCGTTCGTTTTAATATAAAGATCCGTGCAGACTGAAAAAGATATTTTCAAGGTAATTATTTTATTTTATTATCATTTAAAAAGGCCTTTTTGATTTTTTTCTTTTGTTTGTATGAATGTATGTGTGTGTATATTATATAAAAAGAGTGCATGATTCTCTTGTGTTTGTGTTTTACAAATTTTTTATGTTCGTTTTTCTTGAATGTGTGTAGGTTGTGTATATTGGTATGAATGCTCGTTCAGTTATGAATTAGACATGAATGCTTTATATAATTTTAAAAATTTCTTTGGATTTGCCTTTTTTTCGAATGTGTAACATTCAGTTTATAGAGGGTCGGTAGAATAATTTTAATTTTTAAATCCTTCTGATGAGCGTGGTAAGCGAAAAGAATTCTTAAAGGAAACCCACGTGCCTACACGGCTTTAATCAGGCATTAGGTAATAGGTCGTTTTCCACTTTTTTCATCGGGTTGAATATCTTTTTATATTTTTTCAGCTTCCTTAGTTCCAATTGTTAAGCTTCCACTTAGCAGTGGGAAAATCCTATCCTAACATCCAACATTTTTTTTATTAAACTCTTATTTATTCAAACAATGTTTTTATTTCAAATAGTAAAATATCTGTTTTATTTTCATTTTTGTTCATTATTATTATTTATTATATATTGTTTACTATTTAGGGTATATTAAATGCGTTCGTTTCGCCAGCCTATACTCAATTCATGTCGCTTATTTTAAAATTTGTATGGGATAACTACAACAAAGTCTATAGCTAGTTGAGTATAGAGTAGGTCAATTACACAGTGTGACGAAATCGACCAAAAAAAAAGCACAACCAAACTTTATAAAAATTCTTAAAGAGGGCCTCTCAATGTCGTCACAATTTTTTTTTAATTCGTTTTTAAAGTTGAAGGGACCGATTTTTGTTGCGCCGACGTTCATTGAATTTTTACAGCTATTTGCCTTGTTGGCAATGAAAAACAAATTCAACTTCTTTTCAGTAGAATTTCACGTAGAATAATGCTGTAATAAAATAAATACGACAAAATACAAAATAAAGTGTGTAGCGAAGCAAATTCCTTAATTTTTCTTTAATTTCATAAAAAAAATTAGTGTTTCTATAAATTTAAATGATATAATGCTGCATGAATGACATATTTTTCACAACAATTCATTGCACGTAAAAATACCTTTTCATTGAATACAAAACCATCAATATCGGTTGAGAATTGGCAAAATGGCGGCAGTTTTAATGTTTTTTTTTTTGTCAGAAAACACTGACTCCCATGTATATGTTGCTATCGCACAAAGTGCTGTCATTTTGTCAAATCTTAACCGATTTTGGACATCTTTAGCTCATTGGGAAAAAAATATGATGAGTAACATATATCGAGAGCATTGCAAAATAGATCTTTAAAAAATATATAAGCTACTATGAAACGAATAAACATATTTTTTTATTTTCAATAGAATTTTTATATGAATGAATGTGTACGAGTGCATTAGACTGTAATGGAAAAAAGTAAGCTGCACACTGTCTAATCTGAAACATTTTTTTAAGAAAATTTCGAAAAAAAACAATTGTTTTTTCCCGAACGTTTTAGTCTTTCAAACGTATGTTTCGGTTCTAATGAAGAGCAGTGTGACATAGTTACATTTGACGCTGATATTATCACGCCTGTTGATTTGAATAAGGACATCGATTCTCCTACAGCTGAACTCAATGAAAATGCAGATTGTGTTCACTACGGTCCGGGTAGACCTAGAATTATACGTACTGGAAACCCTGGACGCCCTCGCAAAGAAAGAAATGTGCTCAACCTTATCGATAGAGTTAATATTAAAATACCACAATGTGTTGAAGAGGCTTTATGTGGTGATTTTTCTGAACAGTGGAAGGACTCAATGAAGAAAGAGTTCGATATGTTGGTTAAAAACCGTACCTGGTCGCTTGTGGAGTTGCCAGCCGGAGAAAAGGCCATCAGCTGTAAGTGGGTCTACAGCATAAAACACAATTCAGACGGCAGTATCCAACGTTTCAAGTCTAGATTAGTAGCGAAAGGTTGCAGTCAGCGTTTTGGTATAAATTTTACCGAAACATTTTCACCAGTAGTACGATATGCAACAATTCGTATGCTGCTTGCATTGGCGTGCGAGCATCACCTATATTTACATCAAATGGATGTATCTTCAGCCTACTTAAACAGCGATCTACACGACATTGTTTTTATGACACAGCCAGAGGGTTTTGTGAGCGATGAATTTCCAAAACGTGTTTTGAAGCTGGAAAAAGCGCTGTATGGTTTGAAGCAGAGTGGTCGCGAGTGGAATACGAAAATTGACGCAGTATTAAAAAAGCTGGAGTTCTCACCTTGCATCAGTGAAACCTGTGTATATACGAAAAATAAAGATGGTAATTTTAATATAATCGCCGTTTATGTTGACGATCTCATTATAGGTTGCTCTAAATTGGTTGACATGACGACGATTAAGTCCCAAATAGCTGACGAGTTCGATGTAGTAGACGGTGGCCAGCTTAAGTATTTCCTTGGCATGGAAATAGATCGTGAGGACGAAACGGGCGCTATTTCTGTGTGTCAGCGAAAATATATTTTCGACCTTCTCTCACAATATGGTATGGAGAACTGTAAACCTGTGGTAACGCCGTTAGCCGTAGGATTCCAAGTCATGTGTGCAGACGACAGTTGCAGAAGGGTTAACGAAACTGAGTATCAATCATTGATTGGGGCATTAATGTATTTGGCTATTTCGACGCGGCCTGACATCTTACATTCGGTCTACAAATTATCTCAACGTAACACCGATCCTCATCTCGAGCATCAAGCGGGTGCAAAACATATCCTTAGGTACTTAAAGGGATCGGCCGATTTGAAGATACACTACCGCAAGACTGGGCGGCCTATAGAATGTTTCGTCGATGCTGACTGGGGTGGAGATGCCAGTGACAGAAAATCGTTCACGGGATGTGCTTTTATTGCAGCAGGTAGCGTATTATCATGGGAATCAAAAAAGCAAAGCATCGTTGCACTTAGCAGCACGGAAGCCGAGTACGTCGAACTTTCTGCTGCTGCAAAAGAAGCAGTTTACATAAAGAAGCTGCTTAATGACATGGGTTTTAACATCAAGGCACCTATGGTCCTCAACAGCGATAATCAGAGCGCTCAGCACTTGGTTAAAAATCCTATTTACCATGCAAGGAGCAAACATATTGTTGAAGATATGTTTTTAGATATTCTAACGAAAAATTTACCAAAAATCAAGCATGGTAAATTCACAAATGAAATGGGATTATATTAATATTTTTAGTATTCTTATCAAATATATGTGTTGAGAAGGAGTGTTGAAGATAAATTTCCATTAGCAACACTTTATATTTGCCACTATTATATTCTTATGTGCTTTGCCACTACTGTTTTACTTATTCTATTGTTTGTTCTTTATTTCTTTTTCTTACAAATCCTTCTCATTGTTTCACCATCAAGCTGTTGATAATTCAATATATTTTTTAAAAAATAATGCATTACAAACTAAAAATCATGTTTAACATACATTATATACGCCAGCCGCTTGTAAATGCCGTTTTAACAAAAGAAAGCAAAAAGAAATGACCAATGAAAGCATATGCTTAAACGAGCTCAAATAAAGCAAAATTAAATAGAAGCCAGCGATAAGAAATGTTAAAAACGTTAGTGAAATGTAAAAACGTAAAATTTTACTATTTTCAATTGTGGATTAATATATTTCTCAACTATTCGAGCAATCGAATAACACTGTGGAACAAATTCAGGTTAGCAAAAGTAAGGTCGATTCTGAGAGTGAGGGGTCAAAATAGAGCCTAAATTAGAAGACCCGTATCGCGGCGTTTGTTTATGTTAGTTCGAATTTTTTTTTAATCGACCTTCGAACTTTGCAGTCAAATGCCGATTTTCCGCATATTGTTTATATGGTTTTTTTGCTATAACTCGTCGACTAATTGATATTTTTTTGATCTTTAAAAGCCAAATTATTGCTAGAGACCTGTGCAACAATTCAAATTTTTTAAATAATTAATTTAGAAAATTTTTTGGTGCTTATGAAGCAAAATGTTGGAAAAATTATTTTTTTTTTCATGCTTTTTGAAAATATTTTCCACAAAACTAAGTCTTTTTTGCTTCCTCACGGGTCGTTTGAACCTAACCTAACCCGAAAGTCCTTGCACTTCAGATTTTTGTTGGCAGAACTGGTCTCCGAGGTATGAATTTATGGAAAAATACTTTTCCCAAATCGAACAACGAGCTATTTCAGTTTATTCGCCATTTGAAAAATGTAATGTTTGGTTCAAATTTGTTATTTTTTACAGTGTAGGAAAATGATGTGTGTGTGCGCGTGTACGGGTCTCCGTTCTGCCCATATGAGTATACGGACACCCTGAAACACACACAAGCCCATAAAAATGCTCCTGCACATACACACACACATACAGGCACAGAACAATCCCAACAAGAGCGCTCTCCACAGCACGGCCACATACAATACATTGTTAGTTTACAACTAACTGTGTGACTGTAAACACGTCGATTAATCTTGGTCAAACCAGGTATATTCAACAAGGTAGTTGAAATTCTCTCTTGTGGTGGGTACAGCACCTGTCAAAATCGGCCGCTTACGAATAAAAGCACAGTTTTCTATTCGCTGTTTTTTTTTTTCTTTTTTTATATTCTTCTTGTGTTTGACAGCTGCTGTACCCACCTCTCCGACACGAGTCTACCTTGTTAAATATGACTTGGGTCAAACAATAGTATGGTACGAGCTACGATATTTCGAAATGTCTTCTTCAATCTCAAAAACTTCTCACCGCACTCATGCACTTTCACATGAATAAATGCGAAGCAAAGTGTGTTTCTTGTGCTTGAAGAAGAATACAACGATGTCCAACGTGTCAAGTTCATTGAGATCGTATTTGGAAAAATTACTTCAGATTAATCTCGACAATTTGCTGAGTGATGAAAGATTACCGAAAGTTGTCTGCACTGCTTGCAATAGAAATATATACCGAGATTTATCGGAGAGAGACTCCGGAAGCGCAAATCTTCAAACCCTTCGATTACCAGATTTTTCCAAGTTTCAAAAGCCATTTTTATGTACAAGATCTCAGGCTGGGAAGTGCTGTGAGTGTTATTTGTGACTCGACCTGTTCAATCGTCTGCTCCAAAATGTGTGAAACGGTGTTCAAAATGATAGTGAAATAAGATAGTGAACCATATGCTGGGCGAATTCCAGGAAGAAATAAATAAGTGGACTAATCTCTGTAATGTGCAACACGAAATAACCCATGGAGGTCAAAGGACCAAGATTAATCGACGTGTTTACAGTCATACAGTTAGTTGTAAACTAACAATGTATTGTATATGGCCGTGCTGTGGAGCGCGCTCTTGTTGGGATTGTTCTGTGCCTGTATGTGTGTGTGTATGTGTGGGAGTATTTTTATGGGCGTGTGTGTGTTTCAGGGTGTCCGTATACTTATATGGGCAGAACGAAGACCCGTGCACGCACATACACACATACTTTTCCTACACTGTAAAAAAAAAACAAATTTGAAGCAAACATTACATTTTTCAAATGGCGCATAAACTGAAATAGCTCGTTGTTCGATTTGGGAAAAGTATTTTTCCATAAATTCATACCTCGGAGACCAGTTCTGCCAAAAAAAATCTGAAGTGCAAGGACTTTCGGGTTAGGTTAGGTTCAAACGACCCGTGTCCTGTTTGATCTATAATATGCTTCTCAGTTTCTTCAATTTCAATTCTTCTCAGAATCGACCTAACTTTTGCTAACCTGAATTTGTTCCACAGTGTAATTCGAGTCAAAAAACCCGGTTTTCGAATTGTTCGAAAATTGCGATTTTAATAAATCGACCTAACTTTTGCTAACCTGAATTTGTTCCACAGTGTAATTCGAGTCAAAAAACCCGGTTTTCAAATTGTTCGAAAATTGCGATTTAAAAAAAAAACCGGAAAAAGGGGATCAGCTGCGGCGGGAGTTGATTCGATCCGCATTCCCCTTACTTTCCCATTGTTGAATCCGTGCGAATGAACTGCAATACCGATCCGCACTCGTTATTCCTAAAACTATTTACTCGTAACTTAAAACAGCAGTTCAGCTGCCAAAACAAAATAAAATAGGGAGTGAAGTGCGAATAAAAAATATAAAAAGTCGTTTTAATAAACAAAAAGACAATTAAAAGTAAACTTAAAAGAAATCTATTGCTTAAAGAACATGAGTGCAACATTGTCCCTTCATAATGGAGCTGTCAGGACACATCGCAGTAGCTCTTATTGGTGATGATGTTTTTTAAGTGTTACGTGGGTCAGAAATCATCTGGCTCTAAACCAAGACGTTACAGCTGTAGCTCTGCGGCTTCTGGTACAGATGCCGATGGTATTTCTGACTTTTTTAGAGCGGCATTAATTTTCTTACCACGGCTTAGTACGCTGCAAAAAATGTTTGCATTTGCTCTGATAAATTAAAAAATAAATTGGAATATAAAAAAATTAAAATTTGTCTTGAACCCAGAAAACATTTTTGAAAAATTTTTTTACGTTGAATTCGAGTTTAATGACCTCAAATTACACTGAAATCATGTATCGCATTCTTTGTTTTGAATATTTTTCTTTAAATCCGCACTGATCCGCACCAAATTGATTGCGGATGAAAAGTGAACAAATTTGTATGAAGTGCGGATCTGTTGCGTTTTCAACAATCGCTCCAAATCCGCAAACTTTACTATCGATCCGCATTGAACTTACTCGCCGGTTTCTACAATAGCTAAATCAACGAGATCGAATCATTTTCCCGCCGCAACTGATCCGCCGGATTCCACAATCAGCATGATTATTAACTATCTCAATGCTAGAAATAGTATCTTTCTGCATAAAATAATAATTTTTAAAATGCCTCCTTGTTTTTTTAAAAAATTCAATTCGGTCACTCAACGAGGAGATACATGCTGACTCCAGCAAGTTTTAACTCCCTCAATTCGACAAGATTATTTTTTATTAATGCCACTCGCCTGTGGAAATAACAAGATTTAGACGTGCCGTATTTCAACACTTTGCTTCTATTTAAATGTTTCTAGTCAGGTTTCTTTCAGAATCTACACTTATCTTCTTCTTCTTCATATCTCTTCTTGACACTTCTGTCATACTCTTTTTCGGTTTCTTCTATTTCTGCTTAATATTAAGATTAATTTTATTATAAGTATAATGGTTTAAATTAAGTTTCTTTACTTTGTATAATTTTTATAATCCTGAAGATTTTATCCGAATCTTGTACATTAAAAGAACTAAGTTTTTATCGTACTATAAATATATAAATTGAAATTGAAATAGGGCGTATCGAATTACAATTTTTTTTTCGATTTTCATATTATAAGGGATATCAAAAGTTGCTTTGTTATCAAGATCTAAAAAAAAATTTTAAGGAAAAAAGGATGTTTTCCTCTCCCGCAAGGATAATATTGTTTTTTGAAAAAAACAGTAAAAAAAGTCGACCACGATTTTTTTCTATTTTGATATTGAAAAATAAAAGTTCTTCCTAGCACGAAATTTAACAATTTTGTCCAAAAACTTGTAAAAAGCTATTTTCGACTGGGCCGAAGTTAAAATACCCCCACAGCCGAAACAAAGTTATTTAGTCTTAAGCATTCAATAAAATGTTTTGTATGAGAGGTAGGCTTGGTTTTCCCCCGATTTTGTTGAATTTCATACTCAGAGTGCACATTAAATATTAAGGCTTATTTGAAAAATTTCAAGTCCATATCGATGATTCCATATCAATTCGACTATTTTTGAGTAAAATCCGACCTTTGTGATTCAGATTTTTTTAAACTTTGTAGGTTAGTAGTGCTCGCCAAAATAACTTAAACTGTATTTTTTGTTTTTGCGAAAACAATTTCTTTTTAACTGACTTCTTTAAGTCATACATTGTAAAAAATTTGAAAATAACTTAAAAAATACAATAAGTGCATGTATTCAAACAGCTGTAACTTCGAAACCTTAAGACGTACAGAAAAAAATCGGAGATATATCTTTACATTCGGAGCCACACTGGTGCTTTTCATCGCCCCATGCCTTAAAAAACCCTATTTTTGTAGTAATTTAAAACTTGAACATCTTTTACTTTTTGATTTTATTTATTTTTCAGCACGACCTGTTTCTTCCGTGGCTCTACTACCACCACTCGCCAAAACCAGCGCGTCGCTAGGCTCACATATTTCCTTATGATATAATATAAATATATATGTACATACATGCTTATGATGATAGGACAGAGAGCGAGAGTGACCACACTCATATACTTAGATGCTAAAACTACATACATACAAATAATACCGAACGAGAGTCAATAGTCAAACTGCTTGGCACTTTGACAGAAGCCAAACTACTGGGTGGCTACCACATAATGCCACAAACTCGGTCATCCTGACTTCAGAGATCATCCTGATCTCTCGGTCTTCCTTTGAACCAGGGCCGGATGTTCCCCACTGCCCAAACTCCGATATACGGATTGCGTGAAAGCTGAAAACCTTCCACATCACCTAGAAGATATCTGTCATTACGCAAAACTTTAATAACTTTGTAAGGCCCTTTAAACTTTGGAATCAACTTCTTTGACGTTCCAGGATGTGAGTCGAAATTTTTTACTACAACGTAATCGCCTTCTGCGTAATTTGTTGGTTTTTTGTGTTTTTTATCAAAATATTTTTTATTATAGTTTTGTGTCTTTTCTTGGCTTACGGCAGCCTTTTCCCAAATAATTTCGCGTTCCTTTGCAACATTTCCGTTTTCATACAAATTTTCTTTTAAAACATCAATTACTTTTCCTCTCTGTTCAACACCAAATAACATTAAACTTGGACTTGTTTTGACTGACCTGTGTAAAGTATTGTTTAAAGCATATTCAACAGTATCTAACACGGAATCCCAGTATATTTTTTCTTCGGGTTTGACTAGTTTTGCGATCATAGGCCCTATCGACTTATTGAGTCTTTCTACCTGCCCATTTGCTTGTGGAGAACCAGTGGCGATTTTTAAGTGGCAGACATTGTTTGCCTTTACAAATTCCTCAAAATCCGCGGACGTAAAACAGCTTCCTCTATCCGAAATTAAACATCTCGGACGACTGTACGCTCGAAAAAAATCTGTTAAGGCCTGAATCACTTCTTTTGTACTGGTCGTTTTTGTTGGGTAAAGCCTTACAAACTTTGTAAACGCATCTACAATAACAAGTATATGCTTCTTTGCTGACCTTGAATGGTCAACAGGGCCATAATGATCGACATGTATAGTATCAAAAGGTGTTTTCCCTTTTGGTATATTGTGCAAAAATCCCTCCTCGCGGCCATGACTACCAGAGAACACTATACATTTTAAACAGTTTTTAATATGGTCCCCTGTTTTTGCTCTCATCTTAGGAAACCAGTAACTTTTGCCTATTAAATCACAAACCTTATCTATTCCTACGTGGCCGACCTCATTGTGGTATTTATATAGGACATGACTCTCCATATCTTCGGGTACATAGAACCTTGACATACCTTCTCCACCTTTTCGATACAAAACCCCATTGCGCATTTCATAAAATGGACTTTCTGTTTTTTCTAACTGATCGCGAATTTCACATATTTTCTTATCTCTACCTTGGCATATGACTAAGTTTTCTTCGAACGTATTCGGTTCAATGACCAATACAGTAGTCGACCGACTTAATGCATCAACATGTTGCATGCGAGTGCCTTCTCGATGTTCTACTGTGTAATCGTAGTTCAACAGTTCTAAAGCCCATCTGGCAATTCTTGGGTTCATATCTTTCTTATTTAATGTCAAAGTTAAAGAATTGCAATCAGTTACTATTTTGAACTTCTTGCCTTGCAAGTACACACGAAACCGCTTTAAAGCATAAATAATGGCTAAAGTTTCTAGCTCGAAGCTATGATACTTAGACTCAGTTTCGGTGGTGCGTTTCGAAAAATAGAACACGGGGTGCATAAGGCCGTCTTTTTTCTTTTGCAGTAAAATTGCCCCAAAACCCACGGAACTTGCATCGCAGTGCAACTCTGTTTCATCATTAAAGTCGTAAAGTGCCAGTATTGGAGTTTCAATCAACTTTTCTTTGAGTGTCTCATATGCTTTTAAGTGTTCAGGACCGAACTGAAAAACTTGATCTTTCCTTGTCAGGTCATGTAATGGTTTTGCAATCAGGGAAAAGTTTTTTATAAATCTTCTAAAATAGGAGCACATGCCCAAGAAACTCTGAACTGACCGAACAGTCTTAGGTATAGGAAAATCTTTAATGGCTTCGACACCTTTGCTGTCAGCTTTTATCCCTTCGCCCGAAACGTTATATCCCAAATACTTCACTGCCGATTGCAAAAACTCACACTTATCTAATCTCAACTCTAACTTGTTCTCAACTAGTCTTTTAAAAACCTCACCTAATATCTGAAAATGTTCATCGTATCCTACTGTTGCGATCATTATATCGTCAAGATAAACAATCAGTTTTTCTTCTCTAATCATATCTGAAAATATTTTGTTAATGAACTTCTGGAACACTGAAGGCGCATTCTTCAAACCGAAAGGCATTCTTGTGAACTCAAACTGACCTAACGGCGTGACGAACGACGTATATTTTACAGACTTCGAATCCATATAGACATGGAAAAATCCATTTTTTAAATCTAATTTAGTAAACAAACGTTTATTAGCAAGCCTGTCCAACAGATCATCTATTAGAGGGATTGGATAGCTGTCTCTGCTCGTGGCTTTATTAAGGGTACGAAAATCGATACATAGTCGTAAATCACCGGTTTTCTTTTTTACCAACACTATGGGCGAAACGTACTCCGACTCACTCACTCTAATATATCCCTTATCTAAATAATCGTCCAAAATTTTCTGTAACTCGTGTTTTTCTGCATACGACAGGCGCCTCGGAGAACAGTGGAAGGGTTTCTGATCATTTAAATTTAGCTTCATCTCATATTTCAACTTTGGTTCTTTAGGGCGTTCCGCTTCTAAGTATTGAACACGAAGTATATTCAAAAATGCATTTTTAATTTCAAACCCCACATCCGGCCCTAGTTCAACATTCAACTCATCGGTGGAATAACCGCAGTCAAGCGACATGAGTGCGTTTTCGAAACTATCAACACATTCGGTAAAACTACTTTCTTCAATTTCATTTATTTCTTCTGTACTCTTTACCTTATCTTTGTATTCAACTGTGCTTTGACTCTCATTTGGTTTACATCTATCATTTTTATTTGGTTCACATTTATCATTTTCATTTTTGACAACCGCTTCATCTTTTAAACTAGAAACAAATTTAAATTTACATAATTCCAAAAAATCCCTGCCTAGAATGGCATCAAAAGCTGTTGTTTCATTCTTAACAATTCTCATTTTTATTTTTATTTCATTTTTATTAAACATTAAACATAAAATAATTTCGCCGACAACTTCTAAGCGACTTTTATTTAAACCAAAAAATATTTCATTATCTGCTTTACTAAGTTTTACGCCATCCGGCAAGCAGCACAGCCGAACGAAACTTATTGGACTTCCTGAGTCCATTAAACATCCTAAACCAAAATATAATTTAGGGTCACTCTCAATAAAAAATTTAAAATACCTTACATAGTTATTTTCGACCATCATAACGACGTTCTTTCGCTTTGAGCACGCAGCCGCATGGTGGGAACGATCACCGCAAACAAAGCAAGCTCCAACTTCCCTCTTTGACTTTCTGCATTCAGCCGCATAATGTCCCAAAGCATTACAATTGTAGCATCTTATGTTGAATTTCGTTGCAGACTGTGACTGGGTGGCACCTGTGTCCGCTGCTAGTTTGGGTACCACTGGCCTCAGAGAATTGGTCTGGCGCCGAAGTTGAATATTTAAAAATGCCTGTAAGAGCTGAGTCTTTGTCTCGTAGCATTGCATATATGCCTGCGTTTTGAGTTGCTCATCCGGGATGCCGTCAATCAAATAATCGATGACTTCGCTTTCGCTGATGTTTAACTTGTTGGCACCGACGAGTTTATCATGGTAATAATCAGCAAAACTCTCGCCGTGTTTCCAACCTCGTAATTCAAACTTGCGGCGCAACAACAGCTTGCTCTCTCTGGTTGAAAACAACCCTTTCAACTGACGCGTCAGCTCTTCAAATGTCTCAGTTGCGAAATTTGGCCTGGAATGTAGCCACGCAAGCGCTCTCCCTTTCAACTTACTGAACAATAAAGTGCGCAGCACGTTCTCGTCGACCACATATGCAGCTCTCAAGCTCATCATCTGCGAAAACCAAACGTCGAAATCGTTGTTTCCATCGAACTCTGGCATGAGGTCTCTGAGCACGTTAAACGAAGTGGGTGACGTCACGCCGCTTGCCTCGCCGGTCGTTGACGGTGAAGTACCAACTGTAGTTATATTCTGCTCTCTTTGCAGTAACATATTTTCACGTCGCAGTAGCTCAATTTCGCGACGCTGTACCTCCAACTCTCGTCGCAAGAGTTCCGTTTCATCTGCTACGTTCTCCCTTGCGTACTGACTTTTTTCTGGCTCGTTCAATGCATCGTCTCGTGGACACTCACCCCTCTCCGCAGCCGACAGCTCGTTCAAACGTACGGCCAGCGCAGCTTTGTTGCCGCTGGTTGATAGGCCAAGATGCTGTAACCACGCGCGCAATTGTGCAGCAGAATATTCAGCTGCGTCGATGGAATTTTCCATGTTGTACAGTTTCACTTCTATGTTTTAATTTTGGTCTTTCTTTTGTTTTAAGAAAAATTTTCTTTCTTTTTCCGCACTTTTGTTCTATCTTTTCTTTTATAATTGTTTAAAAATTTTCTTTCTTTTTCCACACTTTTGTTCTATCTTTTCTTTTATAATTGTTTAAAAATGTTCTTTCTTTTTCCACACCTTTGCTCTATCTTTTCTTTTATAATTGTTTCAATATTTTCTTTCTTTTTTCTATCACTCTTTCATCTATCATTTGGTTTTTAAATTGTTATTTTTCACACTTCGGTCTGTCTCTTTGTTTTTGAATTCACTATCCCACTTCTGATGTAGTAATTTAAAACTTGAACATCTTTTACTTTTTGATTTTATTTATTTTTCAGCACGACCTGTTTCTTCCGTGGCTCTACTACCACCACTCGCCAAAACCAGCGCGTCGCTAGGCTCACATATTTCCTTATGATATAATATAAATATATATGTACATACATGCTTATGATGATAGGACAGAGAGCGAGAGTGACCACACTCATATACTTAGATGCTAAAACTACATACATACAAATAATACCGAACGAGAGTCAATAGTCAAACTGCTTGGCACTTTGACAGAAGCCAAACTACTGGGTGGCTACCACATAATGCCACATTTTTTAAATCAAAAACTTTGTATGCATACTCTTTACGCCACCTGGGTGTTCACAACTTTACTAGCTTTACTCTCAAGCAATTTAGAAGATCAGGCATGCGTTAGTGTGTCGTTGGCATTCGTTTACAATCGACTGGTGCTCTCATAAACCCCACGTGTGGTTTAGTGTATATTTTTAGAAATAACTGAAATATTTCATTTTATTGAATTTTATTGTTTTAAGGTATGTATGAATATGAATTGATAAATTAAAATAAAAAAAAATGTATTTTTGTGTAAAAATTTATAAGTTTAACTGAACTATTGAATTTGAATTTGACTGAATTTGACTGAGTTTGAATATTTTATGACTTTTTTCTCTAAATATATTATAAAATTACTTAAAAAAAATATTTTCAGGTCTTGAAATCAACACTGAACGTGTTTATTTGAATAATATTGTAAAAAATCTCTTTTTCGTTTTTTGAAAGTGGGCAGAATAAATATGTTTTTTGTAACTAACGCTACGACTAATATTTTGTCTTTGTAGCAACGTTTTTGATGCCTTCAAACATAAACTTTTAGGTCTTCAATTAAAAACTGTAAAGTTGTGAAATTTTTAATAAAAGAGCTAATTTTTCACGTTTTTTTAACTTGGCCGCGTTTCTAAAGTCAGCCAATTTTAAAATATTAGAAAATAACTATACAAAATGTTGAACAAGACCAAAAATAGTAACCATGTAAAGTTTTAAGCTTATATATCCAAAGTTCGGGATTTTACAACGATTTTTTGACGTGGGGCGATGACATACCTCCATGTGGCTCTATGTTACTGGAGTGAGGGTGTGGTTCGAAGGGTTAAATACCTTGAATGGATCGTTCTTGTGGTGCACTTGTTTTGGACTCTTTTTATGAAATTTTTTTTAATTTTTTAGCCTGAAGTTTTGTGTCACATTTTTCAGGCTGATCGCAGTAAATTTTTCATCTTTTCAACATAGTGCCGTTATAATACATCAATTCTTAAGGCTTATACAAAATTTTTGCTTGGTATTCCAACTTTTGCTATTTTTAACGAATTTTTAAAAAAATGCCTACAAAAGATTTCTTACTTTTTTATCGAAAATTTCATATATCTATATATATAAAATTCTTCTATACATGGCTATGTCACTGAACTCCTCCTAAACAGATGGACCGATTTTGATGAAATTTGGTGTGTGTGTGCGTCTGGGTCTGTAGATTGTTTAGTTCTAAGTTCGCTCCAGTAGGTGGCTTAGTTGGAGATTCACTGGATCTGCAGCACAACTTTATTTCGTAGAATCATGTCAATTTCTCAATTCGTTTCTAAGTTATACTCTCAAATACCCCTTTATACACTGCCACAGCAATAATAGCTCCACCTACCGGGTCAAAATTTAAACCTAAACCATATACAGATCCAGCCGCATTCACACACCAAATATCATCAAAATCAGTATAGCCATTTAGGAGGAGTTCAGTGACAAAGCCATGTACAAAAGAGTTTTATATGAAATTTGGTAAAAAGTAAGAAATCTTTTGCAGGCATATATTTAAAAATTCGTTAAAAATAGCAATAGTTGGAATCCTAAGCTAAACTTTTCTACAAACCTTAAGAGTTGATGTATTATAACAACACTATGTTGAAAACGTGAAAAATTTACTGCGATCAGCCTGAAAAATGTAACACAAAACTTCAGGCTAAAAAAATTAAAAAAAATTCATAAAAAGAGTCCAAAAAGAGTATATCACAAAAAAGACGCATTCAAGATCTTTAAGATATATCTCGGATTTTTTTCTGTACGACTTTTATGGTTTTGAAGTGACAGCTGTTTGAATACATGCACTAATTGTATTTTTTAAGATATTTTACAATTTTTTACAGTGTATATCTTTTAGAAAGAAATAAAAATTAAAAAAACAAAGTATGCAGATATAATACGTTTCAGGAGAACTATCAACCCAGAGAGTTTAAAAATTTTCAAAAATAGTGATGTTATAAACGTGGGCGTTTTGACATGGAATATATTAATTTTTGTGGAATTAAAAGATATTTTACCTTTCTGATAAAGTCATTTTGTATGGGAGGTTGGCGTGGTTTTCATCCGATTTGGCTCATTTTTGAACTTGATCTTTTTTTTTATATACAAGCTTAAATATTGAATTTTGTGATGAAAGCTTGAAAATATCGGCTGTAATCGTGATCACAGACAGACAGACAGGCAGACGGACAGATGGACATGGATAAATCGACTCGGGTTATGATGCTGATCAAGAATATATACACTTTTCTATACCTACCACGCCTCCTTATGTGCGTTACAAGCGAAATGACAAAATTAATATACTCCTTTTACGTTTCTTAAACGTGCGGGTATAAATATCAAAGTAAACTAGTGAGAAATGATCTTCGATTGGCCAAAATTAAAATACCCACAAGGCCGAACCAAAATATATTCAAAGTTTTAAGCAGTCAATAAAATGTTTATTTGTAAAAACATTTTCTTCATAGTTTTAACATAAAATATTCGCTTTTGTTTTTTAATAAAGTCACTTTGTATGGGAGGTGGGTGTGGTTTTCATCTGATTTGGTTGAATTTTATACTCAGAGTGTATATAATATAGCAAAGCTCCATATGCTTGCAATTTCAAGCCCATATATTAATTTTTGTATAATTCTAAGAGATTTTAGCGTTTTGATAAAGTCACTTTGTATGGGAGGTAGGCGTGGTTTTTATCCGGTTTGGCTCATTTTCGAACTTGACCTTTATTTTAAGATAAAAGCTTAAATATCGAATTTCGTGATGATTACATAATTTTTTTACAAAAATCAAAGCATTTTAAGAGCGTTATTTTAACTTCTTCTAAAAAAATAAAAAATAAATTTATAACATTGAAATAGCTTGTTATTTCCCCTTCTGTGACCCAAAGTATCATATATGATACCACCGAAAATCCCGAAGAAGAAACTTATTTCAAATTTAATCGATAAATTTACATTATTGTAACATCAAATCACTCAGTCATTCGAAAAAAATGCTTGAATTCAAAAATTTATCTGGGCCCTATTGTTGGTGCAATTATAACTTATAATTTATCACTTAGCATATTATCAATAAGTATTTTGCTGCTAAGTGTAAGTGATAATACCCAGCAGTTATTTTGGAGTCAATTGAAAAAGTGTCCTAGTTCATTTCTAGCGCAGTTCGCAGTAGCTCTGAAAAAGTACAAAAGGCGTTCAGTGTAGAACAGTTATCTTTGCTTTTGTTTTCAAAAGTATTGCTGACAAAAAAAAAACGCGTTCTGGCTACTTTTTAAAATTTGCTGCGCACAAGAAAAAATAATAAAAACAAAATGTTTATAGACAAAATGTTTTCTGGATTGTGGATGGAAAATATGGTAAAAATGAGATCTTTAGGACCTTTCCATTGCACTAAATTCTTACACTTTTGATATGTTCACTTTAAAACTAGTTAAAAAATAACCAGTTACAGGCTACTGCGAAAGCAACCAGTTTAAAAATGTTCCTAATGCAACTAGTTCAAATATAGGGAAAAAGGAGTGTTTCTGGGGACAATTGTCTTTTCCTATGACATCAACCCGCAAAATGCGTCACTTCGTTCAATGTTAAAGGGTATTGTAGTGTAACTAGTACTGATCCTTTTTGGAACTAGTTTAGAACTATTTCAAATTTGGTCCACTTTTCTGCTGGGTAGTTACAATAAGCTAAAAAAATTCACCCACTTATTAATTATCAATTTATCAGTTATTTGCTAAATGATAATGCTAAGTTTTTTCCTTTGCTTGGGAAACACTTAGCATTATCATTTAGCAAATAACTGATAAATTGATAATTAATAAGTGGGTGAATTTTTTTAGCTTATTGTAACTACCCAGCAGAAAAGTGGACCAAATTTGAAATAGTTCTAAACTAGTTCCAAAAAGGATCAGTACTAGTTACACTACAATACCCTTTAACATTGAACGAAGTGACGCATTTTGCGGGTTGATGTCATAGGAAAAGACAATTGTCCCCAGAAACACTCCTTTTTCCCTATATTTGAACTAGTTGCATTAGGAACATTTTTAAACTGGTTGCTTTCGCAGTAGCCTGTAACTGGTTATTTTTTAACTAGTTTTAAAGTGAACATATCAAAAGTGTAAGAATTTAGTGCAATGGAAAGGTCCTAAAGATCTCATTTTTACCATATTTTCCATCCACAATCCAGAAAACATTTTGTCTATAAACATTTTGTTTTTATTATTTTTTCTTGTGCGCAGCAAATTTTAAAAAGTAGCCAGAACGCGTTTTTTTTTGTCAGCAATATTTTTGAAAACAAAAGCAAAGATAACTGTTCTACACTGAACGCCTTTTGTACTTTTTCAGAGCTACTGCGAACTGCGCTAGAAATGAACTAGGACACTTTTTCAATTGACTCCAAAATAACTGCTGGGTATTATCACTTACACTTAGCAGCAAAATACTTATTGATAATATGCTAAGTGATAAATTATAAGTTATAATTGCACCAACAATAGGGCCCAGATAAATTTTTGAATTCAAGCATTTTTTTCGAATGACTGAGTGATTTGATGTTACAATAATGTAAATTTATCGATTAAATTTGAAATAAGTTTCTTCTTCGGGATTTTCGGTGGTATCATATATGATACTTTGGGTCACAGAAGGGGAAATAACAAGCTATTTCAATGTTATAAATTTATTTTTTATTTTTTTAGAAGAAGTTAAAATAACGCTCTTAAAATGCTTTGATTTTTGTAAAAAAATTATGTAATCATCACGAAATTCGATATTTAAGCTTTTATCTTAAAATAAAGGTCAAGTTCGAAAATGAGCCAAACCGGATAAAAACCACGCCTACCTCCCATACAAAGTGACTTTATCAAAACGCTAAAATCTCTTAGAATTATACAAAAATTAATATATGGGCTTGAAATTGCAAGCATATGGAGCTTTGCTATATTATATACACTCTGAGTATAAAATTCAACCAAATCAGATGAAAACCACACCCACCTCCCATACAAAGTGACTTTATTAAAAAACAAAAGCGAATATTTTATGTTAAAACTATGAAGAAAATGTTTTTACAAATAAACATTTTATTGACTGCTTAAAACTTTGAATATATTTTGGTTCGGCCTTGTGGGTATTTTAATTTTGGCCAATCGAAGATCATTTCTCACTAGTTTACTTTGATATTTATACCCGCACGTTTAAGAAACGTAAAAGGAGTATATTAATTTTGTCATTTCGCTTGTAACGCACATAAGGAGGCGTGGTAGGTATAGAAAAGTGTATATATTCTTGATCAGCATCATAACCCGAGTCGATTTATCCATGTCCATCTGTCCGTCTGCCTGTCTGTCTGTCTGTGATCACGATTACAGCCGATATTTTCAAGCTTTCATCACAAAATTCAATATTTAAGCTTGTATATAAAAAAAAAGATCAAGTTCAAAAATGAGCCAAATCGGATGAAAACCACGCCAACCTCCCATACAAAATGACTTTATCAGAAAGGTAAAATATCTTTTAATTCCACAAAAATTAATATATTCCATGTCAAAACGCCCACGTTTATAACATCACTATTTTTGAAAATTTTTAAACTCTCTGGGTTGATAGTTCTCCTGAAACGTATTATATCTGCATACTTTGTTTTTTTAATTTTTATTTCTTTCTAAAAGATATACACTGTAAAAAATTGTAAAATATCTTAAAAAATACAATTAGTGCATGTATTCAAACAGCTGTCACTTCAAAACCATAAAAGTCGTACAGAAAAAAATCCGAGATATATCTTAAAGATCTTGAATGCGTCTTTTTTGTGATATACTCTTTTTGGACTCTTTTTATGAATTTTTTTTAATTTTTTTAGCCTGAAGTTTTGTGTTACATTTTTCAGGCTGATCGCAGTAAATTTTTCACGTTTTCAACATAGTGTTGTTATAATACATCAACTCTTAAGGTTTGTAGAAAAGTTTAGCTTAGGATTCCAACTATTGCTATTTTTAACGAATTTTTAAATATATGCCTGCAAAAGATTTCTTACTTTTTACCAAATTTCATATAAAACTCTTTTGTACATGGCTTTGTCACTGAACTCCTCCTAAATGGCTATACTGATTTTGATGATATTTGGTGTGTGAATGCGGCTGGATCTGTATATGGTTTAGGTTTAAATTTTGACCCGGTAGGTGGAGCTATTATTGCTGTGGCAGTGTATAAAGGGGTATTTGAGAGTATAACTTAGAAACGAATTGAGAAATTGACATGATTCTACGAAATAAAGTTGTGCTGCAGATCCAGTGAATCTCCAACTAAGCCACCTACTGGAGCGAACTTAGAACTAAACAATCTACAGACCCAGACGCACACACACACCAAATTTCATCAAAATCGGTCCATCTGTTTAGGAGGAGTTCAGTGACATAGCCATGTATAGAAGAATTTTATATATATAGATATATGAAATTTTCGATAAAAAAGTAAGAAATCTTTTGTAGGCATTTTTTTAAAAATTCGTTAAAAATAGCAAAAGTTGGAATACCAAGCAAAAATTTTGTATAAGCCTTAAGAATTGATGTATTATAACGGCACTATGTTGAAAAGATGAAAAATTTACTGCGATCAGCCTGAAAAATGTGACACAAAACTTCAGGCTAAAAAATTAAAAAAAATTTCATAAAAAGAGTCCAAAACAAGTGCACCACAAGAACGATCCATTCAAGGTATTTAACCCTTCGAACCACACCCTCACTCCAGTAACATAGAGCCACATGGAGGTATGTCATCGCCCCACGTCAAAAAATCGTTGTAAAATCCCGAACTTTGGATATATAAGCTTAAAACTTTACATGGTTACTATTTTTGGTCTTGTTCAACATTTTGTATAGTTATTTTCTAATATTTTAAAATTGGCTGACTTTAGAAACGCGGCCAAGTTAAAAAAACGTGAAAAATTAGCTCTTTTATTAAAAATTTCACAACTTTACAGTTTTTAATTGAAGACCTAAAAGTTTATGTTTGAAGGCATCAAAAACGTTGCTACAAAGACAAAATATTAGTCGTAGCGTTAGTTACAAAAAACATATTTATTCTGCCCACTTTCAAAAAACGAAAAAGAGATTTTTTACAATATTATTCAAATAAACACGTTCAGTGTTGATTTCAAGACCTGAAAATATTTTTTTTAAGTAATTTTATAATATATTTAGAGAAAAAAGTCATAAAATATTCAAACTCAGTCAAATTCAGTCAAATTCAAATTCAATAGTTCAGTTAAACTTATAAATTTTTACACAAAAATACATTTTTTTTTATTTTAATTTATCAATTCATATTCATACATACCTTAAAACAATAAAATTCAATAAAATGAAATATTTCAGTTATTTCTAAAAATATACACTAAACCACACGTGGGGTTTATGAGAGCACCAGTCGATTGTAAACGAATGCCAACGACACACTAACGCATGCCTGATCTTCTAAATTGCTTGAGAGTAAAGCTAGTAAAGTTGTGAACACCCAGGTGGCGTAAAGAGTATGCATACAAAGTTTTTGATTTAAAAAATAGGGTTTTTTAAGGCATGGGGCGATGAAAAGCACCAGTGTGGCTCCGAATGTAAAGATATATCTCCGATTTTTTTCTGTACGTCTTAAGGTTTCGAAGTTACAGCTGTTTGAATACATGCACTTATTGTATTTTTTAAGTTATTTTCAAATTTTTTACAATGTATGACTTAAAGAAGTCAGTTAAAAAGAAATTGTTTTCGCAAAAACAAAAAATACAGTTTAAGTTATTTTGGCGAGCACTACTAACCTACAAAGTTTAAAAAAATCTGAATCACAAAGGTCGGATTTTACTCAAAAATAGTCGAATTGATATGGAATCATCGATATGGACTTGAAATTTTTCAAATAAGCCTTAATATTTAATGTGCACTCTGAGTATGAAATTCAACAAAATCGGGGGAAAACCAAGCCTACCTCTCATACAAAACATTTTATTGAATGCTTAAGACTAAATAACTTTGTTTCGGCTGTGGGGGTATTTTAACTTCGGCCCAGTCGAAAATAGCTTTTTACAAGTTTTTGGACAAAATTGTTAAATTTCGTGCTAGGAAGAACTTTTATTTTTCAATATCAAAATAGAAAAAAATCGTGGTCGACTTTTTTTACTGTTTTTTTCAAAAAACAATATTATCCTTGCGGGAGAGGAAAACATCCTTTTTTCCTTAAAATTTTTTTTTAGATCTTGATAACAAAGCAACTTTTGATATCCCTTATAATATGAAAATCGAAAAAAAAATTGTAATTCGATACGCCCTATTTCAATTTCAATTTCAATTTCAATTTATATATTTATAGTACGATAAAAACTTAGTTCTTTTAATGTACAAGATTCGGATAAAATCTTCAGGATTATAAAAATTATACAAAGTAAAGAAACTTAATTTAAACCATTATACTTATAATAAAATTAATCTTAATATTAAGCAGAAATAGAAGAAACCGAAAAAGAGTATGACAGAAGTGTCAAGAAGAGATATGAAGAAGAAGAAGATAAGTGTAGATTCTGAAAGAAACCTGACTAGAAACATTTAAATAGAAGCAAAGTGTTGAAATACGGCACGTCTAAATCTTGTTATTTCCACAGGCGAGTGGCATTAATAAAAAATAATCTTGTCGAATTGAGGGAGTTAAAACTTGCTGGAGTCAGCATGTATCTCCTCGTTGAGTGACCGAATTGAATTTTTTAAAAAAACAAGGAGGCATTTTAAAAATTATTATTTTATGCAGAAAGATACTATTTCTAGCATTGAGATAGTTAATAATCATGCTGATTGTGGAATCCGGCGGATCAGTTGCGGCGGGAAAATGATTCGATCTCGTTGATTTAGCTATTGTAGAAACCGGCGAGTAAGTTCAATGCGGATCGATAGTAAAGTTTGCGGATTTGGAGCGATTGTTGAAAACGCAACAGATCCGCACTTCATACAAATTTGTTCACTTTTCATCCGCAATCAATTTGGTGCGGATCAGTGCGGATTTAAAGAAAAATATTCAAAACAAAGAATGCGATACATGATTTCAGTGTAATTTGAGGTCATTAAACTCGAATTCAACGTAAAAAAATTTTTCAAAAATGTTTTCTGGGTTCAAGACAAATTTTAATTTTTTTATATTCCAATTTATTTTTTAATTTATCAGAGCAAATGCAAACATTTTTTGCAGCGTACTAAGCCGTGGTAAGAAAATTAATGCCGCTCTAAAAAAGTCAGAAATACCATCGGCATCTGTACCAGAAGCCGCAGAGCTACAGCTGTAACGTCTTGGTTTAGAGCCAGATGATTTCTGACCCACGTAACACTTAAAAAACATCATCACCAATAAGAGCTACTGCGATGTGTCCTGACAGCTCCATTATGAAGGGACAATGTTGCACTCATGTTCTTTAAGCAATAGATTTCTTTTAAGTTTACTTTTAATTGTCTTTTTGTTTATTAAAACGACTTTTTATATTTTTTATTTGCACTTCACTCCCTATTTTATTTTGTTTTGGCAGCTGAACTGCTGTTTTAAGTTACGAGTAAATAGTTTTAGGAATAACGAGTGCGGATCGGTATTGCAGTTCATTCGCACGGATTCAACAATGGGAAAGTAAGGGGAATGCGGATCGAATCAACTCCCGCCGCAGCTGATCCGCTTTTTCCGGTTTTTTTTTTAAATCGCAATTTTCGAACAATTCGAAAACCGGGTTTTTTGACTCGAATTACACTGTGGAACAAATTCAGGTTAGCAAAAGTTAGGTCGATTTATTAAAATCGCAATTTTCGAACAATTCGAAAACCGGGTTTTTTGACTCGAATTACACTGTGGAACAAATTCAGGTTAGCAAAAGTTAGGTCGATTCTGAGAAGAATTGAAATTGAAGAAACTGAGAAGCATATTATAGATCAAACAGGACACGGGTCGTTTGAACCTAACCTAACCCGAAAGTCCTTGCACTTCAGATTTTTTTTGGCAGAACTGGTCTCCGAGGTATGAATTTATGGAAAAATACTTTTCCCAAATCGAACAACGAGCTATTTCAGTTTATGCGCCATTTGAAAAATGTAATGTTTGCTTCAAATTTGTTTTTTTTTTACAGTGTAGGAAAAGTATGTGTGTATGTGCGTGCACGGGTCTTCGTTCTGCCCATATAAGTATACGGACACCCTGAAACACACACACGCCCATAAAAATACTCCCACACATACACACACACATACAGGCACAGAACAATCCCAACAAGAGCGCGCTCCACAGCACGGCCATATACAATACATTGTTAGTTTACAACTAACTGTATGACTGTAAACACGTCGATTAATCTTGGTCCTTTGACCTCCATGGGTTATTTCGTGTTGCACATTACAGAGATTAGTCCACTTATTTATTTCTTCCTGGAATTCGCCCAGCATATGGTTCACTATCTTATTTCACTATCATTTTGAACACCGTTTCACACATTTTGGAGCAGACGATTGAACAGGTCGAGTCACAAATAACACTCACAGCACTTCCCAGCCTGAGATCTTGTACATAAAAATGGCTTTTGAAACTTGGAAAAATCTGGTAATCGAAGGGTTTGAAGATTTGCGCTTCATTCGAAAAAAATGCTTGAATTCAAAAATTTATCTGGGCCCTATTGTTGGTGCAATTATAACTTATAATTTATCACTTAGCATATTATCAATAAGTATTTTGCTGCTAAGTGTAAGTGATAATACCCAGCAGTTATTTTGGAGTCAATTGAAAAAGTGTCCTAGTTCATTTCTAGCGCAGTTCGCAGTAGCTCTGAAAAAGTACAAAAGGCGTTCAGTGTAGAACAGTTATCTTTGCTTTTGTTTTCAAAAGTATTGCTGACAAAAAAAAACGCGTTCTGGCTACTTTTTAAAATTTGCTGCGCACAAGAAAAAATAATAAAAACAAAATGTTTATAGACAAAATGTTTTCTGGATTGTGGATGGAAAATATGGTAAAAATGAGATCTTTAGGACCTTTCCATTGCACTAAATTCTTACACTTTTGATATGTTCACTTTAAAACTAGTAAAAAAATAACCAGTTACAGGCTACTGCGAAAGCAACCAGTTTAAAAATGTTCCTAATGCAACTAGTTCAAATATAGGGAAAAAGGAGTGTTTCTGGGGACAATTGTCTTTTCCTATGACATCAACCCGCAAAATGCGTCACTTCGTTCAATGTTAAAGGGTATTGTAGTGTAACTAGTACTGATCCTTTTTGGAACTAGTTTAGAACTATTTCAAATTTGGTCCACTTTTCTGCTGGGTAGTTACAATAAGCTAAAAAAATTCACCCACTTATTAATTATCAATTTATCAGTTATTTGCTAAATGATAATGCTAAGTGTTTCCCAAGCAAAGGAAAAAACTTAGCAAGGAATTCTTCATTAAGCAACAAAATGATAAGTTAACATTAGGGATATTCACGGGTTGATGCGAAACACAGTTGCGACGATGCGAAAATGCAAGATAGCGATTTTTTGCTTCATTCCAACAACAAACGCATTGGAAACAATTTTGCAACTCTTTTTGAATCACGCAATAGGTTTGCGAAAGCGCACAAACAGTGATTCGAAACAGCTGATTCATGCTATGGTTGTTATCAAGCATAGTTGCCATCTGTGTAAAACAGTGATGGGCAAACTAACACATAAACATGCATACTTGTGTGTGTGCTCGAGAGAGCGTGGCAGCTCTGCTTCAATTTACACTGTGAAGAAAATAAATCGTTGAAAACAGTACAATAACTGAACTGCAGATTCTCATGCTACCCAATAAACATTTTGTGAACCCTCATAAAATATGAGTCATTTTTAAGCATTTTTTATGATACTTCACAAAAAGGACTCATAAAACACTTATAAAAAGAATTCATTAAAAAGTAATTTTTATGCGTGTTTTATAATATCTCAGGGTGGGAACTTAAAAAAAAGCTAGTAAGAAATGCTCTCCGAATGGGCCGAAGTAAAATACCCCCACTACCGAGCCAAATTATAGCAGTCTTAAGCAATCAATAAAAAGTTTGTAAAAAAAATTCATCATAGTTTTAACAGAAACTAGTAAGAAATTATCTTCGACTTGGACACTAGAGTGTCCCTTATTTTGCGATTTTTGGAAATGTCAAGGGGCTGAAAGGTTTTTTTATGCGTTTTTATATTCTAAGAACGAAACTAAACAACATTTTTTTTTACGACAACGTTTACCCGTGCCAATCGGGCCCGAAAGTTTCGAAAAAATGCCCATATTAGACCATATTTGCACAAATTAAAAATAAAATCTTTTCTCTGCTTTTTATAAATGTTTTACATTTTTTGGAACACATACATAAGAAATATGATATCTACAAAGTTTTTTTATGATGGGCGTGGTTACCGCCCCTGCTGCGTCGAAATTTCTCCCGCAGCCTTTTCCCACTTTTTCATGAAATTAGTGCAATTTAGGTATTAATATCAACAATAAATAAATACATTTTTATTATGCTAAAAGTATGATTACATTTCATAAAATTCACATTATCTACTTACAAAAATTAACAATAAATTAAAAAACTAGTATTTTATCCTTTGGCGGGCGCGCAACAAGCTAATACCTAAAGCAGTCTTATTGCGGCTTTTCAACCGAAATCATTGTTTTTTTTTATAAATAAAAAATATCAAAAACCAAAAATGTATGCCCCTGGAGGGTTAAATTATAATAAGAAATACAAATTAATTAAAAAAGACAGATCCTTATTTGGAGCTTTTATGCTATTCATTATTATCGGAATCCGTCAAGTCTGTATTTTTGTAGTTCTACTATACATCAAAGTCTGTTTTGAAGCTACTAATAGCATAAAACCTCCAAATCAGGATCTGTCTTTTTTAAAAGATTTGGTCGCATACAAGACAATTAACAAAAAATATCCATTGCTGCAAGTCAAAAATTTGGTCGGTATCTTTGGTACCTTGGCGAAGAACTTGTAGCACTCGCTTTTTTCGATGATGCAGTTTCTATTGAGAGAAAACGCAGTATGGTGACAGCATTGCAAGCTCAGAAGTTTCCATGTAATCATCCAATCGCAAACCCAAATTCTTTAAATGAATGGAAATATTTAGATTGTTTTGCATCTTGTCGAACAACAAATCTATTTCGTAGGTTTAGTTTGACATGCAATTTTTTAAAATATGATTCTGACGAATGGGAAAAAGATGAAGAATACCAGAGAGTAAAAAATTGTTTTAAAGATCTTTGTATTGTAAATGATGTTGCGGAGCGTGGGGTACAACTTGCTCAAGAATTTCTCGAGCTTACAAAATCAGAAGCGCAGCTTCAAAACCTACTTATTGTTGCCGAAAATACTCGAAAAATATACTCGAACTGTCAAAAAAAAAAAAAAAAAATACATGCTCTTAAAAAAAACTTAAAATTAATTTGTATTTCTTATTATAATTTAACCCTCCAGGGGCATACATTTTTGGTTTTTGATATTTTTTATTTATAAAAAAAAAACAATGATTTCGGTTGAAAAGCCGCAATAAGACTGCTTGTAGGTATTAGCTTGTTGCGCGCCCGCCAAAGGTTAAAATACTAGTTTTTTAATTTATTGTTAATTTTTGTAAGTACATAATGTGAATTTAAGGAAATGTAATCATACTTTTAGCATAATAAAAATGTATTTATTTATTGTTGATATTAATACCTAAATTGCACTAATTTCATGAAAAAGTGGGAAAAGGATGCGGGAGAAATTTCGACGCAGCAGGGGCGGTAACCACGCCCACCATAAAAAAACTTTGTAGATATCATACTTCTTATGTATGTGTTCCAAAAAATGTAAAGCATTTATAAAAAGCAGAGAAAAAATTTTATTTTTTATTTGTGCAAATATGGTCTAATATGGGCATTTTTTCGAAACTTTCGGGCCCGATTGGCACGGGTAAACGTTGTCGTAAAAAAAAATGTTGTTTAGTTTCGTTCTTAGAATATAAAAACGCATAAAAAAACCTTTCAGCCCCTTGACATTTCCAAAAATCGCAAAATAAGGGACACTCTATTGGACACAGTTAAAATATCCCCACGGCCGAACAAAAATATATTCAAAGTTTTAAGCAGTCAACAAAATGTTTATTTGTAAAAACATTTTTGTCATAGTTTTAACAGAAAATATCCCCTTTTGTTTTTTGATAAAGTATGGGAGGTAGGCGTGGGAGGTACGCCTGAGGGAGGTAGGTACGGTATGTGGGAGGTACGCCTGTATGGGAGGTAGGCGTGGTTTTTGTCCGATTTGGCTCATTTTCGAACTTGATCTTTATTTTTTAAATAAAAGCTTAAATATCGAATTTCGTGATGATAGCTTGAAAATTACGGCTGTAATCGAAATCACAGACAGACCGATAGACGGACATACAGACAAACGGACAGACACACGGACATGGCTAAATGGACTCGGGTGGTGATGCTTATCAAGAATATATACACTTTTCTATACCTGCTACGCCCCCTTATGGGCGTTACAAACGGAGTGACAAAATTAATATATCCCTTTTATATTTTTCAAACGTGGGGGTAAAGATATTCGCTTTTAGTTTTTGATAAAGTCACTTTGTATGGGAGGCGGGTGTGATTTTCACTCGATAAGGCTGTAATCGTGATCACAGACAGACAGACGGGCAAACAGCCAGACGGCCATGGCTAAATCGACATGGGGGTATAAAAATAATGGCAAGTATGTGTAATATAAAGAATTTGCAGTGCATATTTTTGCAGGGCATGTTTTTTCGAATTCGACGATGTCATTTATATTTATTTCGAAATCATAATTTTGAATGCGTACTAATCTGATATGTGCTGGTCGGATACACGATTTCTTAATTTTGTTTGTATTATTTTGAGGGTAGAAAATCCAGCCTCGCAATCATATGTGGAACCAAACATGGAGTATATTTTAAAAATTTCATTTTTTATTTTTGGATATTTTTCAACTTGTACATCTTTCCAAAAATTTTTACCCATTTCTAAGGGCAGAGTTATATCATTTCTTAGCATGGCTAGTTCCTCTTGAAATGCTATTGGTTGCTCAGTTATATTGCATGTCAAAGGGCAATTATAAAGTTCTATTGCAGTTTTAATAACACCGAAGTCTTGAAATCTTTGCTTATAATAATATAATATTCCTTCAACAGTCTTAACGTATTCTTGTAATTTATTGATATTATTATTTTCAGTCCATATTTTCATTGTATTTTCTATGCATGAGACATCATTTTGTTGTAAGTGCGCTATTATAATTTCTAAATTGCGTTGGAAATTTTTGACAGAGTACACTAACAGATCGATTCTGTGCGTTACCGGTAACAGCAATATTGTTACCAAAACTCGTTACCGGTCTTATAAATCGGTATTCTGTGCACTCGGTAACGCTGTCAAATGTCGTAAACTCACCTTATAGAAATGAAGCTCGCTCTTTTGTGTGGTGAAATATAAACAATGGAAAGTGAGAAGTAAATATATAGAATTAATTGCATTATGTTAACTTTTTATATAATATTTGTTATTCTTGGCAGGAAATATGCACGCACTACGCCGGCGCAGCTGCGGTGTTATGTATATTTAATTTATATATTAATTTTATGTAAATTAATAAATATTACACAGTGAATTGCTTTAAATTTTTATCATTGAAAAGTGCTGAAGAAGCAGCAACAGTGATTTTAACCCTAGAGAGGTAACCTTATTTGCAATACATATTGAAAATATGTACATAATCTACGTCGAATCGACGTAGATTACCTCTCTAGGGTTAACATTGTTTTTTATTTTAATTTGCTCCGATTTCAGTTTGAGGATTTTAAAAATAGATTAATTACTCAAAATGCGAGCTATTTTTTGTAATGCAAGCTAAAAAATGTCTTCTGTTCTGCTTGTTACCACCTAAAGAGATGGTAACAATATTCACCGGTAACGCTTGGTCGCAGAATACCAACAGAGTGTTCAAGTTACAAAAGGTGAATTTTTACGGTAACAAGATTAATGTTACTGCGACAGAATTGATCTGTAAGTCAAAAATATGTTTGTTTTTTCTCTGAAGTAAAAGGTAAAGTTTATTTAATATAAGTGTAATGTCGCTTAAAAATGCTAGATCTAAAAGAAAGTCTTTATTTCTTAATTTCGAAATTAAATCTTTAGAGTCAGAAAATTAATTTTGTTCAAAAAAAACTAAAACTTCACTCCTTAAATCAAAAAGTCGCCAACGAACCTCTGTGTACAGAAGTAAATCACCATAATCGGCTTCAAGTTGTTCTAGAAGCTCCTTTTCTGTGCCGTAGAGCATGATGCCCCCCTCTTATTTTGTTTATAATTTTTACTGCTATTTCCATTGTATACGAAAGGTTCAATTCTTTTGAAAATAAGGACTGTTGGTGAATAATGCAATGGAAAGCTGGAACCCTTATATCATTTTTCACTAGCCAACCTATCAAGCCTTGATTCTTTCCATTCATTACTCTGGCTCCATCAGTGCAAATTGCAGAACATTTTAATTTGTTAAAAATAGAAAAAACATTTTGAAAAGGATTTCCCCTGTTACATGTCCATGCATTAAAACAACGGATAATAATTCCTCAGTCGTTTCTAAAAGCTCATTTACTGATTTTATGTAAATAATTAGTTGACTTATGTTGTTTATGTTGGTGGCGTCCGTGGCGTAGTTGGTTAAAGTGCGTGGCCGCTATGTCAACGAACCTGGAAACCCGGGTTCGAATCCCAGCAGCGACAGAAAATTATTTGAATTAAAATAATTTTTCTGTACGGCCGCCACCTCTCTGCAGACAATGGCAAACCTCAGAGAGTAATAAAAAATGCCATGTAAAGCTTCTTGAGAATAAGAACATTTCGTTCATCGCCGTTCGGAGTCGGCGTTAAGCCTGTAGGTCCATTTCTCGGTCAATTGTGTACAAACTTAATAACACGCACAACACAATTGATCCTAAGAAGCTAGGTCAAAGTCCTTTCAAGGGCTGAAATGGCCAGTTATTTATTTTTTATTTATTTTTTTTATGTTGTTTATGTCAGTACTCTCATCGAGACATATAGAAAAAAATTTGGAATTCATTATCCTAATTTTAGTACAGAAATATATATATTTACTAATACATTCCTTAAGGATAAAGGAACTTTTTCAATATTTTTTTGCATATCCTTTCCTTGCTCCCCAAAAAAACTTAAAACTGTATGGCTCAAATCTTTAAAAAATGTGCCATCGTCAAATGGTCGGCATTTTTTTGCCAAGGCCAATGAAACTGCATACGACGCTTTTGTAAATTCTGATTTATATTTATCATGAACTTCATAATTTTTTTTGTTATTATTATAATTGTACGGAACTTCGTCAACCATATATTTTAAAAAATATTCAGCTTTTAATTCTAAAAGCTTAAGTTTTCTTTCATCACCTGAAAAAGAATTATAATTTGCATGACAAGTGGAGTAGTGTCTTTGCAAATACATATTTACAGAACGACAAATAATTCGTTCGCAAATTAAGCATTGCGCTTCATCATTTTCTATGAAAAAAATAATCGCATTCCAATTGTTCATTAAACATTTTTTTTTTGTGTGTACGTTAAACAGATTCGTAAAACAGTTGCGCAGCGAGGTTTTGCCTTCATGAATGCTTAACGTCAACTGACATGCTTTGTGCTGAGAGAATTTATCTTACTGTGCGACCGAATGCCATTGTTCGTTCATTGTTCGTACGTTTCACGAAGTTGCTTACAGCGTAGGTGTAATAGCAGTGCGTCGGCAGCGAAAAGCAGCCTATTCACGTGTGAATAGGAAATTCGAAATTGCCCGACACTGGTGTAAAACTTTAAAAAGGGTAATTTTGTACGTTGATTTTAATAAGTTTTTGTTATTTTGAAATAAGGTGGCAATATATTTCTTTCAGTTATCGTAAAGTTACAATATTGATCACGCGTTAGTGCGAAAAATATGTTGCATTTTCGCATTTTTGCAATTCGCATCAACCCGTGAATACCCTATTGATAGAGTAGAATTGGTTTTAACATTAAATTCATAAATTATAAAAGAAATTTTTAAGTAACTAATACATTTTATACATTTACTACGTCCGTGGCGTAGTTGGTTAAAGTGCGTGGCCGCTATGTCAACGAACTTGGAGACCCAGGTTCAAACCCCAGCAGCGACAGAAAATTATTTGAATTAAAATAATTTTTCTGTACGGTCGCCACCTCTCTGCAGACAATGGCAAACCTCAGAGAGTAATCAAAATGCCATTTAAAGCTTCTTGAGAACGAGAACATTCTGCTCATCGCCGTTCGGAGTCGGCGTTAAACATGTAGGTCCGGTTATCTGTCAATTGTGTACAAACTTAATAACACGCACAACTCAATTGATCATAAGAAGCTAGGTCAAAGTCCTTTCAAGGGCTGAAATGGCCAGTTATTTATTTATTTTGTTTTTAATACATTTTATGAATTATTTAAAACTTCCAAAGTTTTAATTTTAAATATTTATGAGTAGCTTACATAACAAAATCTATGATTTTTGTATAACCGTGTTAATAACTTACATGTTTCTTTAGTTAAGTTCAAGTTTTAAATCAGCGTCTGCTTAGAATACATGGAACAAAATTTCCCCACTAATTTAAGTTTCATAATTTGCTACCTTAAGTTGCTACGCGGATCGAAAGTAAAAAAAACACCTTTTACCTTCTGAGCTGTATAAAAAGCGCGTGCAACCAACTTTCGGTGCAATTTAAATGGTGTTTGTACGTAAATACTTGAATACAAAATATATACTTTTACAATTGATTTGCTATTAAGCTAAGGAAAGTTTTCGTAGTTTTTGAGATATAGAAAACGTGCGCCATAAGAAAGGTAGTATTTTAATTTCAATTTAACAAATTCAATGAAATTTAAAAAATTTTGAGGTGGGTCGCATTAGCGTGCCATTAATATTACCCACACAGCAAATCCTCAGAAATGGTAATTTAAAACGAACACCATCAAAAAATATAGCTTTTTTCGCTGGCACATCGAAGATCCTGAAAGGATGAGAACGCGCCTCCTTGCACATGCATTAAGGTGGGTCACCAAAAAAAAAATATCAAAAGACCGCCCCTCATTTGAAAGATTATGTTAAGAGGATTTTAGTAGCATACAAAATTTTTTTTTAGGTGGACCCGAAATCTGCCCCAAATGGTCTTTTTTGTGTAACTTCATCAGTTTTTATCCGATCGTAAAACAAAAGTATGTCGTTGGATAGATCTCAACAAGGACTATAACTCGTTTTGACAACATTTTTACCTCCGATTCCATCTTTGACCAGATATTTCAATTTTCCCTCTTATTTTCTCAGTAACCCCAAAACTTTCATTTTTGTTTTTAAGAAAATAAAAGTTCGTAAAAAATCATTAAACTTTTGTGAAGAAACTTTTTGATTTCATTCGTAGGAAAAAAGTTACAGCGAATTTAATTTTCGGTCAAGTTTGGCTTCGTTTTTAGGATTTAGCTTTCGGTTTATCTTCGTTTGCCTTCGTTCATCTCCGTGCTTGTTCGTTAGTCTTCGGTTCAGCTTCATTTGGTTTCGTTTTTAATACAAAGTTTCTTTAAAATCGGTCCAGTCGATCAGACACTATGGAGAGATATATATTTTATTACTTGAAGCGCCCTCTATCGAAAGTTTTTGAAACTTCTCATAGCCTATCTTTTAATCTTGAGTCAGGAGAATTTTTATACTAAATGCCAACAAAATTGCTACAGCCGTTTAGTCTGCAATTTATTATTGCATATAAAAACAAATCAACAAGCAAAACAGCAACTTGAGGAAAACCACACAGCCTCACACACAAGTAAACAAAATATTTACAATTCTAAAAACAAGCTATCTGCTATACCTTGGTCAGGAGAATTGTCATTTTTTATTTCATCAAAATTGTTCAAGCCATTATATTCCAAATTAAGAGTTTTATTAAATACGTATACTTTGATTATTTATTTTTTAGGAAAATGAAACTTTACAAGAAAAATCCCTAAACTTTTAGCAAGAAAGTATTTTACTTCATTAATTAAGAAAAAAGTTACAACGAATCAAAGTTTCAGTGCAAATTTTATTTTTCATTATATATTTCGATTTTTTTTTCTCTTATCACTCTGCACTTAGTTTTTTATATAAAAAATCATGCTTTAAATCAGCTGGTTTGCTTTTCATAAAATGAACTTTGTACATAAGCCTGTATCCAGCATTCAATGACTTATTCTAATGTAATCGATAGCTGTTTCCCGCTGTCTTTTTCAAGCAATCGGCATTGCATTCTCTGCTGCAGTCTGTTCAGTAAGTAAAGTGAATATAAAAAATATACATAAAATTTAATATACTTTGCAAATTTTTTGAATCTTGGGTTTAATTCTTGATTCGCGCCAAGATTTGAATTAAGGCCCAATTTCAATTTTTTTTTTTGATAAATTTTCGAATTTTTTTTTATTATTTTCAAAAACATCCTAAGAATGTGTAAAAAAATTTCAGAATAAAATTCAAAGCCGTTTAAAACATACATCTTGTTGCAGTTCTAAAAGACAGCTTGATTATTGGCTCTCTTTACTATTTGATTTCGTTTTTCTCGAAATGACATTTTTTGAAACGGCTTGCACTCGAAAACTCGCCGAGTGCAGAATTGAAAAGAATTGAATCGCAGTGCGTGAACCAACAAAATCAAATAAAAAAATATTTTTTCTGCTTTTATTTCATTTATAAGGTCCAATTTCGTGTATGAAAAATAGATTTTTTTTTCTTTTATGCGGCATTTTTTTATTTTTTTTTAATTTTACACTTTTTGTTGGTTCACGCACAAGACAAAACTGTTATAAAATTTTGGTTTTTTGTTTTTTTTTTTATCAAATCACCTGAAGAGGTGATATCGTGCAAGCCGCAAGAGGCCTCATGTTCGCGACCTCAACTTTTACGCGCTGTATAATCGTAAATATGGCTGCAAAAAAAAAAATTGTTAATCTAAGACTGAAATAAAAAAAAATAAATTGTATTGATGTTTAATAAAATAAAAAAAATATAGGCATTCAAACAAGCCCTTTTTTTACTCAAAAAATTGAATCAGGGCCTTAATTTATTTTATTATATTGAGCGGCAGTAAAAAACAGTTAAATTTAAAATATAACCGTTAAAACGATTTTGATGAAAAAAAGAATGACAATACTCCTGACTAAGCAATAGCAGGAATATTTTGTTTGCTTGTATGTGAGGTTGTGTGGTTTTCCTCTCGTTGCTGTTTTGCTTGTTGATTTGTTTTTATATGCAATAATAAATTGCAGACTAAACGGCTGTAGCAATTTTGTTGGCATTTAGTATAAAAATTCTCTTGACTCAAGATTAAAAGATAGGCTATGAGAAGTTTCAAAAACTTTCGATAGAGGGCGCTTCAAGTAATAAAATATATATGACTCCATAGTGCCTGATCGACTGGACCGATTTTAAAGAAACTTTGTATTAAAAACGAAACCAAATGAAGCTGAACCGAAGACTCACGAACAAGCACGGAGATGAACGAAGGAAAACGAAGATGAACCGAAAGCTAAATCCTAAAAACGAAGCCAAACTTGACCGAAAATTAAATTCGTTGTAACTTTTTTCCTACGAATGAAATCAAAAAGTTTCTTCACAAAAGTTTAATGATTTTTTACGAACTTTTATTGTCTTAAAAACAAAAATGAAAGTTTGGGGGTTACTGAGGAAATAAGACGAAAAGTTGAAATATCTGCTCAAAGATGGAATCAGAGGTAAAAATGTTGTTAAAACGAATTATAGTCCTTGTTGAGATCTATCCAACGACATTTTTTTTATGATCGGATAAAAACTGATGAAGTTATACAAAAAAGACCATTTGGGGCAGATTTCGGGTCCACCTAAGAAAAAAATGTGTATGCTACTAAAATCCCCTTAACATAAGCTTTCAAATGAGGGGCGGTCTTTTGAAATATTTTTTTTCCATATGTGGTGACCCACCCTAACATGCATGCTTTCGACATTTTTGAATGTTTTTCAAAAGGCGCGCTTAAAAATTTTGAATATTTTGGATGTGCCAAGATGATCAAAACCCGTTTTTTGATAAAGTGATAAGCTCAGTCATATAAAATTTGAAGGAGTTGTCATTTTCAAAATTCACGAAAATAGTCAGTTGTCAAATGTCTTTTAACTTTTATTTTTTTCGACACAAATTAATTTACTTTATTCCTTATATATTTTGAGCAAAAATAAGGTTACTTTTACGTAACGGTTACGGCGACGCCTTCAACACTCAACTTGATTAGAAAATGTTTTCTTAGCGAAATTTTTCTAAAATTATCAAAATTTTTGCCGATAAGTGAAAACCTTAATAAATTGGTGCAACAGAAAGTGATGAAAATTACTGAAATTGCTAACATTATCGCTTATCAAAAACAGTGTAAGCTATCGTTCAAATTATGTTTTGTGCAACATTTATCAAAAAATTGAGCACTAATTAAACTTATCCAAATCAATTGAATAAGTTATCAAAATAAGGTTTAGTGCAACATAAACTAATCAATTTGCCCATATTTTTGATAACTGATAAGTGATAAGTGGTTGGTGCAATAGGGTCCTGATCCAATCAATTGATTATTGCTCTGGTCCAGGAGACTATTACGATCCAAACTGTCTGAAATACTGCTTTTTATTACTTTGTGGGTGGGAAAAGAGGGAGTGTCAAAATTTTTTATTTGAACGCACGACTCAATTCGAATAAAGTGTTGTGCCAAAATTTCAAGGCAATCGGTGAAGAATTTTCGGAGATTTGAGAATTTGTACAAACATGCATTTACATACATTTTTATTAATATAGATTACTATAATTAATTCTTTTCTTACAGCTGCACTTCCGGAAGTTCTTTTGAGAAACTGTCGAAATTGCTCTCCTCAGCAAGCTCAAAATGCTATAAAATTGACGAGCTTTTTACAAAACCGGTATCCTGAAGTATGGGCAATGCTATTAAAGAAATATCAAAGATCTTAATTATTGAGGAGCAGATATCGTAAAAATAATTTTTCATCAGGAAATCAAATAATATAAATTCATATCACCAATTTGTACTTATGACCTCAGATTATACGGATGTCTTCAATTGTGTTCTCGCTGATTTAAATTTTGAAATCATTGTTCGCTTATGGAATATGTTTTTTGATTTCTTTTAAGAATATTATTTTAATTAAATTATTAATAATAATGTAATAAAAACATATTTGCGCTATAGCTTTATTTTATCGACATTATTCGCAAGTAGCAAGGTATGAAAAATTTTAATTTCTTACATGATCGTAGATAAGATTTGATTTTGTGGGGGTCTTTCAGATTATTATAAAATACCTGTATAGTTGTTTCGGGTATAATAAATGGCTTGTATTTCCAGAAAAATTTTTTTTTCTTGTCGGGAATATTCTTCGAATACTTATATGTTTTTCGTTACAAGGAACTAAACTTATTAGGGGTATTCACACTGACTTGGGTAGATTGGCAAATACCGAACATTTTTTTTCATCTACCAATGTATTCTAGCTGACCCCCTGAATTGTTTGGGTAGATTGATTTCTTGCCCATTTGAGTACTTTTGCCTAGGTGTTACCACCTTTTGCAAAAATAAGCAGTGATTGAATTGACAAAAAACAAAATCAAAATTTACTTATTACAAGTGAATAAAACAGAAAAATGTATAAAAATTAATTAATGCTAATAAAAATTATAAAATGCTTCGAAGTTCACGTTAAAAATTACTCGTAAATTGAAAACAATTTTTTTTTTTTTTTTTTTTTTTACTCGTAAATTAAATAACATTTTTTGCACACATATAATGGCCTAAATTTTGCGTACATAAAATTACATAAATAATTTGTTGGCAACTCACTCCCAGCTTTCACTCTTCACTCATCAGCTGATTGAAACAAATGTTTGCCAAAAGTAAGTGGGAAACTTCTTTAATTAATTTTATTAATATTGCCTTATTGTGGCGTCCGTGGCGTAGTTGGTTAAAGTGCGCGGCCTCTATGTCAACAAACCTGGAGACCCGGGTTCGAACCCCAGCAGCGACAGAAAATTATTTGAATCAAAATAAATTTTCTGAACGGCCGCCACCTCTCAAAATGCCATTGGAAAACTTCGCGAGAGTAATCAAAATGCCATGCAAAGCTTCTTGAGAACAAGAACATTCCGTTCATCGCCGTTCGGAGTCGGCGTTAAACCTTGTAGGTCCGGTTCTCTGTCAATTGTGTACAAACTTAATAACACGCACAACACAATTAATCATAAGAAGCTAAGTCAAAGTTCTTTCAAGGGCTGAAATGGCCAGTTATTTATTTATTTATAAGATTGCCTTAATTTAGTATTCTAGGACAAAAAAAAAAAGAAGCGGCGGGATATACCCCAAAAAAGATGAACTAATGAGGAAGTGCAAGTTATCTTAGAATACATACATATTGCAAAAAATTGATTGAGGAGGCCAAAATTGATGTACCCAACTGGGAACTTGTGAAGTAAACCGGGTAATAAACCTAAAAACCTCATTCAATTCAGCCAATGAATGGCGGAAATCAACGAGAGCTGGAGTGGGTGATGAGTGGGGTGTTAATACTGTTGAAGGTAACCATAACCAACACAAAAAAGGATATGATAATCAAATTAATGCAACAACAAAAGCAACAACAATTAGAAAAACTAAAAATTACCAGCTGATTTTGAAAACTAGCTCACCCTGCTCTGCAATATGAGCCTACCTTGTAATTGTATCATGTAAGAATGAAAATAACATTTTTGGACAAACGGTTAGAATTAGAAAAAAGAAAGGATTGAAATAGAAAAACAAAAATTAAAAATGCAAGAAGATATACAGACAAAAAAACTAAAAATGGAAGAAGATATGCAAGCAAAAAAACTTAAATCGGAACAAGGTTTAAAAATAATCAAAATAAAAATTAAGGACAATCTCAAATTTAAAGCTGCAAAGTACACATTTATAAACTGAATAAAAACCTTTGATACTAATTAAATAATTCACTGCTTTCATTATTTTTCCATTTTTTATAATTATTATTTTGCTACAATAAGCGAAATTACTAAAAAAATAAAATGTGGCGAAAAAAAAGATGTTGAGCTGATTAGAAACTGATAATAATGCGTTCAGCAGGCATACTCTCAATAGTTCCACAAAAGTTGTACCTGCTCAACGCAGTCATTTTTTATCTTATGAATCTAAGTATCAATTTTGTTTTTTATATATATTCGTAAATAGGTTATTTTAAAAAATTTACTAATGTTAATTAGTCTAATGCAAATCGCACAAAAAATGCACTGTAATGTAACCCATGTACAAAATGTAAAGTAGATTTGTCAACTTTTTTGAATTAACTTTGACCATATAGTATAAAACCTGCCTTAAAAACTTGAAATTATCTTCCAGGTAAATTTTTTAATAAAATTAAAAATTATTTCAGATAAATAAATTTCGTATGTAATAACTTAATTAAACATGAGGAAATATATTACCTGTTTTTTTATTTAATAATTTCGGATATTTAAAATGTCGTCTGAGGCGTACTCTTCAATCCCATTTGAATATAAATTTTAAAATTCTTTAATTTTAACTCTGCTTAATAAAATGTTGTGAAGTATACAGCATACTAAAATCCATTTGCAGCAAAATTAGTGGCTTTCTTCATTGTGAAGGCGCATTCTCAACTCCTTTAAGCCACTGAACCTATCTTTCAAAATGCCGAAGCAATGCTCTATCATGACACGGTTTTTGCAAAGTCGCAAATTGAATTGTACTCTTCTTTGTCTCTCAAAGTGTGGTGAGTTGGTCCGATATGGCGTAATTACGACATCAGATAAGGAATACGAGGAGTCACCAGCAATCCACTACTGCTCAGAAAAAATGTTCTTTTTGTCTATTTAGTGAACAGTTTTGAAAAAAATTTGGAGTCATGAGTGCAACCAATGTTTCCAACTACAACATCACGAATTTGAAGGTTATGATCACACACAACCTGAATTTTAATTGAGTATATGTGGTTTCTTGAGAAGGACTCATGGGTCCACAAGAGCTTCTGCGAACTTAATTTCTGTGCCATAAGTGTAGCCAATGCAAAATTGTAATTCCAAAAATATTTCACTAACAATTTTTGATCGCTCTGAAGCATCTGGACAGTAAATATTGTAATGGCACAAACGCATCATGAATACCCTTTTCATGGGTTTTTACACCATGCGTCAAGTGTGGTATGGTCCTTAACGTACACTACGTGAACATACCCACTTGACGTTCGGTTGGCACCCCTGAGGTAACGAAGATGGCGGATCAAAGTTGGCGAAGCAGCGCCGCGATCGGCCATCGTTCTTTTTCTGTGAAGCGTGGGCGAGGTTGGTCGCTTTTGGTCAAGCTGCCTAGCAAGAACAACAACAACACTTCCAACACTTCCAACACTTCCTAGGCTAAAGTTTCATTTAATCTCCATCATCATCAGCCACAGCTAACGGAGCCCTAGCGCTACCGCTGTGCGCTGAAACGGCAACGCACAACAACACCAGCATCAGCATCACAGCTAACGGAGCCCTAGCGCTACCGCTGTGCGCTGAAACGGCAACGCACAACAACACCAGCATCAGCATCAACAGCCAACGGAGCCCTAGCGCTACCGCTGTGCGCTGAAACGGCAACGCACAACAACACCAGCATCATCAGTCACAGCAAAGGAGCCCTAGCGCTACCGCTGTGCCGCTGCAACGCCAACGCACAACAACACCAGCATCAGCATCAACAGCCAACGGAGCCCTAGCGCTACCGCTGTGCGCTGAAACGGCAACGCACAACAACACCAGAAGCATCTTCGTCAGCCACAGCTAAGGGAGCCCTAGCGCTACCGCTGTGCGCTGAAACGGCAACGCACAACAACACCAGCATCAGCATCAACAGCCAACGGAGCCCTAGCGCTACCGCTGTGCGCTGCAACGGCAATGCACAACAACACCAGAAGCACCATCGTCAGCCACAGCTAAAGTAGCCCTAGTGCTACCGCTGTGCCGCTACAACAACAACACCAGCAGCATCAGCTTAAAGACAACCATCACACCCCGGACAGGACCACCCCGGCCTGGGAATGAGGTCGCCAGGTTTTTAAACAAAAAAAAAAAAAAAAAAAAAAACAGATTTTATTTAAAATTTTTTTTTTATAATTTTTACATTTTTCATAACTTAAACTATATATTAAAACTAATATAAAAAACCAATATATATTTAATAATTTAAACTTAAACAAAATTTCTAAAATCGAATTACAACCTAAGCTAACACTTAAAATTACATTAAAATAAAACTAAAATTTGAAAATAGACAAAGAAGTTAAAATCAAAAATAACACTCAAACTGTAATTTAAGCTAAGACTAAAAATTAAATTAAAAGAAAACTAAAGCTAAAACTAAAACTAAACATAAAATTACAATTCAAACGAAAACTTAAATTAAAATAAAAACCTAAACTAAATTTAAACCAAAGGTATAACATAAACGTAAATTTGAACTAAACTAAAATGTAAACTAAACTTACAATTTAACCTAAGACTAAACTAAAATGTAAACTAAACTTACAATTTAACCTAAGACTAAAACTTAAATGAAAACTCAAACTAAAGCTAACATTGAAATTAAAACTAACATAAAAATTAATATATTTTTAATAATGTAGAACAATTAAACGTAAATTTAAAACCAAAACTAAAAATTGAAATTAAAACTAAAGTAAAACTTATATGTTAATAAAAATATAAAAAAAAAAAAAAAAAAAAAAAAATATAATAAGTAATCACCGAACATTAAATAAAAATAAAAATCAAATATATTTAATATGTATTTAATAATTTGAATATAAACTAAAAATTAAAAATCAAAAATAAAACTCAAACTTAAATTAAAACGTAAGCTAAAACATAAAAATACATTAAAACTGAAACTAACACTGAGATTAAAACTATAAATTAAAACTAATATTACAAATATAATATATTTGATAATTTAAGAATAAAATAAAATTTAACATCAAAAAATTAAAATAAGCCTCAAACACAAGTTCGAACAAAAACTAAAACTGTAACTAAAACTAAAACTAAAACTAAAACTAAAACTTAAATTGAAATACAAATAAATCTAAACTCAAAGTTATAACATAAAAATAAATTTAAACTTCAACAAAATTTAAAATAACATTACAATTAAAACTAAAACTAAAACCAAAACTAAAACCAAAACTAAAAACAGAAATTATTTAAATTTTCTATTATCTTATATTTTTTCATAATTTAAAATAAGACAAAATTTAAAAATAACTTAAACTTAAACAAAAATTAAAAATCGATATTAAAACTAATACTAAAACTAAACTAAAACTTAAAATTAAAAATAAACTGAAACTTAAAATTAAATGAAACTAAAACTTAAAATTATAAGTAAAGCTTTAAGTATTTAGTAAGCGATATGAACTAATCTCGGTAATATAGCATTTACTTCCTTTGAGCCTAAAAATTTAAGCTTAAGTAAGACAATGTAACAACTTTTATATCATATTTTGAAACAAATACCGTTTTGGATATATATTGTAGTTTTTTTTTAAAGTATATTTAAATTTATAATGTGTATTAAATGACCCAGAGAAAAAAAAAATATAAAATGAACTAGTTTTCAATAAAATGGTTTAGGGATGGAAGATTAGTTCTGATCAGGGAGGATCCCAAAAAGTTTCGCCCCGGATCCTCACGGTGGGTGGGATACGTGGGGCATGGGCCATACCATCCGGTCCATGAGCGTCGCGGTTGGGGTTGAGTGGAGGAGCAGGGCCCCCCTCTCACTCAAAAATTAAAATTCTGTTTTTTTTCTCTTTTTAATATTTACAGATACAGGAGTTCACAGGGCGAGCTCCCCAAACTTTCATTCCGCACGAGAAATTTTTGTGTGCGGCAAAGGGGTGCTACCGGCCCAGAAACGAACCCCCCCACTTCCCGAACTGGCAGCACAGTGGCACGCAAGCTCGTGCGGGCCCTGGACGGTAGCACCCTTTGAGGCGCTCCTGGTCACAGTGCCAGACGAGAAAAAAACCAGGGCGGCCGACCCGCGTACGCGCACAACCGCACCTGTGGGTGCTACCGTCCAGGGCCCGCACGAGCTTGCGTGCCACTGTGCTGCCAGTTCGGGAAGTGGGGGGGTTCGTTTCTGGGCCGGTAGCACCCCTTTGCCGCACACAAAAATTTCTCGTGCGGAATGAAAGTTTGGGGAGCTCGCCCTGTGAACTCCTGTATCTGTAAATATTAAAAAGAGAAAAAAAACAGAATTTTAATTTTTGAGTGAGAGGGGGGCCCTGCTCCTCCACTCAACCCCAACCGCGACGCTCATGGACCGGATGGTATGGCCCATGCCCCACGTATCCCACCCACCGTGAGGATCCGGGGCGAAACTTTTTGGGATCCTCCCTGATCAGAACTAATCTTCCATCCCTAAACCATTTTATTGAAAACTAGTTCATTTTATATTTTTTTTTTCTCTGGGTCATTTAATACACATTATAAATTTAAATATACTTTAAAAAAAAACTACAATATATATCCAAAACGGTATTTGTTTCAAAATATGATATAAAAGTTGTTACATTGTCTTACTTAAGCTTAAATTTTTAGGCTCAAAGGAAGTAAATGCTATATTACCGAGATTAGTTCATATCGCTTACTAAATACTTAAAGCTTTACTTATAATTTTAAGTTTTAGTTTCATTTAATTTTAAGTTTCAGTTTATTTTTAATTTTAAGTTTTAGTTTAGTTTTAGTATTAGTTTTAATATCGATTTTTAATTTTTGTTTAAGTTTAAGTTATTTTTAAATTTTGTCTTATTTTAAATTATGAAAAAATATAAGATAATAGAAAATTTAAATAATTTCTGTTTTTAGTTTTGGTTTTAGTTTTGGTTTTAGTTTTAGTTTTAATTGTAATGTTATTTTAAATTTTGTTGAAGTTTAAATTTATTTTTATGTTATAACTTTGAGTTTAGATTTATTTGTATTTCAATTTAAGTTTTAGTTTTAGTTTTAGTTTTAGTTTTAGTTACAGTTTTAGTTTTTGTTCGAACTTGTGTTTGAGGCTTATTTTAATTTTTTGATGTTAAATTTTATTTTATTCTTAAATTATCAAATATATTATATTTGTAATATTAGTTTTAATTTATAGTTTTAATCTCAGTGTTAGTTTCAGTTTTAATGTATTTTTATGTTTTAGCTTACGTTTTAATTTAAGTTTGAGTTTTATTTTTGATTTTTAATTTTTAGTTTATATTCAAATTATTAAATACATATTAAATATATTTGATTTTTATTTTTATTTAATGTTCGGTGATTACTTATTATATTTTTTTTTTTTTTTTTTTTTTTTTATATTTTTATTAACATATAAGTTTTACTTTAGTTTTAATTTCAATTTTTAGTTTTGGTTTTAAATTTACGTTTAATTGTTTTACATTATTAAAAATATATTAATTTTTATGTTAGTTTTAATTTCAATGTTAGCTTTAGTTTGAGTTTTCATTTAAGTTTTAGTCTTAGGTTAAATTGTAAGTTTAGTTTACATTTTAGTTTAGTCTTAGGTTAAATTGTAAGTTTAGTTTACATTTTAGTTTAGTTCAAATTTACGTTTATGTTATACCTTTGGTTTAAATTTAGTTTAGGTTTTTATTTTAATTTAAGTTTTCGTTTGAATTGTAATTTTATGTTTAGTTTTAGTTTTAGCTTTAGTTTTCTTTTAATTTAATTTTTAGTCTTAGCTTAAATTACAGTTTGAGTGTTATTTTTGATTTTAACTTCTTTGTCTATTTTCAAATTTTAGTTTTATTTTAATGTAATTTTAAGTGTTAGCTTAGGTTGTAATTCGATTTTAGAAATTTTGTTTAAGTTTAAATTATTAAATATATATTGGTTTTTTATATTAGTTTTAATATATAGTTTAAGTTATGAAAAATGTAAAAATTATTAAAAAAAAATTTTAAATAAAATCTGTTTTTTTTTTTTTTTTTTTTTTGTTTAAAAACCTGGCGACCTCATTCCCAGGCCGGGGTGGTCCTGTCCGGGGTGTGATGGTTGTCTTTAAGCTGATGCTGCTGGTGTTGTTGTTGTAGCGGCACAGCGGTAGCACTAGGGCTACTTTAGCTGTGGCTGACGATGGTGCTTCTGGTGTTGTTGTGCATTGCCGTTGCAGCGCACAGCGGTAGCGCTAGGGCTCCGTTGGCTGTTGATGCTGATGCTGGTGTTGTTGTGCGTTGCCGTTTCAGCGCACAGCGGTAGCGCTAGGGCTCCCTTAGCTGTGGCTGACGAAGATGCTTCTGGTGTTGTTGTGCGTTGCCGTTTCAGCGCACAGTGGTAGCGCTAGGGCTCCGTTGGCTGTTGATGCTGATGCTGGTGTTGTTGTGCGTTGGCGTTGCAGCGGCACAGCGGTAGCGCTAGGGCTCCTTTGCTGTGACTGATGATGCTGGTGTTGTTGTGCGTTGCCGTTTCAGCGCACAGCGGTAGCGCTAGGGCTCCGTTGGCTGTTGATGCTGATGCTGGTGTTGTTGTGCGTTGCCGTTTCAGCGCACAGCGGTAGCGCTAGGGCTCCGTTAGCTGTGATGCTGATGCTGGTGTTGTTGTGCGTTGCCGTTTCAGCGCACAGCGGTAGCGCTAGGGCTCCGTTAGCTGTGGCTGATGATGATGGAGATTAAATGAAACTTTAGCCTAGGAAGTGTTGGAAGTGTTGGAAGTGTTGTTGTTGTTCTTGCTAGGCAGCTTGACCAAAAGCGACCAACCTCGCCCACGCTTCACAGAAAAAGAACGATGGCCGATCGCGGCGCTGCTTCGCCAACTTTGATCCGCCATCTTCGTTACCTCAGGGGTGCCAACCGAACGTCAAGTGGGTATGTTCACGTAGTGTACGTTAAGGACCATACCACACTTGACGCATGGTGTAAAAACCCATGAAAAGGGTATTCATGATGCGTTTGTGCCATTACAATATGTGCAGGTAAAAGGCTTAAGAAAGCTTCAAGTACTCGCTTTGTGATTTTCATATATGTGCCGCCATCATCAATTCCAAAAATTGCATAAATTTTTCGTATTGATGCACTTTCTCCCGAGGAACCTTATCTATATAAGACGATAGCCATCTGCAGTTCCACTGAATATTGTTTGCTTATAAGAACAAGTCATCGTTTCTTATAAGTGTTGGTAAATAATCAAATTGGTTTTTGTTAACTCGCAGCATTTGCCGAAAACTATCACCATCCAATGCTGTCAAAATGTTTTCAAAAAGTCTAGAGACTTTCGAACTCTGATGCTACAGCAAACTTTCAATAAATCAAGGCGAAGTTCAACTTCATCCACGGAATATTCGTCTTCACTGAAAACTACAAAATTATTTTGTCAATAAAAAGACTCCTTATATTTCTACATTTACAACCTTCTATAAGCTGAATTCTTTTTTATAGCTCTTTTAACTAAAAATTCAGAATCTTTAGATCTTTCGCTTCTTTTTGGCATTTTATAAACAATAAGCAACTGACAAACAGAATGGAAAGTAGAGTACCCAAAACTAGAACAGTTACAATTAAAAGGAATCATATCTGCGTTTTATTCCATAAAAAACGAATTCTTTCAAACCTATGGAATTTACATGGAAGGCTCACATAAGTGACAAAAAGTCAGCTAGATGTCAAAGTCAGCTGTTTAAATTTATTTTTTCTAATTGTTGTTTTTTCCATCGTTTGAAATTTGCGCACTAACAGATTTGTAAGACCTAAATTTCACATTTGAGCAGACATTTTAAAGTAAGCCTACCTTGTTATTGTATCATGTTCAAACTGAAGTCAAAATATGAATCTAACACAAATTAAGTCAATCGAGGATGTACAAAAAAACACTAGCCAAAATAAATGCACCCATTTAAATGAATCGAATACTAACATCACTAACAAATAGCAACATAGGAACTGTCATCATAAGAGTGGTGCCAATGCTGTAAGTTTTATTACAAACTAAAAGTAAAAGTTAATTTATAACCAATATAACAATAATTTTATTGTTATTAATTAAAGCTTTTTTAATAAAATATTATAAAAAACATTTGAAAGTTAAAATTTGTAAAATATTAACTGCATCAAAAAATCGTGAATATTTCCGATATAAATCGGCGAGATCAAACAAACATGTAGCACCGCTCAAAAATCTTCTTAAAAGTACTCAATTACAATTCAGGGTGCTCGCTATTATCAAAAGTACTCAATCTACCCATACCCAACTTCCCAAGTCAGTGTGAATACCCCAAAAATGTTGAAGTTGAGTATTAATGTTATATTTCTAGTTAACCTCTTCACATCCCATTTGGGAACAACACTCTTGGGGAGTGGGTTAACACTCTTGTTATATTAATTATAAGATGCCGATTTTGAAATCAATTTAATTTATAATTTCAATTTAAAATTTTTTCTTATGGAAATAAATTTAAATTTGATATCACATCAAATAATTCTTCAAATTCCCGATAAGGATCATTTGCTAACATTTATTTATAAAATATTTTTTAGCTTAAAAATCGTCTTCGAAGAAATATTTTAATTATAATGTTACGATTTATTGGATGGTAACCAGTTTTTTTTCAAAACAGGTTGAAGAAAATCGATTTATCATATATATTTAAAAATGCGAATTTATTTTTGAAACTCAACATCTAATGAAAATTACATTTCAAAGCAAGAATTTAGAAAAAGCATGTTATTTGGAGTTAGATTCGGAAAGTTATGAGTATTGTTAAATGCACGCAAAATAATGTTGAATGCTGTTAAAGAATTTGGCACAGAAACCAATTCCAAATCACCATAATGTTGCGAATTTAACAAGAATTAAAAATAATTGCAAAATGTCCAAAATATTTTTATTTAATAATGTGGGTCAAGCTGCTGTTATTAGTAAGCATACATTAACCTGGTTGCTGGGTCAGTCCGCAGAGATTGATCACATAGTGGTCGTTCGACTATCTTAAAAAATTTTTATTTTTTTACCACAAATTTCGTAATGTTTCGGCATCTTAGAACTGCTTTCAAAATTTTTTGTTGTATTTGCAAAATGGCGGCTATATTTGTCATGCAACCTCGAGCCATTTTCGTATCTTGAAGAGTTTGCGGAAATGATCATATCTCAGCTCCTATTAAGCATACAGTAATAAATGAAAAAACATAATATTACTTATAGCTTAGGCTATTATCTTGCATATCAGAAAAATTAATTGGGATGTTACTTAATATAAAAAAAATCGTAATTTTTGGTAACTTTGAAAAAAAAATTTAATAGAGAGAAGCTAGTGGCAGACCTATTTTTGGTATTAGGTACGTCTTAGTAAGAACTTAAAATATAAATTTTTTAAAGTGACTAGATCATAACCTTTTTGGGTTACATCGCTTTGAAAAATAAGAAATCTCAAATTTGCCCCAACTTTGGGGTCAAGTATCTCCAATGGGCACAGGTGAAAAAATTTGATATTAATCTTAAATAAACTACGTAATAAGAGGATTCTGATAATATAAGAATAAAAGTGGTTTTTATGGTTCATTTAAAAGATATAGCATTTTAAAATTCGTCCATTTGATTACATGAGGTATGAGTATTAGATGGGTTTTTTTTTTTTCAAAAGTATTCCAGAACCTCCCTGCAAGGCCAGATTCTGAATCCTGGATGTAATATAAGTATGTGACGCTAAAAAAATCCAGAAAATTCGCTAACTGGATTGGCGCCGCTAAAAAACGTGAATTTGAAGAAGTATAAAATGGATGTTTCAAATCGAGTTCCCTATTTAAATTTAAGTCCTACAAAAACTTTTGACTATAACATATCCTAATGTACAATCGTCCGCTATACTTAAATTTGCCATCAAATTCTTAAAAAAATTAGTCAAAAATTGACCCAAAATTGGCCTACTTTATCAAGAATTTCCTACTTTTTTCTTTCAATTTTGAAAAAGAAGCTTTACCTCCGCCGAGGTCGCAGCAACTTTCTCAAATCAAAATGTTGCATTATTGTTGGCCTTTTTATGAAGTTTAGGAATAATAAAAAAAGTTATTCAAATCGGGACGTTTTTATGGCAGAAAACGATTTTTTTGTTGAGCTGACTTTTGGGAAAAGTTTATGTTTTTATAAAATTTTCTTCCCTTTGTTTTCTGCATATTTACAATAACTTTAAAAACATAAAGTTGTTCATCGTCATCATCAGACATCATTTCAAATATGCAGAAAACTCAAATCAGTTTTGATTTTTAGGTCATGATGTTAGAACAATTAATTGTTTTACCAAATTTATTCCCAAAGTTACACTAGATAGTTAGGTGAGTTAGTTATAAGAGTGACGATTTATGAGATATAATGAGAACACTCCAATAAAGATTTCAAAAACTATAGAAGCCTTAACGCAAGGCGCAACTCCAGGATAACGACCTTAACAGACGTGTTCAACAAATTTTTGGTAATATCTGACCCGAAGATATCACATTTGCGGAAAAATAATAAATTAGAAAAAAACCAAAAGATTACCATGCAGATTTTAAAAAATTGCTGAAAGAAAATTTATAAAAATAAAAGCATAAATTATCTACATCTTAAAACATAAAATACTTTGTCCTGACTCATTCACTCACTCATCGATCGATTCCTAGCCTAAACCACTTGACCTAGAACTATAAAATTAGGTAAGTGGTGTAGAAGCGTAGATACTAAAAAAGGTATTAGAAAAATGTGATGTCTAAATTGTTAGAGTTGGGTAAAACGGGTTTAAAGCAGGTAATTGGATAATTGAAAGAAATTTTAAATATCAAAATTTCTATAATTGTGTTTGAATACCTTTATAAATGTCTGAAATTAATTTTCAAGATTAATTAGGAAGATAAGGGTTAAAACGTGATTTTTTCCAACTGGTTACAATTTTATTACCATATTTATTAGCTTATGGCTGTGAATTACTTTTTAAACTAATACCTAGAATATACATTCTGAGATACTGCTATTTGGTCGTTAAAGGGTTAAACAAATTTTCTTCTTTTCATTGCATTTCATTTATTTGAAGAATATTAGTACAATAAGATCCAATGAGATCTTTTAAGAGTACAACAGATAAAAGAAAATTATAATCAACAAATTACATATTCAATATATTTTTGAACTTAAAATAATAAAAAATATCTAAATAACAATAGAAACTTAATTACTTTGAGATTTAATTCAATTTGAGAATATATATAAGGGAAACAAGACACTAACATAAAAAAAAACAATAGTGTGAAAAGTATAGTAAGATATAAAATAAGAAGTGTAAAAGGTGATAGATAGTAAGATGTTTGAATAATAGGACCTAAGAGCAGTCTTAAACTTATTCGAATTAATGATTGATTTTATTTCATATGGTAGTGAATTCCATAGTTTAATGGCGTTGACGAAAATAACCGTTTTGAGTGCAAAGTTTGAAATTTAGGTATTATAAGGTTGCCAGTTCTATTTGAAACACAAAAACGTAATTTATTATAGAGGTAAGATGGAGTCTGGTTATGTATTAATTTATGTAAAAATAAACAATTTATTGCGTTTAAATAGTTGATAATGCTACATCCGAGAATTTCTTTACTTTTTATTGACACGTGCTCAAAGCGTCTAAATCCAAATAACATACATATCATGCCACATCATTGAAAGCAACCTGAATTTTATGCGTAGACTGATAGTCAAGATTACTATAGACAAGCTCAGAGTTAGTTATTAGTGGCACTATTAATTGAACTGCAAGCCATTTTTTAGTCTCAATGGGAACAAATTGTAAGGAGTAGTTGACTGCCTAACTACTGATACAACGTGATTACGTGCAATCTTAAATTGCTTCCAATATGCATCAATACGATGCTTCTTCCATTTATTGTATATTTTGTTTCTTTTTTTGATGGCTAATATGACATCTGCTGATTATTAATACATGTACGAAGAGGTACAAAATTTTCAAAAGCTGTTTACCTGAGTGACAAGAACATTTAGTTTTTCATCAACAGACTGAGTAAACCAGCAGTCATTCCAACAGACATGAGACAAATGCTCATACAACAGAGAATAATCAATGGACTTATAATCACGATACGATATCGACAACGGAACATGGTTACTAGATGGATTACAACTGATTGTACAAAACAATAGATCATGGTCAGATATAAATGAAATTTGGTCAAAGAGTAAAACCAATGAAACATCAGACAGTATAAAGACATCGAGTAGACTAGGACAAACACCTGATGCAAAACGAGTCGGAGTCGTAGAATTAAGAAAAGACATACCAGCAGCATTAACTTTGTCTTTAAAACTGTCCGATACATTGTCATTTGACAGCAAGTTCACATTAAAGTCTCCACATATAGCATAAAAGTCAAAGTCAGTTAAACGATTATGTAGATCAGAAAAATAAGGATCAAGACTGCAATACCTATTAGGGTTGTAGACACAAGAAACAAGTGGTTTCACATTACTATTATTACATATCTCAACATTTAAAAATTCAATATCAGACCCACAAGATTTGTTTACAAGCTTTGAACTGAGAAAGGACTTACAATACACAGCAACTCCACCTCCTCTGAAGTGTGTAAGTAGGAATGTTTAAAAAGCAGTCGGGAATGTTAGGATTGAACCAGGTTTCTGAGACACATATTACATCCACAGTTGAGCCTTCAAAAACATTTTTAACATAGTCGAGCTTAAAAGAGCTCAAGCTTCTAGCACTAAAATGAACAACAGAAAGGCCAACATTTTGTTTACATAAGATGTTAATTAACAGTTTATGATTAGCATCAACACCACTAGAGACATTAGAAGACGACATATAAGACACAGAAGAAACCATCAGACGAATAACCAAAAGCTTTTATTATAATAAACATAAAGCAGGAGATAATGTAACTATCAAACATCATAACTATATATAAACAGAGAAAATAGGCAAATGACAGAGTAAACAGAAATAGTAAAAGAAGCAGTAAAAATATATAAAAGAAAGGAGAAAAGAAAAAGAAGACAACTGCAAACAGATGAGATAATCTACTCGCTATCAGCACCAGCAACTGCATCACAGGTAATATTTTGGAGTTCATCTTCGTTGTTGATTTTAATAGTTTCGCTGCCTTTGCGCAGTCGGACGAACACTGCTCCTCTGATAGTAAACGCATTATAAATTTTTTTATTACGCTTACATGAAATGGCTGCTTGTAGCAATTTTCTGCACTCGACAGTAAGGCTTTCATGCATATACACATTAGCATCAGAGTCAAGTAATGCATCCCTAAGGTTGATAGCCTTCTTTAGCCGTCTTCGATAGTCGCCGAAAGCCTTCAGTACACGGTTTCGGTCGAAAGGTATATAAAATTTAACAATAACCAACGAGCTCTGATTGTTTGCTTTAGGCTTGATTCGGAAAATGTCTCTTATCGGTGGCGACCTTTGAGGTTTTCGTCAACCGCATATGACAATCCAAATAAAACAGCATCTGAAGAAAAGTTAGAGCTGTTATTATTGTTGTTGTTGGTGTTGACGTTAAATTTGTTGTTGCTGTCGTTGATTTTTTTCCCAAGTTCATCGCACAATGATGTTAAAGAGTTGACTTTATTTTCCAAAAAGAGTATTTTCTGGTCATACTCTGAGAATTGATCAGCAAGTTGTTGCTTGATAGATGCTACCTCGCTATCCAAATTGCTGAATTTATTGGCAATTTCAGTTGAGAGACGGGTGAAAAGATTTTCAGCGTGCTTTCGAAGTCTGTTATCTGAGTTGATTATGTCTTCCTTAAAATTCGCCCTACGCCGATCTTCTAAAGCTGTGAGTTGAGAGCTTAGAGATGTTGGACTGCTGCTGCAACCCAGCTTTGGCGTACCTTCGCATTTATTGTTAGCGCGAGGTGCGAGGTGGTCACGTTGTTGACTCGTGAGCATAGGAGAGGGAGTCATTAATTCTGCAGAGGCTCAAAAGCAAAACAAAAAAAATCACAAAAGACGGAGTGCAGGAAAACACACGAAAAGGAGAACACAGCACAGAACAATGAGACCCCAATAACAGCGAAATCGACGAAGCAGTATTATTAAAGAGGCGCGATCGGGTGTTAGTGCATTTTTACTTTTGTTGTGAGATTTTCTGTTTTTTGTGGTTGAAGTTTTTTGTTTTTGTTTTAGTTACGTGTCGCTTACCGATCACTAATATTTTTGTTCATTAATTTAACTTTTATATTGTTTATTATTTATAATATAATCCTTCACTAAAAATGTTGCAATATTTTTTCTATGTGCACAATTTAGTTTGTTTTTTTATTTTTTTTACACAAGTTTAACCAAAATTATTTTTTCTGTAGATTTATTGCATTTTTTGCAGATTTTTTGTTAGTGTGTTGTTTCAAAAAGTTATTTAAACGCGCAAGACGAGCACCGACGTGCGTTGCCGATAAGCTCCATACATAAAATATATGGTTCTTTAGGTGAGAAAAGTTTTTAAACATTTGAACTTGAGTCGAAAATGAACAGAAGTAATCTCATGGTTCTTTCAAGTCATGTTTTCTTTTTTTTTTTTTTGATAAAGAAGAAAATTGCATAAAAATGAAATGTTAATTTTATGAATTTTTATCAAGTAAAAAAATAATTCCTTAAAACATATTTTGAGGATTCAAAATTAGTTTCTTAAAAAAAAAAAGGTATTTCTATACATGCTATAAGGCTCGTAAAATTCTAAACTTCCAAATGTAGTTTACTTAAATTTAAAAGCGAGAAAAAGTGAAAAGGTACTGCCAACTATTCTGCCACAACTCCAATGTTGCCACAACTCCACATTCCGCACCAAACTGTCACTCTGTGTGGATGCATCGGCTTCTCGACAATAACGTACGGGTTTTCCGAGCCCTAGATGCAGCAATTTTGTTTATTAACCGCCGCACAGTGTAACTGTTTCGTATAAGCTGTGGCCAAAACTATTTGCAGTTGCCACAGAGCAACGAAATTTGGTATGGACGACTTTTTACATAGATTAAGAAATTTTTCAAATATTGGCCAAATCGGAGAATGGCCACGCCTACCTCCCATATAAGACAAAGTTAAAATCGATATGTCTTTGGACTCCTTAAATATTTTTTTAAAAAATTTCATATTTGGTCTAAAATCACTTTTGGATAAAAAATTACGGGTTAGACCAACTCGGAAATAACTGTACCCATTTTACGCATGTTTTAAGTGAACGGATTTTTTGGTACAAAACTTGATTCGATCATATATACTCTCATTTAAAATTTTCTCTCTCTAACACATATACTATATTAACTTATAATAACTTAACTCATAACTCATTAAACGATTGGGTTACAATTGGCAAAAAATTGAAAAATCGCTCCAAAAAGAAGAGCAAGGGCGTATTCGGTACAGCGGTGGATTGTGATTCTCTTAATGTAGTGCATACAATGAAATTCTTGCATATATCTAAATTTAATATTAAAACTGAGCCGCAAGCAATCTGTGAATATGTGGCTGGTAAACTAAACATAAAAGCCGATATGCTTACTTTCTTTAAGCTAATTAAAAAGATGTTTTTGAAATTACGATTCGTTAATTTTATTGGATAGGTGTGCCATCTTCCTTATTAAGCAAAGCTTTTGACAAAGAAATCTGACCACTTTCTGTAAAGTTAAGTCTGTTTATCACATATGATAAGCCAAAAAAACTTAAGCGATTTTGCAACAATTCCAAAACATGCGGAGGAGACTTCATCACATTCCCCTCAAGCTGGACTGGATCTTCCTCAAACATCACCCCAACGAAACAACAAAGCGTTCAAAAAACAAACAAATAATAAGCTCTTCAAATTCAATCCCAGCGCAGTGTACGCTCTCGGCATTATCATTTACATCAGCTATTCAAAAACCGGTTTTTGCCGCAACAACAACAAAAACAACATCAGATGTAAACAATATCACCGTCGCTTCTTCATCTTCTAAAGGCTTAGTCGCAAAGGCGCGTTAGGTCGGTCGCGCTTTGACCGTACTTTGATCGTACTTTGGTCAACTTTACGGGATGAACTGTCAAAACGCCCGACCTTGTAATTTTGAAATAATAATGTCACGCTAGCATGTCGTGCGTTTGTCACTTAGATGATGCTACTGTATGCAGTTTTTTTTTGAGTAGAAGTAGCAGTATTTATTTAATACTTTTAATTTGACTTAAGATTATCGTTAACAATCATTTATACAATATCTATAATGGTGTTATTATTTTCATTATTTTTTACAATTCGTGCAATATTTCTCTTGAAAACGTTTGTATTTCTTTCTAACTTGACATAATTAGGCAGCGCATTGTAAACTTTAAGTCCTTTGAAAAAAAGCGATCATTGCATTGCTGTTGTTGTAACCCTTTGTAGTCTGAAATTTTCTGTATTTCTTAGGTTATATGGCTGTATTTCTCCCACGTAGTTTAATTGATCGATTAAATATTCCGGAGCCTTTCCCATCTTCATTTTTTGAATAAAATTTAGAGTATTTATTTCCAGTCTTTGTTTTATATTAAACCATTTTAATGTATCAAGCATTATTTGTATCGGAGTATATCTGTTACACTTTAGTATTGAACGCATAGCTTTATTTTGTAGTTTTTGCAGTCTTTCTAATTGTGTTGTTGTGCAGCAAGTATATATAGGGTGTTTTTTTTAGGGGTTTTTTTTCGAATAGAGATAAAACACAAGAAAATCGTTTTAATGTCCATCAATTTGGCTTTATTGGAAGGATAATTTTATGCCATTAATGTTTAAATATGATTTCGGGCATGTGGCCGCCGCGGCTGGCTCGAATAAAGCCAATTCTATAGGTCCAATTTTCAACCACTTTTTCGAGCATATGGGGCCGTATGTCGGCAATAACGCCACGAATGTTGGCCTCCAAGTCCCCTAACGTTTCTGGTTTGTTGGCGTAGACGAGCGACTTCACATATCCCCAAAGAAAATAATCCAATGGTGTCAAATAACACGATCTTGGTGGCCAATTGACAGGTCCATTCCGCGAAATTATGCGCTCATCGAATGTTTCCTTCAATAAATCGATTGTGACGTGCGCTGTGTGGCATGTAGTGCCGTCTTGTTGGAACCACAACTCATCCACATTCATGCCATCCAATTCGGGAACAAAATAGTCGTTTATCAGGGCTCTATACCGGTCTCCATTAACGGTAACTGACTCTCCAGCATTATTTCGGAAGAAGTATGGCCCAATGACTCCACCAGCCCATAGAGCACACCAAACAGTCAGTTTTTGTGGATGTAATGGCGTCTCAAGGATCTCATGTGGATTCTCTTCACTCCAAATGCGGCAATTTTGCTTGTTGACGTAGCCATTCAACCAAAAATGAGCCTCATCACTGAACAAAATTTTGCGATGAAAATCAGCATCGAGATCAATCTCATTTTCGGCCCATTTGCAAGCGTTGTTCTTTTGTCAACCTGTTCATAATGAAATGGCAAACCAAACTGAACATAAATGACATTAGAGTTGCCAGATTTGACCACAAAATGCCAGTTTTATCTCTATTCGAAAAACAAACCCCTAAAAAAAACACCCTTTAGAATCGTTGAGCCAAATTCAAAATGTGGTTTTATTATTGTGTTGTACATATTTATTTTTTTACATATGTATTCAACGTGTTGTTTAAATTTTAAGTCTTTATCGATTATGAAACCTAGATATTTTATCTGATTAACTTTTTCAATTGCTTCATTATTAATTTTAAAAATTACATTACTATTCATGTTTACTTCCATTATTTTAGTTTTACATCCATTTAGTTTTAATTTGTTCATTTTAAGCCAATTGTTTACGTTGTTGATATCATGTATTAAATTTTCTTTACATTGTTCCTCTGTATCTCCTTTCGCATAAATTAATGTGTCATCAGCATATAAAACTATTTCACATTTATTTAAAATATTTGGCATATCATTTATGTATATTATAAACAATAGTGCCTCTAATATTGATCCTTGTGGGACCCCATATTCATTATCAATTTTATCCGATTTAACGCCGTTAACTTTTGTTATTTGTTTTCTGTTTGTTATATACGATTAATGTGGTTTAATTAATTCATTTTCTCTAATACCACACGCAAAGAAATTTTTCGTTTACCACAACTGAAAAATTCACCAACCATACTTCGTTTGCGAGCTGTATTTGTCGCAAACGAATATTCAGTTGTCACAACTCAAAAATATATCTTATATATATAAACCGCAAGCTATTTCGGTCATTATTATATATTATATTAATAATCTTTCTCACTATGTCCGTCCGTCTTCTTATGGATTCCACCTCTGTTGCTATCTTCGTCCGCGTATTAAGCAAACTACCAATTTCCTTATATAGTAACAATTTGTCCAAAAAGTAACTCTAAACTATAAGCTTTATGTTTATACAACGAAGGGAAAAATAAACAAAATTTTCAGTTGGGAAAAACGAAGTTTTCAATTGCTGCAATTTAAAAATCACTCGCGTTTATGACAAACGAAATTCATTTCCTGCAACTAAATGACTCGTTTCTCACAACTGAAAATTTTGTTTATTTTTCGTGCAACGTTTATGACAACTGTTGAAACGTTTGCAATAAACGATTTCAAGCACGACAAACGAAGTTCGTTTGCGGCAAACTGGCGATAAACGTTTTTTTTCTTTACGTGCATACATATAAAGTTTTTGAATCAACAACTCTCTATCAATTGTCTCGAATGCTCTTTTAAGGTCCAAGAAAATTGCCATTATCTTCGTTTTCCTATCTCGAAATTTCCATCTATTTATTACATAATTAACTGTTGTTTCACATGAGTATTTTTTTCTGAAACCCGATTGATATTTTGCAAATATATTATTTTCTTCCATATAATTTTCCAACTGTTCTTTAGCAATTTTTTCTATAATTTTTTCGTATGTTTTCAAAGTGTTTATTGGGCGGAACTCCTCACATCTATTTGTTTTAGCTATTTTCTGTATCGGTGTTACCATTGAATACTTCCAATTTTCAGGGAATACACCAGTTTCGAAAGATTTATTTACAATGTTAAGTATATTCTTACCGATAGTGTTCCAGTTATCTAATATTATTTTAATTGATACTTTGTTGAAGTCCGGTTTGTCTTTTAAACACTTACATATTTTTTTAGTTCTAATAAAGATATTGCACGAAATTTAAATCACAGGTATTTTGTTTGTATAATGAACGTTTTCTATTGTATCTCTTATTACTTTAATACTATCGACAAAATATTTATTAAATTGGGTGGCGATTTGATAGTTATTCGTATATTCCTTATCATTAAATATTACATTTTTTATCACATTTGCGTTCTTTTTTAATACTAAGTCTTTTATTTCTTTCCACATTTGTTTTTGGTCTTTGGCATTATTGATTTTGTTATTAACATATTTATTTTTTTTTATTTCAATTTAATTTTTGTATATATTTCTTACTACTTTATAATCATTCCATGCATTTTCCGTGTTTTCAGATTTAGCAATTTGGTATTTATTAATTTTTTCACTTTTAAGTATTTTTAAGTTTTCGTTGAACCATTTGTTTATATCATTTCTTGAATTGATTGTTTTTTTGCGCGTAAATTTCTTAATTGTATTTTCAAGGCAATTGTCCATTATATTAACGCTATTATTTACGTAATCATTTTCGTTATATTTTATTATTGCACCGAGTTCTTTATTGAAAAGATCTTTATTGTATTTAAATATTTCAATATCTTTTTTAGTTATTTGGTTTTGATTTTCATTTATATATTTGAATTTTATATCTATTGCTTCATGATCTGCTATTTTACTGTCACTATTGTTGTTCGTAGATATGTTACCATTCTTTGTTATTACATGGTCTATTATAGTTCTCGAGTTTTGCGCGATTCTAGTATATTCGTTTACTATTTGTTTTAATCCATTATCATGTAAAATACCTTCTAATCTAGTTTTGAATGTATGTTCTTTGCTCCAGTCTATGTTGAAATCACCAGCTATTATTATATCACTGTTCGTTTTTAATATATCTTCGATTATTTGTTCAAAAACTGCGTAGAATTCTGTTTCACTACAACTTGGTGATCTATACACCGCCATAACTACCGTTTGGATTTTTCCAAGTTTAGCCATATATGCACTTATATGCAATAATTTGAGTCAGAAATCTTCTCATCAATTTTTGTGACGGTCCATAGTTTTTTAAAATAAATGATAACTCCTCCTGTCCGGTTTGAATTAGAGTGTGTATTATATTGATCATAGTCTTGTAGTTGTATTTCTCGTTCATCTATGTCTTTTGTTAAATGCGTCTCTGTTAGAATTATAAAGTCTGTGTTTTGTTCATCAGCAATTATTTCCAATTGGTTGAAATTATTCACTAACCCACACACATTTGTGTAAATACCATGTATCTCCTGTAATTGTTAAACTATTAACCCCAACCTCTTCTTTTTCATATTTAGACTATTTAAATACACGGGACATTCTTTATTCGACGAGACATGGTTTTCGTCAAGTCCCATATTTAGCTTGTTATTTGTTCTTATACAGTTTACACATTTATTAATTATCTCTTTTTTGCATTCCTTTGATTTGTGGTTTCCGTGGCACCTATAACATGTTTCTTCATTTCTACATTCGCCCGCCTTGTGATTATATCCTTGGCATTTAAAGCATTGAATTATATCTGTCCCATCAAATATTCTACATTTTTCGCATCCAATATTTAATTTTTGTGCTGCTTTAATCTTTTTGTATGTTTCTTTATCTACTTTAATTTTAACATTATAAATCACTTTATTATTTCTTTTAAATTCATAAGATTTTACTATTTTCATTTCATGCTCTTGCAATTGTTGGTTTTGTCTCTTAATTTTGTCTATTAATTCTTTTTCTGTATATTTAAATGACATAACTGTTATTATTACTGACATATCATTTTCATTTGGCGCTTTTATCTCGTATGTATCACTCATTTTATTTTCAATAGCACTTTTAATTTTTTCCCTTTCCTCATCATTTTCACTTTGTATTACAATTGTTCCATTGCTTCTGTTTTCAATGTTTGTTATATTAAGGTTAACAGGATCTACCTTGTTGTTTAAGTCCTCTTTTGTTTTTCTTATTTCTTGTTTCTCTTTAGGTTTTATTATTAATGGCACTTGTTTTTTAAAATCTGGACACTGTGTTTTTTTTAACAGTATCAGCAAATGACAATTTGTTTTGCTTGTTGAATATACCTTGGTTTTGCTTATCACTTGTTTCTTTTATCGCTTTCTTTATTTCATTACATATCTTTACGTTGCTTTCTTCAATTGTGTTATAAATGTCTTTGTTTTTATTTTTAAAATCATTAACGATGCCGCATAAGTTCTTCATTTCATTTACATTTTTTTCACATATTTTTTGTGCCGTGTCTATTTTTTTTAATCGTTCTTCATATCATTTTTCAATTGCTTCTAATAGTTGTTTAATTTCATTTTCATTTTGTTTTAATGACACATTAAATTCGTCCTTATATTCAGCTAAGTTGTTTTTGTTTTTGTTGACACCATCTTGAATCTCTTTTAACGCAAAGTCTACATTGTGGATATATTGAATGCAATCATCACACATGAACCGCACAAAGGCATTTGCTTCCAAAACTTTCGATGAATATTGGTCAAGACCTGAACACTTATCCACGCAATGATAAACTTTGCCACATATTCCTGCACATATTATGCCTGTTTCGCCTCTGATAGTTCTCCTGCATTTATGGCACTCAGCCATTGCAGTTAGTTAAATTTTAGTTTTCGTTTTTGTGCACCAAAATTATGTTTTTTTATTAAATCTTTTGTTTCAATACACTGAAACTTGATTTATCTATACGTAAATATAATTTTTCCAATTTTTTTTAAACGTTAAATATTTTATTTTTTACTAATTAACAGAGCTTGTTTTAGTTTAGCCGATTCACTTCCACTTTATTCCTCTTTTCCACCCAAAACTTCCAAAAAGTCTGAAATCCCCAAATCACAATGGTTGTGGTAGAAGTACATGATGACTATATTTCTTTATTCATTTTAGCTATATTTTTAATAGCCGTCGCTATTAATAAATAAATTATATGCTATTATATGCTTTATTATTTATATAATAAAGAAAATAATTACAATTTATTATGTTTAATAAATAAATGTTTATTTTTAAATGTTTTATTTTTAAAATCATTAACGATGCCGCATAAGTTCTTCATTTCATTTACATTTTTTTCACATATTTTTTGTGCCGTGTCTATTTTTTTTAATCGTTCTTCATATCATTTTTCAATTGCTTCTAATAGTTGTTTAATTTCATTTTCATTTTGTTTTAATGACACATTAAATTCGTCCTTATATTCAGCTAAGTTGTTTTTGTTTTTGTTGACACCATCTTGAATCTCTTTTAACGCAAAGTCTACATTGTGGATATATTGAATGCAATCATCACACATGAACCGCACAAAGGCATTTGCTTCCAAAACTTTCGATGAATATTGGTCAAGACCTGAACACTTATCCACGCAATGATAAACTTTGCCACATATTCCTGCACATATTATGCCTGTTTCGCCTCTGATAGTTCTCCTGCATTTATGGCACTCAGCCATTGCAGTTAGTTAAATTTTAATTTTCGTTTTTGTGCACCAAAATTATGTTTTTTTATTAAATCTTTTGTTTCAATACACTGAAACTTGATTTATCTATACGTAAATATAATTTTTCCAATTTTTTTTAAACGTTAAATATTTTATTTTTTACTAATTAACAGAGCTTGTTTTAGTTTAGCCGATTCACTTCCACTTTATTCCTCTTTTCCACCCAAAACTTCCAAAAAGTCTGAAATCCCCAAATCACAATGGTTGTGGTAGAAGTACATGATGACTATATTTCTTTATTCATTTTAGCTATATTTTTAATAGCCGTCGCTATTAATAAATAAATTATATGCTATTATATGCTTTATTATTTATATAATAAAGAAAATAATTACAATTTATTATGTTTAATAAATAAATGTTTCTGCATATTTAACCAGCGTAGTAGTTATATTATTTATATAATAAGTAAACATCTTAGTTATATGTTGTATTACATTGCTGAAGACTAACAAAAACAATAACAAACGAAAAAAACTAAAGCAACTGATATCTATAAATAGATTGAGGTTGAGTTATGGATTGCTTCATAACAACTCGTTTTTTCTACTTTAGCTGTCAAAGCGCGACCGACCTAACGCGCCTTTGCGATTTGGGTATAAGAGTTCCTCTGAGTCTTCTCACTGTTCATATCCGCCCCCGCAATTAATGTCAACACATTGTGCGCTCTCAGCAAATCCACAACCGGTTTCTGCTGCAACAATAGCAACTACATCAGCTGTTGACAAAAACGCTGTCGCTGTACTTCCCCAGAGTAGCTACTCAATTTATTACCAAAATGCTGGTGGAATCAGAACTAAAACAACTCAGCTTCAACTTGCATTGTCTCTGCGTGAGTATGATGTTGCTGTTTTAAAAGAAACATGGCTTCACGAGGGTATTTCTACATCAGAAATTTCTGATAACTTTTATCGTAGTTCTATAAACTTATATGAGAAACATTTAGATAACATAGGATTTATAGAATGGCGTCAGTGGCGTAGTTGGTTAAAGTGCGTGGCCGCTATGTCAACGAACCTGTTGACCCAGGTAAATATTTGCATATGTAACAACTAAAAATATGCGATTTGTGCTACAGCACCATCTGGTGTCCAAGGTGGTTCAAAGAAGATACTGCCAAAACACTCATCGTGTCTGAGAACTACTATATACCAATTTTTATTCTAATCGCATGAGAGGTTTGGGAGTTTTAGGTGCTTTTGCAAAAAATTTGTACTACAGCGCCCTCTGGTGTTCAAGATAGGTAAAAAAAGATTGCAGCAATACACTCAACGTACATGAAAACGACTGTATACCAATTTTCATTCTAAGCGCATAAGCGGTTTGTGAATTTTAGGTAGTTTTGTAAAAAATTTGTACTACAGCGCCCTCTGGTGTTCAAGGTGGATAAAAATTGATAGTCCACAAACACGCAGCGTACCAAAAAACTTCTATATACAAATTTTCATGCTAATCGGATGAGTAGTTTAGGAATCTATTGCATAGTTACATACGACATTTAGTTCCAAAGCAATTTCATATCATAAATTTGGCCTGTGTGACCAAATTCCCCCTTGTCTAATGTTCGCTCAAATATATAATAATGGCATCTTGGGCCCATAGCATCTACATATCAAGTTTCACTATCAAAACATGTACAACTCAGGAATAATAATGATTTCTAAAAAGTGGGCGTATATATAGTTAGACCACGCCCAGTTTTAGTATAGTTGCCGACAGTAACCATACGAACTTGTTTACCAAATTTTAGTCTAATACGTCCAAAAAAAAAAAAAAATAAATAAATAACTGGCCATTTCAGCCCTTGAAAGGACTTTGACCTAGCTTCTTATGATCAATTGTGTTGTGCGTGTTATTAAGTTTGTACACAATTGACAGATAACGGGACCTACATGCTTAACGCCGACTCCGAACGAATACGGAATACGTCCAAACCCGTCTTAAAGATAGCATTTTTATTGATTTGTAGGCGGTAAAGGGGGTATGGAAAAAAGGGGTATGGAAAATTTTTACTATGCCTATATTTTTCGCGCAAATGCAAACGAAAGTGAGACTTGTCAAATTATTCCAATATTCCATTTAATATTCCAATTACCCTTGCAAATATTTCCCCATATACACTACATGTGCGCACCTGTATTTTTTCACAGCTGTATTGTTGATAAGTTCACTAAAATGCCTATAATTCATGAACCAATACACATACAAAGACCATTTATATAAAAAAACCTTCGTATTGACGTCACTTTTCATGGGAAATCACCAGAAAATGCGAATCGGTTTACGCATTACAGAGAACATCAATTTCATACACAATGCAACTTATTTTTATATATATAGATAATGGATAATATTGATATTATCGATATTGTAGACAATTTTTCTTTATGTAAAAAACTTTTGTAGATTATTACAAACATTTAAAAAAAAAATCAGCGCAGGCGTTCTGCGATTTTAGATATATATATCAAAACAGTGGGCGCAAAAGTGGGCGTGGTCAATTTTTCTTTCAGTAAACACTTAAATTGGATCACTACGAACATTTGAAAAAAAAATTATCCAAATCGGTCCAGCCGTTTTCCGATTTTAGATAAATCGAAAAAAGTGGGCGCAAAAGTTGGCGTGGTCAATTTTTCTTTCTGACAAAACTTAAATTGGATTACTACGAACATTTGAGAAAAAAATTATCCAAATCGGTCCAGCCGTTTTCCGATTTTAGATAAATCAAAAAAAGTGGGCGCAAAAGTGGGCGTGGTCAATTTTTCTTTCCTTAAAAACCTAACTTGGACTAAAACGAACATTTAAAAAAAAAATTATCCAAATCGGTCCAGCCGTTCTGAAGTGATGCGATTTCAACCAAACGTACACTTCTTTTTATATATATAGATTATTAGGTATTATAATATATGTACAAAATTCCATTGCTTTATATTCATTTTTATTGCTATATATCCATAAAATGTCTGCACTGGAAAACAAAATAAACATAAACAAAAATTTGGCACCCTGTATGTCAGCGATTGCAAACATTTTTTACTTCCATATTGATTTCATATTTATTTCTTTGGAGATGATGTTAGCATATAATACAGTGTCTTTGTAATGCAATATGAATTATATAACAACAACAACAGGTAATAACAAACAGCGAATAAATTTACCTTAAAACTAACATTAAGTGCATTAAAAAGAAGAAAACATCAATTAATTTTATTCTAAAAGAAAAGAAGAAAATAAATAGTTCAAGAAAAAAATAAAGTATTAAGAAGAGTGTTGAAAAATTTCATGCTTAAAGTTGCGTTTATTTTTAATCGCTTTTATTCTAACGGGCAATGAATTCCAGATTTTGATTGCGTTAACACAGAAAAGTCTATTGGAATTTAGGAAATTGTACACAGGAACCACGAGGTGTAAATTTCTGTTCGACCTGCAAAAATGGATCTTGTCAAATAAGTATTTAGGTGTTTTGTTTTTTTTTGTTAATCAAATTATGTTGAACTAGTAAGAAATGATCTTCGGGTCGAAGTTAAAATACTCCCACAACCGAACCGAACCGAACGCAGTCAATAAAATGTTTATTTTTAAAAACATTTTTATCAAAGTTTTAACAGAAAATATTCGCTTTTTTTTTATAAAGTCACTTTGTATGAGAAGTAAGCTTGGTTTTTATCGGATTTGGTTGAATTTCATATACAAAGTACATGTTATACATCAAAGTTCATATGCAAAATTTCAAGTCCATGTGTTTGTGGAATTGAAAGAGATTTTACCGTTTTGATAAAGTCACTTTGTATGGGAGGTAGGCGAGGTTTTCATCCGATTTGGCTCAGTTAGGAACTCGACCTTTATTTTTTAGATAAAAGCTTAAATATCGAATTACGGCTTTAATCGTGATCACATACGGACAGAGAGACTGACATGGCTAAATCGACTCGGGCGATGATGCTGATCAAGAATATATATACTTGTCTATACCTGCCACGCCTCCTTATGGGCGTTATAAACGGAGTGACAAAATTAATATGGCATCAAGATAATTGAAAATCACAACCAAGAATTTGACTATTCAAATGACTGATGCGATCAAACTTTTTGAGGCCATATATAGGGATGGCAGAAAAAAATTAATCGATTAATCACAAGTAGAAAAAAATTAATTGTAATTAATTGCAATTATTGACAAATAATTGATTAATGTCATTTCTAAAATGGTGCTGTTAACTTTAACAGTGATCATAAGTAAAATTATTTTAACGTAATAAATATCTTCTAATCTCCTTTTGAATTGACCCTAAATAAAACAAAACGACAGTGAGTGTTATTAATGTCAAAAATAATTATTTATTATTTAACCATGTTTGCAAGAACAAAAGTTTTGATAACGGTTGTGTTGTTAAACGATTGCGTTTTTCGGTGGCCGTAGCACCAGCTTTTGAAAAAAGGCGTTCAGCAGGCACCGAGGTACCAACTAAATGACAATATTTTTTCGAAATTCCGTAAAGTTTTGGGTAAACCGTTTTTATTTCCTTCCAAGCATCGATGATATTTAGTTTTAGTTCTAGGACATGACAATTTGAATTAAAACTTATTTCATCTTGTGGGTGACCCAAATTATCTTCCTGTCGGCTTCGTTTGTGTACTAGAGATTTATGAGGGGCCCAAATGAGGGGGTAAAGTTGACGCAGCTACTTAAGTTTTTGGTTGCGGGCTGCTTAGTTATTATTTTAATTATTTGTTCGCGACAACAATGCACTAATGGAATAACTTGGCTTAAAGTTGCTCGTTGTTCACCACTAAGCTGTACTGTCAGTGTCTCTAAAGGTTTCAATATACTTAATATTTCTATTTTAACATCTTTTTCCCTTGAAGTTATTATTACCGGAGATTCAGAGTTGTTTAGCAATATTTGGCTTATATATGAACTAAGTTTAATAAGCCGCTCAAGCATATGAAACGTAGAATTCCACCTTGTTTTCACGTTTAGTATTGGTTGAGCAGTTTTCCTTCACTAACACCTGCTGAAGCTTACATGTTGCGAAGAGCATGGTTTGCTTTAACACTTTTTTAAGCCACTTAACGATGTCCGTAGATTTTTCAATAATTGCGTCTACTTCAGGAATGCTCAGCGAGTTTTCACATACCAAATTAAGCGTGCATGTAAAACAAGGGATATGGCGTTTCCTGCCAAACGTTTCATGAATTGCTTTTACAATGTTTGCACCATTGTCGGTCACTACACACATTACTTGACTTTCATCTGTGGAAAAGTCTTTTAGAACAGCAATAAATACCTCTGAAATATGTGATGCTGTATGTACCTCCGTTAATTTATGAACACCAATTGTTCCATTAAACTGTTTAGTCCCATTTAGACCATGAATAGTTACTCCAAGCATACTATTCATTGCTACATGTGTCCAAATATCTACCGTTCAGCTCAAATATGAAAAGTTTTTGAGCATTGGTGAACATTTTTCTTTTTCTACGTCATACAGTTTTTCAATTTGCATTTTAATGGTGTTTCTTGTTGGGACTTTATATAAAGGAAAATTTTGTTTTGCGAAGCTCAAATAACCAACACCTGAAACATATATGAACAAAATAATCATAAAACATAAAACAGCGCTGTCACATGCTATCACAATGCTTACTAAAAATACCTTCAACGAAATCAAATGAAAAATTATTATTGATTATCATTTCTACGATCCCGTGAGTAATCTTTTCGTTCTTTGATCCGCTGGGTGAAATTTTTGAACATTCTGGAAAGCCTTTGAAATAAGAGGTTGAGGGTTTTTTGAAATACAGCTTTGCCCTTCACTCAAACCGCGTTAATTTGCTTTCTGGATCCTGCTACTGTGCTTTTCGATGATGGTGCCCCTGCTGTCGTCACTAAGGAGTAATACATCCTTGTCCTTTGTCTTTGAGTGCCGTGTCATGTTTGCCATCAACATGTGTACAACATGTGTATATAAGTATGAGAAATTGTTAAGTAATAAAATCGCCAAACTTACTATAACTTGATCAGCTTCTGTTGTATGTTTTAATTTTAAATGCTGAAACATGTTTGTAGTGTTATTTAAAAACTTCAAATTTTTACAACAGACTTCACATTTGACGCAGGTATTGCTTATTTTAGTGAAAAATTACCACAAACCACTTTTTATGGGCGCCATCTCAATTGTCTTTTTCAAATGTAATGCCTCGTGCAACTTGACTATAAAGTTCTGCCAAATACTTACTGTGAAACCTAAAAAAGAGCGTCAGCGTTGCTTATCTTTCAAAAAATCGTCATGCTAATATGAATTGTATGAAGCAAACCATAATAACGCGACGGCAACGCTGAGCGGTTGGAAAATCCAATTTTGACAGAGCGTCAGGAAGTAAAGTTGGCTGCAGACTTCGAAAATATTGCTATTTCTGGGAAAAATTTATTGGCTGCCTGCGCATCTGACATAAAGCCGCCACTTTTGTTTAAGGATGACAATTCAGCGTTAACGCAAAGCGGCTGGTAACGCTTCGCTCAACGCTCTTATTTAGGTTTCACAGTTAGTTTTGTAGCTTTTACGCTGGGTTTACATGTATGCAACAATCGTATAGGAGGTTTCAGACAATAATACATATCCGATGACATATACGATGTGTGAATGCTTAAAACTAAATGTCCCTCCAACATCTTGTACGAAAATCAAATGACCAGTTTTACCAATTTTTGCAGTTGTTTGCAATTGATAAGTATAAAATTCATAAATTTGTTAAATTTTGCATTTTTTTGAAAAATTTTGCAAATTGTTTTTAAATTTTGCAATTATTTTTACCAATTCTCGATTAATAATCGATTAATTAAACACAAAATGTCGATACAATTTAATTTTAAATAGAACAAAAATAATCGATTAATTTAATCAAATGATTAATCGTTGCCATCCCAAGCCATATACTACCTAACAGCGCTATTAAAAGCATGTTGTAACTTCAGTATGGATCTAGAATCAAATTTTCTAAACACAACGTCTGAGTACGAAGTGATTGGGAATATGAGTTGAAGTACCAACTTTTTTTTGTATCGACAGGTACAAATTATGCAGTCCACCTCAGGTTCCGTAAACTTTACAAAAAACAGTATTGATTGACAGAACAGTATATGATCTGTAATATGACCAAGATTTTTAGTTTTATCAACATACTTTAGCCCTTCGCCATTTAAATAAATCGTTAGTAACTCAGTCGTAGTCAAACTTGTTTTGAAAATTGGCAAAACAAATGACTTAAGAGGATTTAGATTAACTCTTTCCGGGCTGCTGGTATGAAAACTATACCACTTATTTTAACATGTTTCCTACATTTTGTGTGCATTCGTATATTTCAAATTACAATTTTGTAGGTAAATTTAAGCTTATATTAAAAAAAACAAATGCTTAAGTGTTAGAAAGAAACAAATATATATGTTTTTTAAGCTCAAAAAGTGGTCTCCAGCTGAGTGTAAAAATTGCTTCCCGGCATTTAGTATATTTCCTCAACAAAGGTGCGTGCAACTTCGGATTTCGACAATTTTAAATAAATTAGATGTATAAATAACGTGTTATAGACTTACACGCGAAAAAAACTTAGAAGTGTTCTATTTGCGAGTTTTTAAAGTTTGTGGTATTAAAATCGTACCACCGCGCCCCATATATACATCATGCCTAAAAAACTTAAGGACAGTGATATTTGCCATATAGTGGAAACGATCGACGATGAACTTGATTTATCAGAGATTCCATCAGACACTGATTCAATTGTCGATGATGCTGAGTTTCTCAATGAAGAAAACCATATTCAGGAACTTTTTAATTGCGTCATTGAGGGCAAAAATGAGGAAGGAAGGAGTATTGATGAAAGCAATGAACCAGAATGTAGTGCAAATCATAATTCTCAAGAAAATAGTGACGACGAAGTTCCTCTATCTGCTCTACAAAGTAGCCAGCAACTGTTTGTTCCACCCGGTTGAAATAAAAAAAAACCGGTTACCCGGAGATATACACCGGTAAAAAAGGGCAGTTAGTCGAAAATAGACTTGGAGAACGCGTTGTTCTTGGGCTGACTTCAGATTTTGGTGGGGAAAATCATAAGGTATTTTTTGATAACTTCTTCACTTCTTATAACCTGATTCTGGAACTGAGCTGGATAAGCTTATTAGATATAGCCCATTTTGTTAATTACCTCAAATCCTCATTCAATCTGAAACATAAATTATCAACTAGACAAATTGGGCTGGAAAAGTACAATTGAGGGTCATCAGCATATGCATGCATGGTAAAATGAAGACATATTCTAAAGATATCCTTAATGAACATAGAGAATAAAAACCAAGCACTGAGCCTTGCGGCACCCGACAGGATAAGTTACAGAACGCGGAAAGACTGTTTCCAACCTTAACTCTTTGAGACCTCCCGACTAGGTAGCTACATATATAACAGGCGGACCACCGTGCTTGAAAAACCAAAGTTAACATTTAATTTTTGAGACAGTATTGAATGATCAACGGAATCAAAGGCCTTCGAGAAGTCGAAGAGACATAGCAAACTTATGTGCCCAAGATCGAATGGATAAAGCGGCAGATTAAGTTAAAAGTGCTCTTGAGATTTTCTTCTTGAAGCAGAGAAAGTCCGAAGAGTTTAGCGTCAAAAGAACGGTCCACCCATGGTGTAATAATAATAAGGTGTTAGTGAGTTTGACACATTTCTCACTAAATAATAATTTATTTCGCCCCCCTACTGTCAAAAATAGCTGATGGTGAATTGAAATGATCCATGAAATGATCATGGTGAATGAAGGACGATCCTCACAAGGCAACGCGTGAGGGTCAAGGGGGGATCTTCACATGGCAACGTGTCTGACTGCCTCAACCTGGTGAGGCCAGCATTATCCATGTCGAACTCGTCTCAAGTCGACTCAAACCTTTGCTTGGTGTCCTCTAGAAACGGCAAACTGGCAACAGTTAGTTTAACGGCTAATCTGAGCGGTGGGCTACTTGCCTTTAAAGGGTTGTGCGTTGGGTTTGAAGCCCACCACGTAGAAAAACATTCCACAGCCCACCCCCAACAAAAGCGGGAAGGACCTCACTCCTCCATTCGATACCAAAGGAGGTTTCAGACAAGGTGATTCCATATCGTGCGACTTTTTCAACCTAATGATGGAGAAGATCATCCGAGCTGCTGATTTGAGACGTAGTGGTACGATATTCTACAAAAATATTATGCTGCTGGCGTATGCTGATGATTCGATATCATTGGCCATAATACGCGCGAAGTCAGCGCAGCATTCTCCAGGTTAGCGAAAGAGTCGAGTCGAATGGGTCTTGCAGTAAATGCAGATAAGACGAAATACATAGTGTCAACAAATAAACAGTCCCAGCGTCTTGGAAACCACGTCACTGTTGACAACATCTAATTCGAGGTTGTTAAGGACTTCGTCTACCTGGGATCCAGCGTAAACTCTTTCAACGATGTCAGTATTGAGATAAAGCGAAGGATAACTCTTGCCAACAGGTGTTACTTTGGGCTGAGTAGGCAATTGAGAAGCAGAGTCCTCTCTCGACGAACAAAACTCATGCTCTATAAGTCACTAATCATGCCCGTCCTATTATATGCAGCACAAACCTGGACGTTGAGCAGTTCTGATGAAAAGACTTTGGGAGCCTTTGAGAGAAAGATCCTTCGTAAGATCTTCGGTCCAATCTGCGTCAATGGCGAGTACCGAATTCGATGGAACCACGAGCTGTATGAGCTGTACGCTGACATCGACATAGTTAAGCGTATTAAAATCGAGAGGCTCCGCTGGCTAGGTCATGTTGAGCGAATGGAAAATGACGCTCCAGCGAAAAAAATATTCGATTCGGTGCCCGGTGGTGGTCAACGCAGACGAGGACGGCCACATCTTCGTTAGAAGGATCAGGTGTGGGATAACCTGACTACACTTGGTGTTTCCAACTGGCGCCAGCAAGCACAAAACAGAAATGGCTGGCGCAATTTCTTGTACGAGGCCAAAACCGACCTTCGGTTGTAAGCGCCAGATAAGTAAGTAAGAAAGTAAGTGAATAAGGCAAGAGATGAGATAAAAAAATAACTAAAATTAATTATACATTTTATGTTAGTCTTATAAAATATTATAAAATTCAGTCATTTGATAAAGGAAAATAAAAAACAATTAAAAACTTAAGTACTATTATATTAAATACTATATAAACACGATATATGTTAAAACATCGTATACCAAGTGATATATACGATATTTTATATCCGTTTTATCAAGAACGCCGTTTTATCAAGAACGCAACATAGATGGTGCCTTCGTAACCCACTTCTTTCGCCTAAAAATGTCGGATCCACAGCTGTTTCACCAATACATAAGGATGAGTGCTAATCAATTTGAAGAGCTATTACGCGTTGTAGTAACTTTTATCCAAAAAATATGGTTGAGAAGGGAGCCAATCAGTGAAAGTTGTCGGCTTGCTATGACCCTGAGGTAATTTTTTTAGTTAGATAGCATGTTGAAAGTCAGCGAAAGTGTAGTGAACGCAGATAAGACGAAATACCTAGTGTCAACAAATAAACAGTCCCAGCGTCTTGGAAACCACGTTATTGTTCACAACATCTCCTTCGAGGTTGTTAAGGACTTCGTCTACCTGGGATCCAGCGTAAACTCTTTCAACGATGTCAGTATTGAGATAAAGCGAAGGATAACTCTTGCCAACAGGTGTTACTTTGGGCTGAGTAGGCAATTGAGAAGCAGAGCCCTCTCTCGACAAACAAAACTCGCGCTCTATAAGTCACTTATCATGCCCGTCCTATTATATGCAGCACAAACCTGGACGTTGAGCAGTTCTGATGAAAAGACTTTGGGAGCCTTCGAGAGAAAGATCCTTCGTAAGATCTTCGGTCCAATCTGCGTCAATGGCGAGTACCGAACTCGATGAAACCACGAGCTGTATGAGCTGTACGCTGACATCGACATAGTTAAGCGTATTAAAATCGAGAGGCTCCGCTGGCTAGGTCATGTTGAGCGAATGGAAAACGACGCTCCAGCGAAAAAAATATTCGATTCGGTGCCCGGTGGTGGTCAACGCAGAAGAGGACGTCCACATCTTCGTTGGAAGGATCAGGTGTTGGATAACCTGACTACACTTGGTGTTTCCAACTGGCGCCAACAAGGGCAAAACAGAAATAGCTGGCGCAATTTCTTATACGAGGCCAAAACCGACCTTCGGTTGTAAGCGCCAGATAAGTAAGTAAGTAAGAATTGAAATGAAATTAAATTAGCTAACGTGCATTCAACTGAAACTCAATGCTATGTCCACTTCTTTTGGTGGCTATTATCAGTCAAGGCATTGAACATTCTTTCATGGCATTCGATATGTTCTTGAAGCAGACGATGTGAATGCAAGACAATTTGCATGCTGGCTAAAGCTTCATGTCGGTGGCACCTTCCAACGCACGTTTTTGATAAAATGGCAAAGCCATTCAATGGCGAACTTGGAAAATGGACGAAGAGAACTGCAATAACTTTTTGTCAACAACACGGCACAATTAATTGATTTTGATATTTATTTAAACTTATTTCGCACAATAACCTATAAATAACTACAACACATCATCATCTAGCAACTCAAGCAAAAAATACAATTTGACAACTATCAATAGTTCCTCTCTTTCGCTCTCAATTTTTTTTACAGAAAGAAAACTATTCTTGGTGTTGTCAAAAACTCACTAATACCTAATTATTATTACACCATGGGTCCACCCAAGAATGATAGAAACAAAATTACGCGTTCCGCATATGAGAGAGAGCAAGACATCACACAGCAGTTTTGTTTACATTAACTGCATGCATATATGTTCTATATACTAAATATTTTTTTTTTTAATATGTATATGGTCCTGTTAAACCTATTGGTGTCTTATAATTCTATCGATCTCGAATGGTTTAGGAGATAAAAATCGTGAAAGTTTGAAAAATTTAAGTTTTTTCGTATACGAAAATATCAAGTTTTCTATACAGAAGTGTAGTTATTTTGACTTTACTTTTACACAAGAAATTATTTTCAATTTCCTCAATTTGCTTAAGTAATCGCACATTTGCATTTATTTTGCAATGCAGACGTGCTGTGTGACGTCATGCAGTCAATTGAGAAAGAGCATTAGGTAATGGGACTGCGGAACGCATAATCTTGTTTCTATCATTCTTGTGGTCCGACCAGCTCATGATACAATTGCAAGATAAGGTCATTTTAAGATGGCTGCTCAAATGAGAAATTTTGCAACAACAAAGCTGTAGGAGCTATAAACGTCAAACGATAAATTATAAAAGTTCAAAATTACCAGCTGATTTTGACAACTAGCTCACCCTGCTCTCCAATATTAGCCAACCTTGTCATTGTATCATGCACCCAGTTAATGTTGCTATTGTTGTTGTTGTTGTTGTTGTTGTTGTTGTTGTTGTTGTTGTTGTTGTTGTTGTTAGCAGTGCTGCTTTCACTTAGTTGTTTAGTGAGTTGATCACAGCGAACAGTGAGAGCACTTACTTGTTCGTCCAATTAAGGCTGTGTGCGAATTGAACTAAAATTTAGGAAATGACTTTTCTTTTCATTGGAAATTTCCAGCCCTGCAATAATTTAGCAAAACTGCTGATAAAACTGTGCGAAAACACATTTGACAACTAAATAAGCAGCCATGTTGTACGTGCTTTTTAATATTTATTTCTTTGGTAAAAATAAATAATATAAGTGAAAATATTATTCTTGTGGTTGGATTGAAAATAATTCTGTTTAATTTATACCGAAAGCGACGAGAATTGCCAAGGCGACGAGGAACACGTGTAGGCCAAGAGGTACAATTTGTCCAAGTTTGACTAATGAATTTTTAATCCCAATTCAAAATGTTTCTCTACCTTTTTTCAGCGAGGACTTTATTGCCTTGATGGATATTCGTCCAAAATTTTTCAAGCTGTGTTACGTAAAAATAATAATAATGTTATAAAAATACATTTGCGCCTGACGATTGCTGGTTTAGAGGAAGTCATGCATTATGCCGAAGGCTTTCTCAATACTCAAAGAGGTTGGAAGCATTTCTTTTATGTAACCGTATTTCTTTATTGGCTTGGTTGCGGCGCAAGCTATCGGGTCACTGGAGCATCTTTTAGCATTTCAAGATACACTGTGCGGGACATTGTGCACAAATGTCTCAAAGGATTTTTAAATTTGATGCCGAGCATTGTAAAATATCCAAGATTAGATCAATACACTGAAATAAGTGCTAAATTTAATTGACGAGCTAGAACAGAAATATTCGATGGTGCTTTAGGAGCCATTGATGGTTCCCATGTGCGAATTGCTGTACCTACGCGATTAAGAGACCAGTATATTAATCGCAAGGCATATACTTCTATATAACTGCAAGCCGTGTGTTCCAGTAATATGGAGTTTTTTAGCGTTTGTTGTGGATATCCTGGGTCTGTCCACGATGAGCGCGTTTTAAAAAATAGTCATCTGCTTAAAACCCCAATCTTTCCGCCTTCCGGTTACTACCTTTTGGGTGATACCGGCTATAAATGTTGAACTAACCCGATAGCTATCTTAACGCCATATAAAAGAGTTTCCCAACTCACCGCCCGGCAAAAAAAATTCAACAAACTTCAAATTAAGGCCCGAAGTGTCATCGAATCAGCTTTTGGAATGTTAAAAACACGTTGGCGTTCCATTTTCAATAAAGTTATGTGCTTAAAAATTACGAGGTGTGTTGAAGCAATTGCTGAAGCATGCATAATGCATAACATTTGTCTTAATGACGGGTTCGATATGGGGCCTTATAAAAGTTATGAATCACCCGAACCAATCAATATTGATGAGTTGGAAAACGAAAATCCTGATGCCATTGCATTTTGTGATAGAATTGCTAATTCCATCTTTATGTAAATAAAGGAAAACATGCATGTAATAAATACCATGCTTTTTAAAAAAACGAGAATTCTTTCATTTATAATTGAACCTTATATTTAAATTGAACTTCTAAGCAAACAAGAGCAATTTTAATGGCACAGTAAAAAAAAAACATTAGCTTAAAATTGAACACAATATGTTCAAAAGATGGGTTCTTAATTTGCCTTTTTTTCATATGTTTTTCAAAAATTTTAAACACAATTGCTATTACTTTGACATTTGTTGCAAGCTATTATTAAACACAAAATTCGTCAAAGTAATAACAATTTTTGTCAATTTTAAAACATATTTATTTCAGTGTAGCTAATTAAAAGAGATACATAAAGGCACTGTGTTTATTTAAATACTTTTAATTAAAAAAAAAAACAAAGGTACAATTTATTGGAGATACAAAAAAAGGACCATGATTTTTAATTCATCGACAAAAATCATCCGATTCTGAATAAGAATTCAACAAATCACACACCCTCTTCAAAAGTGACACAACTCAAAATTTTTAAATTTTCAGGACAGTCAAAAAACTACTTCGTTTTCAAGCAACTTCATACAAAAGAAGGATCCAAAATGATTTTTCAAAATTAACGAGCAATCGATTAAAACAATATTTTAGCAGCCGATGGAGATGTTACGAATATTGATTACAAATTGATTTATATTAAAAAGTCAAAATTGAAAATTTCGAGTTGTGTCACTTTTGAAGAGGGTGTGTGATTTGTTGAATTCTTATTCAGAATCGGATGACTCTGCAGTAATGTTAAAGTGTAGAGATAAGAACTTGTTGAATCCTCTAGCTGCTTTTCGAACTTCCTTGTCGGTTTTAAGAATAGACGTGCAATGCTTCGTTCGGTTTTTGCTTTTTTAAAGTATCAGTACGAAATCTTGCTTTACTAGATGAAGTTGGAGTTGAAGACATAGCTCGCATATCTGAACTTGTCTCAGATATGTCATCTGGCGGAGAGACATCTTGCTCTTCCGCTATTTTTTCGTTATTAATAACCAAAAGTGGTTTGAAGTTGTGGCGTTGATAGCAATAGATGTGAAGCTTCTCAAAGTGCGGCCAGCTTGTTGCAATTTCACGACCCTCCGTACCGGATCCAGTAGGCGGTTCTTTGATCTGCTTATATTTTTCTGTGAGGTTAGACCATTTTTTTCTCAATCGGATCCAGTCTTCTCCAACGCCACACTTTTCACCAACACGTTCCCAAGCATCTCGTATGTTTACCACCTTACTGGTGAATAAATGATCCAGCTCTATTTTGGCGTCTATAAACCGCTCTGTTTGAAGATCAGATAATTAAAATAAGACAGCTTACATCTTATTCGACATTTTTAAAGGCCAAATGTTCCGCGAATGCAAACGCTGCATGTTCTGAGAATGCAGACTCTGCGATTCAACCAGATAAAAAATATACTTACACCTTTGATTATATCTGCGCTTCCTGTCAACTTCCATAGCTGAGCTTTAGTTAAATTATTTTATTTTATTTGATTTATTTTACTTTTATAATTATAATCTTGATTGTCTTGTTTTCTTGCTTTATTTTTTCATGTTTTGCGAGCTGTCAAACATATGAAACAGCGTAAAGTTGCCACATGATTGAGAGAAAATACACAAATTATTTTTATAAATATGCAATGCATTCTCACAAAAAAAAAAGACAGAAAACTACCTAAAAATAACAAATGATATGTCTATTAATATTTTTTATTACGATTAATCCATATGTTATATGTTTTTAACCCCTTTACCTGGTTGAAAAGTCCCACAATTTTTCCCACAAAAAAGAGAAATAAACTAGTGGCACATTGCAATTTAGAATCATTTAGGTAGCTCTAAAATTTACTTAATTTTAGACAAGCACTGCATCACCAACAAACTTCCAATAATTAAGATTTAGGTACCAATTTAGATCAATTCGCACACAGCCTAAATAACAACAAAATAAAATAAAAACTAATAATTTCGCAACTGCAAACATAAGCGTGCAGCGAACAAAAAAAAAACAATTACAACTATCTGTGCCAAAGTGAAAATATAAAAATAAATAAATATATAACAATGGAATCATCCTGTGACTAACAAACCTGCGTCATTGAAGAAAAAACAATCCCTATTATCACCTGCAAGAGTATCTTCAGGTGATACAGGTATATCACCAGAAATCTTTTCATGACAGAAACTTCGTATTCTCCTGTGACGAGTGCCAGAAAATATCTCTTTCCGACGTAATGCTTGCCATAAAATGAATAAACAACTCTTTGAATGCAGCTTCATTAGAAAACAAATCCTTCTTCAACCACAAAACAGATCACAAGGCCCGATAGAGCATTCAGATAGGCGAAGAAATCATCGAGCCCGTAGATTTAGTTGAAAAATCAACTGAATCGAAACCTAAGTGGATGTCGGAAAACCTTAAGTCAATAAGAGATACGACGAGTAAAGATTGCAAATGTTCTGCAATTGGATCCGACATTAGAAAAATGTACATGGAGATAGCAGAAAAGATCAAGGATATTAAAACCTATGAACCTGATCGTCAACTCCAGGACAATATGATAACAATCCGGAATGATCTTGATGCTATGTTGAAAACTTTATCCAATAAAGCAGATCATCCACACACCTTATCTGATTCCTCCCTAGGCGATATGTTATTCTCTAGAATGAGCGACATCAGCGACGAACTCAGTGCTTTCCGCTCCACACTAGAGGAGATTGTAAACGTCGTGAGGCAACAACCATTCAGAGTCAACGAAGTTATAGACCTACAGCGTTCCCATCTCGATAGCTCTTCCATCTTCGAAGAATTGTTGGAAGCTTCAAAAATTTCAATGGAAGCTCGAGTCACACCACCTCCCATAATACCTACTTCTACCTCATCAAGCTCAGCTTCTCCACCGGCAATCGAACATTTTGGAACAAACAATCTGGACCAATTCGGAATAGGAAAAAAGGATACAAAGTCTAAAAGAGTGCAATGATGAAAGCAGCACTGTACTTTTCATCAAAGGATTTCCACTGGCAAACGAGAGTTGGGTACATAACTACTTCAAAAAGCACCACATTAATATTCACGATTGCCCGAGGACCTCTTCTATAAGAGCTAAAAAAGTGAGCAGCTTTAAAGTGAGTATACCCACGAAATACAGTTGGATGTTTCTGACCGGATCAAGAAAAGTACATAAAGATGGAAACATACGGATATCAGAGTGGTCTAATAGGAAATCTGAAACTAATCACCCTAAGCATAGGAGTAATATAATTAAGACCAATAGAAATAAACAGGCTTCTAAAATAAGTAAAACTGATTCCCAGGATCCTAATTGGAACCTGAAAACAAATATTTTGCCCTCATTTTCCCTCTGGAAATATAATCCTTCACATCCATTAAAGACTAATATGCCATCACAACCTAAAAATAAACGTGTCTCATTCAACTTATTCACCATCAACTATTCCACATAACAATCACTCATCAGATAAGGTTTCCGTACGTTATCCAAATTTTATTCGCTCACATGTACTAACTCCCTTTTTACCAAATATCACTCTTAATAAGAATGCAGCAACCTTCACTCCAGGCAAGACACCTGTTCCCCCCGTTGCTACTACTAGTATTTCTTCCATACATATGCCTCCCACAGCAGTAAATACCGCTGATCCTCTTACATCCACACAGTCCCTTGTTTCAAACACATTTTCCGTAGTTAAGACTTCCATGGCACCATCATTTCTCGATCCTCTCCTTCCACCTATAGCCGAATTAACTAAAAATCTAGCTTAAACTAGCACTGAAGGACGCTTTGTCATGTCTCGCCTTAGAGACCGGAGGTTATATGATATCGTGCGTCTCTACTTGGCATACATACATAAGAAAGCTGACTCCACTTGTATCGACGGTTCAACTAAAACAAGCATTATGATATTGATACAACAGGAAGGGCTTCCAACTGATCTTAAAAAAATGTACATTCAGTACCACGAGAGCTTTAATATATCGCCAGCTTAAGTAGAAAAGGTCTTATCAGCTTATGCCTTACACACCACTTCAAAGCGTCTATGGCATTTGAACAAATCTCGTTCAAACTTCAAAAACTATTACTGCTCCTAAACACACTCCCCTAGATTTTTGTCCACCTTCTTCTAAAAACAATAGCCTAAAAATGTATTATCACAATTGTGGTGGTATGCGTGGCAAACTTAATAAACTTTTCGTTGACGCAAAGTCATGCCACTATAATGTTTTGGTATTCGTAGAAACGAGGCTAAATGACTCTTTCAAAAACGAAGAAATTCTCGACAACTCTACCAGAAAGATCGAGATTATACCTATAACGGTCAATCCCGTGGTGGTAATGTTCTAATAGCCATACATAACTCCCTACCTAGTCAATTTGTCGAAACCACCTAGCACAAACTTTATGACCACCAAATAGTTCGAATTAGTTCTCATGATCATCAATCTATCTATATTGGTGTTATTTATATTTCTCCTAATTCAACAGAAACTACATATAGTGATCTGTGTGAAAATATTTCATCACTAGAGAAGATAAAAATATGCACGATAGAAGTGATTTTAAGCGCATTAATATGACTGAAACATAGTTAAAATATGCTCGATAAATCGAAAAATATGCTAGATACAAGTAAAAATAAAACAAAATTTTTCATTTTTGGAAACGAAACATGTATTTAAATATTATAAATTGTGTATGGAATAATATTTGCTGTAAGCTTGTTTATGTATCAAATATCTTACGTATATTATAGGTACAAAATAAATTTTTTATAAAATAAGCAGCAATGACTAGTTAAAAATGAAATAAATTAACATATAAAGAAAAATTTAGATATTCAGAAGCATGCTATGAGCGTTTTAATTAACGGGTTAGTACACTGTTAAAAAGGAACTTTAAATTTATTAGAGAAAAAAATTCAAGATATTCACTTAAAAATTTGCATTCATTGTTAAGACAACATACAAAAATAAAAATAAATAACTGGCCATTTCAGCCCTTGAAAGGACTTTGACCTAGCTTCATATGATCAATTGTGTTGTGCGTGTTATTTGTTTGTACACAATTGACCGAGAAATGGACCTACAGGCTTAACGCCGACTCTTCTTATTCTCAAGAAGCTTTTCATGGCATTTTGATAACTCTCTGAGGTTTGCCATTGTCTGCAGAGAGATGGCGGCCGTACAGAAAAATTATTTTAATTCAAATAATTTTCTGTCGCTGTTGGGGTTCGAACCTGTGTCTCCAAAGTTCGTTTACATAGCGGCCACGCACTTTAACCAACTACGCCACGGACGCCACAACATACAGACTTAAATATATAAATTTATAAAAAAAATTATGCTATTTTTGTTTTTAAAGTTCTTTCAGCTTTCAAAAGTAAAATGGAAAGTAGGGAGATACTTAGCGCTTTAAAGCGAAAACGAGTTCAGATATCTATGTGGAATTTTGTAAACGCATTCTTTGGGCAAATATTTTTAAAAATCGAAAAAACAGTTTTTTACAGTGTTTTAACCTCTAAATTTAGATATTAAAAGAAACGAACGCAAAAGAATGAAATCAAAAATCATTTTCTAATTCATTTTCACAATAACAATAAACAACCAAATGTTGCTTTAAATTCTCTATAGAAAACTTTCTACGTTTTTCAGTTAAAATCGATGAATATGCAGAGAAACTGAGCTCAACATCGCAGGAAGTTGCCGGGCAACACCTTCATTTCGACAATTCATCGGGCGTTAGTTTATTCAAATACTCACAAAATACTTGGTTGTTCTTAAACAAAATCGACAATCTTAATGTCCTTAAAACCTACATTGCGTGCAAAAACTGAATTGAATTTATTTAAAAACTTGTGTTCATTCAATTCTTTCAAGGATCTTTTAACATCTTTAACCACTTTCAGGCTACACTGAAGCGATAAACCCTTTGTTTCTAAAGTGGTAATGGAGCGATAAATTATCGAAAAATTGGACTTAATAAAGGCCAAATCGGTACATAATGTTTATTTCATAAATAATTTTTTTGCAGTGTGAATAGCTTCGCTGTCTTCATCATCCAATGTATCCACAAGAGATCTTATTTGAAAGAAATTATCGGCGTAGTAAACAGCCGCCTTCAGTCATGTGCCCCAACGAATGGTTGAAGGTGCAGGTGGCAATGGGAGTTCAGGATATTCTGATCGAAATTTTTTTCGTCGAGATGGGTACTTAAGTAATTTTACCTTTACAAAAATTGACTTAATGGAAGATATTAAAATATTAACATCCTGGAACTCGCTGAGAATGTACTCGCAAACACGGTGAAGACCATGAGCAAAGCAGGTTATGTGTAACACTTTGAAAAATAAAGTTTTTAGTGATCTCATCGCTGCCACTATGTAAGGTGCAGCGTCCGTAATTGCAAACTAAAACTAAAACATAAAAAAAAGTCTTTTCAAGGGATGAAATGGCCAATTCGTTTTTTATTCGTTATTTTTAGAATTTTTTAAAAAATACTTACCTTTAGGCCACAAAAGAAATAAGGAGTCGTTAACGAAAGCTTCTATATTCCTTGCATTCGCTGCATCAATTTCACATACGTTGAATAAATAAGATCTACCCCTTTCTTCTTCAACTCCGTCTAATATGCCGAATATAAAATTCGCAACTAGGCGCCGCTCTACATCTGTCGTTTCATCGATGGATATCCAAACATAACTATTAACCACTTTATTGCACATCTTTTGCATGCATTCATTGAACAGTATGGGCACGTATTTCTGGCGCAATGTACTTTCACTAGGTACTTTCTGCTTTGCATATTTTTCAATGAATTTAATGAAATGGGGATTTGATATTTTCTTGAGCGGAATATTTGACTTCAAGAAAGCTCGACATATATCCATACAAAATGGGTTTGTAGATCTTTCAGCACATTCCTTTATTAAAATTTGCAGCTGCTCTGACTCTACGTGCCGTTTCTTAGAATTTGCTTTGTGTTTTGTGGTTGATAAATGTTGTTTTATATTAAATGTTTTATTTCCAGTTATGGAAACATTACAACTTTTGCAATATAGTACACTACCATCACTCTTTAGTTCGTTTTTATTTTCTTGTACCACGCGCGCTAAGAATGAACCACGATTTTCTTTAATTTTTGGCATTTTTTGTAAGCCCCTGAAAAAAGCGTTAAAAACTCCATGCATTCACTTTTTTTTATCGAATGCAAGCACAATTGCATACTTTTCGAATTTTTCGAATATATTACGTATTGCTATCTAGTCGCAATTGCTTGCTTAAGTGTACTTGAAGGGAAAGTGCGAAAGAGACAACTATTTAGGTAGTTGTTCGAAAATGTAAAAAATGTTGCCAGATGTACTCAAATTTCATTTCTTACAATAAGAAAAAAGTTGCCACACACTTTTTTATTAATTTTACGTTCTAAATATGCTTTAATAAGCACGATCGTTATAAATATGCAAAAACGACTAAAAAGTGTCAAAATATGCAAATTCATATGCAATATGCATTTGCATATTTTTACCTTCTCTATTCATCACTAACCTGACATTCAAAGAGGAAGATACAATCATTATCTTCGGTGACTTAAATCGTCCAAATATTTCCTTTGTCACTGATGAGAATAACAACTTCCTCCTTCCTGTTGACCTCTCCAACTCGATTGATTATGCTTTACTCAGTACCTTCTATGCTAACGACTTGTAGCAAGTTAACAGGTTTCCAAGCCAAAATGGTAAATGGCTGGACCTAGTCTTCAACAATATCTATCATGAAATAAAAGTTGCTCCAACCCCCGCAGCTGAACACTTATTTTCTAACAGCTTTCCACCAGTATAACATTTGTATACTCATATACCTCATAATATACGATTTTTTAATGCTGACTACGATAGCATAAAAATTTGTCTCGATTCTATGGATTGGAACAATTTATCAGCACTTGACCTCGATAGTGCAGTCACACTCTTTTATCAGCATGTCCTCACAATTGTTGATAAACATGTCCCAAAAATAAAGAAAAAGGACAAGCTTTCGGAACCTAAGAAATCAGAGAAATAAATTGTATAAGGTCATTAAATCCACCATTAATGCAACCGATGAATTGAGAGCAAAGTATGCAGAGTTGTCACAAGAATTTTCTATAAAATCCAAATAAGCCTTTAATGTTTATATTAATCTCATCGGGGAAAGAATTACTGTGCAGCCAAAGAAATTCTTTGAATATGTAAACATCAAACGCAAATCAAACGGATACCCTTGTTCCATGTTCAAAGGCAATGCTACATCCCCTAACACTCAAGAGATTTGCAATCTTTACGGAGATCATTTCAAGGAAGTATTCTGTGTTTCTACAAACACAACTCACAACGCCCCTTCCATCACTAATTTATCACCTCAAATCAATCACATCGAGCTAACACGTGATGAAATATCTGCAGCTATAATTGAGCTAGATCCAAAGAAAGGACCAGGCCCTGACCTAATTCCACCAAATTTACTTATTCAATGCGTAGACTCACTGCTCTTGCCCTTACAAATAATCTTCAATAAATCACTTAATCAAGGTGTTTTTCCATCTTATTGGAAAACATTTCACCTCACTTAATTACATACTTATCTGACGCTTACAACCGTAAGTCGGTTTTGGCCTCGTATAAGAAATTGCGCCAGCCATTTCTGTTCTGCGCTTGCTGGCGCCAGTTGGAAACACCAAGCGTGGTCAGGTTATCCAACACCTGATCCTTCCAACGAAGATGTGGGCGTCCTCTTCTGCGTTGACCACCACCGGGCACCGAATCGAATATTTTTTTCGCTGGAGCGTCGTTTTCCATTCGCTCAACATGACCTAGCCAGCGGAGCCTCTCGATTTTAATACGCTTAACTATGTCGATGTCAGCGTACAGCTCATACAGCTCGTGGTTTCATCGAGTTCGGTACTCGCCATTGACGCAGATTGGTCCGAAGATCTTACGAAGGATCTTTCTCTCGAAGGCTCCCAAAGTCTTTTCATCAGAACTGCTCAACGTCCAGGTTTGCGCTGCATATAATAGGACGGGCATGATTAGTGACTTATAGAGCGCGAGTTTTGTTTGTCGAGAGAGGGCTGTGCTTCTCAATTGCCTACTCAGCCCAAAGTAACACCTGTTGGCAAGAGTTATCCTTCGCTTTATCTCAATACTGACATCGTTGAAAGAGTTTACGCTGGATCCCAGGTAGACGAAGTCCTTAACAACCTCGAAGGAGATGTTGTGAACAGTAACGTGGTTTCCAAGACGCTGGGACTGTTTATTTGTTGACACTAGGTATTTCGTCTTATCTGCGTTCACTACAAGACCCATTCGACTCGACTCTTTCGCTAACCTGGAGAATGCTGCGCTGACTTCGCGCGTATTATGGCCAATGATATCGAATCATCAGCATACGCCAGCAGCATAATATTTTTGTAGAATATCGTACCACTACGTCTCAAATCAGCAGCTCGGATGATCTTCTCCATCATTAGGTTGAAAAAGTCGCACGATATGGAATCACCTTGTCTGAAACCTCCTTTGGTATCGAATGGAGGAGTGAGGTCCTTCCCGATTTTAACTGTGCTGCTGGTGTTGCTCAGTGTCATTCTGCTGATGAGCTTTGCAGGAATACCAAATTGAGACATGGTGGAATATAGATGATTCCTTATTGGACTGTCGAAGGCGGCTTTGTAATCGACAAAAAGATGGTGTGTGTCGATTTGTTTTTCTAGGGTCTTCTCCAAGAATTGTCGTAGCGTAAATATCTGGTCTATGGTGGATTTGCCAGGTCTGAAGCCACACTGATAAGGTCCAATCAGCTGGTTTACGATGGGCTTCAGTCTTTCAAATAGTATGCGATATTCAGAAGGCTTATCCCACGGTAGTTGGCGCAAATTGTGGGATCGCCTTTCTTGTGGATTGGGCAGAGCACACTGAGGTTCCAATCGTTTGGAATGCATTCTTCCGACCATATTCTGCATAGAAGCTCATGAATGCATTTAAATAAAGCTTCGCCTCCATTCTTGAAGAGCTCAGTAGGTAAATCATCGGCTCCTGCGGCCTTGTTGTTTTTAAGCCGAGCTATAGCTTTCAAGACTTCACTATGGTCGGGCAGCGGAACTTCAACGCTGTCGTCCAAAATTGGGGATTCCGGGATATCATCTCTATTGGTGGGATTGTTGTCGTCGTCGCCATTCAGAAGCCTAGATAAGTGTTCCCTCCACATCATCAGTGTACTCTGGATATCTGTCACTAGATTCCCATTTTCATCTTTGCAGGAAGATGCCCCGGTCTTGAAACCATCGGCCAGGCGTCTTATTTTTCGAAAAGTTTTTGGACCTCGTTCCTGTCACCATGCATCTCAATTTTCTCGCAGTCACGCATTTCCGCTTCTCTTTTCTTTCGCCTGAAAATGCGTCTTTCTTCCCTCCTCTTCTCTTTGTATCGCTCTTTAGCAGCACGCGTTACAACCGACTGCAGAGTGGCTTTGTAGGCGGCGTCTTTTTCTGCAGTGGCGTAGCGACACTCCTGGTCGTGCCACTGGTTTCGGTGAGGGCGGTGATAGCCAATCACCTCTTCGGCAGCCGTACGCATTGAGTGGGAAATGTGATTCCACTGCGCGCATATATCGTCGATCGGAAGAGTGCTTTCTTGAAGCAGGAGGGAGAATCGAGTAGCGAAGTCTTCGGCTGTTTGTTTTGATTGCAGCTTTTCGACGTCTAGCTTTCTCTGTGCTGGATTGCGCGCATTCTTGGTTGCGCACAGGCGTGTACGGATCTTGGCTGCGACAAGATAGTGATCCGAGTCTATATTGGCACCACGGATCGTGCGTTCATCTAAAACACTGGAAGAGTGCCTTCCGTCAATCAAAACGTGATTAATTTGGTTGCGCGTCTTTTGATCAGGAGACAGCCAAGTTGCTTTATGAATATTTCACCTCACACCAATATTTAAAAATGGTGATAAAAGGTCTGTCGAAAACTACAGGGGTATTGCCATATTATCTGCTATCCCAAAACTGTTCGAAAAAATAATATGCGAAACAGTGACAGGTTTTATAAATCCATTACTCAATGAACAGCATAATGGTTTCCGTAAAGGTAGATCAACTACCACAAATCTTATGATTATGGTTTCTGTATTATCTCTGTATTATTCTCTGTATGTATCTTATATATTAGGCAAGTTGGAAAAAGGACATCCAGTTGATGCAATATACACTGACTTTAGCAAGGCCTTCGATTGCGTTAATCATAATATCCTAGCTTCCAAACTGGAAAAGTTTGGTATATCAGGTTCCCTTCTCAATTGGCTTAAGTCTTATCTTCAAGGTAGATTTCTGTCACATCCGGTGTGCCACAAGGCATCATCTTGGACCACTTGTGTTCAATATTTTTATATCAGACATATCCGATGAAGCAACTTGGTTTCATAAAACGACGCGCAAAAGAGTTTAAAAATGTATGGGTAACCAAAACGTTAAAGTGTTTTTTAGTACGCCTACTTCTAGAATATTGATGCATTATTTGGAATCCTGCTTTCGATTCACACAGTGAGAGACTGGAATCTTTTCAAAAGCAGTTCCTGCTTTTTGCCCTAAGAAACACCTACAACCCCCGCGAATACAATACCCTACCATCCTATGTGCATAGGCTTAGCTTACTTAAGTTGATGCCCCTATCATCCAGAAGAACATTACTCACCTCATGTTTCATATTTGATGTTCTCAACGGTGCTGTAGATAGTGATTATATATCAAAGATAAAATTCAACGAACCCTCAAGACCTACAAGACACACACGAAACGCCAATAATGAGGCAATTAATAGATGTTGTAAAAAATTTAATAATATCAGCGATAGCTATTCACCATCCATATCTAAAGTCTCCTTCAGAACAAATAATATCCCTTTATTTGTTATCTACATCTACCTTCCTCAATATTCAATACCCATGCCCCAAGTCCTTTTATCCATTCTGAATCTACCAACTTTAGGACATAGTTTTGTAAAAATAATGTCAATCCTGTGGGCGGAGAAAAAAAAAATCTGTTAGATTAAGTTAGATAAAATTAAGGTAGAATAAGTAATTGCCTTGTTTTGCCAAATAAATAAATTAGTGTATTTTGATGTTACAATCGCTTAGTTTACTCTCACTGAGAGCAGTCCACCTCAGTTTCCAATCTGTTAACAATTCGAGCTATCTCAGAAGAAAGTATATCAAAGAGACAGGCAGTGTGCAAACGAATACGCTTCTCTGACCCTTTTATCTGCGCTTTAGCATGAGTTTTCAACCGTTTTTGTAATATTATGACTTATAGTTATATCAATCGACAGATAATCCTTCAACTAAAAGAATTCTGAAAATTCTGAAAAATTTTGAAAATACGTGAAGATTTGGACACACAGCATGAGCTGAAATTTGATTATTTTTTCTGTGAATTTAACAATTTTCGTTTAACAGATAAAATATCATAACTCTCGAACGAGATGTTCAGTTCTTTTTAAAAAAATCCTTCAATTAGATCAGATATAAAATCAGTTTCAAAAATATAATTTTTCTAAAAATTATTAAAAAATCTCAAAATATCAGCAGTGAATTTTTTGAGGAAAAAAAAATAGAGGTGCGATTTTACGTTTTTTGTCTTTAAAAGTGGCAGTTTTGCTTAAAATTAAAATTTGTAAATTGAGTCATTTATACATACTTTGTGAGTCTGCTGTGGAATAAATTTTAAAAAGAAATGAATCATGTTTGAGAGTTTTAAAAATTTTTGAATAATTATATTTTTAATATGACCTAATATGATATGAGTAATGTCAAATTTACTGAAATTGAAAAACCGGAAATTATTATTTTCCAACTTTGAGAGTGAATAGCTGTAAAAACCATTTTTTGTCTTTTTTTAATTTTTTATGTTATTTATCAACTTATTTAAAAGATATGTTGAAAAGATAGAGGTGCGATTTTGCGTTGTTTTATTTTTATATAATTTTTCGTAAGGGTATTTTTGGGTAATTTTTGGTAAAATTTACATAGAAAATAACGTTATTTCATTTTGGGAAAAAAATGTTTAAGCTTAAAGGAGTAATGTTTATAAAGAAATAGGTATTTTTTTAAATTTTTAATTGCTTGGGTATTAACGCAAGAAAAAAAATTGTAGAACCTACTCCCGAACATGTTACCAGAAAAGATGTGGTCCGTAAGCGTAAAATTATCGGAAGGAGTTGAGATAATTACATGAAACTTGGTACACATGTTCATTAGGGCGTATCGAAAAATTTAGATCGTATTCTAATTGGTCTCAAAAGTTGCATGGGGTTGTCAAGATCACCCAAAAAAATTTTAAGGAAAAAAAAGGATGTCTTCCTGTCCCGCAAGGACAAAGTTTTTTTTTGACGAAAACAGTAAAAAATAACGACCTTTAAATGCTTTAACTTTTATAAAAAAAACTACGTATTATTTAAAGCAAAAGTAGGTATAGGTTTAAACTGACAATATATTGCTAAACACGATGCCACTCACGATTTTTATCCACAGTGTCCTGTGTGAAGGATATTCGAAGCTAAAGTTGTAATCGAGATAGCACAGTATTTTTTGATATTTGATATTTTATTTGATATTAATTAGTACAATAAGATACAAATAATATTTTTACAGTACAACAAAGTAATATGTACGATCAACTGTGAACTTTAAATTAGAATACTTTAAATAACTTAAACTACTAAATATATAATGAATAGGAACTTAATAATAAGCACTTATAAAAGTTTAAAAAATAAATAATTAAACAAAACAATAAAAAAAAGATGAAGCACAGTAAGAGTGAAAGATAAGCAAATAGATGAATAAGAAGTAATAGATTGTTAGATGTTTGAATAGTATAACATAACAGAGGACTTGAATTTATTCGCGCTGACAGTCGATTTTAAACTAGACGGTAAAGAATTCCAGAGTTTGATGGCGTTGGTGAAAAAAAGTCGTTTAGTATGTAAGGAGTTGAATTTAGGTAATATCAGATTACAGATTCGAGTAGAAACACTGAAGCGTACTTTTCATATAGGTATACGGGAGTTTTATAAGTAATTAGTTTGTGCGCAAATAAACAATTCCTCGCATTTAAGTAGTTTGTAATGCTACAACCTAGAATGCTTTTACTTTCTTCAGATATATGATCAAAGCGCCTCAGACCAAACACATATCTTGCCGCATCATTAAAGGCAACTTGAATTTTGTGCGTACAGTGTGAATCAAGTTTGCTATATACTAATTCTGAATAAGATATGATTGGAAGTATTAGTTGTACAACAAGCCTCTTTTTTGTCATAATTGGAGTAAATTTAGCAGATATTCGTAAGCATCGAAGCACGTAGTAAACTCGTTGAACAATATTGTTGACATGATCAGAGCATGAAAGTCGACTATTAATATAAAACCTAAACTTTTAACTTTATTAACCATTAGTAGACAGTTATTATTTAAAAATATTGGTGGTATTTGTTGGAGATCAAGTTTATCCCGGGAGATAGGAAGAACGTACGATTTTTTGGCATTGAGGCATAAATCGTTATCTGATGCCCATTTAGAGATTGCAGTTAGATCTTCATTTAGTCTACAACATAAATCTTCAAGAAGGCCGATGCGATTGGAGGTATATAACTGAATATCATCAGCATAGCCATGCATTGACACGTTGTTGCAAACAGTAAAAATGTCGTTGATAAAAATACTGAAAAGTAAAGGCCCAAGAATTGATCCTTGAGGGACACCCATTTTAACATCCTTATAGTTGGAAAAACGGTTACCAATCTTTACTCTTTGCTTTCTTCCATCGAGATAATTAGCAATAAGCTTGCCAGCACTACTAGTAAAACCAAACAAACACTAAAGTTTTTTAGCTAAAACAGAATGGTTCAAAGAGTCAAAGGCTTTCGAAAAATCCAAAAGACATAACAGAGTAACATGACCAACATCGTAACATGTCCCAATATCGTCAATAACTTTTAGCGTTGCAGTTGCGCAGCTATGACCTCATCGAAACCCAGATTGGTATGGTGATAGGAGGTTATTGGATTCTAAGTACAGATTACTTTGGCTAGCCATAATGGATTCGCAAATTTTGGAAATAGCAGACAGGATACTAATGGGTCTATAATCTTTCATATCTGTAGAAGCGTGTGTAACTTTGGCAATTGGTATAACTGTAGATAGTTTCCACGTCGAAGGAAAACATGAGGTTGTAATGCAGTGATTTATAATGTGCGTCAAAGGTTTTACAATATAAGGTAATATAATTTTAATAAATTTTAAGGAAACTCCGTCATCCCCAATAGAATTTGATTTTATTTTCATAATAGACTAAAGAACGTCATTTTCAGTAGCATGTACAAAAGAAAATTTGTCTTCATCACGGAATTGATGACCAATGCATTGATAATTAGCATTCGAGGCTGCGATATTTGAAATAAAAAAATCATTTAACTGATCAGGCTCGATATCGCATTTCAGATCAGATTTACTACTTACATCAAGAGTACGCATATTTTTCCATAATTCCTTGGATGGGAGATTGCAATTCAATTTACGTTGAAAGAATCTTTTTTTTGAATGTCTGATTGCAGAGACAGCTTCGTTGCGCGCATGCTTAAAAAGCTCCCAGTTTTCAATATTACGGTGCTTTTTCCATTTATAATAGAGTTTATTCTTTTTTTTTGATGGCTGAATTAACAAATGACGTGTAACAAGGACAAGACTTATTTTTGATTACTGAAGTACGAAGAGGAACGAAATTTTCAAAAGCACAGCAGACATGGTAGACAAGAAAGTTTAATTTATCATCTACAGTCTCACAGAACCAACAATCATTCCAACAAATACGAGACAAATAATCATACAACAAAGAATAATCAATGGAATTGTAGTCGCGATAAGAAATAGTCGTTGGGACATTATTACGACAAGCATTACAGTTAATTGTACAGAAAAGTAAGTCATGGTCAGAGATAAATGAAATTTGATCAAAAAGTAGAAGCAAGGACACATCAGAAAGTATCAAAACATCGATTAGACTAGGGGTAGCATTAGGAGCAAAACGAGTCGGAACAGAAGAGTTAATAATAGTCAATCCAGCAGCATTAACTTTGTCGTAAAAGCTTTCATATACATTATCTTTGTGGAGCAAGTTCACATTGAAATCACCACATATAGAGTAGCAGTCAAAATCAGTCACACGATTACAAAGATCGACAAAAAAGGTTCAACACTATAAACTCTGTTGGGGTTGTAGACACAAGAAACAAACATTTTAAAATTGATATCAAAAATTTCTACATTTATAAATTCAACGTCAGACTCAACGGACTTATTAATAAGGTTTGACTTTAAGCATGATTTGCAATAGATAGCAACACCGGCTCCTCGTTTACCAAGTCTGTCATTTCTAAACAGAGTATAATTAGAGATATTGTAGTAAGCATTGGGAATCTCGGAAATGAACCATGTTTCGGATACACAAATAACGTCCACATTTGAATTTTCAAAAACGTATCTTACATAATCAAGTTTTGATTCGTTTAAACTTCTAACATTGAAGTGGACTATAGACAAACCATCACGCTGTTTACACAAAATATCAATTAACAGTTCACAATTATCATCAACACCATAAGAAGCACTAGAATTCATAGGAACGACAAGCAACATAATCAGGCGAATAACAAAGAGCTTTAATAATAATAAACTTATAAGGAACAAAAATAATACAAGCAAACATCTTTACAAACAAGTAAAATGAGAAACAAGAGAAAGAGGACATAGTTAATACTATGTTAGTTAAGATAGAAAGTAAATGAGTTAGAAAATAAGAAAAGCTAAGAGAAAAAATTAAAAAAGTTGAAATAATATAATAATTAAATTTATCTGCCAGGAGACACAGGTTCACTCGTAGTTCCAACAGCAACATGCAGCTCATCCAGACTGCTGATGCATATAATATCTGTGTTTTTATCAATCCTGATGTGTACAGAGCCACGAAAAGTAAACGCATTGTATAAAGCCTTTTGGCGTTTAAGAGCGATTGCAGCCTGCATAATCTTACGGTTGAGTACGCTAAGACTTTCGTGGATGTAGACACTGCTGTCAGAGTCAATCCTCATAGATCTGAGATTTACTGCTGATTTTGTTCGTCTCCGATACGCTCCAAATGCTTTGAGAACCCGGTTTCGATCAAAGGGAGAAAAAAATTTGATGATGATAAGAGAGTTAGGCTTTCGCAAATTTGGTTTAACTCTAAAAATGTCTCTTATTTGCAGTGGGTGAAACTCAACATAGAGGCAGATTCTATTAAAGATGCTTTTGAGGTTTTCGTCTTTTATGAGTGGCACTGCAAAGAGAACAGCATCAGATGAGATGTCGGAGATGGTGGGACTTGAGTTGGTGTTATTAATCTGTTGTGAGGATAATTTCTCAAGCTCCTCGATTCGGGCGGTCAGAGCACAGAGTTGATTATTGAACGAGAGAAGTTTATCGTCAGATTGACTCAAGTTTGCTTTTATTGCAATGACTTCTGAGTTTGTTTTGGTCTCAAGTTTTTTTTTCTAAGCTTTCAATCTCTTCAGAGAGGCGCTTTAACGAAGAATTGTAGTGTTTAAGAAGTCGATCTTTCAGTTGCCGGATCTCATTTCTCATATTACTGCTTAGGCGCTCTTCCATTTCCTGGAGGTAGGTGCGCAGAGATTGAGCGATTATGTTAGCACCCTCTGCCTTAGGCGTGCCATCGCTTTTGTTGTTCATGCGGTTTGAGTGTTGTTGGAGTTGTTAGCGCGTTAAACGGGGGGAGGGTGTCATTGATTAGCAAGAATAAGCTGCAGTGATGCACCGCAAACGAGCACAGTAAAAGCAAAAAATAACAGCAGCAGACGAAGAGTAGCAGCAGTGTTGGTGATAGTGCCCAAGCTCACGTACGCAAAAACAAAACACAGAGCAGATAGCAAATGAAAAAACACCAGCAAGAACAGATGCTTAGCAGCAGCAGTGCGAGAGGGGTGATGACGCACTCACGAAAGTTACCACAGACGATCTGCTAGAGTTTGAGCGTGGGAGGCAAAATCGTCGTTGAAAGCGAAGCTTCGGTTGTTTAATTTTGTCTTACTTTAGTTTATTTAATGTCGCGAATCGGGTTTGAGTTGTGTTGCTATATTTGTTTTAACGTTAGTTGAGTGAGAAGTTTGACAAAGCAAACAATTTTTGCAATTTAGCAATTACATAAAAATTCTACCACAACAATTGGCAGTTTTAAAGCCTTTTTAATATCAGGTTTATTTTTTTTGGTTTGTTTATTTTGAGTCGGAATCGTAGGCTAGCTATAAGCTTTTAGTGTTTTGGAATTAAAATTAAAATTGTTTTAATAATGGCAATAATAACGATTTCTGCCGAACACGATAACGATGTACTTTCTTTTGCCAGTACTTATAATTGTTACTCAATAGTCTAAATTTTGGTGGTCTAAATAACCACGTCGCCTATTTGAAATTTTTCAGTTGTTTAACCCACTTTGGACGCTGCTGCAGTTGTGTTAAGTATTCGATTGACCATTTGTGCTAAAATTGTTGCACGAGTCACTGCAAATATTGCCAACGATTTAAATGTTGCTCTTGCACATTAAGTTTTCGTTAGGTATGCCTGACATTGGTCGCAAGATAAGAAAGTGTGCTGGTGTAAACGGATCGATATCACCTTCAAATTTAAGACACAATGGAAGTGAATTGAGGCAAATTTCAATCTGGCACAATGTCGTTTATAGTTCTTCAAATGTAGCAGATGCATTGCTAAGTTTGAGATGGTATTTTGTTGACTTGACTCCGGCCTCCCATATTTCGCCGAAATGAGTACCTGAAGGAAGGGAAAAGTGCCGCTGTATTTGCCTTTCAGACAATTCCTTGGTGAGCTTTTCTTGCACTGATGATGTACTCCAGTGTGCATAAAGTTCCTTGAGTTCTTGGTTGGTACCAACAAAATTGTTCCCATTGTCTGAGTACATGTGAATCAGATTGCCGCGTTTGGCAATAAATCGTCGAAATGCTGCGATAAAAGCTGCTGTTGAAAGCTCAGTTACTAGCTCGAGATGTATTGCCTTTGTTACCATACATACGAATAGAGCAATCCAGCATTTGTACAGTCTCGATCCGCAACCTTTCCTTGATCTCACTTGAATTGGACCTGCAAAGTCCACTCCAGTGTTGAGAAACGCTGTTCCAGGGTCTAGTCGATGATGTGGAAGATTTCCTATTTTTTGTTGATACGGAACGCCACGAAGTTTCATACAAACTACGCATTTGTAGACACATCTCTTTATGACAGGAGTGGCGCCTGGAATCCAATATTTCAAACAAATTAAGTAAAAAAGTTGAAAGTTTCCAGCGTGGAGATTTCTAATATGATATTCTCGTACAATAAGTGTCGTTAGATATTGATTTTTGTCCAAAATACGAGTATGTTATTGGTCATAATTTACGTTAGCGTTAGTGATTCTTTCACCAACTCTGAGCAGGCCTTTTGCATCGACGAATGGACAAAGGGAGGACAATTTGTGTTTAGCTGGTAATTCTTTTCCTGTCGAAATGATACGAATTTCATGCTCGTATGATGCCTTCTGTGACGCCATGACTAGAGCGTCGTGAGATTCGCGGAGCTCCAAGGTCGTGAAAAATCCTGTTAATATAGTCTGGCCAGATGTTTTTGCTTTACAGTTAAACAAAAATCCAAGCAAGTCGATTAAACTAACTTGTTGTAGCTAGAAAACCGATTGATGAGTTCAAAGTTTGAAGTTACTGCTACATGCGATGTGACTTCCTTTCGTTCTTCCATGTCTACTTCATCTGGTATGGGTGGTTGTTGAAATTCGGTTGAGAGTTGCTGTTGTAGTACGTCTGGCTCGTGCCACCATAGGTGATTGCCGATAAGCTTTGTGATGACAAATTTTTGTCATAAAATTTGACACACATTTTTTTAAAAAATGCACCACCTTATTGCAACGAAGAATTTATTTTGTTTTTTAATTATATTTGATTTTTATATAATGTTTATTTTATTAAAAAAAAAATATATTAATTGAATTTTAACATAAAACTCTTTTAAAACTTTTCATGTGAGGGAGCAAGCACCCTGTAAAGTTGCTCGCAACGGGACAATCGGATGTTCAGAGTCGAAGCAAACCGGTTTAAGCAAAACAAGAAATAACAAAATGCAAGCGAGCACGTAGGCCACCGAGGGTATAAAAGACCGAACAAGAGAAGAAATCAGGCAGTTGGTGTACAGCAGGAGCCGAGTCTACTTTTAATCGCGTGTGTAATATAGTAAAGTAACAATAACCAGGACATCGACAGCGCTGCTAGCAAGGACTATCAACCATAATCAGGACATCGACAGCGCTGCCAGCAAGGACATTAATAACCGCAGTCAGCAGCGACGCTAGCAGACACGTCAACTGCGCTGCCCACAGGAACGTCAGCAGAGACGTCAACAGCGCTGCCCACAGGAACTTCGGCAGAAACGTCGACAGAGACGTCAACAGCGCTGCCCGCAATAACGTCGGCAGGGAAGCAGACTAAACACAGAGCAGAGGACCGCCTTTTGCCCTTCAGAAAGGACACAGTGACGTGAGGTGAGTACGCCTTGCATTTTTTTTTTTTTTTTATTCGCTTGCTATCAGTATTCGAGTTCTACTGTGCTGATAGACAAGAATCATTGGTCTTACACGGACATATCCATGATCCTTGATAGTTCTTAAATATATATTTTTTTTTATTCACTTTTTATCAGTATTCGAGTTCTACTGTGCTGATAAATAAGAATCCTTGGTCTTACACGGACATATCCATGATCCTTGCCAGTTCTTAAATGTTATTTTTTTTTATTCGCTTTTTATCAGTATTCGAGTTCTACTGTGCTGATAAATAAGAATCGTTGGTCTTACACAGACATATCTATTATCCTTGAAAATTCTTAAGTCGTAGTTCTTTTCCCTATTTTTTTTATTCGCTTGTTATCAGTATTCGAGTTCTACTGTGCTGATAGACAAGAATCCTTGGTCTTACACGGACATATATGATCTGATATTTTTTTTTGTTCGCTTTTTATCAGTATTCGAGTTCTACTGTGCTGATAAATAAGAATCCTTGGTCTTACACAGACATATCTATTATCCTTGAAAATTCTTAAGTCATAGTTCTTTTCCCTATTTTTTTTTATTCGCTTGCTATCAGTATTCGAGTTCTACTGTGCTGATAGACAAGAATCCTTGGTCTTACACGGACTTATATGATCTGATATTTTTTTTTTTATTCGCTTTTTATCAGTATTCGAGTTCTACTGTGCTGGTAAATAAGAATTCGTGGTCTTACACAGACATATCTATTATCCTTGAAAATTCTGAAGTCATAGTTCTTTTCCCTATTTTTTTTTATTCGCTTGCTATCAGTATTCGAGTTCTACTGTGCAGATAGACAAGAATCCTTGGTCTTACACGGACATATCCATGATCCTTGCTAGTCTTAAATATATATTTTTTTTATTCGCTTGCTATCAGTATTCGAGTTCTACTGTGCTGATAGACAAGAATCCTTGGTCTCACACGGACATATCCATGAACCTTGCTAGTTCGTAAATATTTATTTTTTTTTTATTAAATTATTCGCTTTTTATCAGTATCCGAGTTCTACTGTGCTGGTAAATAAGAATTCTTGGTCTTACACAGGCATAGTCGTTATCCTTGGTAGTTTAAGTTTAGATATTTTATTGATTTGATATTCGCTTGGTATCGGTATTCGAGTTCTACTGTGCCGATAGATAAGAACTCTCAGTCTTTGACAGACGCATTAGTGTACCCTTTAGGCAAAGTCTACTCTCGGTCGTACGAGAAACTCACCCGTCACGGTGTTACGAAGGGGCATTACAGGCGCAAGAGAACCGCATCAAAGACGATTACCTCGAACCAGGAATCCAGGATCCGAGAAGCTAAGTTGTATTTTACGTTTATATAACCTTAAGGCAAATTAATATAAATATTACTTGTAACGTTTGTAAGAGAAAACTAATAAATAATATATAAAACCAAATCAGTGTCTCAAAACTTATAAATAATTGTACGACCCTGGACACCCGCTGATCTATCCCAGCTATAGATCCTGGGAAAAGGAAGTCGTTACAATGGCGCCCGAACAGGGACACTGATTGAGACACAAGTTTTCCATCTATCTAAGGTTTAATTATTGTTTTCTCTTACAACATTTTTTTTTTTTTTTTTTTTTTGGTATATTTTCTTTGATATATTCAGTTGCATTTCTTTGATATAACCATTTGCATCCAAAATAATAACTCAAGAACGAGTAGATCGTCTACGCCTTTGCGTTATCCATAAGTGGAAATTTTTTTTTCTTGACAGCAGAATACGAAGTTGTTCTTATTTAATTTTATTTTAAATAATAACTCAAGAAAGAGTACACCGTCTACTCATATTCATAGTCCATAAGGGAAAAGTTTTTTTTTTCAGTCCACACAATTTGCATCTTTTTTTTTACTTACCCGGAGAAATTTTGGGATTTTGGTTCCCATCACATTTAGTGAACAAGACTTGTATTTGAATTTGAATTTATTGAATTTACTTTTTTTTGAAACCCGTGAGAAAATAAAAACAAAATGGTTAAAACGTCGTGGATCTATGGTCTCCGCAAGGAAGAGCTCGTTTCATATGCGAACGAATTCGGGTTCGATAGTGAAGGATCAGTGGAGGAATTAAGAAAACGATTCTCTGGTTTTGTTGCTGAGGTTGATGAACAACCGCAGTATAAGCAAAGACTACAGGAATTGGAGCTAAGACATGCTGAGAAGAGACCCACATCACCACGACATCACAAACTAGAACGTGTTTTTCGAAATTGCCAACAGGAATACCAGCTTTATATTAAGCGGAAAGATTTTTCATGCCTCGAAGAATTAATTGCCCTAGCAGATGATTTTGAACAGATCAAGGGAGGCAATAATAATCTAAGGGTCCCACCGCAAGAACAAAACCGTTTATCGAGGAATCATCGAGAAGAGCAAAACCGGATGGTCACGCAGACTATTGAGGTCCCAATAAATCCTCACACTTGCTGTCGAAACTGTGGACAAAATGGACATTTCTGGCGAGGATGCAAAAATCCAAGTGTATACTTTTGTTGGGATTGTGGTGCTAGAGGAAGGAGAACCATTGAATGTTGTTGGCAACAACGTCCGGGAAACGCTTGGGGCCCTGGCCAAAAATCCAGGAGTGTCAGGGCCAAACCAATAGAGCCAACAAAGAAACAAAATATTCTACAATACGATACCACCAGGATTTCCGCAAACGTCGAAATCAATAACCACCGAATTGAAGCAATTGTGGATACAGGAGCAACCCGTAGCTTTGCGAGCCAAACACTCGCTCAAGAACTAGGAACACAGGAAAACAGGCAGGTAACCAGTGCAAACGTTCGCATGGCTGACGGAACAGTAAGAAGTGTTAACGAGTCACTGCTCGTTGAGATAAGATTAGGCTCCGCCAAATGTAAAATTTCTCTTCTAGTCTTCCAGGATGTCACCGATGAATTGATACTAGGTATGGATTTTTTAATTGGGGCTGGGGCATGCTTTGGCTGTGGTGGAGAAATGATAAAGCTACGTCACAATTACTCAAGAACCCAAAGTTTTCCTACATGCACGGTTATGCGGGAGTCGCAGGAGGTATCGCAACAAGAAATAGACAATTTTCTAGCAAAAGAGTTGCAACTATTCAATGAGCTACAAGGCCCCACTGATATAACCAAACACAAAATAATAATGACCGATGACACGCCCCTTAAACAACGTTATTTTCCGAGAAATCCAGCAACGCAGGGTATAATAAATAAAGAAGTAGACGAGCTCCTGGCGAAAGGGTGCATTGAACCGTCAACCAGCTGCCATAGCGCACCGATAGTTCTGGTGAAGAAAAAAACGGGTGAATGGAGACTATGCGTGGACTATCGCCAGCTTAATGCGAAGTCGGTTCCAGATGCCTACCCGCTTCCAAGGATCCACCATATTTTAGATAGACTGCGAAATTCAAAATATATAAGCAGCTTGGACTTGAAGAATGGATACTGGGAGATCCCAATGGACGAAGCGAGTAAGCAATACACTGCTTTTACAGTACCAGGACGTGGTCTATACCAATGGCGCGTCATGCCCTTCGGGTTACATTCAGCACCAGCTACGTTTCAAAGGGCTCTAGACAGAGTTATTAGTCCAGAACTTGAACCATACGCGTTTGCTTATCTGGATGATATCATTGTCACAGGAAGTTCAAAGCAAGAACACATGGCAAAGCTAGCAGAAGTTTTTAAGCGATTACGAGCTGCCAACCTGAAGCTAAATGTAGAAAAGTGCGAATTTTTCAAGACAGAAACAAAGTATTTAGGACACGTTGTTAGCGGCAAAGGAATTCATACAGATCCCGATAAGATAGCGGCCATCGAAATGTTAAAACCACCCGAAAACCTACGTGAACTGCAAAGATGTTTAGGTATCGCTTCATGGTACTGCCGATTCGTTCCTGATTTTGCGAATATTGTACACCCTATGACCACTCTTCTTAAAAAAGGCAAACACTGGAAATGGACAGGCGAACAACAACAAGCATTCGACACTCTAAAAAAGAAACTCACCGAAGGTCCCGTTCTTGCGTGCCCGGATTTCACTAAGAAATTTATTCTACAAACCGATGCAAGTGACTTTGGACTAGGCGCTGTATTGACGCAGGAGATAGACGGAGTAGAAAGGGTTATTGCGTATGCCAGTCGGCACCTTGTTCAAGCTGAGAAGAACTACTCCACTACGGAAAAGGAATGCCTCGCAATCATTTGGGGTATCCGGAAAATGCGCTGCTACTTAGAGGGCTATCAGTTTACAGTGATCACTGATCACTTGTCCCTCAAATGGCTCAATTCCATTGAGAATCCATCAGGCCGGATTGCAAGGTGGGCTTTAGAACTCCAGCAGTTCAAGTTCGACATACAATACAGGAGAGGTAAGCTGAACGTTGTCACTGACGCGCTGTCGCGCCAACCGCTGGAAACAATACGACAAACCACGGTGGAAGCTGCAGAGTCCTTGACGTGTCAATGGCTGGAAAAGAAGAAAGTTGAAGTCCGCGAGAATCCAGAAAAATATCCAGACTTTCTAGAAGAAAACGGACAACTTTATAGGCATATACCAAGACAACCAGGAGACGAAGATAATGCCCCGTGGAAACTATGCGTGCCTTCATTCCTTCGAAATAGAGTTTTACAGGAAAACCATGATCAACCAAGTGCTGGTCACCTTGGCGTCAGGAAAACAACTTTACGCGTGACTAGTCGTTATTATTGGCCTGGAATGTTTCGGGATATAGGCAGGTATGTCCGTCAATGCGAATTATGTCAGAAATACAAAGTCAGTCAACAACAAGTAGCAGGAAAGATGCTCAGTAAAGTCGCCGATGAACCCTTCTCTGTAGTGTGTGCGGATTTTGTAGGTCCACTCCCACGCTCAAAGCATGGTAACACCATGATATTGGTTTTCTTCGACAAGTTTTCGAAGTGGACTGAGGCCATCCCACTTCGTAAAGCCACGAGTGAAAATCTACAAAAGGGATTCAGGGAACGTATCTTAACACGATTTGGGGTTCCAAAAATACTTATCACAGACAATGGTACTCAATTTAATAGTAAAGGCTTTAAAAATTATCTTAATCTTATTGGTACAAGACTGCAACTTACTGCGCCATATACCCCACAGGAGAATCCTACAGAAAGGGTCAACAGGACTCTGTAGACCATGATTGCTCAATATGCAGGTAATCAACATCGTGTGTGGGATGAGTTTTTGCCAGAAATCACGTTGGCAATTAATTCAAGCAAATCAGAAATAACCGGATACAGCCCAGCTTTTTTACTTCAGGGACGTGAACTACGACTTCCATGTGCGCTCTTTGATGAAATAACGACGGGAACAGGACAGGGACTTCAAACGGCAGTACAAAAGTCCATCAGGCTTAGAGAAGCATTTGACATAGTTAGGACAAAAATGTGTCAAGCTTCACAGGATCAGGCTCGCCACTACAATCTGCGTCGCCGTCACTGGAAACCAAAGATTGGTCAAATGGTCCTTATCAAGCAACATCACCTATCCAAGGCGGCCGATAGCTTCGCGGCAAAACTAGCACCCAGATACGATGGTCCGTACAAAGTAACTTCGTTCAAGTCCCCAGTTATCGTGCAACTCAGCAAAGAAGGCGACAAGAGGGTTCACACTGCCCATGTGAGTGAAATAAAGGAATTCCACGGCAGAGACGACGGGCAGGAGAGAAGTTCGGTTCATTAACGAGTGTGATAATATTAAGGATCATAATGGAAAGGAAACCATCAAGGAAATAAAATAATAATATGATTTAGTACAACAATATTGATTAATACATATGCACGAAAAAAATATATAAATTAGAATTAAATATAATATCGATTGATTTGAAATAAATATAATATATAAATATTGCTAAATATTAAACACCCTAATTAAATAAATTTAAAACAAAGAAATTTAAAAGACGCAACCCTTTACATTTTAAAATATTGCATGGTCTACGGTAGTTTTGCATAAGGCATGCAGTTGTGTTAATAATAAATTGCAGCGGCAATAAGACAAAAGGTCAGTCGATGTGGCGAAGTAAAAATCGTCATCTCCGGGAAGTAAGGAGGAGATGTGATGACAAATTTTTGTCATAAAATTTGAGACACATTTTTTTAAAAAATGCACCACCTTATTGCAACGAAGAATTTATTTTGTTTTTGAATTATATTTTATTTTTATATAATGTTTATTTTATTAAAAAAAAAATATAATAAATTGAATTTTAACATAAAACTCTTTTAAAACTTTTCATGTGAGGGAGCAAGCACTCTGTAAAGTTGCTCGCAACGGGACAATCGGATGTTCAGAGTCGAAGCAAACCGGTTTAAGCAAAACAAGAAATAACAAAATGCAAGCGAGCACGTAGGCCACCGAGGGTATAAAAGGCCGAACAAGAGAAGAAATCAGGCAGTTGGTGTACAGCAGGAGCCGAGTCTACTTTTAATCGCGTGTGTAATATAGTAAAGTAACAATAACCAGGACATCGACAGCGCTGCTAGCAAGGACTATCAACCATAATCAGGACATCGACAGCGCTGCCAGCAAGGACATTAATAACCGCAGTCAGCAGCGACGCTAGCAGACACGTCAACTGCGCTGCCCACAGGAACGTCAGCAGAGACGTCAACAGCGCTGCCCACAGGAACTTCGGCAGAAACGTCGACAGAGACGTCAACAGCGCTGCCCGCAATAACGTCGGCAGGGAAGCAGACTAAACACAGAGCAGAGGACCGCCTTTTGCCCTTCAGAAAGGACACAGTGACGTGAGGTGAGTACGCCTTGCATTTTTTTCTTTCTTTTTTATTCGCTTGCTATCAGTATTCGAGTTCTACTGTGCTGATAGACAAGAATCCTTGGTCTTACACGGACATATCCATGATCCTTGCCAGTTCTTAAATATATATATATTTTTTTTTATTCACTTTTTATCAGTATTCGAGTTCTACTGTGCTGATAAATAAGAATCCTTGGTCTTACACGGACATATCCATGATCCTTGCCAGTTCTTAAATGTTATTTTTTTTTATTCGCTTTTTATCAGTATTCGAGTTCTACTGTGCTGATAAATAAGAATCGTTGGTCTTACACAGACATATCTATTATCCTTGAAAATTCTTAAGTCGTAGTTCTTTTCCCTATTTTTTTTATTCGCTTGTTATCAGTATTCGAGTTCTACTGTGCTGATAGACAAGAATCCTTGGTCTTACACGGACATATATGATCTGATATTTTTTTTTGTTCGCTTTTTATCAGTATTCGAGTTCTACTGTGCTGATAAATAAGAATCCTTGGTCTTACACAGACATATCTATTATCCTTGAAAATTCTTAAGTCATAGTTCTTTTCCCTATTTTTTTTTATTCGCTTGCTATCAGTATTCGAGTTCTACTGTGCTGATAGACAAGAATCCTTGGTCTTACACGGACTTATATGATCTGATATTTTTTTTTTTATTCGCTTTTTATCAGTATTCGAGTTCTACTGTGCTGGTAAATAAGAATTCGTGGTCTTACACAGACATATCTATTATCCTTGAAAATTCTGAAGTCATAGTTCTTTTCCCTATTTTTTTTTATTCGCTTGCTATCAGTATTCGAGTTCTACTGTGCAGATAGACAAGAATCCTTGGTCTTACACGGACATATCCATGATCCTTGCTAGTCTTAAATATATATTTTTTTTATTCGCTTGCTATCAGTATTCGAGTTCTACTGTGCTGATAGACAAGAATCCTTGGTCTCACACGGACATATCCATGAACCTTGCTAGTTCGTAAATATTTATTTTTTTTTTATTAAATTATTCGCTTTTTATCAGTATCCGAGTTCTACTGTGCTGGTAAATAAGAATTCTTGGTCTTACACAGGCATAGTCGTTATCCTTGGTAGTTTAAGTTTAGATATTTTATTGATTTGATATTCGCTTGGTATCGGTATTCGAGTTCTACTGTGCCGATAGATAAGAACTCTCAGTCTTTGACAGACGCATTAGTGTACCCTTTAGGCAAAGGCTACTCTCGGTCGTACGAGAAACTCACCCGTCACGGTGTTACGAAGGGGCATTACAGGCGCAAGAGAACCGCATCAAAGACGATTACCTCGAACCAGGAATCCAGGATCCGAGAAGCTAAGTTGTATTTTACGTTTATATAACCTTAAGGCAAATTAATATAAATATTACTTGTAACGTTTGTAAGAGAAAACTAATAAATAATATATAAAACCAAATCAGTGTCTCAAAACTTATAAATAATTGTACGACCCTGGACACCCGCTGATCTATCCCAGCTATAGATCCTGGGAAAAGGAAGTCGTTACAGCTTTATTGGCCAGATGCCTCGAGTAGCTGAATCCGCTGGATTGTTTTGCGACCGGATGTGCCGCCACTGATGAGAAGGTAATATGTTGATGATTTGTGAGGTTCCGTTAGCGATGAATGATTTCCACCGACGAGGATGATCTGAAATCCAAGCTAGAACCACTCTTGAATCAGTCCAGCCATAGAGTGTAGCAACGGATAGGTCTAAGGCGTCCTTGACTTAAGTGATGAATTTTGTCATTAAATGAGCAGCGAATAGCTCAAGTCAGGGCAGTGAAATTTGCTTGACTGGTATTATACGTGTCTTAGCTACTATTAAATGCGAAGAAATGTTACCATTTTTGTGCTGAACTCGTAAATAAATCGCCGCTGCATATGCTAAATCCGATGAATCAGCAAACCCATGAAGCTCAACTTGTTGCTCGTTAGCATACCGAAGCCATCTAGGAACTTGTAGGTTTTTAATCTATTGATGTTCTCACGAAATTCAGACCATTGATTGAAAAGATAGTTTGGTAACTGTTGATCCCAACTGATACCATAAAGCCAAAGCTTCTTAATGAAAATTTTCATTGACACCACAACTGGAGATATCCATCCTAAGGGATCAAATATTCTTGAGATATCTGAAAGAACAGCACGCTTAGTCACCGATTCAGGCATTGTATTAGTTGTGTTGAATTCGAAGACCACTTTCTTAGATGGAACCCAAGCTCCAGAAATCGAAATCCAGAAAAATCCAAAAGACATAACAGAGTAACATGACCAACATCGTAACATGTCCCAATATCGTCAATAACTTTTAGCGTTGCAGTTGCGCAGCTATGACCTCATCGAAACCCAGATTGGTATGGTGATAGGAGGTTATTGGATTCTAAGTTCAGATTAATTTGGCTAGCCATAATGGATTCGCAAATTTTGGAAATAGCAGACAGGATACTAATGGGTCTATAATCTTTCATATCTGTAGAAGCGTGTGTAACTTTGGCAATTGGTATAACTGTAGATAGTTTCCACGTCGAAGGAAAACATGAGGTTGTAATGCAGTGATTTATAATGTGCGTCAAAGGTTTTACAATATAAGGTAATATAATTTTAATAAATTTTAAGGAAACTCCGTCATCCCCAATAGAATTTGATTTTATTTTCATAATAGACTAAAGAACGTCATTTTCAGTAGCATGTACAAAAGAAAATTTGTCTTCATCACGGAATTGATGACCAATGCATTGATAATTAGCATTCGAGGCTGCGATATTTGAAATAAAAAAATCATTTAACTGATCAGGCTCGATATCGCATTTCAGATCAGATTTACTACTTACATCAAGAGTACGCATATTTTTCCATAATTCCTTGGATGGGAGATTGCAATTCAATTTACGTTGAAAGAATCTTTTTTTTGAATGTCTGATTGCAGAGACAGCTTCGTTGCGCGCATGCTTAAAAAGCTCCCAGTTTTCAATATTACGGTGCTTTTTCCATTTATAATAGAGTTTATTCTTTTTTTTTGATGGCTGAATTAACAAATGACGTGTAACAAGGACAAGACTTATTTTTGATTACTGAAGTACGAAGAGGAACGAAATTTTCAAAAGCACAGCAGACATGGTAGACAAGAAAGTTTAATTTATCATCTACAGTCTCACAGAACCAACAATCATTCCAACAAATACGAGACAAATAATCATACAACAAAGAATAATCAATGGAATTGTAGTCGCGATAAGAAATAGTCGTTGGGACATTATTACGACAAGCATTACAGTTAATTGTACAGAAAAGTAAGTCATGGTCAGAGATAAATGAAATTTGATCAAAAAGTAGAAGCAAGGACACATCAGAAAGTATCAAAACATCGATTAGACTAGGGGTAGCATTAGGAGCAAAACGAGTCGGAACAGAAGAGTTAATAATAGTCAATCCAGCAGCATTAACTTTGTCGTAAAAGCTTTCATATACATTATCTTTGTGGAGCAAGTTCACATTGAAATCACCACATATAGAGTAGCAGTCAAAATCAGTCACACGATTACAAAGATCGACAAAAAAGGTTCAACACTATAAACTCTGTTGGGGTTGTAGACACAAGAAACAAACATTTTAAAATTGATATCAGAAATTTCTACATTTATAAATTCAACGTCAGACTCAACGGACTTATTAATAAGGTTTGACTTTAAGCATGATTTGCAATAGATAGCAACACCGGCTCCTCGTTTACCAAGTCTGTCATTTCTAAACAGAGTATAATTAGAGATATTGTAGTAAGCATTGGGAATCTCGGAAATGAACCATGTTTCGGATACACAAATAACGTCCACATTTGAATTTTCAAAAACGTATCTTACATAATCAAGTTTTGATTCGTTTAAACTTCTAACATTGAAGTGGACTATAGACAAACCATCACGCTGTTTACACAAAATATCAATTAACAGTTCACAATTATCATCAACACCATAAGAAGCACTAGAATTCATAGGAACGACAAGCAACATAATCAGGCGAATAACAAAGAGCTTTAATAATAATAAACTTATAAGGAACAAAAATAATACAAGCAAACATCTTTACAAACAAGTAAAATGAGAAACAAGAGAAAGAGGACATAGTTAATACTATGTTAGTTAAGATAGAAAGTAAATGAGTTAGAAAATAAGAAAAGCTAAGAGAAAAAATTAAAAAAGTTGAAATAATATAATAATTAAATTTATCTGCCAGGAGACACAGGTTCACTCGTAGTTCCAACAGCAACATGCAGCTCATCCAGACTGCTGATGCATATACTATCTGTGTTTTTATCAATCCTGATGTGTACAGAGCCACGAAAAGTAAACGCATTGTATAAAGCCTTTTGGTGTTTAAGAGCGATTGCAGCCTGCAGAATCTTACGGTTGAGTACGCTAAGACTTTTGTGGATGTAGACACTGCTGTCAGAGTCAATCCTCATAGATCTGAGATTTACTGCTGATTTTGTTCGTCTCCGATACACTCCAAATGCTTTGAGAACCCGGTTTCGATCAAAGGGAGAAAAAAATTTGATGATGATAAGAGAGTTAGGCTTTCGCAAATTTGGTTTAACTCTAAAAATGTCTCTTATTTGCGGTGGGTGAAACTCAACATAGAGGCAGATTCTATTAAAGATGCTTTTGAGGTTTTCGTCTTTTATGAGTGGCACTGCAAAGAGAACAGCATCAGATGAGATATCGGAGATGGTGGGACTTGAGTTGGTGTTATTAATCTGTTGTGAGGATAATTTCTCAAGCTCCTCGATTCGGGCGGTCAGAGCACAGAGTTGATTATTGAACGAGAGAAGTTTATCGTCAGATTGACTCAAGTTTGCTTTTATTGCAATGACTTCTGAGTTTATTTTGGTCTCAAGTTTTTTTTTTTCTAAGCTTTCAATCTCTTCAGAGAGGCGCTTTAACGAAGAAATTCAGTGTTTAAGAAGTCGATCTTTCAGTTGCCGGATCTCATTTCTCATATTACTGCTTAGGCGCTCTTCCATTTCCTGGAGGTAGGTGCGCAGAGATTGAGCGATTATGTTAGCACCCTCTGCCTTAGGCGTGCCATCGCTTTTGTTGTTCATGCGGTTTGAGTGTTGTTGGAGTTGTTAGCGCGTTAAACGGGGGGAGGGTGTCATTGATTAGCAAGAATAAGCTGCAGCGATGCACCGCAAACGAGCACAGTAAAAGCAAAAAATAACAGCAGCAGACGAAGAGTAGCAGCAGTGTTGGTGATAGTGCCCAAGCTCACGTACGCAAAAACAAAACACAGAGCAGATAGCAAATGAAAAAACACCAGCAAGAACAGATGCTTAGCAGCAGCAGTGCGAGAGGGGTGATGACGCACTCACGAAAGTTACCACAGACGATCTGCTAGAGTTTGAGCGTGGGAGGCAAAATCGTCGTTGAAAGCGAAGCTTCGGTTGTTTAATTTTGTCTTACTTTAGTTTATTTAATGTCGCGAATCGGGTTTGAGTTGTGTTGCTATATTTGTTTTAACGTTAGTTGAGTGAGAAGTTTGACAAAGCAAACAATTTTTGCAATTTAGCAATTACATAAAAATTCTACCACAACAATTGGCAGTTTTAAAGCCTTTTTAATATCAGGTTTATTTTTTTTGTAGCTTTTAGCTAACACTAAGCTTTTAGTGTTTTGGAATTAAAATTAAAATTGTTTTAATAATGGCAATAATAACGATTTCTGCCGAACACGATAACGATGTACTTTCTTTTGCCAGTACTTATAATTGTTACTCAATAGTCTAAATTTTGGTGGTCTAAATAACCACGTCGCCTATTTGAAATTTTTCAGTTGTTTAACCCACTTTGGACGCTGCTGCAGTTGTGTTAAGTATTCGATTGACCATTTGTGCTAAAATTGTTGCACGAGTCACTGCAAATATTGCCAACGATTTAAATGTTGCTCTTGCACATTAAGTTTTCGTTAGGTATGCCTGACATTGGTCGCAAGATAAGAAAGTGTGCTGGTGTAAACGGATCGATATCACCTTCAAATTTAAGACACAATGGAAGTGAATTGAGGCAAATTTCAATCTGGCACAATGTCGTTTATAGTTCTTCAAATGTAGCAGATGCATTGCTAAGTTTGAGATGGTATTTTGTTGACTTGACTCCGGCCTCCCATATTTCGCCGAAATGAGTACCTGAAGGAAGGGAAAAGTGCCGCTGTATTTGCCTTTCAGACAATTCCTTGGTGAGCTTTTCTTGCACTGATGATGTACTCCAGTGTGCATAAAGTTCCTTGAGTTCTTGGTTGGTACCAACAAAATTGGTCCCATTGTCTGAGTACATGTGAATCAGATTGCCGCGTTTGGCAATAAATCGTCGACATGCTGCGATAAAAGCTGCTGTTGAAAGCTCAGTTACTAGCTCGAGATGTATTGCCTTTGTTACCATACATACGAATAGAGCAATCCAGCATTTGTACAGTCTCGATCCGCAACCTTTCCTTGATCTCACTTGAATTGGACCTGCAAAGTCCACTCCAGTGTTGAGAAACGCTGTTCCAGGGTCTAGTCGATGATGTGGAAGATTTCCTATTTTTTGTTGATACGGAACGCCACGAAGTTTCATACAAACTACGCATTTGTAGACACATCTCTTTATGACAGGAGTGGCGCCTGGAATCCAATATTTCAAACCAATTAAGTAAAAAAGTTGAAAGTTTCCAGCGTGGAGATTTCTAATATGATATTCTCGTACAATAAGTGTCGTTAGATATTGATTTTTGTCCAAAATACGAGTATGTTCTTGGTCATAATTTACGTTTGCGTTAGTGATTCTTTCACCAACTCTGAGCAGGCCTTTTGCATCGACGAATGGACAAAGGGAGGACAATTTGTGTTTAGCTGGTAATTCTTTTCCTGTCGAAATGATACGAATTTCATGCTCGTATGATGCCTTCTGTGACGCCATGACTAGAGCGTCGTGAGATTCGCGGAGCTCCAAGGTCGTAAAAAATCCTGTTAATATAGTCTGGCCAGATGTTTTTGCTTTACAGTTAAACAAAAATCCAAGCAAGTCGATTAAACTAACTTGTTGTAGCTAGAAAACCGATTGATGAGTTCAAAGTTTGAAGTTACTGCTACATGCGATGTGACTTCCTTTCGTTCTTCCATGTCTACTTCATCTGGTATGGGTGGTTGTTGAAATTCGGTTGAGAGTTGCTGTTGTAGTACGTCTGGCTCGTGCCACCATAGGTGATTGCCGATAAGCTTTATTGGCCAGATGCCTCGAGTAGCTAAATCCGCTGGATTGTTTTGCGACCGGATGTGCCGCCACTGATGAGAAGGTAATATGTTGATGATTTGTGAGGTTCCGTTAGCGATGAATGATTTCCACCGACGAGGATGATCTGAAATCCAAGCTAGAACCACTCTTGAATCAGTCCAGCCATAGAGTGTAGCAACGGATAGGTCTAAGGCGTCCTTGACTTAAGTGATGAATTTTGTCATTAAATGAGCCGCGAATAGCTCAAGTCAGGGCAGTGAAATTTGCTTGACTGGTATCATACGTGCCTTAGCTACTATTAAATGCGAAGAAATGTTACCATTTTTGTGCTGAACTCGTAAATAAATCGCCGCTGCATATGCTAAATCCGATGAATCAGCAAACCCATGAAGCTCAACTTGTTGCTCGTTAGCATACCGAAGCCATCTAGGAACTTGTAGGTTTTTAATCTATTGATGTTCTCACGAAATTCAGACCATTGATTGAAAAGATAGTTTGGTAACTGTTGATCCCAACTGATACCATAAAGCCAAAGCTTCTTAATGAAAATTTTCATTGACACCACAACTGGAGATATCCATCCTAAGGGATCAAATATTCTTGAGATATCTGAAAGAACAGCACGCTTAGTCACCGATTCAGGCATTGTATTAGTTGTGTTGAATTCGAAGACCACTTTCTTAGATGGAACCCAAGCTCCAGAAAGTACGTCACATAGTTCGTCTCTCAGTTTGATCACAGTTTGAAGATCAACTGCACAGGACATAAAGTCGTCGACGTAAAAATGTTGTTGAATTGCAAGTGTGGCTGATGGATGTGCTTCTTTATTGTCGTTTGCGATTTGTTGGAAAGTTCTTGTTGCGAGAAATGGCGCTGATGATGTACCATAAGTGACAGTCGTCATATTGTATTCTTGTGGTTGCTCCTGCTTTGGATCCCTCCACAAGATGCGCTAAAACGATTGGTCATCGGAGTGAACAATCACTTGCCAATATATTTTCTCAATGTCGCCTGTGAAACCGAATTCGTATTTTCGAAATTTTATGAAAATGTTGAAAAGATCGTTCTGTATTGTAGGGCCCACTAACATCTGCTCATTCAGTGATAGGCCGTTCGTTGTCTTGCAAGATGCATCGAAAACAACTTTGAGCTTTGTAAACGCGCTGGAGCTTGAAGTTCTTCAAGTTCCCAGAACCGCTTAATCTGCTTATCCAAGTTAATAGAAACGTGTGCTGTGATGATTTGTTGTTGTGGCTTGGCTGCGATCCTTCCGATGATTGCTGTTGAAAATCGAGGTGGCAATCATGAAGCTGGCAAAGCTTCCAGCCGCACAATACAGATGCTGATGTTTATGTCGTCATGTTTTCAGTGACCGTCATGTTCTCAGCCGACGCAACTCTTGCAAGCCTCAACATCAATACAGCCATCTTCACTGTAGGCGCCATATTGGGCTCCACCAGTCAAACAATAATATGTTCGAGTCAATGATGAAGGTAAACGGATCATGCCTGTACACCATAGTTAAATCTACCCTCCTTCTAGCTTTTCAGGGCTTCCAGATGAGTGGTCAACATTTTTCGAAGCATTCGAGACAACAACCCAACTGTTTGAGTACTCCCAGCCACACAACATAATTCGCCTTCGAGATTCTCTAAAGGGACGCGCTAGGGAAGTAGTAGAATCTTTGTTATAAAGCTCTAACAATGTAAACGCCATCATGGAGACTCTCGGAGGAACATTCGGAAGGCCAGAACAACTGATCAAAAGTCAGATCGAGATGGTGCGTATCATTCCTTAGATAGTCGAAGGTAACCTAGATTCACTAGTCAACTTCGCAAATAAATTAAACAATATGGCCACATTCTGAAGAACGCTAGGGGCGAGCATCATCTGTCTAATACATCGCTTCTTAGTGAACTTGTGTCTAAACTGCCGACAGAGAGGCAAACGCAGTGGGCAGAGCAATGCGTTATATTCGACCATGCACCGTCAATACTTGACTACAGCCAGTGGCTCAACAAACTGAGACGTCTGGCCAATATTGTAGGAGACTCACTGTCATCTACGACCGCGACGAACCAAACTTACCGCAAAACAGCAACCAGACACAGCTTAGTGGCAAAAGGTATGCAACGATATGCATGCGTTAGTGTCGCTCGTGTTGTATGTATATACATTTCCATTATTATTCTTTCACTTTGAGTAGAACACAGCGATGTGGAATGTGCTTCAACAGCACTATTCCAATTGCTTCGTAACATAATACCTTTTTGCACAGCGACGTGGGATATGTCTGATAAGCATAATCCCGCAGCTGAAACACAAACACAAATATATACAACAACTCTCTGCTAGAGCTCAGCTAAACATATATGTAAACTAACACAAGCATAGTCTTAAGTACTTTTAAGTTCAGTTAAAATAATAAAGTCAGTTTTTTAATTTCGGCACATCAATGAACAGTTGTTTTCACTTATCACATGGCGACCGTGACAGGACAACGAATGGTTATAATGTAATAAAAACTAATGGTTACGAAAAATAGCCAAGTGTGCGCGATCGAGCTATAAAACAAAGCAAATATTATAATGCTCCAATTTATAAGAAAAATCCAATAAAAGAAACTGTTTTTTTTTCAATGTTAATTTATCCAACAAAGAACATGAATACATAAAAAAAAAAATACTGCTTTAATCCTTTAAGTGTGGCAGTTTGAAAGAAAATAGTAAAAACAAAAGAAACTATTCAAGTACCAATGAAATAAATAAAAAATAAAAAATGCTTAAGGCAAACTGACTAAACGACTTATATTCAAAATGATTTAAAAAAAAAAAAAACAGTGGCAATGTGAACAATTTGAATTCAATTAATTAATTCAATGTGAAAAGAATTAAGTACATCATCAACTTCCTCATCAACCGAAAATTATTCATCAACCGCCTACATCGTCATTGTCCAGTGTGTCAACTACAACCAGGAATGCTGTCTTCTAGCTGCCAGCAACTACAACCAAAGAAGTTTAAAATACATAACATTGCATAACATGCATAACCATTAATGAATGCATAACATTGTATATAAGTTAATTATAAAAATATATTTTGCTTACTCTCATATTCAATTATGTATTTCAAAATTATTCACCTTATTCTAATATATTGATATTCATACATTTCTATTAAAGTTACTTTTAAAAACATAAATTAAAAATAAAAATGTGTGGACCGAAATCAGACATAGATCATCCACGAGCAAATGTTGTAAATGAAGTAATAAATACAAATAAGGAAACAGAATCGCTCCAGATCCCACTATGGATCATAACAACTATTCTAGCTGCATATTTAATTATAAAGCTATACATGATGCACAACAAGTGCCTAAAGAAAAAAAATATTCGAACATACTCCCAAGCAAATATGGATAAAATTTAAAAACAAAAGCAAAACTAAAACAAAAAAAAAAACAATATAATGGCGATAATAATTAAGAAATATGAAGTGGGAAGATATACTAGATAAGATCAGCGCATATAAAACAGAATTCGATAAGACTTTTAAATGTCTAAATAACAATAGGCAAATTCAAAAAGAAACATTAGATAGACGTATACAAATTTTAATAGATAATTTCAACGGAATTAGGAGCATTCTCAATGTTAACTACAATAAACTTACACCACATCATAAGGCAACAGCTAATAAAATATTTTGGAAATTTAGGGACAATCTAATAAAAATAAGCACAAAACGACAAATAGAATTCAAAATACCAACTACGCTAGATAAGGAGGTTAAATCAGATTATACTGTAATAAATAGCTCTGACACAGATGAAGAACAAAACGAACATACAGGACTAACGACTTCAAACTCTTCAGACTATTCTTAACGAACCACTACAATAAATTCAACAAAAATGACTAAAACAGCAGTAGAATTTCTGCGTATAGCGTCACAAATTCTACCAGAATTTGATGGTAGATCTGAAAATCTACAAACTTTTATCGATGCTCTTAACCTCGTTAATAGCATTAAAGAAGACCATGACCTTGTGGCAGTGAACTTGGTCAAAACAAAGCTGAAAGGCAACGCCAGGAATTTAATAGCCGGAACTGAGGAAAATATTCAGGCAGTTATTAATAAACTATATACATCAGTAAAGCTGGATTCACTGATCACCTTCAGCATGTTTTCAAGTTTTTTTTATATGGAGTTTATGCGCTCTATTTTTTTCCACACTCAATGAGAGAGTAACAAAAACTTGCTGCATCTCTTGAACTTGATTAACTTTATTTTAATTTTCTTGCTGAATGTTTCTGAGCGGAACTGCCATAATGAAGTTTGTCAAGTTGAAATAGGCATATTTTATTTTTCATGTCTTTATAATAAAGGAACATTGTATCTGGCAATGCTGAATGACATTGAAAAAACAACAAACTTGCAGAATGTTTTACATGTCAGTGAATCAAAATTGCCACATTCTCTTGTTGAGAGTAATAGAGCTTGCGCAAAAAACATGCTGAAGGTGATCAGTGAATCCAGCTTAAAGGGGGAATCAGTAGAGCTCATAACGGCAAAATTAAATAATACAAAACAAAATGGTAAAACAGCCACAACATATGTAAAAAAAATAGAAGAATTAACTAAAACTCTTCAATCCGCATACATTGCAGATGGTCTACAAAATCCCCTAGCGGCTAAATACGCAACAAATGCTGCGGTTAAAGCGATGACCAAAAACTCCACAAGCCCAAAAGTTAAACTTATAATGGAATCGGGCCAGTTCACCGATATGAACGAGGCCGTTTCCAAATTCATCAACAGTTGCACTGAAGCAACTGCAAATGAACATTCGGTACTATATTACAATAGGAACCGGAATAATTTCCAAAGATATGGAAATAATTTCAATGGACGCGGTCGTGGCCGTGGTCCATCCAGAGGGGCAAGACAGAATTTTTACAACGGAAATTATAATAATAATAGAGGTCGAGGTTATAACAATAGCTATCGTACATATCTGGGAAATAATAACAACATTTCTAACAGAAACGTTAGAATTGTAGAAAATTATCAGGAAAACGGTACAAACTCCCAGTAAAAGAGGCTACTGGGAGCCAAAACAATAATAGTGGTCCTAAAAATATTAATAATGTATCGATTAGTCAAAATCAGACTGAACAAAATACCGGTGTGAATCAACTTTATAATACAATTTTTAATTTCAATCTCAATTTAAATAGTTACGTAAAACTTAAAACATCAATTAGTAACGGTGTGTGTGTTTTTCTTGTAGATACTGGTGCGGAAGTTTCACTTATTAAGGAAAATACCATAAAGGCTCATTTGCCTGTAAACAAAATAATAAGAACAAATTTAACTGGAATAGGAACCGGAGTGATACAATCTTTAGGAGTGGTAGAATCTAACCTTCTAGTTCAAAATTATTTTGTACCAATTGACTTTCATATAGTAAACGAAGATTTCCCAATAAGCTGTGACGGTATTATTGGTCTTGACTGTATAAAGAAATACAATTGCATCCTCAGTTACCAAAATATGGGCAACGAAGATTTACTCACTATCAGGCCCAATAACTTTGCCCATGAAATCTCAATAAATTTATTAGATAACGCTTCTACAAATATATTTTCTATACCCGCGCGTTCCGAGGTAATAAGACGAATTATAATAAAAAATAGAGAAGATCTTTTTGTTCCAAATCAACTTATAGATCGTGTCGTACAATAGCCCTTTTATTCGAGTAATAAATACTACAATAAACAACAAATTTTTGTCAAATGTTGAAATTAAAACGGAAAAATTATCCGACTACAATACTAGTGCAAACTAGCAACCACCCTATAAAACGTGATACAGACATTTTAAACAGATTATCTAAAAACTTTCCATCCTTTGTTAAAACCAAATTAATGCAATTATGTGAAGATTACTTAGACATTTTCGCACTTGATACTGAAACAATATCAGCAAACAACTTCTATAAACAAAAACTTTCTCTAACAGATAAAAACCCCGTATATGTAAAAAATTACAGAACGCCTCACTCTCAGAAAAATGAAATCAATAGACAAGTCAAAAAATTAGAAGATGATAATATTATTGAAAAATCATGCTCTAGTTACAACAGCCCAATTTTATTAGTACCGAAAAAATCACTACCAAACAGTAGCGAAAAACGATGGCGTCTTGTGGTCGACTATAGGCAAGTAAACAAAAAACTTGTGGCAGATAAATTTCCTCTGCCGCGTATCGAAGATATTTTAGACCAGTTAGGTCGAGCAAAATACTTTTGCTGTTTAGATCTAATGTCAGGCTTCCATCAGATAGAGCTGGAAGAAAATTCGAGGGACATTACTTCCTTCTCGACGGAAAAAGGATCATTTCGATTCACTAGACTTCCTTATGGTTTGAAAATTGCACCTAATAGTTTCCAGCAAATGATGAATTTAGCTTTCTCAGGCCTCGAACCCTCACAAGCTTTTATATATATGGATGATTTGATTGTTATAGGATGTTCTGAACAACATATGTTCAACAATTTAACTAAAGTCTTTAATACATGCAGAGAAACAAATCTTAAACTTCACCCTGATAAGTGCACCTTTTTCAAACCAGAAGTTACCTATTTAGGACATAAATGCACAGCAGATGGCATACTACCCGATCCCTCCAAATTTGAAATAATAGAAAAATACCCAAAACCGACTAACCCAGACGAAACAAGAAGGTTTGTTGCCTTCTGTAACTATTACAGAAAGTTCATCCCTAAATTCACTCACCATTCGGTACACCTTTCACGTTTAACACGCAAAAACACTTCTTTTAAATGGTCAACAGAGTGTGAAACAGCTTTTCAGTATTTAAAAAACTCACTTTTAAATCCCAAAATCCTTCAATATCCAGACTTATCCAAGCAATTTTTCATCACAACTGATGCATCCAAAATTGCTTGCGGTGCTATCCTCAGTCAGGAGCACAATGGTATCCAATTGCCTATTTCATTTGCTTCCAGAGCAATGACTAAAGGAGAGTCTAATAAAGCTCCAATCGAACAAGAATTAATAGCCATTCACTGGGCTATTAATTATTTCCGACCATATGTATACGGTTACAAATTCATTGTTAAAAGTGACCATAAGCCTTTAACATATTTATTAGAGTGTCCCTTATTTTGCGATTTTTGGAAATGTCAAGGGGCTGAAAGGTTTTTTATGCGTTTTTATATTCTAAGAACGAAACTAAAAAAAAATTTTTTTACGACAACGTTTACCCGTGCCAATCGGGCCCGGTAGTTTTGACAAAATGTCCATATTAGACCATATTTGCACAAATTAAAAAATGAATCTTTTCTCTGCTTTTTATAAATGTTTTGCACTTTTTGGAACACATACATAAGAAATATGGTATCTACAAAGTTTTTTATGGTGGGCGTGGTTACCGCCCCTGCTGCGTCGAAATTTCTCCCCCAGCCTTTTCCCACTTTTTCATGAAATTAGTGCAATTTAGGTATTAAAATCAACAATTAATAAATACATTTTTATTATGCTAGAAGTATTATTACATTTCAATAAATTCACATTATGTATTTACAAAAATTAGCAATAAATTAAAAAACTAGTATTTTACCCTGCGGCGCAACAAGCTAATACCTACAAGCAGTCTTATTGCGGCTTTTCAACCGAAATCATAGTTTTTTTTATAAATAAAAAATATCAAAAACCAAAAATGTATGCCCCCTGGAGGGTTAAATTATAATAAGAAATACAAATTAATTATAAGTTTTTTTTAAGAGTACAGTAGACTCTCACAATTTATAACCACTTTGTTCCACGCGTGGTTCTAATTTCTGGACTTTTTTTTCACAAAAATGTAAAAGAAAATAATGAAACTGATTAAAAAAATTTATGTTAACACAAAAGAATTTTTATTTGTTAATATTTAACGTTTTTTTTTTTTATATAAATTTCATATCATTCCCTTATTTATATCAATGAGCAAAGATCACTTTTGAATTTAATAAATAAAGAAACGTCCAGAAATTAAAACCAGGTTCTGGTTTCAGAGCGTTCAATATTGAAATGGCAGGTTCTAATTTCTGGAAAGTTCGAATTTGTGAGAGTGTACTGTATTTTTTTGACAGTTCGAGAATATTTTTCGAGTATTTTGGGCCACAATATGTAGGTTCTGTAGCTGCACTTCTGATTTTGTAAGCTCGAGAAATTCTTGAGCAAGTTGTACCCCACGCTCCGCAACATCATTTACAACACAAAGATCTTTAAAATAATTCATCTTTTTCCCATTCGTCAGGATCATATTTTAAAAAATTGCATGTCAAACTAAACCTACGAAATAAATTTATTGTTCGACAAGATGCAAAACAATCTAAATCTTTTTTGTCCATTCATTTATAGAATTTGGGTTTGCGATTGGATGATTACATGGAAATATCTGAGCTTACAATGCTGTCACCATACTCTCAATAGAAACCGCATCATCAAAAAAAGCGAGTGCTACAAGTTCTTCGCCAAGGTACCAAAGATACCGACCAAATTTTTCACTTGCAGCAATGCATATTTTTTTTGTTAATTGTCTTGCATGCGACCAAATCTTTTAAAAAATACAGATCCTGATTTGGAGCTTTTATGCTATTAGTAGCTTCAACCCAGACTTTGATAGTAGAACTACAAAAATACAGACTTGACGGATTCCGATAATAATGAATAGCATAAAAGCTCTAAATAAGGATCTGTCTTTTTTAATTAATTTGTATTTCTTATTATAATTTAACCCTCCAGGGGCATTAATTTTTGGTTTTCGATATTTTTTTATTTAACATATAAAAAAAAACTATGATTTCGGTTGAAAAGCCGCAATAAAACTGCATGTAGGTATTAGCTTGTTGCGCGCCCGCCGCAGGGTAAAATACTAGTTTTTTAATTTATTGTTAATTTTTGTAAATACATAATGTGAATTTATTGAAATGTAATAATACTTTTAGCATAATAAAACTTTATTTATTAATTATTGATTTTAATACCTAAATTGCACTAATTTCATGAAAAAATGGGAAAAGGCTACGGGAGAAATTTCGACGCAGCAGGGGCGGTAACCACGCCCACCATACAAAAACTTTGTAGATACCATATTTCTTATGTATGTGTTCCAAAAAATGCAAAACATTTATAAAAAGCAGAGAAAAGATTTTTTTTTTTAATTTGTGCAAATATGGTCTAATATGGACATTTTTTCGAAACTACCGGGCCCGATTGGCACAGGTAAACGTTGACGTAAAAAAAAATTTTTTTTAGTTTCGTTCTTAGAATATAACAACGCATAAAAAACCTTTCAGCCCCTTGACATTTCCAAAAATCGCAAAATAAGGGACACTCTAATATTTATATTCACTGAAAACCCCATCATCGAGATTAATTCGTCTAAGATTGGATTTAGAAGAATATAATTTTACAGTAGAATATATAAAAGGCTCAAAAAATTGTGGAGCAGACGCGTTATCACGTATTGATTTTAGTGAAATAAAAAACATACTTAACAAAACTGTTTTCAAAATGACAACTAGATCTAGTATAAAGAAAACCACACCATGTGATGAAAATGCAAAGATTCAAGATGAAATTGAATTAACTTGTTTTGAAACAATTAATCCTGAAGAAGTAGCAAAAAGTATATTTTTAAAATTTTACCCATTCCAAAGTCAACCAAGGTTTATTTTTAAAAACGGAAGGAAAATTTTAAAATCGATTGATTTGAATGAATATCTCACTAATGGGAAAATTTATCTTAAACGATTCTTCCTAAGGCTAGAAAAAGAGGCCAGTGAACTTTCCATTCATAAACTCCAGATAAATGCTGGAGATGATATAAAGGGTGTTTTTTTAGAGGTATAGAACTTCGAATTGAAATAAAACACAAGAAAATCATTTTAATGTCCATCAATTTGGCTTTATTGGAAGGATAATTTTATGCCATTAATGTTTAAATATGATTTCGGGCATGTGGCCGCCGCGGCTGGCTCGAATAAAGCCAATTCTACAGGTCCAATTTTCAACCACTTTTTCGAGCATATGGGGCCGTATGTCGGTAATAACGCCACGAATGTTGGCCTCCAAGTCCCCTAACGTTTCTGGTTTGTTGGCGTAGACGAGCGACTTCACATATCCCCAAAGAAAATAATTCACTGGTGTCAAATCACACGATCTTGGTGGCCAATTGACAGGTCCATTCCGCGAAATTATGCGCTCATCGAATGTTTCCTTCAATAAATCGATTGTGACGTGCGCTGTGTGGCATGTAGCGCCATCTTGTTGGAACCACAACTCATCCACATTCATGTCATCCAATTCGGGAACAAAATAGTCGGTTATCATGGCTCTATACCGGTCTCCATTAACGGTAACTGACTCTCCAGCATTATTTCGGAAGAAGTATGGCCCAATGACTCCACCAGCCCATAGAGCACACCAAACAGTCAGTTTTTGTGGATGTAATGGCGTCTCAAGGATCTCATGTGGATTCTCTTCACTCCAAATGCGGCAATTTTGCTTGTTGACGTAGCCATTCAACCAAAAAGGAGCCTCATCACTGAACAAAATTTTGCGATGAAAATCAGCATCGAGATCAATCTCATTTTCGGCCCATACACCAAAATAACGACGCATTGCATGGTCTCGCGGCTTTAATTCTTGCACAAGCTGGATCTTGCAAGGTCGCAAGCCAAGATCTTTGCGCAAAATCTTCCATAAAGTTGATGGACAAAGCTCCAATTGCTGTGCACGGTGGCGAATCGATTCATTCGGGTCCTCTTCAACATTTTGCTCTACAGCGGCAATTGTTTCTTCGGTGCGCACTGTTCGACGTCTCTGCGGATGCGTATTATCACATAGAGTAAACGTAGTGCGAAAACGACCCATGGTTAACTGAATTAATTGCTCTGATGGACGATTATGTCGACCATAAAATGGACGGAGCTTGCGGTAAACTTCGCGAACTGAACCATTATTTTCGAAATAAATTTGCACGATTTGCAAGCGTTGTTCTTTTGTCAACCTGTTCATGATGAAATGGCAAACCAAACTGAACATAAATGACATTAGAGTTGCCAGATTTGACCACAAAATGCCAGTTTTATCTCTATTCGAAAAACAAACCTCTAAAAAACACCCATTATTTCAATTAGTTGAAATATCAACATTTAAAGCGTACGCAAATGAATTATTAAATAAAAAAGGCCTTAATAATAATAATAATAATAGAAATCTTAAAATCGCGATAACACCAAAAATTAAATACGTCGTCGACGAAAATGAAAAGAAACAATTGCTTCAAAAATTTCATGAAGATAAGTTAATCGGAGGACATTTAGGTGTCACTCGTTTTTTGAATAAATTGAAAAAATATTTTTATTGGAGATCCATATTAAAGGATATCAAAAATTACGTTAAAAATTGTGAAAGTTGCAATAAAAATAAATCTCTCCGAAGACCACGAGAGCCACTAATAACCACACCAACTCCAATACAAGCCTTTGACAGAGTACAAATTGATACTATAGGACCACTGCCCAAAACAATAAATAATAATGAATACGCTGTCACAATAGTTTGTGATTTAACAAAATTCCTTGTCGTTACCCCCATCACAAACAAATCAGCAAAAACAGTAGCCAAAGCTATCTTTGAAAATTTTATATTAACATTTGGTCCCATGAAAAACATTTTAACCGACATGGGGACAGAATATAAAAATGAAACCCTTAAAGAATTATGCAACCTAATGGACATAAATTTTGAAACCTCAACACCATACCACCATCAGTCTCTAGGCTCCGTTGAAAGATCACATAGGACTTGTAATGAATATTTAATAGAGGTGGGTAATAGCACAATTTTTGGTGTGCTGACTCACTAGCACATGTGGACCCTAAGGAGTCAGCACACTGTGCTAGCACAATTGTGTCACAGTCGAAAAAAACACTTCGCGGTCGAAAAGCAAACGCAGTCGAATATTCGTCCCATAAGAAATACATGCAAATCAGCTGCGACCACAGCAACCGCATTTGTCTCATTTATTCTTTCGTGTTTACATGAAAAGCCGAAGATTGCTTCACACGCGTGTGTAGTACGGGGTTAACACTGATGTAAATGAAAACTGACAGTTGGCGCTCAGTTCTTTTTGCACTTAATGCGGATAGGCTATAAAACAAATTGCATATTGTCAATTCTAGCAAGTGAGCCAAAGTGAAACAAAAACCAACTTTACTGGGTGTGCCACTATGTGTGTCAACGTAGTGTACTAGCACACATGCTCACTACTGAGTGTCACACAATACATAATAGACACTTTAAGCACAAAAGTGCTGGTCTTCATCGTGACTCACTATGTGAGTCAATGTAGTGTGCTAGCACACATGGCACACTGCAGAGAGTCAGCACAGTGCCATAGCACAGCACTGAGTTACCCACCTCTAATATTTAAGATCCTACATTAGCTCAGACAAAACAGATTGGGATGTATGGATTAAGTATTTTGCATATTGCTACAATACTACACCGAGTACAGTTCATGGATATTGCCCATACGAACTGGGATATGGCAAAATACCCTTAAACCCACAATGTTTAATCAATTGTCAAATTGATCCCCTTTATAACATAGAAGCATATGCAAAGGAAGTCAAATATAGACTTCAAGTAGCAAACAAACATGCACATGAAATGCTGGTTTCTAACAAAAACACACAAAAGCAACGGTATGATAAAAATTGTTTATAACGGGATTTTAAAATAAACGATACCGTTTACATAGACAACCCAGCAGTGCACAAGTTGGAAAACTTGTTTAAGGGTCCTTACAAAATTGTAGAAATTGATAATAGCAATAATTGTACTGTAAAAATTGGACCAAATAAAGAAGTGAAAATTCATAAAGATAGATTGAGACTTGTTTAGGTTAAGATTTAAGTAGAATGGCTAAGTAAAAAAAAAAAAAAAAAACTTTATAAAGCAAAACAATATTTAATTTCAAATTTAATATATTTACTACTTTAATAAAAACAAAACTATTTAGTAACAACATTTTATTAAAAAAAAAAATATTTTATTCAAACATATACAGATTGATTTTATAGTTAGCATTTAGTTTTTAAAATAAAAACAAAAATAAATGAAATAAAAATAAAATATTATACTAAATATATTAATACAGAAAGCAATGTAACTTTGAACTAATATATGCTATAAATTTAAATATAACATTAAGTTTTTTTTAACACATATTTAGTAAGATTTAAACATGAATTTATAAAAAATAATTCATTAAAAAAAAAGGGAGGTGTTGTATGTATGTATATATACATTTCCATTATTATTTTTTCACTTTGAGTAGAACACAGCGATGTGGAATGTGCTTCAACAGCACTATTCCAATTGCTTTGTAACATAATACCTTTTTGCACAGCGACGTGGGATATGTCTGATAAGCATAATCCCGCAGCTGAAACACAAACACAAATATATACAACAACTCTCTGCTAGAGCTCAGCTAAACATATATGTAAAGTAACACAAGCATAGTCTTAAGTACTTTTAAGTTCAGTTAAAATAATAAAGTCAGTTTTTTAATTTCGGCACATCAATGAACAGTTGTTTTCACTTATCACACTCGTCGAAAATGCCAAATCTGCGATAACGAATATAAGTCCTTAACTGAATGACAAATTTTTTACAGCCAACGATTAACGAACGATGGGAAAAAGTGAAGCAAGCAAGAATTTGTTTCTCTTGCCTCAAAGCGGGCCATCAAATTACAAACTGTTTTATCAGAAGCCGATGTGGAATGGAAGGAGGCTCCAAGGTACGTCATCGACTTCTAATGCAATGCAGTGGTTGATTCGAGCCACATAACTGATCGAACGGTCGAGATTGGATCTCATCACAATAGAAGGAATTGCCACGTCGAAGGTTTTAACAATTGTGCCGTTTTGTTTCAAATCATGCCCTTGAAACTTTATGGTCCTGAAAGCGTAATCGAAACCTATGCCTTTATCGATGATGGAGCCAACGTTTCCATGATAGACAAAAAGTTAGCAAATCAGAACCGGAAAATTTGCAACTGCAATGGTGGAACAACCAAACCACGAGACAGAAAACGGAAATAGTAGAATTAACTGTGAGTGGAGTAGCAGAAACGTCAATGAAGTACAAATTGTCAAATGTCTACACAGCATCCGATTTGACGTTGCCAACTCAAAGCCTACAGTGTGGTGAGTTATTACTTAATAACGAGAACACTCATTTAGTAGGGCTGCCACTAAAAAACTATAATGAAATCCAACCAAAGATTATTCTCAGTCTTACTCATGCTTTCTTGACAGTTCCAATTGAAGTACCTCGTGATGCAAAAGACTCTGGTCCCATAGCGGTCAAGACTGGAGTGGTTTGGATGGGGTACGGACCATTTCAAAACATAAAGAAGCCGCTAACCAGACATGTGTTACATTATCGAAAATATACGGAAAGTAATGAGAAAAAAAAGTAGAAATGCACAAAATGATGATAATGCACATTTTGATATTGAGACGTTTGGAGTAAAAGCAGATACAAAAATGATTTTATCCAAAGACGATGAACGAGCGATAAACTTGTTGAACAATACAATAAAGAGAGTTGGAAATCGTTATGAATCAGGACTTCTATGGAAACAGAATATTTTGCCATTTCCAGACAGCTACCCAATGGCTCTGAGCTGACTGAAAACCGTAGAAAGAAAGATGGCTAGAGATAAGGATTTTGCCAAGGAATACATCAATAAAATAAATTCTTATTTGGAAAAAGGTTATGCCAGAAAACTGACCGAATTTGAAACAATGCATCGCACCAATAAAACATTCAATTTGCCACATTTTGGAGTACGTAATCCTAACAAGGATGGATTACGGATAGTGTTTGATGCTGCAGCAAAAGTTCATGACATTTCCCTTAATCAAAACTTACTTTCAGGGCCAGATATTAATCAACCTTTAATAGCCATCCTTTTTAAATTTAGGCAAGCTCCAGTTGCTGTCTCCGGGGATATAAAGGAAATGTTCCATCAAGTCCAGATAGCTAAAGAAGACCAAGATAGTCAGCGCTTCTTATGGAGTGGAGGGGATCTGTCAAAGCCTGCAGAATCCTTCGTGATGGAACGAATGATATTTGGTACCACTTGCTCACCTACTATAGCACAACCCGCAATGCAGTATGAAAGTAATCATTTCTTTTCTCTTCGAGTGTGCACAGTGACAAATGTATTTATGCGAAGTTTTTTTTTTTTTTTTTGTATTATTTTTACAGAACTACAAAAAAGTACGTGGCGTCCGTGGCGTAGTTGGTTAAAGTGCGTGGCCGCTATGTCAACGAACCTTGGAGACCCAGGTTCGAACCCCAGCAGCGACAGAAAATTTTTTGAACTAAAATAATTTTTCTGTACGGCCGCCACCTCTCTGCAGACAATGGCAAACCTCAGAGAGTAATCAAAATGCCATGTTAAGCTTCTTGAGAATAAGAACATTTCGTTCATCGCCGTTCGGAGTCGGCGTAAAGCCTGTAGGTCCATTTCTCGGTCAATTGTGTACAAACTTAATAACACGCACAATACAATTGATCCTAAGAAGCTAGGTCAAGGTCCTTTCAAGAGCTGAAATGGCCAGTTATATATTTTTTTTTTTTACAAAAAAGTACGATGGAACCTTCTTGTTCAGGTATTCAAGCAATACAAAATTAAATTTTTTTTATGAAATCTTTAAAAGACCTTTCCGTATAAAATAAAACAATAATCAGAAAAAGATGAAATAGCCGAGATACAGAGCTTTCCGAAAAAAAATGGAAAAAAAAATTAAAATAACCTCAATTTGCTCAGCCAGATTGCAGGTAGCTTATGTTTTTTTTTTAAAAAGATAGTAATACCTCTTACCTTTCTAAAAATACTAAAACGAAGCTCGAAGGTCTTACCGTTCCAAAGTTATGACCATTTGACTGAAATGCAAAAATATTTTTTGGAAGCAAAATAACCCAAAAAATAATAAATAAATAAATAATAAATAAATTAAGTAATAAATAAAAAATAATAATAAATAAATATTTATTTATTTATTTATTTACATGTTAATTTACAAAATCAAATAAATGTGTGGGGTTATTTTGCTTCCAAAAAAATTTTTGCATTTCAGTCAAATGGTCATAACTTTGGAACAGTAAGACCTTCGGGCTTCGTTCTGGTATTTTTAGAAAGGTAAGAGGTATTACTTTCTCTTAAAAGAAAAAAAAAACACAAGTTACCTGTCATCTGGCTAAGCAAATTGAGGTTATTTTAATTTTTTTTTTTCGGAAAGCTCAGTATCTCGGCTATTTCATATTTTTCTAATTGTTGTTTTAGTAAAACAAACAAATCCGACCACTGGCTCAGAAGTTAGCAACTTTACCCTACTACCCTCCGACCGCCAATCCGAAAATTTTGAACCCGCTGCCATTTCGCACCCGTGCATTTTCAGACATGGTCCTAGTAGACTTTTCTTCAAGAAATGAGCTCAGGAATAAGCTGGAATAATTTGTCCAGAACTTCGTGGAACACCCTGTATATATATTAATTTATTTATTTATTTGAATTTAACCTTAAAAAGTTGGATTTTTCAATATGTTAATAGAGATATAGTTGTGTGTTGAGTGGAATTAAAGAAAACTGTTTTGATTATCATAAGCTATGAACATTCAAGATATATTCTATAAAAAAAAATGTTGCGTCAATGCTGCGCACTTTTCGGTATTTCAATTTTTTTTACTGTAACTTACATGTCACGAATTTACGATTTTATTTCGAAAAATAAAAACAAATTGACGAAATTGTGAAAAGAAAGATTAAAACTGACAATCTTTAATTTGGATTATCCATCCTTCATGGATGGATTAGATTTTTTTAATGCCTTATCCATCTGCCATACAAATTGCCAGTAAAAAAATGGCAAGTAAGGTCACAAGACGATAAAGAAATTACTTTAAAAAACAAAGCTCGTATTCAAAAATAATTTAATTTAAAGAGAAAGCCCCTGGTATTGTATGCCTTCCACAGTGCATAAATATTTTATTCATGGCCCCGAGATAATATCTTTTGCTTTATTGACTATAAGTCAATTATCTGAAGAAGCTCAAGAATGTCGTTACAAAGATTTTAAAAACTTTAGAGAGCACTTTTCTCGTAAATGTAGTCGCCACAAGGGCAACGAAGACATTTTTAACAGGTTCCTAATCACTTCTGATCTCTTAATATCTAGCAAAAGGAAGCTGCCAAAAAGAAAGACTCGTGATTAGCCCACAGAAGCTTTCAAACTCTTGAAATGTACAATACGTGATCCTGATGTCATTGATGATGCTGATGATGAGAATGGCGATGATGATGGTGATGATGATGATGGTGATGATGATGATGATGATGATGATGATAATGATGCTGATGTTGATGTTTTTGGTGATTATCTGAATCAACCAGATAATTGCTGATATATAATTAAAAAAAAAAATACAATTTGTATTGAATAATGTTCACTTTTCATTACATTCCCTGCAAACATCGGCTACCGAAAGTACACATACATTCAAAACAAATTGGCAAATTTACTCACACATTGAAACTATCCCTTCTATTTACTTTACAAAGATTTGGTGAAACAGTGAAAGAAATATGTCTGCTTCAACCATGGCGTGTGAAAGACAGAAAAAGGTATAGATGAAGAGGAATGTGAACAAATTTTCACCGCCAAAATTTGTCACATCATCATCATTCATGTAAATTGTTGAAACTAAATTAGTAAAATAAGTGAACAAATTAAAAATTGAAAGAATAAATGAAAAATTGAAAGAATAAATTAAAAATTGAGTGAATAAATTAAACTAAGTGAATAAAAATTCTTAAAGGTAAGAAAAACTCTATGTATGCAAGTGCTGAATGTATACAAGTGCAAAAATCTAGTGTGGGAGGCAGCCAAGTAACAGCATAGGGACTCCGCTGGCCATTGGAGCCTAGTGGTGCTCCACAGGCAATGGTGGCGATACAGTAGCTCAGTATGCCGGTAAGCACTTGCAGAAATAAATATTCAAACAGGCTTTTGGGACATTATGAGCAACAAAGAAGCCATCGACTTCTGGCGAAAGCGCATCGGCATCGGAATGTTTCCAGTAGATATCTGCGAAGAGTTGATGAATTATTGCCTGGCGCTTGATTGTCAGATGGGTGGAGTAGGTTGCCATAATATGACAGTTGTGCTCGTCTGTTTGCTACACGATGAGCCGTACGATGAGTTGATGGCGCGCTGCGCCACTTCAACCCTCTACTCTACCGGAGCGGTTAGCTCTTCATCGACAGAGGATTTTCCAATTTATTTTTTTATTTACTTATCCCAATCTTGTACCAAATATTGTTTAAGGTATGTCTCAATCTTTGTCCTTACCGTTGTGTCTGTCGTTGTAGAGTCGTATTCCTAATACTTGTCCTAATGCTTGTCTCACTCAGTACTTTAATCTGTGTTAAAATTCTTGTCTTACTCATCTTATCTCCAAATCTTTGTCGAAATCCTTGCTCTCATCCCTTGTCAAACAATTCCCATAATACTTGACTAAAACCTTGTCTCAATACTTGTTCTTATTTTAATTTTAATTATTTTTGTATTCCTTTATTTTTGCTTTTGTATTTAAGGGATTCCCTGAGAGGCTTAATGACGCCATTAAAATTGTTTTATTTTTCTCATGTGACCAAAAACCTGAACTTACTCTGGTTCTATAAAATTTACTGGGGTGTCAATAATTATGAAGTTATAATTCCATGCAACGCTTTTTTTATTGTTGTTACATTTTTACGTCATTAAGGCGGGTTGCCTCCGTGGTCTCGTGGCCCCAAAATTTATATTTTTATTTTTTTCGTAATGTGGTCATAGAACCATTTGTTATTTATGCACAATTACATTTTTTAATCACTTCAACTAAAAAACTCCATTCATCAATATCGCATTTTTATATATTATAATATAAATGAATTCGTAATGCTCATATCCATCGACTGTCAACATTTTGTTTTAATCTGATTGCTCGTTAATTTTTAAAAAATCATTTTGTATCCTTCTTTTGTATGAAGTTGCTTGAAGACGAAATAATTTTTTTAATCTCCTGAAAATTTCAACATTTTGAGTTGTTCACTTTTGAAGAGGGTGTGCGATATGAGGAATCATTACTTGGTTAAAGGCAATTTATAAAATTACAAATTGTAAATGTTGAATTTATTGAAGTAATTAAACTATTGACTTCTTATTATAATATTAATAATTTTATTCTTTTATTATTAAGTAATTAAAACAACGAAATGTAAATTTTTTGTATTTTAAGATAAATTCAAGAAGCTTTGTACTCTGGAAGATCAGCAACAAAAACTTGACATCAAAATAGACAACAACAACAAGCCCAGTGGTAAGTCATCAGCTACTAACGAAGAACATCAAGTAAGACCTGCACGGTGGGTAGTATGAATAATCAAGATAAGTAAAATTATGAATAAAAAAAGCTTTGAGTAATTTATTAAGTGAAGAAAAAAAATATGTAAAGAACGTTGCATATTTTTCTTCTATTGATTCTTTTGCAAAAAGAAGACGAATTAGTGAGTTGGAGCAGAGCAGCCTTCATGAAGATGGAAATGAAATTGATGATATAAACAATGAAATTGAAGATTTTAATAAAGATGAAGTTGAAAATTCGTTCGAAGATTTTGTCGATGATTCATTTATACGAGAAGATGCTGCAGCGAACGAAAAAGCTGACGAAATTCGACTGTGGGCAATTCGCAACAACATCACCCAAAATCAGTTGACTGATTTGTTGCACATTTTACGAAAAGTTGGTGTTCGTGATCTTCCTGCTACTGCACGCACTCTTTTGTAAACTAAAAAGCAAAAAATTGTTGTTACGTCAATGCTCCCTGGGGAATTTTATTACTATGGTATTCAAAACCACTTCTCCTCAAAAAACTTCGATTTTTTATTTAATGAAAGTCATGTCTTATTAGATACTGGTGTGAATGGTTTAAAGCTTTTTAAAAGCTCAAAAAAGTGCTTTGGCCAATATTAGGTGCTGTTGTAGGCTTTCCCAATAAGAGTCCTTTTCTCAGGCGCGGATCCAGGGGGGGTTTTGGGGGTTCAAACCCCCCCCCCGAAATTCTAAAAGAACCTTTATTTAAATGTGATGTACTGATGTTTATTATGTGGGCTAAGAGTACCAAAAAGAAAAACATTGGTTTTTTATAATTTACTTTAAATATTCACACCCCTATGCTGTAAACGTTTGTAGCTGTTTCTACACGTATTGCTAAAATACTGAATTCTGTTCCAGTTTTTGTTTGTTTTTGCATTATATCGCGCCTGTAGCTGTAAACAGTCACACATACAATCTTAACCTGAAATCACAAAAACACCGCATTTTTTGGATAAAATATATCCAAACACCGCACAGTTTTAATTTAAAAACCCCACAGTTTCGATAGTATCGGCAGTGTAGACGTAAAATTCCTTTTTATACAGTAACTAGCCTTTTCCCGGCGCGCGTTGCTGCACCCTGCAACTATATGGGAACAGAATAGGTATATTCAAAAATTTTCTTCATAGTTTAACACCACTGTCATTTTCCACTGCCCGTTACAGTTTCCCAGTAGCAGGAGATTACCAAATAGTAACTCCATTTTGAGTTTGTATGTAAATACTGATACTTTTACTTTCAAAGCTATTCGATCATTCTGACCGTGCAAATGCAAGTCTTTATGCATAATGTTCATCAACGACGAGCGTGAGAGGTGTAATTGTTGGGCACGACGACGAGTTGAGGTGGACGACTCTTCAGCCACACTATCGCGGACAGCAGCAAAATTTTCTGCAGTACGAGCTGTACGAGCATGCACTGGTTTTTTCACATCTCCTACAGACCTGGGTTGTTCAAATTTTGCACACTTTTTCCGATTGTACGCACATTTGGACGATTAAATTGACCGAAAAAATCACGAAGTGCTCGATATGCATTTTGATTTGAAAGCCCATTTTCATAATAAGCCTGATTAACTTTAATGGTTCAAATTGAGTTAGTCTGAAATTGAGAAATGTCAAATGAAATGCAGAAAAAAACTTGACATTTAGGTGTGGTTTATATTCAACATCGGCCCTTAAAATTTAAACACCCATTATAAACACTCTAAACTATTTGTTGAAATTTACTATAAAAATGACCGAAAAATTTGGTTGAATTTTCTGTTGTTGCCTAAAATTATTATCTTTTGGTGTCATTTCATGAAAATAACCAGAAATTGTTTATTTTTAAACAGAAAGTTGAGCAAAATTTAAATTTACACAAAAAAAGTTTAAATTACTACACAAAAAATTGTAATGTTAAACTCAAAATGTGTAAAAACTTAAAATATGACAAAAAATGTGCAAAATTACACGAAAATGTGTAATGGTGAACATGAAATGTGTAATTTCATTCACGGAAGAAGATTTGGTATCAATGAACTAAATCAACGTGATTTAAAATAACAAGTACGAGGCAAAAAAAAAAAAACATCAATAGTATAAAAAAAAATCAATATAATTATTAGTAAGCCGGAAAGTTTAACTTGAAAGTTTTCTATTTCTATTATTATTTTTTTATTTTCTTCGAAGTGATTACATTATTTCAATTATTTTTTTATAAATTAATTATAAAATTAATTATAATTTTCTTAAATGAATTAAAGCTAAAAGTGATAATAAGCTACCTGAGTTAACATATGTTTTCACATAACTACAATTTGAATTTAACAAAAATATATTATAAAACTAAAACACATTCTATATCTTACTTATAACTTACTTTTATTTACGCAAGAGTAATGAAATAGAGCAATGGTACGAAGGAAGGGGCATATTTTTACACATTTTTTGTTGAAAAATAAACACGAAGAGTTTCAACTTTTACACACAAGTTGCGTAAATCCTTAAACATTTTCTGTGTAATATCCAACAAAAAATGTTTAAAAATGTGCACTATTTAGACACTATTAGTTAGAAAATCGTTGCCGACGATTAAAAATAAAAAAAAAAAATAAATAACTGGACATTTCAGCCCTTGAAAGGACTTTGACCTAGCTTCTTACGATCAATTGTGTTGTGCGTGTTATTAAGTTTGTACACAATTGACCGAGAAATGGACCTACAGGCTTAACGCCGACTCCGAACGGCGATGAACGGAATGTTCTTATTCTCAAGAAGCTTTACATAGCATTTTTATTACTCTCTGAGGTTTGCCATTGTCTGCAGAGAGGTGGGGGCCGTACAGAAAAATTATTTTAATTCAAATAATTATCTGTCGCTGCTGGGGTTCGATCCTGGGTCTCCAGGTTCTTTGATATAGCGGCCACGCACTTTAACCAACTACGCCACGGACGCCACGTACGCAGTTGCCGACGATTATCGTCGTTAAATTCAACAGAAATCGTTTAGAGTGTACATTAGAGCGGGTTAATTTTTTTTTCAAAAAATTGTAGGCGTGGATAATATTCTACGGAGCAAATTCAACTTTGCTCAAGAAACCGTTAGTCTAATATGATTGTGTGGTGCTCAGGATTATTTTTTTGTGTTAAATACCACAAGCTGACGCTGGGGAGAAGATAATTATAATAATAAAAGTTAGTTCTCTGTTTATTTGACCCGAATACAAATGTAAAAGGCCAACATAAAACCAACATCAAAATAAATAAAAACTACAAAAACCGGAATTTTTCTCCATCTATACTATAATATAAAAGGGTTCTCTCGAATTTTCATCGTTCAATCAATGGGGTAAATGCTGAACCGATTTTAATAATTTTTTCAGTATTCAATTGCTATAATAAGCGACCCTGCTACTGGGTACTACGTTTTTGGTAAATTTATTTATTTAATCATTTAAGAATTCATGCATTTTAATCCATGCTGCCATTGTATAAGCAGCACGAAATAACAGCAAACAATAGCTTAAGCTTTTTGTTGAGAGAGAGAGGTGAGATTCTACAACCCACCGCGCTGGTCTCTTGAGTGGATAGTTGCACTCAGTTAATTCCTGCTACAGTGTAACCATAAGCCCAAAATATAGTATTTATTTGAGTGCCACTCTTTTTATAAAGTGCCACTCTTTTTATAAATATACTATAATCCAATAAATAGTTTGTATGCTCACTGTCGACAACTGTACTAAAACTGGGCAATGTCCATCTACTAGAAAACTGGGGTGGGCATTATGTAAGGGGGTGTGGCTCCTCCCATACAATTAAAATTTGTATTCGTATGCTGATGATATCGATATCATTGGCCATAATACGCGCGAAATCAGCGCAGCATTCTCCAGGTAAGCGAAAGAGTCGAGTCGGATGGGTCTTGCAGTAAATGGAGATAAGACGAAATACCTAGTGTCAACAAATAAACAGTCCCAGCGTCTTGGAAACCACGTCACTGTTGACAACATCTCCTTCGAGATTGTTAAGGACTTCGTCTACATGGGATTCAGCATTAACTCTTTCAACGATGTCAGTATTGAGATAAAACAAAGGATAACTCTTGCCAACAGATGAGTACCTATAGGTGTCATCGGTTTTATTTACACATATATAATAATTAACTTCATTCCTTCTTTCGCGTTAGTGTTCAGCCAATCAGCTGTTCCAAAATTCTCAGGAAAAATTGTTAGCAATCAACCCAAAGTGCACTGAACTTTAGATTTATGCTTTGGCAAAAAAAAAATTTTTTTCGAACGAACTCCGCAATTCGAATTTACATACCAAAGTTTATTTTGTTATTGCATTTCTATGCACGCCTATAGAACCAAGTGATAATTTGGAACAAATGAGTTACTTAATTTCACTCATTGCTTTAAGCATTGCTTGCAATGAAACGAAAGGAATGAAACACGTTTAAGTCCATATTTGGAGTGTTATTACACATGTACTCAATTGGTAGTATAGCGGAACAAAATGAAATTGGAACAAATTTGTTTTGAGTGCGAATTCTTGAGAAGGAAAACTACGATTGTTAGGAACAAAATGAAATTTGGAACATTTAAATAAATTTTCGTTGAATTAACTTCATAGTCTAGGAACGCGTTGAGAATGAAAAAAAATTCTTGACAAAACTTTAAAACTTTAGCTTTAGGGTTAAGGCTTATTAAATATTATCCTTTTATTCTTAAGGAAAAAAAAATTTTTTTTACATGTTAAGATATTAATTTAATAAAGCATTATAAAAAAAAGAGTTAATGGTAAAGGTTAGATCAATTATTAAATTACTTACATCGTCATCCGAGATCTCCAGGCCTGCAGCTCGTTGATGATATTTTGCTGTAAAGTTTGGAATTTTAAATTTAATTAAGATAACTTATGATCGTATTATTCTATTTATCCGGTTTTTTTTTTTTTTTTTTTTTTTTTTATTTTAGTTTCATTTTAAGCTTCCTTTTTTTTATAATAATGCTAAATTATCACATTTTCACTTTTCATTTTTTTATAAATTTACTTTAAGTTACCAAATAAGATATGTTTTTTTTTTTTGTCTGTTTAGAATTATTCATTTTAAAAAAATGGTTTTTTCTTAACTTTAATATTTTCAACGTTTCTTTAATATATTTTATTAACACTATTTGTGCTTTTTACTTTTTCTTTGAGTTTTATTAAGTTTTATAGACACCCACGACTTAGCTAGGCACTTTGGACACGCGGACTGATTTTATTTTTTCCCAATTGTGTGTGGGTATATACTTTTTCTCGTTTTACTAACGTACTTATAGTGGTTCACTTACGCACTTTATTATTTTAATTTTAATTTTGGTGAACTTGCTTGTCGGTTGTTGTTTTTATGTGTTGTTTGAATGTATTGTAGCCTTGTTGATAACCATTGGGGAACAGGAGCTCAGCTATGGTGTCTGTAGGAGAAAATCACTAACTGGCTTGCTAATTCCTTGTTACTGCCTAGGTCCTAAGTACAGCCTGCAGGACTAAACAAATCCTAGCATATTGGACATGCCATGAAATATAAGAAAATTGCAAACTAGCCAAATTTTCGGTCCCCTGCACGTAAAATGAAATAATTAACCTTATTTTATTACGCTATTTTATTTGTTTAGTAAAATTACCTTTAAAAAAAGGGAACCGTTTCTAAAAAAAATTACAAGCGGCAGTTTTCCTGGTATTTTCCTCAATGGCGTGAAAACTCTGAAAGTTTTTAATTATTTTGTGTGTTTAAGCGAGTAAAACAAAATATCCACTCTATGTTTTAGTTTTTTCTTTTCTATCTTTTTTCTTATATTTTAATTTAATTTTAAATTGAATTTACCTGTTTTTATTGTATATGTTTCTTGAACATTCCTTGTAATAATTACTGAATTATTGAAATTTCACTTTTTTTATAAAACTAACACTCAGAAGTCACGTATAGTTGTAATACCAGAATTGAAATGATCGATTAAGCTTTCCAACTTTTATTTCGAGGTCTATACAAACTAATTCGATTTGAACCTCGTGGTTTTTGGGACGTTCAAACTTATTTACGAACTATTTAATCAGAAGTTTCTTGAGGATAGAAAAAGATCAATAGCACCATTTCCGGCCAAACTAACATTGGAGAATTTTATTCGAACTCTTATACGCATTTAGAGTGTTGAATGGTGTAAGGTTTTGTGACAAGACAAGGTGACCTGGTGTCATATACCAAAAATATAAAAAACAAAACAAGAAAAAAAAATATAAAAATAAATTACAAGATTTACACCCATTACAAATAACAGTTACTTTCTCAATAGTATTGAAATTAATAGAGTCAATCATATCGTTGATCTTGGAGTAGTCTTGGTCAATAAGTTCCGATTCAATCTACATTATGATAAAATTGTGTCTCGGGTCTGTAAATAACTCGGTTTTATAAAGCGACGTCCAGAGAATTAAAAAATGTATGGTCACTAAGACATTATACTGTACATTTGTCCGTCCTCTTCTTGAATATGGCTGCATTATTTGGAATCCTGCTATCGAATCACACAGTGAGAGACTCGAATCCATCCAAAAACAATTTATGCTTTTTGCTCTTAGGGACACATATAACCCCCTTGATTACAATACCTTGCCACCCTATGAACAAAGGCTTAGTCTTCTTAATCTAATGCCCATTAAATCAAGAACAACATTGCTTACTCATGTTTTACCGATGTTATTAACGGTGTTGTTAACAGCGAATATATGTCATATAAAATAAATATGAATGAGCCAATAAGGCGAACAAGGCATACAAGACTTTCAAATTAATATCAGCATCACACAATCTATGCAAGTAATGAGCCGATAAATAGATGCTGAAGATAATTCAATAACATCAGCGAGTACTATTTACCTTCAATGTCTAAATTCACTTTTAAGAAAAACCTTTCCAAGTTCCTATTTCCGCCCTAATTATTTTTTTTTTTAAAATGATCTAAAATTGTTTATTGTATTGAAAATTTGGTGTTTTAAAAATTTGGTTTAAATTGGTGTAGCACAAAAGGAAGTTAGCATATTTTATAAGGAATCTTTGTTTGAAAAAAAACGCAGTCCTTTATTGGGTAACAGTCAAAAGTTCTGTGCTATCTCGATTACGACTTTAGCTGCGAATATCCTTCACACAGGGCACTGTGGATAAAAATCGTGAGTGGAATCGTGTTTAACAATATATTGTTACTTTAAGCCTATACTTACTTTTTCTTTAAGACATACGTAGTTTTTTTATAAAAGTCAAAGCATTTTAAGATCATTATTTTTTACTGTTTTCCTCAAAAAACAACTTTGTTCTTGCGGGACAAGAAGACATCCTTTTTTCCCTAAAACTTCCCCAACTTTTTTTTGGTGATCTTGACAACGCCATGCAACTATTGAGACCTCTTTGAATGTGAAATTCGAAAAAAAATTGTAATTCGATACGCCCTACTGTAGATAGTCGACTGACCACTATGACTCGGGAACGTGTGCAGAGCGGCAACAACAAAAGCGACAATACGCCAAAATTAATCAGCAGCGGAGAAAACTCTTTTAGCGGTCAACTACTTGCAGTAGAAGAACGGTTGAAAACGCATACTAAAGAGCAGATAATAAAAAAGATTAATATGAATGCTGGCACGCTACAAAAGCAAAGATGACCCCAGCAAAGATGACCAGCTAAATATTGTTTTGAATTTAATTATTAATTAACTTAAAAGAAATTAAAAACTTTGAAACTTTTTAGATTAAAAACACATCCGTATGACAAGAAAGCAACGAACGAAATTGTTAGTTCAATTAATTTTTATATTTTTGTTTTTATTATTATATTTTTCACAACCTTACATAAAAATCAACAATCGAACATTTCTTCGACAATGAATTAGCATTGCCGGCTTCGTCCTTTTTCTTTCACATTCGACAATAAGCATAGCAAACCATGCATTTAATTTTTGGATATCGTTTATAATAATAACGATCCCTGATTAAAACAGATTTAATTTACTCTTGCCATTATATGAAATGGGACTTTTTTAGTAAGACTATATTAACTCTAGAGAGGTAATCTACGTCGATGCGACGTATGTACATATTTTCAATATGTATTAAAAATATGATTATCTCTCTAGGGTTAAAGAGTAATTCAATTAACCACTTAAAAATCAACTTTTTTGGTTAAAGGTTTCACTTCTACCGTGCGTGGTGGCCACACATATTTTTATTTTATTTAAAAACTACTGCTAATGAAAATTTTAGAGAATAAATATTTAATTTTAATATGAGGAAATCGCATCTCTGATTTTCTTATTATTTGACAGTGCAGTCCAAATTTGCAATACCCATTTATTATGCTTTTATATTTATCATTTCACATTTCGTGGGCAATTGCAAAACTTGCTAGCAGCAATCAATTTGCATGTACTATTATTTTTCAAAGTAAAAATATAACATTCCTTTGTGTGTTATATTATTCTACTTACTTACTTACTTATCTGGTGATTACAATCGTAAGTCGGTTTTGGCCTCGTATAAGAAATTGCGCCAGCCATTTCTGTTTTGCGCTTGCTGGCACCAGTTGGAAACACCAAGCGTGGTCAGGTTATCCAACACCTTATCTTTCCAACGAAGATGTGGGCGTCCTCTTCTGCGTTGACCACCACCGGGCACCGAATCGAATATTTTTTTCGCTGGAGCGTCGTTTTCCATTCGCTCAACATGACCTAGCCAGCGATGTCGATGTCAGCGTACAGCTCATACAGCTCGTGGTTCCATCAAATTATTTACTCGCCATTGACGCAGATTGGACCGAAGATCTTACGAAGGATCTTTCTCTCGAATGCTCCCAAAGTCTTTCTTTTTTTCTTTTTTTTTTTTTTTTAAAATAAATAAATTCAGTCACTATCATTGCGATCAAAAGCTTCCGCTGCATTTGGTGCTGTGGTCGCCGCTGAGCTTCTGTCATGTCGAACCTTTGCAATTTGTTGTAGGTTAGTATTTAACATATTCTGAGCTTCTTCAGTGCTTTTGGTTTGTAATTCTTTCTGCCATCGCAGGGCATCAGCAAAGATGTCATCATCGTTTACAGAGCCATAATTTACTACCGGTGATCTATATAAACTAATTTTGGCCTCTATATTTGAAATTCGATACAACAGGAAGCCGGTGAATAGAGCCAAAACAATCGACAACAGCACACCCAGATAGACGACATGTAATTCTTTGGGAAACTTGAGCCTCAGCAGAGCGTTCTTGGAGAGCGCTTTGAAACTTGTAGCGGCAGCCTGCGCCGCTGTCTTCGGTTTGGGCGGTGTATTCAGCACTGTTCTCGGTAATGATGTGGTAGACGATACGGACGATGGTGATGGTGTTGATGAGGCGGAGGTGGATGATGCTGTGCCAGCGATAATCATGGTGAGATTTGAGGCAGATGAGGCTGCGGCACCAGAATGACGCAGCAGCTTTTCCTTCTTTTCGCTGCTGCCAATGTTGAGGCTTCAACCAGCAATATTGCGTCTTAGCAAGGTCTGGCCATCAGCACCATCCGCCTGCGGAGGGCTCTCATTGCCGCTAATCGAACAACTGCTGTCATCTTCTATAGACATTTCCTCTGAGTATTCCAATATGTCGGCTGGCATTTTTGACAGAAGCTCTATGGGCGCCAATGGCGGACACACGCTACACATGAGACGAAAAGCTGCTTCACGACTAATAAAACTTCCAAACACATGCCGGTCATCTGCAGTGGCCACACCCACAGCATTCGGTATGATTTTGGCGGTTTTTTCCTTAGAGATCTTTGTAACAGATGATGTAGGAATGACAACCTTGGTAACACAACCGAAAACATTTGAATAAAATGCAAAATGCTGATCCGTTATATAAAGATGTCCTTGCAGCAAAATATCACTGACTAGAGCACAAGAAAAATAATTGATAAGCTTTTCATCTTTGGAGACTTGCGAGAAATGACGCTGAAACTTTTTCACTCGCGAGCTGGAAACCTCCTTGCGCTTTTTTTCTTTCTCCGCGGTTGTGGCAGCAGCTGTTGCCGCTGCTGCCGATGAGGACGATTGCTCATTCTTAGCCGTTGTGCTGCTGTTGCTGTGGAAACTCTTGCGCGAGGGGCTAATGCTGCGTATGCTGGCCAGAGAATTGGCCGCAACCAGCGGATTTAGCGAAGTTGAGCTATGTTTGTGTAGTTCGATTACACTATGGCTGCGTTGCAGTGCACTGTAATCAATGTAACTGGTGTTGGGCACAATCATGGACATGCGTGTCTTAGGTGATTTGATTGTATCGAAATTATTTTCAACCTCCTTCTCCTCCTCCAGCTCCGTGTCCATGTCTGTTATATAATTTGCATAAACATATTTCTCGAAAGCCTTAACATCATCTTCACTATTGGGATGAAAGACGCTCTTTGCGCTCTCCACCAAACTAGTAAGCGTGTCATACACCATGATCGTAAGTATTAGATAAACTCGTTGTTGCCACTTATTTCGATTTTGGTAACACTCGATACGATGTTTGCACTTTTTTAAGAATTATTTTTGCACTTTTCCAAACTTAGAACTTTATGTTTGAACAGATTTTGATCTAAATAATTGTGCTCTAATTATTTGTATATAATTATTATGCTAAATGTTACTCTCGCGAAGATTTATTTATTTTTTCGAACGTTACAGTCTACCGATTATAATAAACTCATTAACTTGAATGTTATTTCGATTTTTTTTTTTAATTTCGCACTTTTTCCGCTTCAATGAACCACCCACACCGTCATCATCGATTGTACTTTCACGATTGTACTTTTCATCAGAACTGCTCAACGTCCAGGTTTGTGCTGCATATAATAGGACGGGCATAATAAGTGACTTATAGAGCGTGAGTTTTGTTTGTCGAGAGAGGGCTCTGCTTCTCAATTGCCTACTTAACTCAAAGTAACACTCCAGCCGCTAATTAAAAACAAATAAATTACAATTTAGTCACAATATCCACTTTCAATTTTCACTTCTCACATTTAATTTCTGAATACATATTTTTTAAATCGAAGCTTTCGAGTAAACTTTCGAGTTTTTTGTCATCACTTTCTTCCATTTTTATTTTTTTTTTTTAAATAAAAAATAAAAAAATAAAATAAAAAAAAAATTTTTTTTTAGAAAATTTTATTTTATCGTTTATTTTAACTCAATTTTTATGCCCGACTAGCGACACTCAACGAACACGACTGTGACTGAATATTCATATTTCACGATGCATTAAACAATCAGTGTTACCAACACCGACAATGACAATGACTTTGACTGAAATACGAAACGTTGCGATTGTTTTTGATTTAAAACAGCGTTCACTTAAATCAAAAACAAAACTCTTTTCAATTTGTAACATTTCGTTCAAATCAAAAACCTAATCCTTTTTACTAGTGTTTTAATATCAATTACATTTTCAATTAATTTAATTGTCAGATTTTTTTTGAGTGTACAAATTGATGTTTATTCCATATAATAATAAATTTATTTTTATACAAATTCTGCATAATTGTTTCATAGAATTTTCAACAGCATTTTAAAGAATTTATTAACCTTTGTTTCTCTTTATCTTGTTTCAGTTCTTAATTTACCATTGCTTGAAATAAAAATTATGACGTCCAATAAAGGAATGCTGAAAAAATGGTTAGAAAATGGAATATTTTCCAAAACTTTTCAAATTAATTTCAAATTTAAATAAATAAATAAACAAATTTAAGTAAATAAAATTTAAAAATATTCAGCATGCTGGTTAGAATGTTATTAGAAATGGTTAGAATACTAGTTAAAAAAGCGGTTAGAATATTAGTTAGAAACTGTTAGCATGCAAGTTAAAATATTGGTTAAAACGTGGTTAGGATATGAATAAAAAACTGGTTACCAAAATGGTTAAAAAACGGTACGAATAGTAGTTTTAAAAGCGGTTAGAATGTTGATTAGGAAACGGTTAGCATATTAGGTATAAAACCCTATAAATACGTGGTTGTTAACCACTTTAAAATGAAAAGAGCGATGTCTGTGTACATGTGTTAGAAAGAGTGAGCCATCTGTAGCTGACACACAGATAGAAAGTAAATAGGTTAGATTTTTCCCGACAGCCTATCCTTTCTAACTAAAAAACTAACTGAGACTCAACCGGTTAGGAAACTAGTTTATTAACTTGGAGTGTGTTTGCAGGGTTGTAAATTACAAAAAAAATTCCACTGAAGTATACCTTTTTAAAGCTTTATTCAACTTTTTTATCGTTGTTAGAGGGCTTGGTTCATTTACTCGCGCTTTTGAGTATCGAATACCCCACTGCTAGTCAATGAGTATGTTGATTGCTTCCAAACCGTAAAAGAGGCGATCGATGTGGTCAAAGAGGTCATACAAATTCATCAAGCCGGTTTCAAATTCATCAAATTCTGATTCATCTAAAAATCAGAACAATTAAAACTGGCGGTTGGCAACGCTGCCAAAGACAATTGTGAATCAACAAAACTTGGAGAGTTGGAGAGAATATTGGGCATGCATTGGCTGTCAAAACCAGATGAGTTTGTTTACATTTTAAAATTTAATAAAGTGCCAACAGAAATATTAAAATTAATGCGAAAACCCACAAAACGAGAAGTGCTTAGTATCGTGATGTCAGTGTTCGATCCTTTCGGGTTTCTTGCCAATTTTCTAATATCTGCGAACGTGTTATTGCAAGCAGTGTGGAAGCTGGAATAACGTGGGATGAACCTTTATCTAACGAGCTGTATCGCCCCTTTAAAACGTGGATGGAAGAGTGGCCAAAGGTTGAGCAGTTCCGTATAACACGCTGTTACTTTAATAATTTTGAGAAGGCGAAGCTGAACTTGCACATTTTTGCGGACGCTAGTAAGGAGGCAATGGCGGCAGTTGCATTTTGGAGGTTGATAAGCGATAGCAAAGTAAGAGTAGTTTTTGTTGCTGCAAAATCTAGTTGTGCACCTACACGCTACCATTCAATTCCAAAGCTCGAACTGCAAGCTGCAGTAATGGCGGTGCGCTTAATGGAATCAATTTTAGAGTGTCACACCATTAAAATAAGAAAGTGTGTGTTTTGGAGTGACTCCCAAACAGTGATACGCTGGATTCGTTGGGATCATCGAACCTATAAACAATATGTTGCAAATAGAGTTTCAGAAATTTTAGGCCGTAGCATGGCTGAAGACTGGAGATGGTGCCCCGGAGATTTTAATCCAGCAGATGAAGCAACACGTGCCAGATTATCCAAGCAGTACGATTTAGACGGCAGATGGATAAACGGTCCGCAATTTTTAAAGGAAAATTAAATCAATTGGCCCAGAGATACAATGTCGACCAGCGAAGATTATAGCTACACAGCACTTTGCGCAAAGAACTTTCTACTATTGACAAGGCAAGTCAATGTAGTTTTACCCTGTATTAATCGTTTTCCTAACTTTCGCAGGCTAAAGAGAACAACAGCCTGGATAAAAAGATTTATCCGTAATTTAAAACTTAAGGCTAATTCATAGACATTGTAAAGTGGGGATCTTACTGCCCAAGAAGAGCTGGCCTCTGAAAGAGATCTGTGCTATTGGGCGCAATCCGTTGAATCCGTTCATCGGCGATGATGGTTTGATAAGGGTAAATGGCAGGATAGAGAAGGCCACCTGCATATCTATAGAAGCAAGGCAACCAATCATACTCCCAAAGAAGCACAGATTTACACGTCTACTTGTCCAATACTACCACTGTAAATTTTACCATATGAACGTCTCTACAGTCATGAGCGAAATTAGACAAAAATTTTGGATTCCTTCGCTTCGACGCTTGGTATATAGTATCCAGTCTAACTGCTTAGTCTGTCGATGCAGAAAGGCCAAGCCAAGACAGCCTCAAATGGTATCCTTACCAGTTTATAGAGTCACTCCCTATGTTGGACTATTTTCGTATACCGGATTAGACTATTTTGGACCAGTAAATGTAACAATTCGTCGACAGAAAGAAAAGAGATGGATAGCCTTGTTTACTTGCCTTACAATACGCGCAGTCTAATTGGAAATCGCCTCCTATCAAGCGATGCCTGCTTACTTTGTATCAGAAATTTTGTTAGCCAAAGGGGAGTACCAGTTCAAATACGTAGCGACAACGGCACAAATTTTGTAGGAAAAGCAAAGGAACTACAAGGAGTTACAGACTTTTTGGACCAAGACACCATAACAACCGCTTTATCATCATTGGGGATTAAATGGAAATTAAATACCCCTCTAAATCTCAGCGAAGGAGGAGCCTGGGAACGATTGGTGCAGTCTATCAAAAAGGCGATACATGCAATGCTAAAAGAGAGTGCTCTACGAATTGCTACTCTTCAGAGCTTCCTTATCGAAGCAGAGATTATTGTAAACTCGAGACCCTTGACTAACTTACCAGTGACACCAGACGATTCAGAACCTTTGACGCCAAACCACTTTCTGCTTGGATGTATGAACTCAACTCAGACTCCAGCTGTATTCGAGCCTCGATTAGTGTGCCTACGGAAGCAGTGGCGTGTTCAGCAAAATCTGAAGAATGGGTTGTGGCGGCAATCGCTTCGAGAATATTTTGCCTGAACTAACCAGACGAACAAAGTGGAGCTCACCTTCGGAACCCCTAAGCCCAGGTTTTCTAGTGTTGATGTGTGATATCAATGCTCCAAGGTCACAATGGACGAGAGGAAGAGTAAAACAATTGCATCATGGTAAGGACGGCGTTGCGCGTTCAGCCGATGTGAGTACAAGCACAGGAGTTTATAAGAGGCCTATATCGAAACTCGCAGTGTTGGACGTTGAAAATGTTTTGGAAAAGAGTGAATCCTCTCCATCCGGATTAGTTCACGGGGGTGGGGATGTTGAAGATCGAGATGGCAACCATGAAGCTGGCAAAGCATTTTAACTTTCAGCCGCACAATACAGATGCTGATTTTTATGTTTATGTTATATATTAGGACTATATTAAAATTTTATATTATGTTTTTGCATCCTGTTAGCTAATTAAGATGTTTTTGTAATGTTATAAATATGCCCAGTTTGTTAAATTTCTGTACCTTTTGTTAAAAAACCCATAGAGCGCAAAAGAAGTAAGTTTAACTTATTCCGTTTAAATTATTGTCTTAATTATAATATGTTCATTTTTCAGAGAATAAACCAACCTTGAAATAAATTCAGACTTTTTTATTTTAAAGTTTATTTTTCAGCTTTATTTTCAAAAGATCACAATTACCCTCACAAAAATCGTGTGTAGTGCACTCGGAAATCCACTAGGATGCACTTTGCCACCCTCAAGTAAGCATTCGGAAAATATGGCGACGGCCAGTATTAAATCAATACGACCAGGCTTGTTGTATTCAGCATCAGCCAATGGCGAATTTTCGAAAAAGTCTAATTAATTGCTTTCAATGTTCTGTCCGGGAATATTTTGCTAATATTTATATTATTTTTTAGTCTGGCTAACTTGCGAAGCCTCAATGTGAATATTGACGTTGCGTCTCGTATTACTTCCGGAAGTTAAGCCGACTCCATAAGGAACTGTTTTGTCATGAGCGCGCTTAAGATTAAGCCGCTGTATGCATGCCTCTGTGATGAGTATGCTTTGTGATCCTGAATCTAACAGAGCTCAACAGGGTCGCAGAAAGTTGGATCCATCGCGAATCATGATTACTGCTGTCGGTAGTATTGAAAACATGTGTTTGGTTTTATTCATTACATTGCTGCAACTTGTAATATTTCCCGACTGCGGTTGTTCAGCTTTATGCGTACTACTACTTTGTTGTAATCACTTTTGTGTTGTTGAGGATTTGGTAAAAGACAATTGAAACATATGTTGTTTTTTCAATGCTTTGTATTTGCTGTCAGTATCCATCGCTTTAAATTGCTCGCAATGGTAAAAAAATACTCCTTTGAGCAAACTGGGCACGACTGTATAACAGCTGCGAAAGTTCACGATTGATTTCGTCTTTGAAATGCAATTTTTTTATTGGTAGTTTGAACCGATCCCTTTTGTGTTGCTTGTGTGTGTCCCAGTTCAAACATTCGCTTTTCAAGAAAATCTAGAAGTTATTGAAAAGTTGCATTTTCATCAGGTTTTCTTTCTCTATACCATAAGGTGAGTGTTTCACTGTCAAGCTTCTTTTCTAAATAAAAATTAAAAACTGTTGTCCATTCGTCTACTGGCTCGTTAAGAACCTTAAGTGCATTGAAAAACTTTCAACGATGGTTCAACTGTGAACCAACTTGTCCACCAACTACTCAGTCTGCTGTTTTTCCCCCCACTCCGAATTCACAACACATGGTTGAAAACTTCAGCTTGACAAAAGAAGACATATCAAGCGCAATAAAGGGTTTAGATGCAACCAAAGGACCGGTACCAGACCTAATTCCCCCCACGTTATTGGTGCGATGCTTAGACCAACTACTTTTGCCCTTATATATAATATTTAACAAATCACTCTCTATTGGATTGTTTCCCTCTTATTGGAAAACTTCCCACCTAATACCAATATACAAAAACGGTGAAAAAAGTTCAATTGAAAATTATAGAGGCATAGCAATTTTGTCAGCCATCCCAAAGCTATTTGAAAAAATTATATGCGAAAAGCTAACACGCCTTGCCAACCCTCGACTAAACGAGGAGTAGCACGGGTTTCGAAAAGGTCGATCCTTCACCACTAACCTCATGATCATGGTTTCGGACGTCTTAAGCAAAATGGAGAATAGAGACCAAATAGGTGCTATTTATACTGATTTCAGTAAAGCCTTCGATCGTGTTGATCATGGCATCTTTATATATAAATTAGAAAAATTCGGTTTCTCTGGATATTTACTTAGTTGATCCCAATATGTTAAATCCCAAGGAATCTTGTCAAAAAAAATCGAGGTCTCCTCTGGAGTACCGCTGGGTAGCCACCTTGGTCCTCTTCTCTTCAATATCTTCATATCCGACTTGTCCATAGTGTTGAAGGATATTCCACATTTTATGTATGCGGACGACCTAAAAATGTACCACGTAATTAACTCGCAGGAATATGTCAACCTCTTACAATTAATTCTCTTAACTCTTTAGACGTGGTGTACCCAAAGCAAACTTTACCTCTATGTAAATAAGTGTAACGTGAAAAGTTTTTCCCGTAGAAACCAATTTACGAATTACAACTATCGCCTCAACAATATCGCACTTAACAGGGTCGATTATATAGTTGATCTTGGAGTGGTCTTGGACAACAAACTGCGTTTTAATCTACACTATGATAAAATTGTATCCAGGGCCAGCAAACAGCTCGGATTTATTAAAAGACAAGCACATGAATTCAAGAATGTTTGGGTCACTACATTCCTGTATTGTGCACTAGTGCGCCCAATACTTGAATATTACGCCCACATTTTTTGGAATCCAGCTTTTGAATCCCATAGAGATAGAATCGAATCCATACAAAAGCAATTTGTCCTATTCGCTCTGAGAGAGACTTATAACCCCCGCGAATATTGTAGCCTTCCACCGTATGAACACAGACCCAGCCTATTAAATTTGATGCCGCTATCAATAAGAAGAACGGCATTGGATTCGTGCTTTACTTTCGATGTTCTGAACGGTGTAACTAATTGCGAATACATCTCTAACAAGATTACTCTCAATGACCCTATAAGACGAACAAGACATACTCAGCTGTTAACTGAATATCAGCATCATACTGCATATGCAAGTAATGAACCCATCAGCCGTTGCTGTAGAGAATTTAATAGTTTATCCGACCACTACTCACCTTCCATGTCTAAATCCTCATTCAAGCGATCTCTATCCAAGTCTCTTTCTCTTCCTAATCAACCCAATCTTTGAGCTTTCTTTCTATTTACTTTCCTTCTCCTCTTTCCTTTTCTACTACTAAATATGTATAAAATATACTAGTATGTAAGTAAGTAGCTTTTACTTTTATTTGTTCTTTTCTTCTTGCCTTTTCTTTTTCAGGTGTTCGTAAAATCATGTCATTTAGGTGGGCGGATTACGCCCACATCGAATTGCATATCTTCGAATACCAAAACAAGGAAAGGGGAGAGAAAAAAAAATAGAAAATTAAATGAAAATAAAACCTGTTAGAATAAGTAAATTGTCTTGCTTGGCCAATAAATAAATAAATAAATAAATTTATACCCAAATCTTTTTACATGTCGTGTGTATAATAGAAATAAAACATGAAAAAAGAAAGCCAAAAACTTGAAAACAGAAAAATAAAAAGCAAAACTGCAAAAATTCAGAGTTGCATTTTTAAGTGAAAAGCAAATGTATGTAAAATAAAAAAAGTATGTGGTTGCAAGCACTAGGTAACACACTGTTTATTTGTATGTTTTGAATTTATTTATTTATAGTTTTGAAAATGTTTAATTTTATTGTTTAATTCGTTTTTACTTTCATAAGAATTGTAACTAAAACTTAGATTTTAATATGTTACGCAATATATATATTATTATATATATATTATGACAATATATATTATTAGTCAAATATTTAATCGTTGTTTACGCTACATGCTGCCGGCACTGCTGATAATATAAATAAAAATAACTGGCAATTTCAGCCCTTGAAAGGGCTTTGACCTAGCTTCTTATGATCAATTGTGTTGTGCGTGTTATTAAGTTTGTACACAATTGACAAAGAACCGGACCTACAGGTTTAACGCCGACTGCGAACGGCGATGAACGGAATGTTCGTGTTCTCAAGAAGCTTTACATGGCATTTTGATACTCTCTGAGGTTTGCCATTGCCTGCCGAGATTTGGCGGCCGTACAGAAAAATTATTTTAATCCAAATAATTTTCTGTCGCTGCTGGGGTTCGAACCCGGGTCTCCAGGTTCGTTGACATAGCGGCCATGCACTTTAACCAACTACTCCACGGACGCTACGATAATATAAATAAATAAAAATCAGTCTTAATATCTTCGACTGGAGTGATCTATCAGCGTTGGGTCTCGATAATGCAGTTTCACTTTTCTATCAACGTGTGCTTACAATTTTTGATAGACATGTCCCAAAAATAATGAAAAAAATAAACTAGGAAAATTTTTTCTAGGAAAGAGATATTATAATTATTTTTTCAATTTGTTGGGTTCAAGTCCGGACAAAATCACAAGTCCTGACAAAGTCCGCACATGGACTAAATCCTGACGTATGGCAAGCCTACTTATACCACCAAGCTTATTAGTCCAATGTTTAGACCAACTGATCATATCTTTATATATAATCTTCAATAAATCTCCGTCCCATGGAGCTTTTCCATCGTATTGGAAAACGTCACACTTCACACCGATATATAAAAACGGCGACAAAAGATCGGTTGAAAATTATAGGGGTCTTGCTATATTATCGGTTATAGCAAAACTGTTCGAAAAAATTATGTGTGAAAAACTTACAAGTATTATAAATCTTCTGCTCAATGAACAGCAACATGGTTTCCGTAAAGGAAGATCAACTACAACGAATCTTATGACTATGATCTCTGATGTTTTAACAAGTCCTGCGTTGGTGTAGAAAACTACATTTTTTTTTAATATTTTAATATTTCCAAAACCATTTAGTTCAAGGATCCAAGCAAACGTGACTTTTATTTTATGCTGAGTATGAACCGAAATCATGTACTTTTAGAATCTCAATTTTAATAGTTTTCAATATATTTAAAAATATATAATAAAAAAGAGGCAGATGCTTCTTTTGCGTTGAAGAAAAAAACTAGAAGGCAAAATACAATCATAAGTTGATCTGCTGTCTCTACCAAAAAACTATTTGTAAGGCATATCACAGCCAAAATGTGTGCAAGGAATGCATTTTAAACAAATAATTGTTTTTATTTATATTTCATATATGCACTTAAACATTTAATAATATATTTTTTTTATTTAAAAGTATATAAGTTCTTAATAAAAACTACACAAAGTATATGGATGTAGAAATCTACACCTCAACGTGGAATTCTGTTTTTTTTCTCAACGTAGGACTATGGTTAAATAAAATGGAAAAAGGTCATCAAATAGATGCAGTCTACACTGAATTTAGCAAAGCCTTTGATCGTGTTGATCAATATATTTTGGCTTCCAAAATTGAAAAGTTTGGTATCACAGGATCATTGCTCAACTGGCTGAAGTCTTATCTGCATGGCAGATCCCAATTCGTAAAGTTCCAAGGCACCTTATCTAAGCAGATTTTGGCTACATCCGGCGTGCCACAAGGTAGTCACCTTGGTCCACTCATCTTTAATATTTTTATCTCAGACCTATGCGATATCCCACATCTAATGTATGCAGACGACCTAAAAATGTACCATGTTATTAAATCGGAAACAGTTGTAATCCACTTACAGTTGAAACTATTATCTTTACAGCACTGGTGCAATCAAAATAAGCTTTATCTTAATGTTAATAATTGTTACGTAATAACCTTCTCCCGTAAAAATGTAGTAGCAAATATGTAATGTTTTCCCGGTGGGAGAGATCGAAAGAGTGTTGATATAACATGTCTATTAATGGACAGCAGACCGCCATAATAATCTCGCATTGTTCAGGAGCTCTCTTGTCTCTCTCTTTCCTTTCAAACACCTAAGGATTTGGGTTCTGACTTATAGTAGGAATCGCGGTTGCACGTACTGGCATAGGCTAAGTCTCGTCGGTTTTGGGGGTGGGGGCTTGCTAACCTACTACAGAAATCCTTGACAAAAAAAATCTACGTGCATATTAAGATATGAAAGAAAGAAAAAAAAATTTATGTAAATTTGAATCGGAAAAAAAATAAACTGACTCTACACCCTACCAACTATATCCTTTAAGCCCTATAATAACTAGTCTGGGATCTGGTGACCTGATCCCTTCTTCACCCGCCCATCCATGGTTTTCAATAAAAAAACGTTACTTGAAAACCCCACTAATATGGTTGCCCGGAGTTAGGTCATTCTGTAAAAAAAAATTACAGCATGGAATTCATTTTATGTTAATAACTTTTATTTAAATGTTTCTATGTTTGTATTTTTCCTTAAGTTTAGGCATTAGGTAATTCTTGAAATCTTCAGCTAATATTAGATAAATAATTGTATAGGTAAATTATTACAGTAATTTCAATTAACATAATTTTGATTTACTTTAAATTAAAATATGATAAATTTTATTAATTCAAAACTTTTATAATTCCAAAACAAAAAATTCAAAAAATATTATTTTATGTATAATATACATATATAATAATTAACTTCATTCCTTCTTTCGCGTTAGTGTTCAGCCAATCAGCTGTTCCAAAATTCTCAGGAAAAATTGTTAGCAATCAACCCAAAGTGCACTGAACTTTAGATTTATGCTTTGGCAAAAAAAAAATTTTTTTCGAACGAACTCCGCAATTCGAATTTACATACCAAAGTTTATTTTGTTATTGCATTTCTATGCACGCCTATAGAACCAAGTGATAATTTGGAACAAATGAGTTACTTAATTTCACTCATTGCTTTAAGCATTGCTTGCAATGAAACGAAAGGAATGAAACACGTTTAAGTCCATATTTGGAGTGTTATTACACATGTACTCAATTGGTAGTATAGCGGAACAAAATGAAATTGGAACAAATTTGTTTTGAGTGCGAATTCTTGAGAAGGAAAACTACGATTGTTAGGAACAAAATGAAATTTGGAACATTTAAATAAATTTTCGTTGAATTAACTTCATAGTCTAGGAACGCGTTGAGAATGAAAAAAAATTCTTGACAAAACTTTAAAACTTTAGCTTTAGGGTTAAGGCTTATTAAATATTATCCTTTTATTCTTAAGGAAAAAAAAATTTTTTTTTACATGTTAAGATATTAATTTAATAAAGCATTATAAAAAAAAGAGTTAATGGTAAAGGTTAGATCAATTATTAAATTACTTACATCGTCATCCGAGATCTCCAGGCCTGCAGCTCGTTGATGATATTTTGCTGTAAAGTTTGGAATTTTAAATTTAATTAAGATAACTTATGATCGTATTATTGTATTTATCCGGTTGTTTTTTTTTTTTTTTTTTTTTTTTTATTTTAGTTTCATTTTAAGCTTCCTTTTTTTTATAATAATGCTAAATTATCACATTTTCACTTTTCATTTTTTTATAAATTTACTTTAAGTTACCAAATAAGATATGTTTTTTTTTTGTCTGTTTAGAATTATTCATTTTAAAAAAATGGTTTTTTCTTAACTTTAATATTTTCAACGTTTCTTTAATATATTTTATTAACACTATTTGTGCTTTTTACTTTTTCTTTGAGTTTTATTAAGTTTTATAGACACCCACGACTTAGCTAGGCACTTTGGACACGCGGACTGATTTTATTTTTTCCCAATTGTGTGTGGGTATATACTTTTTCTCGTTTTACTAACGTACTTATAGTGGTTCACTTACGCACTTTATTATTTTAATTTTAATTTTGGTGAACTTGCTTGTCGGTTGTTGTTTTTATGTGTTGTTTGAATGTATTGTAGACTTGTTGATAACCATTGGGGAACAGGAGCTCAGCTATGGTGTCTGTAGGAGAAAATCACTAACTGGCTTGCTAATTCCTTGTTACTGCCTAGGTCCTAAGTACAGCCTGCAGGACTAAACAAATCCTAGCATATTGGACATGCCATGAAATATAAGAAAATTGCAAACTAGCCAAATTTTCGGTCCCCTGCACGTAAAATGAAATAATTAACCTTATTTTATTACGCTATTTTATTTGTTTAGTAAAATTACCTTTAAAAAAAGGGAACCGTTTCTAAAAAAAATTACAAGCGGCAGTTTTCCTGGTATTTTCCTCAATGGCGTGAAAACTCTGAAAGTTTTTAATTATTTTGTGTGTTTAAGCGAGTAAAACAAAATATCCACTCTATGTTTTAGTTTTTTCTTTTCTATCTTTTTTCTTATATTTTAATTTAATTTTAAATTGAATTTACCTGTTTTTATTGTATATGTTTCTTGAACATTCCTTGTAATAATTACTGAATTATTGAAATTTCACTTTTTTTATAAAACTAACACTCAGAAGTCACGTATAGTTGTAATACCAGAATTGAAATGATCGATTAAGCTTTCCAACTTTTATTTCGAGGTCTATACAAACTAATTCGATTTGAACCTCGTGGTTTTTGGGACGTTCAAACTTATTTACGAACTATTTAATCAGAAGTTTCTTGAGGATAGAAAAAGATCAATAGCACCATTTCCGGCCAAACTAACATTGGAGAATTTTATTCGAACTCTTATACGCATTTAGAGTGTTGAATGGTGTAAGGTTTTGGGACAAGACAAGGTGACCTGGTGTCATATACATTTACACCCATTACAAACTGGGTATGCTAATATGTCTATGGATAATGTTGTGGTATCTATAATTCTCAACATGTTTATGATATTTAAATATATATATATATATCAGTGATCTGCAACGGGTAGCTTTTTTGTGACTCTAAGTATATCCGAAAAAAAATAAGTACAAAAACCTACTCAACCCATATCGCACGCAATCCGACTCATACTCACTTATACGAAGCTGCAATGCGGCGGCTCAAATGAGTATGAGTATCATAAATCACGAGTCGGATCGGGTAAAGTTCGGGTTTTTCGGTTCATTAATACTTATGGTTGTTGCCGTCTTGTAGAATAAGTATTCTACTTACCCAAACACTCGGGTTCGACGCAAATACTCAAATCACTCGGGTCATTCTGCCATTGATATAAAGCAGAGCGCAGTAGAGCGTAGCAGTGAGAATGAACGAGTTTTTTTGTATTTGCTTTGTGCTTCTTTTCCTGAGCACTTAGTTAGAAACAGAAAAACACGTGTTCGTCTAGTGTTGTTTTTACTTTTTGTTTATGCATTACTATGTGTTGTTTTTTGTTTTTATCTAATGAAACCATTAACAACGAAACACTAACAACGAAATAAAATATCAACAACAAATTTTCAGCATAAAACTCAAACAAAATATGCGAGCTTTAGCTTTTACTTATTGTACAATAACTGTACAACAACAACAACATAGGCAAAACAAATTGCAGCTACAGCACAGGGCAACGCACGCTTGTTGACCTACTTTTATTTATTATTAAGTTTGTTATTTTCATTTTATTGTGAATTTTGCATGTTTTTTTAATTGTTTACATTATTAATACCTAATAAGCAATATTTATCATGAATTTAGGTTTTGTCATTTATTGAAGTTAATGTTAAGTAATCAATATTTAGTTTTGTTTAAGTAAGCAATATATTTTATATTTAAGCAGGTACAAGGAAATAATAAAGTTAGTTATTTTATTTTACACTATTCATCAAGTGTCTTTTTTTAACTCTCTACATAAACAATCCAGGTTCAAGTGCCTGTGTTTGTTAAGTGTTCAATCCAGAGCAATCCAAGTTCAAGTGCTTGTGTTTGCGCCACTGGAACGAAACATTTTGGTGACCCCGACGTGATCGGAAGGATAACTGGTTCAAGTGCCAAGTATCCATCAATCCATTGATCACTCATCACACAGGCGTGATTCATTTTGGTGACCCCGAATATTAAGGATACGTTATCCTTCAACACCTTCAACAAGAAGGACACGCCACAGCGACCGCCGCAATCAAGGGTGCCACAAGGACACGCCACAGCGACCGCCGCATTCAAGAGTGCCACAAGGACACGCCACAGCGACCGCCGCAATCAAAGGTGCCACAAGGACACGTCACATCGATCGCCGCAATCAAGGGTGCCACAAGGACACGTCACATCGATCGCCGCAATCAAGGGTGCCACAAGGACACACCACATCGATCGCCGCAATCAAGAGTGCCACAAGGATACGCCACAGCGACCGCCGCAATCAAAAGTGCCACAAGGACACGCCACAGCGATCGTCGCAATCAAAAGTACGACTAAAGTGCCACAAGAGGCACACTACAACAAAAAATGTCAACATTCAACGCGTTATTGGAATTACAAATCAAGACTGGCGAGGAAATACAGCGGATTGTAACAAATTTCAAAAAGGATTCGGTTGGAAGAAAGTCGAACGCCGCATATTACAAAGAGCGGTTGCGTCAGCTCAACTTAGTTTGGGATGAATATGAAAAACGAGACAGCGAGTTGAGATGCAAGATCGACCAGCCAATGAATCACGAGTATTTCACAGATCACTATGATAAAATACGTAAAATAGCTGAATACCACATCGAGCTATTCAACACGGAAATCATACGATTTGAATCACAAGAGGCATCAGGACTAAATCCTGGTGCTAACAAACCTGGACCCAACCATAGGGCTGGTACAAAATCAGAGCAACAACAACATGATACGACAACTACTCAACATCAAGGCCTAATTCGAAAGATTGCAGCACGCATGACAGCTTTACGGCGATTGCTCAATTCACTAGCAGCTGCACAAGAAGAGGAGACATCTCAATTCTACAAGGTCAATATCAGCACCATAAATAAATTATGGAATCAACTTGAAGGCCTTCAGGATGAAGCATTGGAAAAACTGGAGGACCAAACACCATTAGGTTTCGATGAAACTGAATTCAACGAATTAGGAGATATGGTGAGGCAACAACTGGTCAAACTCTCCATTAAGGAAGATCAGCTTCAATCAAGAAACATATCATTATCAACTTCAGGAAGATATCATCCTGCACAGACTACACTACCATTGCCAAAGGTGACAATTTCAAATTTCAACGGCGATTACCTAAAATGGCAGGAGTTCTACAATATATTTAATCAAATGATAGACAAAGAACCATTACCACTAGTCCAAAAAATGTGGTATCTAAAATCAAATGTTTCGGGAGAAGCCGCAAAGCTCATCAGTCATTTGTCACTGACTGAAGAAAACTACAATGCAGCCTGGACGCTGTTGCAAGATCGATATAACAACAAACGAATCCAGGTTGGAGCCTTGGTCCAAAAATTATTAGAGCAACCTCTCGGTACATCAACAGCTGGTTCAGTAAAAAATCTACATGACACAACAAGAGAATGTTTGTTAGCTTTAAACAATCTCGGAGTGGAAACAACTTCCTGGGACCCACTCCTGTTGCACATACTGATTAAAAAATTGGATAGAGCAATGCACATTAGATTCGAGCAATCATTAGCAAGACCAAAGGAGCTATTGAAAATCAATGAATTTTTGTCATTTTTGGAGCTACAATTCCAATCAATGGAGTCGATCGGTTCTAAAGATAAATCGTCATGTACACAGGCAACGACTAGATCATTCACTACAGTTGCGACCACACAAAGGAATATAAATACGTGCAGATTATGCAACATCAGCCATCATCCATTGTATTTCTGCAAAAAATTTCTGCAATTATCTACACCAGAGAGACTGAATTGGGTGCAAAAAAATAAACTTTGTGTCAACTGTTTCAAGCTAGATCATACAGTAAAGAACGACCTTAATCTCAAGGAACATCAAACATTTCTCTGGACAGACTCAGAGATTGTTCTCTCATGGATTAATGCGCAGTCATCATCTTTCCAAACATTTGTGGCAAATAGAGTTGCAACAATTCAAAATTTAACATTGATGGAACAATGGCGTCATGTCAGCTCAAAAAACAATCCAGCTGACATCCTGTCTAGAGGTCTGCAACCAAGTACTTTAGCCAATTGCAATCTTTGGTTTTATGGACCACTATTTTTACATGGAAAAGAAACTATGTGGCCACCAAGATTCAACTCCGCATTGGCGATTTCAACCAACATGGAAAAGAAACGGAAACCTTCACCAGTAGCCAGCAAAAACATGGTGTTCACATTAACCAAAAACGACGGGCTACTAAATGAAGATTTTGTGTACAAAATTAACCATAGAAATTCATTCCGCACACTTCAAAGAATTATGGGATACGTTCTACGGTTCATAAATCACACCAGGTGCAAAAGAGAGCTAAGACAAACCCAAACGGTACTTACTCCCACCGAGCTTGATCATGCATTAACTGTCATTGTTAGAGCAATACAGACTTCTGATTTCAAGGATGAAATAACACATTTGAGAAAATACGCGGAATTCAAAAAGACAAGTCCATTTAGTAGTTTGTCACCATTTTTAGACGAAATGAACATTCTGAGAGTCGGTGGACGCTTAGAGGCATCAACATTACCATTCGATACTAAGCATCAAATGCTGCTGCCATATAACGATCCTATAACAAAACTAATTTTGGTTATGTTACATAACGATAATATGCACTGCGGTCCACAGACTTTGCAAGCATTATCTAGGCAGCGATTTTGGATAATCAAAGGAAAATCAATGGCAAGGAATGTCGTACAAGGTTGTGTTCGCTGTTCCAGAGCAAAACCAAGACTTTTTCAACAAATTATGGGCAATCTTCCAGCATCCAGAATAACTCAAGCACGACCATTTCTTAAAACTGGAGTAGACTTTTGTGGACCCTTCTGGATACATTACAAAATTCGTGGTAAGAAACCGCATAAAGCATATATTGCCATATTCTGCTGTTTCGCTACAAAGGCTGTGCATCTAGAGTTAGTCAATGATTTGACAACCGAAGCCTTTATAGGATCACTAAAGCGTTTTACATCTCGACGTGGGCGCTGCGATACATTATACTGCGATAATGCCACCAACTTTGTCGGAGCCAAAAATAAATTGAAGGAATTAAACGACGCCATATTCGTAAATACTTCTCAGAAGAAAATCACCAAAACATGCAGCGACCGTGGAATCGACTTCAAGTTCATACCACCTCGGGCCCCACACTTTGGCGGACTATGGGAGGCGGCCGTGAAATCAGCAAAACATTTATTACTGCGAAGCGTGTCAACCGAATCCCTTACATACGAAGAGCTTGAAACTGTGATCATTGAGATTGAAGCCATCTTAAATTCTCGACCAATAACACAAATGTCCACAGATCCAAATGATTTGACTGCTCTGACACCAGGACATTTCTTGATTGGTGAACCACTAACTGCACAAGTCGATAGAAGATCACCACAGTCCAAAATATCATTGGCAACAAGATGGAAGCTAGTATCGCAGGTTAAACATGAATTCTGGAGAAGATGGAATCTCGAATACCTCAACCAATTACAAGAGAAACGAAAATGGAAGAATCATTCACAAAATATTCGAGAGAATGAATTGGTTATTATCAAGGAAGACAATGTTCCTGTCATGCAGTGGCCTCTTGGCCGAATAGTAGAGGTACATACTGGACCTGATGGAGCAGTGCGTGTTGTTGACGTAAAAACAGCAACAGGAATATGGAAACGAGCAATCCACCGACTAGCACCACTTCCTGTAGAGTCTGACCCAACATCTGATCCAACATCGCCATCTCAACAGAATCATGAAGAAGAAGAAGAAGAAGAAAGGAGTGAAATTCCAACTAAACGAAAGAAATTCTCCAACAATTCACTGATCACAACTCTTGTAGTATCGTTACTGCTACTACCAATGATACTAGCAAATCCTGTCGACATTAAAAAATTTGAAAATGGTCCTGGAATCTATTTTGAAGATGTTGGTACAGCACACTTGGCGACTGCCGAATGGAAAATTGTTGCATACTATGACCTTACCCCGTTCTGGGTTGAACTCGAAGCTTTCACTAATGGAACATTAGCCTTTCAACAGCTATGCAACCAATCACGCCAAGGTTCAGGCTGCACTGCACTTGCCAAACATTTCCTGCACACAAGAAAGGAATTACAATTGGACAGCGAATTGTTAATAAGGCGACGCAAGACTAGAGCTGCTTTAGACATTGTCGGAAACATAGCCAATACACTGTTTGGTGTTCTTGATTCTGATTATGCCAAGGAAATGTCAAAAACAATTAGCCAACTACAGAATAACGAAGAGCAGATGGTCAACATTCTTAAGAAGCACACCTCCATTATTGATTCGACAATTAATATAATAAAGCAAAACGAAGTCAGCACAAACACAAGAGTAAATATGATACAGGAGGAACTAGCTACACTTGAAAATGCAATCAACAAGGAAACTGAGACACAGCGAAGATGCCAAGTTCTTATGTCATTAGGACTACAGTTGTCTCTCATAGCTACAAGCTTACAACAGATCCAAACTGCCATTCTAAATGTCCTCACCGCTACCCATCACGGCAAAATAAGCCCATTGCTTTTATCTCCTCAACAACTAAGCGACGAGATAATCAACATAAAAAACAACTTGCCACCATCAAAACAAATGCCAATCGGAAAAGATGACCTGTTGCATTTTTACAAATTAATGACATCAGAAGGAGGAATAGCAAATAATCATGTTATATTTGTGATAAAATTCCCACTAATGGATCAGGAACGTTTCAACATTTTTCGAGTTATACCAATTCCTACCACAATCAACAATACTTTGATAGCAATTAAGGCAGATACCGAACTTATGGCCACAAACCTTCACAGGGACCATTACTTCCCGATGAGTTTCACTGAACTCGAAGCATGCCTTGTAATAACTGCATCAACTTATCTTTGTTCAAATAAACAATCCATGTTTAACAAGGGATCAAATGCCTTCTCTTGCATCCGAAAATGCGTGAATTTGGATTGTCCTTGGAATGTCTCCTTTAAAAATGTGACGTGAAAATTTCAAATCGTCTAAATCACTTAAGCTACTGCGAAACTTTATCCATTTTGTATGTAATTCAGCTGGTAAGGCATCATCCCAATTAATTTTTAATTGCCACAGTTCCTGAACAAACATCTTCGCAGTTACTATCACTGGAGCAACGATTCCCAATGGATCAAACAGCCTAGCTAAATCAGATGTGATCGCTCGTTTTGTGACAACCTTTACTGGATCCAGTCTTACTTTAAAACAAAATTGGTCAGTTTTTGGTAGCCATAATAATCCAAGTGTCTTAATTGAATCGTTGTTAGTATTGTTGAAATCTAATTTTACTTCCTGGTCATCTTGAGGAATGTTCTGAAGGAGCGCTGGATGATTTGCACACCATTTACGCAAATTGAAACCATGCTTTTTCAAGATGTGTATGAGCTGCTGTTGAGCTTCGATAGCTGTTATTAAACTGTCTGATCCACCAAGCCCATCATCAACGTAGAAATTGTTTTGCAAAATCTGAGATCCTAGTGGAAAACTATTAATATTTTCGTTTGCGATGCGTTGCAAGCATTTTGTGGCAAGATATGGTGCTGCTCGAGTCCCATAGGTAACCGTGTTGAGTTGGTAGTAGCTTACAGGTGTCGTTGGATGAGCTCTCCACATAATTATTTGGTATTGCTGATCTTCTGGATGTATTAAAATTTGTCTATACATTTTTTCAATGTCCGTAGTAAAAACAAAGCGTGACCAACGAAAGCGAAGAAGTATGGGGAATAATTCACTTTGGACTGTTGGACCTGTGAACATTAAATCATTTAAGGAGTAGCCAGACGAAGTTTTGGCTGATGCATCAAATACCACTCGTAGTTTGGTTGTTGTGTTGTCTGGCTTTAGTACACAATGATGAGGGATGAAATAATTAGGAGTCAGTACAGAATCAAGATTAACTTCCTTCATATGCCCCAATCGCTTGTACTCTTCCATGAATTGGACATACTGTTTTCGAACCAGATCATTTTTGAGAAGTCGACGTTTTAGGCTTAAGAATCTGTTGTAAGCCATTTCTTTCGATTCTCCCAAGGCTGATGTAGTTTGAAGAAACGGTAGTCTAACGACAAAACGATTTTCTTCATTGATGCGAACATTTTGAGTAAAGTGTGCCTCGCATCGCTGCTCCGCCGGGGATAAGCCCTTTTCATTTGATTCTACTTCATCCATTTTCCACAGCTGCTCCACCATTTCCTCCAATGAGAAATTTATATCACTGGCATCTTGACCACCAACAGCACAAGTCAATGTGTCCGATGCTTCAGAGTTGTTACCAATCTTTCCACTAACGATCCAACCAAGAACTGTATTTTGTAGGACTGGGAGGTCAGGTGACAGCGTGATTTGTCCTGAGGATATTAGCTTGAAATAGAACTCGGCACCAAGCAGAATATCAATTTTTCCTGGTTGATGAAATTCTGGATCCGCTAGTTGAATGTTGGTAGGAATTGGCCATTTAGAAATATCAAGATTATTGTTTGGTTGACAAGGAATGATGTTTGGAAGTACGAATGCCTCCAAATGAGTTGAAAAATTGTTGTCCAAAGATTGCAGCATGACATTGACCCGTTGTGTGGCTCTGCTTTTTGCTTTACCGATGCCCTCAATGCAGAGTGATGCGTCGTTTGGAATGATGGACAACCTTCTGATGAGACGCTCAGAGATGATGTTTATTTGTGAACCAGAGTCTAAAATTGCTCTAAATTCACCTGATCTTCCATTAGCCGCAGTTATTTTTATTTTCGCTGTTGCTAGTAAGACATAACCTTTACGTGCTGGCATCGTGTTGGCTGCAGCTGATGTGGCTGCTATTCTTGAATCAGTTGCCTTTGTTGCATTTGAGACATCGCTTCTTCCTTCTAGATGCACCAGTGAATTGTGTTTCTTGTCACACTTAGTGCAGGTTCGTGATGGGCAGTTCTTTGCTGTTGAAAGGCTAATGTTCCATTAGTGAAAGCTTCCGATGAGTTTCACTGAACTCGAAGCATGCCTTGTAATAACTGCATCAACTTATCTTTGTTCAAATAAACAATCCATGTTTAACAAGGGATCAAATGCCTTCTCTTGCGAATTCAATTTGTTAAACAATAGAACATCGGCAGATTGTAAACTCACCAATTTACATGATGATTTCGTATGGACTCAACTGAACCACAAAAATCAATGGATCTACGGGACTAAGGAAACTAATCAAATGAGCGCTGTATGCGGAACCAATGCTTTTCAAATAAAAATAGAGGGATCTGGACTACTGTCACTACATCCAGAGTGTATAATAAAACATAACGTCATAACCATTCAAGGACATTTTGTCATCAAAAGCACCATTCATTCATCTTACGCAAAACATGGCAATCTAACAGCAGTCGCGTTTCCCAGCGAAATCAGGAAGATCTTCAACTCTTCTTCCGATTTTACAGCAAAAACCCTGGAACAACTTACAGCTCTACAAAATGTCTTGAAGTCAGGAAAGAGTTCAGAGCTTCCAGAACTGTCGCTGTCTACCAACATTCATCATTACGCAATCAGCTATACAGCCCTTATTATATCAATTATAATAGCAAGCTGTATTATCTGGCAAATAAAAACTGGTGCGTTTAAAAAAGAACAACCCATCATCATAAAGCCAATACCAAGGCCAAGACGACACCTGTCCGAATCTGTATAGTTGAATGCGAGCATTCAACGCGCGGGAGAATGTACAATAACTGTACAACAACAACAACATAGGCAAAACAAATTGCAGCTACAGCACAGGGCAACGCACGCTTGTTGACCTACTTTTATTTATTATTAAGTTTGTTATTTTCATTTTATTGTGAATTTTGCATGTTTTTTTAATTGTTTACATTATTAATACCTAATAAGCAATATTTATCATGAATTTAGGTTTTGTCATTTATTGAAGTTAATGTTAAGTAATCAATATTTAGTTTTGTTTAACTAAGCAATATATTTTATATTTAAGCAGGTACAAGGAAATAATAAAGTTAGTTATTTTATTTTACACTATTCATCAAGTGTCTTTTTTTAACTCTCTACATAAACAATCCAGGTTCAAGTGCCTGTGTTTGTTAAGTGTTCAATCCAGAGCAATCCAAGTTCAAGTGCTTGTGTTTGCGCCACTGGAACGAAACACTTATTGTCGCTTGAGACGTTGGCAGAGAAAAAGCAGTACTCAGAGTACACTCAAAATATACCCGAAAATACTCGGGATTTATCAACTGAGACATACTAGAACATAAATATTATATTAATTTAATTTCAGAAAATGTCCAACTCAATTAAAAAAATTGTGGCAAATGCTAAAATAATGTTTGAAGTTGCACAAAGTGACCCAACAATGAAGGATATATGTGTCCAGGAATGCTCTAAGGCGCTTAGGACTCTCCAAACAAATTATTTGTGGAGGGCGAAATCTAATGGAGCAAAACAGAGCATCCTAAATGAAATAGCCTTAGTAAGAGGTTATAGAGATGAACTAAAAAAGCCTCATTGTACTGGAGCCGGTCTTTCCAAAGCTGGGGACTGGAGAAACTGGACATCAAGGTGCGTCAAATGGCAAGATGCTGAGACAGCATTTGGTGGGCGGTAAGTTTTAATTTTATTTAGTATGAAAATTATGATTGCTTTATACATTTTTTCTATTTTCATTTACAGTATACGTACAGGAGTAATTATAAATCTTAAGCATAAAGATCCGAGAAAGTTCTTGGATGACTGTAGCAGTCTTTTTCACCGAAAAATAAATGCTGTTATTTCTCCCCACACGGTTCAGCTCTTTGACGGAGTCAGAAATTGCGGAAATGAACCAAAGGCAATTAGCCATTTCGAGGAACAGCAGATTCCAAGTGGAGTTGAGCGAAGTTGATAACCTCAGTGAAAGCAGCGGAGAGGAGGACATTGTGAATATTCCACAAAGTGTTTAATCCTATTACTTTAGCAAGTAGTAGGATTTTCACTACAAAGTTTTTTACTAAATATAAACTCTGTTTTGTTTTTTTTAATTTTTTCAATATTTAATAAAAAAATAAACAAAAAACATATACATTTTATCTTTATATTTTATCTAAATCTTTGATACAAAAATTATCTCATAGTAAACTGGGGGTGAGTGTTACGTTTTTCTCTGATGAAGCATCGTAATGACCCCAAGGCAGTGTTGAAAAACTATTAGACATCAAGCATCTTTTATTGTCAAATGGGCTTAGCGTGATTTTTTTTTGGGATGTGTTGAACAATATATGTTTCTCGGACCTTATTGTGTTTTGTGTATGAGAGCACTCCACATTTTTTTCAAGACAATTTTTGTAGTCCTCGAATATTATTTCTCTACTTAGCACAGCCGACTTGACTCCTTTTGCTTTTTTGGTTATTTGATGTTGATTGTCATCTTTTAGTACGCGTAAAGCATACATTTTAGCGCGTAATGCAACAAACTCCAACATAATTTGGCCATTATTTTCGTCTTTCATAAGTCCTAGTTTTTTCTTGTTGACTTGCATTAAATTATATGGATTGCTTGCAGAATAACCAGATGTGTCGAATCGGTGTAAATGTTGACTCATATCGTTGTAAACATCATTGGTTTTTATTTCGTATATGAGTGAATCAGTATCGGTATAACAAAGCGCACAATTATCAGCATATTTGTGTTTCATGTATTTATAATGAAATTCATATAGCAATGTTTTGGAGATATCTAATATGGCCATTCCAATATAAATAGGTTTGTCGAATATTACTTCTGTTTTCAGAAGTTCAATAGCAGCCAAATTATCGTCAAATATTGAGCGGGTGTGAAAATTTGGTTTGGATATTAAGTCTTCAGCTCCAAAACGTCCTTGCCAGCGTGTTACAAGTTTGATATCGCGTCGAAGTCGAACATTCTCCATTGTTTTTCCAAAAACCGCATTACACATTAGTTTGAACAAATTTTTTTCGAATTCATTTTTAGCCTTTTGTCTTAAACTGGTGTTTAATTCAATATACGGTTTCATCCAATCAGTTTGAGAGAATTTCAAAGCACGATAAATTTTTGTCACTTTTACCCCTTCATTTAAATATTCCTTTAAATTACGATAATGAACAACATATTTGCTTTTATTATACAAAGTTGCCAGCAGTCTTGCCTCTTTGCAACCTGGTGGAGTTGTTTTTTCTGGAGCGAAAGGTAATTCTTTATGCTTATCGTGTAAGGAAGTAGGATATTCCATATCAACCTCCAAAATGTATCCAAACTGAGAATCATCAGGAATATCAAAGTTTAAATTATTGGTATCTTTGACCCACTGAAGATTACTGTATGGTAAGTACTGAGTCATAGCCCATGAATACATTGCATTAATGTCGTAATACATAAGATATGTCGAAGCCTGGTTAGGATCGTAGTCTGGCATGTATTTGTTATTTGCCTTTGCATATCTTTTGGAACACTGTGTGAGGCCTCCACGAATTCCATTTTCTATAAACATGAGCACATCAACATCTTGCACGAGTTCAATTTCTACCCCCGTATATTTCAGCATCGCATCCCAAGCAAGTCCAGGTGCAGTGTAATAATGTGCTGGATCGAGATTGTAATTAGTAATACAGCCATCTCTGAAATTTTCAAACACATCTGCAAGTAGCAACACAAAAAAAATAAAAAATAAATAACTGGCCATTTCAGCCCTTGAAAGGACTTTGACCTAGCTTCTTATGATCAATTGTGTTGTGCGTGTTATTAAGTTTGTACACAATTGACCGAGAACCGGACCTACATGCTTAACGCCGACTCCGAACGGCGATGAACGGAAAGTTCTCGTTCTCAAGAAGCTTTACATGGCATTTTTATTACTCTCTGAGGTTTGCCATTGTCTGCAGAGAGGTGGCGGCCGTACAGAAAAATTATTTTAATTCAAATAATTTTCTGTCGCTGCTGGGGTTCGAACCTGGGTTTCCAAAGTTCTTTGACATAGCGGCCACGCACTTTAACCAACTACGCCACGGACGCAAGTAGCAACACATCAGTTTTCAAATAAAGATCGTTGTATTCACCAAGAGTTTTTATATCAAATTTTAACCAAACTGTTTGAGCGTGTTCGTAGTCTTCAGAACTAATATGGCATTTTCCTAAGGAACTATAAAACTTTTCTATTCCTGGCAATTGGGTTTCTTCTAAATTTGCCCAATTTGATATATATTCATATGGGAACACTCCTTTCCTCTTAAGTAACTTCAACTTTTCATCGCTTATGTTTAGAAACTGTGAATCTATAGTTTTTTTTTTTCAGTTAGATAGGATGCTAATTTATCAAGTGATGCGGCCATGAAACGGAATGAGTCAATAAACTTGAATTTTATATCGCAGTCTTGTATGTATTTGATCATAGAAATATAACTTTCTGTGTTATAAGGTATTATTTTTAAATGTCCGGGGATGCTATTTGATATATCTTTTATCAACAAATGAGCATCATATCCACTGAGATTGTGTATGACGATAGGGACTGTTTTACTGTCTTTGTAATTAATATTACATCCCTGATGTGCAGGTCCTCTGTATTTGCCCGTTAGATGGCAATGATCTTTAACTTTAACATCTGATTCGTTAAACTGTTTGTTACAGATATAACAATTAGGCGCAGATATAAAGCTCCTCACTTGGTCTAATGTGAGATTCTCCATAGGTTTTATATCTTTCAAAATATATTCCACTGTACTTGCTATGGTCTGAAGTTCCTTAGCAAACCATTGCGCACAACTTAAACCTCTATAACTCTTATAATATGATAAGTTATCGTCATACGAGCATTTCAGAAAATATCCCACGCTGTGAGCCTCATGCTGCAGATAATGCTCTCCATTTCCTTTTTTTATAGATACTGGCTTCAAAATGCATTCAAAATCTGTATAAAGAACAAATGGAACTCGCTCTTTATTTTTGAAATTTCCAAATTTCACACTTTTTTGAGGTGGAAAAGTTACTTTATACACGTTGCGTTTCCCGCATTCCTTAATATGAATTTGCAATTTCTCATCTGAATAAAAGTAATGAAGGCATCGATCGCAAAGGTATTTGACTCCATGCCGCAATGATAACTGACTTGATACGAGTCGCGAAATATGTTTGATCCAGACATAATGATATTGTATTACTTGGTCTTTTTCAACTTCTTCGTTGTAAATATTTTGTATCAACAATAAATTTACATGTTTTTCGCGTTTATTTTCAGTTAATCTAGTTGGTAGAATCTTGTATGTGTCTTTCTTTTCCATGCCAAGTTCGTACACGTTGATGCTTATGTCATTTAAAATTTCAAACTTTTTTATGTCTAACCTGTTAACTGGAAACGTAATGCCTTTAAAGCTCAAAACGGTAGAATAATGTGGATATTTTGAAACGCGACCAGGATTTGTATTAGCAGGGAATAATGCAGAAACAATAGCCCATGCAAAGCAAGCATTATCATTATTTTTAACGTTGACGCAAGCTCTCTTCTTTGCAATATATTGAGGCAATTCTAAAAATGATTTACCATTCATAGGTGTATATTTATTTATGTTAATTGTAAGATTAACAATTTCTTTTAGCGCCCAGCCACTATCCCTTTCTTGGAAATCATCTAGTTTTTTTAGAATTTTGTTTTTGACGTTTTCTTCAAACCAATCACTTAGATTGGTGTCCAATGATATTACAGCATTTTTTGTATGCACATTTTTTATTTCCTCTATTTCTTCCTCCGCGGAAAATTTTACAAAATTTGCAAAAAAGACTGTGTTCACCTTTACAAATATGTGCTGTGTCAAAATGCTGCTTATTTTCTGCTTGAACGTGTCTTCACAATCTTTAAGGAAATTTATAGGGTCCTTATGCGCTAGGTTTACTATTGCTCCAGTTCTTAATCTAAAAAGAAAAAACATATTTTAAAGATTTAATTGACAGTAAGTATTGTGTAAACTTAAAGAATATTTAAATCTAATTTACCTTCCACAGAAAGCTGATTCAACATCTTCCCATTTGACGCTAATCGGCGACCAGTTACTGCGATGCTTTAATTGCATCCGATATCCCTGCACCAGACCGATGGCATATGTTATCTTTTGTTTCTCGCCAATGTTTCTCACTTTCTTCAAAAAGCAATCGCGTAGAACACTCAATGCTTTGGAGCACTCTTTCACCCCCTCCGGAATCAGCTCAACATCATTTTTTCCTCTCACAAATGCTGACTTCGCAGTCTTTACGAGTGTGTTTACTAATCCTTCCATTTTTTTTTTGTTTTGTTTTTTTTTTTTGCTATTTTTAGTTGCACGTTTTAAAATGAACTGAATAACTTGAAAAATAAACCAAGCATTTATAACAAAACATATTGCGAACATGCAACCGCCAAAACAATTAATAAAATTTTTAGGGAAAAGATTATTTATAATTATGTCAAGATATCAAAATTTTAAATACAATCAATTGCGGTCATTTGTGTTTAAAATTTTTGCTAATCTTTGCTTTATAAAACATCCGAATCAACCTTGCGCTTGAGCAATTTGTCTTATGCCTCAGCTTACTTTACTCAGAAACATGTGTCTCGGCTTACTGGGACTCGGCTTACTGGGGCCAGATATGCTTTATAAAACATCCGAATCAACCTTGCGCCTGAGCAATCTGGTTTGTGCCTTGACTTATTTACCCCCACAAGACGCGCGTCGCATTTTTCCAGAACAGGGTGACCCACAAATCATTTAAAAGTATTTAGCAAGCTACTGCTGCTATTGCTACGCTTATCTTTAATTAACAACAACAACAACAACAACAACAACAACAACAACAACAACAACAACAACAGCAACAACAACAGCAATTATTTAGCTTAGGGGCTCGGCTTACTGGGGCCAAATATGCTTTATAAAACATCCGAATCAACCTTGCGCCTGAAGATATGCTTTATAAAACGTACGAATCAACCTTGCGCCTGAGCAATCTGGTTTGTGCCTTGACTTATTTACCCCCACCAGAGGCGCGGCGCATTTTTCCAGAACAGGGTGACCCACAAATCATTTAAAAGTATTTAGCCAAGACAACAACCTCATTTAGCCAAGACAACAACAACAACAACAACAACAACAACAACAACAGCAATTATTTAGCTTAGGGGCTCGGCTTACTGGGGCCAGATATGCTTTATAAAACATCCGAATCAACCTTGCGCCTGAAGATATGCTTTATAAAACCTCCGAATCAACCTTGCGCCTGAGCAATCTGGTTTGTGCCTTGACTTAATTACCCCCACCAGAGGCGCGGCGCATTTTTCCAGAACAGGGTGACCCACAAATCATTTAAAAGTATTTAGCCAAGACAACAACCTCATTTAGCCAAGACAACAACCAAAAAGTGTTTTAGAACTCCCATAGCCTCACTACTATGCGCATGGCGTAGTCTATTATATATTATTCTTGATGTACTTGTTCTTAAGCATGGTATAATAATACAAGGTAGTATTGACAACTGCTTTTTTTCTCTTCTACAAGAAAACATCTGTCAAAAACAGCTTTTTGTGTAAATGCATCTGCAGCTGCTGTGGTTGTTGTTTTTTTTTTTTCACTTCAACGTTTTAAACATTGTGTTCTCAATGGCGGATTGTGAGCGCTCTTTTTTTGAGTATATTTTTTGACAGGAGATGGCTTCCCAAGCAACTGTCAATGCTACCTTGTTGTATAATACCATGGTTCTTAAGAAGCTTTACATGGCGTTTTGATTACTCTCTGAGGTCTGCCATTGTGGCGCCAGTACAGAAAAATAATTTTAATTCGAATAATTTTCTGTCGCTGCTGGGGTTCGAACCCGGGTCTCCAGGTTCGTTGGCATAGAGGCCACGCACTTTTACCAACTACACCACGGACGCCAAATTAAATATTATTATCATTAAATGGTGGCCGTGGCTTTAAATTGCGTGAACCACTCGGCGATTATTTTCAAGCCGCGAAGTCCGAGGTTCGTATCCGTCACCAGACAAAATTTTTGCAATTGAAATTAATTTTTCTGATCGGTCGTCACTTCTCTGCAGACAACGGCAAAACCTCAGAGAGTAGGTCTTTTTCCGTACTTGATTTTAGTAACTTGCAAGCTGCTAGAACAGGTCTGTTTCCGCACTCGATTGTAGTAACTTGCAATCTGCTAGAATGTGTTTCCGTACTTTTTCTAGCTTAAAAGAGGGAAGAAGAACAAGCATAAAGGCGCTCTCTCGAGCTCGAAAGTAGGAAAACTGTGCTGGAGAAACTTCTTCGAGCATTATAAGAACAAGCATCAAGATGCTGAGCGGCGGAAGATAAATTTAGAAAAATTGAAATAAAAATTGCAAATATATATAAATACATTGTAATGTAATATTGTATTAAAACTTAATCACCCTGTGTTGCAGGAGATGAATTTATATACTTTCATTTACATTTTTATCATACATTAAATGCTATCCTAACTAATATTCAGTATTGTTAAATTACCCTTGAATTGAAACTATGTAATTGAAAATGTATTACTTTAAACAATCTGGCACCACATTATTGTTCTGGTTGTCATTCATAACACGCTCTCTATTTTACTGTTGATCTCACTTATGTTCATCATGCTTGTACTAAAATACTTTTTTTTGACATGAGTCAGTAATCATTAAACTACCAAGCAACTAAGTTCTCGTCTTTCATTTAAAAGCTTTTTACCACACATTAAATGGCGACCGTGACAGGACACAGCTGTAAATAATATTAAAACTAGCTGTGTTCCAAATAAATTAAAATTAAATAATACACATAAGTTAAGTATGAGCAGCTGGTATAATATACAATAACACACACAGCAGCCGGGAGTTCATACTTTGCAACGTTTCATCTCTTCCTAGGAATTACATACGAAGATAACTATTAATCCTGGGTTACTACGGGAGTTATTAGTTCTGGCAGTTATTGAAAGTAATTTGGACATAAAATTAATATTAATCTGAACGAAAGTTAATATTTCGTCGGTACTGTTCGTTTGGGCTAAATTACAGCTCAACTCTTCGTCTTCAACATAAATCCTGTTATTATCATCACGCCATCGAACCAGTTATACAACATTTTGTCGGCACTCTTCGTTTGAGTTTAATTACAGCTTAATTTATCGTTTTCAACTCAAAATCATCGTTTGAGCATAATCTAAACTCAATTCCTGCTCGTCAACTCAAAAACCATCGGTTGAGTAAATTTCCTTTATTTTATCTTCGCTAACGTTGAAATCTTCGCTAAGGCAGAAGTGCTGCTCAATTTTCTTCGTCTCAATTTCAAGCTCAATTTTCTTCGTCAAAAAGCACTCATCACAAGAACACTGCAGAAACTTCTAACCATCAAGCTATTTTTTTGCGATTATTAATTAATAAGTAACGATTTACTGTTGTTATAATCTTTATAATTTCAATAATTTAATATCAAATTTAAAATATGGAAAAATCAGAGAGTGGGTCTACTACAACAGGTACAGACACTGAACTGCCAATTTTGAAGCAACAACGAACAAACATCAAGAGAAATATTTCTACTCTTAAAGCAAAGGTAGAAAAAGAAGGTGATAAGGCAGACATGACGATTTTAGAGTGCAGATTGCAAATTCTTGAATCCTATTTTAAAGAATTAAATCATGTTCAAACACAAATTGAAAAGGTTAATCCCTTAGATTCTGCTAGAAGTGACCTTGAGGAGCTGTTTGTCAGTGCAAAGGCAAAGTTAATTTCCTTTTTAAATTTAAAACGCCGAGCCAGTACAGCTGAGGCAAGCTTTATTAATTGTTCGAACGTCGGATTATCGCACTCTAGCCGCTTGCCAAACTTAAAATTGCCACGGTTTGATGGCAAGTACTCACAGTACAAACGTTTTTTTTCGTCGTTTTCGTACATGGTTAACGATGATCCATCAATATCTGCTATCGATAAATTTAATTATTTGTTGAGTTGTTTATCTGGGCCCGCTCTAGCGGTAGTCGAGTCATTCCAAGTGTCGGAAGATAACTATCCTAAAGCGCTAACACGTTTGAAGGAACGTTATGATAACGATGTCTTAATTTTTCTCGACCACATCTCCGAGCTATTCAACATTCCTTCTATGAAAAATGCTGACGTCGACATTCTTCGTAATATCATCGACACTGTTTCCGCTTTGAGAGGCTCATTGCTATCTTTAGGGTCGGAACAAGAAGTTATGGATGCAATATTGATACACATAGTTTTGTCAAGGTTAGATCCTGACACCAAGGTGAATTACGATGAAAGGCAAGACTTTTTGAAGTTACCATCATGGGATGATTGCTATCAATTACTTAGTAGGCGATGTCAGTTCCTAGAAAGTCGTAGCAAAAGCATAGATAACTATCAGCCTCGTGAGGCAAAAGGCAAGTCGAAATCACGATCCAAATCATCATCACAAATATTTTTAAACTCAAAAACTTTGTGCAGTTATTGCAACTCTTCAGATCACTTTATTGGAAATTGTTCAAACTTTATTGCGCTGCCCGTGTCTCAACGGTTTGAATTTGTAAAAAAAAATGGGCTTTGCAATAACTGTCTGCGTAAAGGGCACTCTGTAACAAAATGTCAATCTCTCTCGCGCTGTCGTGTATGTAGAGTCTCGCACCATACGCATTTGCATATTTTTTCTACACAAACCCAAAAAGCTTTACCATCCGAAATCACTAAAGCCGAACAGAATCTTTCGAGTTCAAACCAACAATACCAGTCTCTATCTCAAACGTCATCATCATCATTCATTACTCGTTCGAGTAGAAAGGCAATTATTCCTACAGCAGTGGTTTTAATTAGGGACAAATGTGGAAATATGCAACCCGTGCGTGCGCTTTTAGATTCATGCTCTGAACTTAATTTTATCACAGAGGAAACTGCCAAGAGACTCCAACTAGAGAAACAATATTTTAACCAAGAAATTTCTGGAATTTCAGACATACGAACGCAATTAAAATATAAGGTTTTGGCCACCATTCAATCACGAATTACAAACTTCGAGTGGTCAACCGAGTTCTCCGTTACGAAGTCAATTTCTTCGCAGCAGCCTGGTGAGTTCATAAATAAGTTCAATTTGAAAATTCCGCCACATATTAAATTAGCTGATCCAACGTTTAACAGACCTGGCAAAATTGATTTATTGATAAGTTCAGAGATATTCTTCGATCTGTTGCTCAACGAAAAATTATCTTTAGGCGAAGGAATGCCTAGGCTCGTTAAAACTGTCTTTGGATGGATAGTAGGTGGCAAATTTGAACTGAGCACTACGGCTCCAGAATTTCATTGCAATTTAGTTAAAGAGATACTGCCACTAAATACCATTGTGCAACGGTTCTGGGAAATCGAGGAATACAACAATTTAACAACTACAATTTCAGAGAACGATAAGTTGTGTGAACATCATTTTATAGAAAATGTCACCATTTTGCCTAACGGACGTATACAAGTGGGTCTTCCTTTCAAAAAGGGTTCGGATGCTTTGGGCGATTCCTTTGAAGTGGCCCGTAAACGTTTTATTTCATTGGAACGCAAGCTACAACGGGATGATATTCTCAAAAGAATGTATGTAGACTTTATGGACGAATACTTGGCCCTGGGACATATGGCTATAGTAGACCAATTTGATCATTACAGGCCGCACTATTTTATACCACACCACGCAGTTCTTCGACCACAGAATGCAACTACAAAACTAAGAGTAGTTTTCGACGCTTCTGCGCAGACGTCTTCAAATGTATCTTTAAATGACCTATTAATGGTTGGACCTACTATTCAGCAAGACCTTATTACTACTCTTCTTACCTTTCGTTTATTTAAATTTGCACTAACCGCAGATATATCTAAAATGTACCGCCAATTCATGTTAAAGGAAGAAGACAGATGGTTCCAGTTAATCTTTTGGAGAACTGATCCCAATAAACTTCTTCAAATATATCAATTACAGACTGTAACCTATGGAATGTCTGCATCACCATTTCTCGCCATTCGCTCGTTGTTTTACATTGCGGATATTTATAGTAAAAAATTTCCACTTGGGGCGGCTGTATTGCGAAACGATTTATACGTTGATGATGTTCTCACCGGCGCAGACACTATAGAAGAACTTCGACTTAAAAAATTTGAGTTAACTGAAATCTTAAATCGATCATGTCTGCAGTTGGCAAAATGGAACAGCAACTCAAAAGAAATCATCTTAAATGGCGCATCTGAAACTCCAATAAAAACGGATGATAACGATATGGCAAAGGCCTTAGGCATGTCTTGGAGACCAGATCGCGACACGTTTTGTTTCCAATTCGATTTCAAAAAAATTAAACTTGCTACGAAACGAACAATTTTATCGGTCGTTGCTAAAACCTTTGACCTGTTAGGATTGCTTAGCCCAGTAATCATACGCAGCAAAATTCTTATACAAGAAATGTGGATTAGAAACTTGAGCTGGGACGAGCCTTTACCAAAGGATTTACAGTCATTGTGGCTTAAAATTGAAGGAGATTTGCCGTTTATAAACAATATTGAAGTACCACGTTTTGTTAATACTTCTATGTGTCATCTTAGCGAACTTCACGGATTTGCGGATGCATCGCAACGTGCATACGGATGCTGTATCTATATTCGTACTAAAATTGATGACACTTACAAGGTAACACTACTTATCGCTAAGTCAAAGGTATCACCAATTAAAGCACAATCGTTACCAAGATTAGAACTTTGCTCTGTCCTTCTGCTTTGTCGAACATGGCAAAAAATACATCATAAAATTAAACATTTAATAAATTGTAGTTATTTCTGGACCGACTCTAAAATTGTGTTACAGTGGATGAAAATGCATTCGTCGCAACTAAATTGTTTTGTCGGGAATCGTATCTCGGAAATTCAAGAAGGAACAAAGAACGTGGTATGGAAGCATATCCCATCCAAAAGCAATCCGGCTGACATTGTATCACGAGGTTGCAGCGCGGCTGAATTACCAAGTACAATTTGGTTCACGGGTCCTGACTTTTTCCGTTGCGACAGCAAAAATTGGCCCAAGGAACAGTCTCACGATGAATTGAAGGTTGATATGCCAGCTGAAACAAGAAAAATGGTTGTTTTTAAATGCAACAACAGTGACAGCGTGGGGTCTCTTATTAACAATATAATCAACAGAACTTCTTCGTACTATCGAATTCTCAGAATAATTTCTTACATTTTTCGCTTTTTCAACAGAGTTCCATCCGACAAATCTCTTAATGCAGCTGATATCTTGCATTTGCCTTCAAATGAACTGAACAACACCTTTTGGAGAATCTTAGCGGCAATTCAAGCTTCATCATATAGAGAAGAAATTCAAAATCTTAAAACTGGGAAAGTGGTACAACCAAGCATTCAAAAACTATCGCCATTTATTCACAACAAGGTAATTGATGATAATGAAATAAGTCTTGTAAGAGTCGGTGGTAGGTTGTCAAAGGCACCAATTCCATTCGATGCAAGATTTCCCGCTTTAATGCCGAAAGACCATCGCTTTATTTACCTTTATATTGAATTTTTGCATCGAAGTCATCTACACGCAGGACCCAAAGTGGTTATCGCTTTACTACGCGAAAAAATATGGGTAATTAATGCTCGAGAGGTCGTGCGCAAAGTTGTAAGGCAATGTATTTATTGCTTTCATTATAAGCCTAAGCTTATGCAGCAAATCATGGGTGATCTACCTGCGGACCGGTTAAGGGCGCAACGGCCATTTTTGATAACAGGTGTTGATTTCTGCGGACCGTTCTTGACATCTTTCAAAATAAGAGGCAAAGCTCCATACAAGACATACGCAGCCATTTTCGTATGTTTTGCGTCGAAGGCAATACACACAGAACTTGTCACAGAATTATCAACCAATGCCTTCTTGTTATGTCTCAAACGTTTCATCGCTCGTCGTGGGGTTCCTCAACGCATTTTTTGCGATAACGCAACAAATTTTGTGGGAGCTCAAGCAAAGCTAGCAAACTTTCAACAGAAGCTTTTCAGTGGGAAAGCTGATGTTTTATCTTACTGCACAAAAACTGGATTTGAATTTTGTTTCATTCCTCCTAGAGCACCGCACTTTGGTGGTCTCTGGGAGGCAGCAGTTAAGTCCACCAAGTTATTACTATACAAAAATATCAGTCAAGCTAACTTAACATATGAAGAACTTCAAACAATTTTAACAGAAGTTGAAGCAATATTAAATTCTCGTCCTTTAGTCCAGATGTCTAATGATCCAAATGATGGTGAAGCGCTGACCCCGGCGCACTTGTTAATTGGTTCAACGCTCATGGCAGCTCCAGATGAACATTATACTGATGCCAATATTACTTATTTATCCCGTTGGCAGCGTGTTGCCTATTTGAAGCAGCGTTTTTGGGAACTCTGGCTCCGTGACTACGTACTTCAACTTCAACAGAAAGCTAAATGGTTTTCAGAGAAACCCAACGTTAAAACCGGACAATTAGTTATCATCCATGAAGATAATATCCCGCCACAGCAATGGTTACTGGCACGGGTTACTTCAACTATTGCTGGCGCAGACGGCAAGGTTAGAGTTGTAGATCTTCGTACAAAGAAGGGTATTTTACGACGACCTATTCACAAGATAGCGCCACTACCACAATGCGAATACATTTGAAAGATCATATCCTTTCAACGGGCGGAGTATGTTGCAGGAGATGAATTTATATACTTTCATTTACATTTTTATCATACATTAAATGCTATCCTAACTAATATTCAGTATTGTTAAATTACCCTTGAATTGAAACTATGTAATTGAAAATGTATTACTTTAAACAATCTGGCACCACATTATTGTTCTGGTTGTCATTCATAACACGCTCTCTATTTTACTGTTGATCTCACTTATGTTCATCATGCTTGTACTAAAATACTTTTTTTTGACATGAGTCAGTAATCATTAAACTACCAAGCAACTAAGTTCTCGTCTTTCATTTAAAAGCTTTTTACCACACACCCTGTATGCTCTAAAAATTTAAGAAAGAAAATAGCAAGCGAACGAAATTGTGAAGAAGAATGAAGAGTGAGCTTGCCTCATAACAGATCCCGTTAGTTTTGTTGCGCACTATTCGAGGAAATTAGACAAAATATTCTGGAAGGTGTGCTTTTGGGTTTTCTTCACACTTTTGGGCAATTGCTAGCTAACTGCTGAGTGTGTCGGTTGTGCAAGAAAACTTAAATTGAAACTTTTGTTCGAAAAAGAAAATATAGTTAGAAAAACAAAACTATTGTTTGGTTTTTTTTTTACAAAAAATAAAATTATTGTTTTGGTTTTTTAGATCAAATGTGTGTTCTGAACTTCTGAAAAGAAACAAAATATGTCGATTCAATGCAATAAAGCTGAAATAATGAAGGCGTTGGATGATGCAGGAGTTTCGTTTCCGACCACTGCCACCGTGGTACAGTTGCGCAATTTATTAAGCACTGTTGTTGGATGCTCCAATTTGGACGCTGATGATGCCGATGCTGCTGGTGAAAATAATGATGTTGTTGCTGCTGAGCCGCTTGAAAATATAGATTTTACTATAGATTTGCTAAAAAAAGAAGCAAAAGTTGCAGCTGCAAAAGGAGTTGAAGTTGCTGGAAGAGGAAATCACGAGTAGGCTGCAAAATCTTTCGATTGTGGAAGTTGACTGCATAGTTCCTAATAACCAAAATGAACACTTTAAATATATGTGTATGCGTCGTCCGTTGTCTGGAACAGCATCAATCTTTTTGCGCACATCTACTGCTTCTAACTACATCGAACTTAAGGACGCTCTTCTCAAGCAATTTAAAACAAATGTGTCACCCAATAATGTAAACAGGGAACTGTATAAGCGTCATCGTTTGCCAAACGAGAGCATTATCTGCTACAAGCTTTCAATGAAGGAAACTTAATTGAAAGAATTTGGCAGACTTGCAGGAACTTCTTGTAAAATACGAGAAAAAGAGATTGAGTGATCGCTTCACCAGAAATGAAATGTCTCAAATGCATCTGTTAACTCTAACGCTTCCGAAACCAGATGTTTCAATTGTTTCCGATTCAATTCAATTGTTCGGACATATTCCAGTCATTGTTAACAACCAAAACGTGCCATAGGATCTTGTTTCAGATATGGTAGTAAGGACCACATTCTTAAGGACTGTAAGCAGCTATTGAAGGAGATGGTGAATGCGGTCAGCAGTGAATCAAATGATCCAGACAACATGTATCCAGTAGATGCATATCAAACAGTAAGTATTCCTTTTTGTAGTGGACACCTGAACAAAAATGAGTTTAAGAAATATACTTCTTTGATTGACAGTGGTAGTCCAGCGAGTTTTATTAGCAAAAACTTATTGCCTTTTGAAATAAGTGACGATTTTGAAGTTATCTCAGATTTTCTAAGCCTTGGTGGTGCTGAACTCAAAACTTATGGTAGAATTGACTGTGAAATTTTGCTTAGTAACCAAAATAATATTTTATCTTTATTGTTTCCGAAGATCTCCTACCAAAACCCATCTAACTTGGCAGAGACTTTTTGCACTTATTTAATATTAAGTTCTTTATGATTAAAAATATTAAAAAATAAACTGAATTAAATGGATTAAAACCTTTAAATTTAAATATGTGTCTGCCTTTTTCAATCAAAGGTGTTCAGGTTCCACAAAAGATAGTAATTGAAAATGATAGTTTGCTGGATGGCTCTGGTATAATTTCAGATTGTGAGATTGATGAGAGAAAAATATATTATGATTGTTTTCCGTTAAGTGCTTGTTGCGTTGCTGAGAGCGATGCTGCTAATATTGAAGTGCCTTCCGATAGGGTTGAGTCTTCTAACGACCTTGAAATTGAAAATTGTGTTGCTATTGATAGTGGAAATATTTCTTGTCTGATGGATGTTAACGCCATATGTGAGAGTAACTTAAACAATTTTGACATTGATATTTTGTTATCAAAAGACCCGCGTTTGAAAATTGAGTCCATAGTGCATGATTGTTATTTGAAATGTCCTCGAGATGCTTCTGTTATTTGAAATGTCTATTAAGGTAATTTCAGGACAGACTGTTTTTTCACATCCGCGTAGATTATCTTATAAAGATAAATTTGAAGTTAAAAAAAATTGTTCAGAAATTGTTAGATCCGGGAATTATTCGGAATAGCACCTCACCATATGCTTCACCTATAGTATTGGTTAAGAAGAAAAATGGTGAAACTCGGATGTGTGTGGACTATAGAGACTTAAATAAAATTAATATGAGGGATAACTATCCTTTCCTTTAATTGAAGATTGCCTTGAATATTTGGGTGGGAAAAGATATTTCACTTTATTAGACCTGGAAAATGGGTTTCACCAAGAAAAGGTATCAGGAATCAATTAAATTTACTTCTTTCGTAACGACAGGTGGCCAATATGAATACGTTATGATGCCGTTTGGACTGAAAAATGCTCCATCGGTTTTTCAAAGATTTATGACTTTCATTTTAAAAGATTTCATTGCAAAGGGATTGCTGATAGTGTATATAGATGATATATTGTTAGATACAGTCGATTTAGATGAACACTTGTTGATTTTAAAATCTGTGTTGGAACAATTAGGTAGATATGGACTTCAATTAAAACTAACAAAGTGTAAGTTCTGTTACCGCAATATTCAGTATTTGGGTTATGACGTTTGCGATAATGGTATTAGTCCAAATGAACACCATAAGCAATCGGTAGCCCAATTTCCGTTGCCTAAAACTCTTAAACAATTGCATTCATTCATTGGATTATGCGCTTATTTTAGAAAATTCGTTCCTCAATTTTCAAAAAACGATAAACCATTGTATGATTTATTGAAAAACAATGCAAAATTTGAATTGAATGAAAATTATTTAAATGCGATTGAGGAATTAAAGTCCAAGTTGATTTCTTAACCAGTTTTAGCTATATACGACCCAAAAAGGGAAACGGAATTGCATTGTGACGCAAGTGCTCAAGGGTATGGTGCTATTTTAATGCAACGCCAACCGGATGGGAAATTTTATCCAGTGTTCTATTTTTCGAAGCAAGCAACAAATGCAGAGAGAAAATATCATAGTTTCGAATTGGAAACCCTCGCTATTATTTATGCTTTACGTCGGTTTAGAGTTTATCTTGAGGGAATTCCATTTAAAATTATCACCGACTGTAACTCATTGACGTTAACGTTGAATAAGAAAACGCTCAATCCACGAATAGCCAGGTGGGCTCTTGAGCTACAAAATTATGAATATATTGTTCAGCATAGGGGTGGAACTAACATGGGACATGTCGATGCTTTGAGCAGAATCGAAGTTGTCTTAGCTGTCAACGAAGATGATATTGAGTTTCAATTACATGCAACCCAAAGTAGAGATTTAGATGTTCTCGAAATTCGTAGTCAATTGGAAAAGGAGCCATTGCATCTTTTTGACCTCATAGATGAACTTTTTTATAGAAAGGATTCGAAGGGTTGAAAGGGTTGAAAGGGTTGAAGGGTAGAAAGGATTCGAAGGATTCGAACTGTTTTTCTATGTTCCTCAAGAAATGGAAGCTAATATCATTCGTTGCATACATGAAAAAATTGGGCATCTAGGCATAAATAAAACTTATGATCAAATAAAAATGCACTATTGGTTTCCTGACATGAAGACTAATATAGATAGATACATAAAAAATTCTCTTTAATGTATTATATACTCAGCTCCTGCCAGAGTAGATGAAAGAAATATTCATAGCATCCCGAAGAATCCATTTCCTTTTGATACCATTCATATTGACCACCTGGGCCTTTTACCTTCTTTGAAGTCAAAGAGAAAACATCTATTAGTAGTTATAGTTGCATTCACCAAGTATGTTAAACTTTATTCTGTCAATGCAACAAGCACGAGAGAGGTTATTGATTCCTTAAAAAAATATTTCCAATACTATAGTAGACCAAAAAGAATAATTTCAGATCGGGGTACTTGCTTCACATCTCTGGAGTTCAGTGAATTTTTAGTCAAAAACAATATCAATCATGTGAAGGTTGCTGTAGGCTCCCCACAGGCTAATGGCCAAGTTGAAAGGGTGAACCGTGTTCTTATCCCAGTCTTCAGTAAGTTAAGTGAACCTCTTCAGCATTCAGATTGGGTGTCGAAATTAGGTTTAACTGAATTTGCTTTAAATAACTCATAGTTCATAGTTCAACAGGGAAAACCCCAGCTAGCTTGCTTTATGGAACCGACCAAGGAGAACCTATGGGCGAAGAGTTTACTGAATTTTTCGATGAGCGGCGGGTTATCCCAACTTAGATTTGATTAGACGAGAGGCTGGCGAGGCCATAGCGTTGTCTCACCGGCGCAACGAGCACTATTTTGAACGCTATCATAGGCCTGCTAAAGAATTTTCTATTGGCGACTATGTTGTTATAAAAAACGTTGACAGTACAGTGGGTAATAAAAAGAAACTTATCCCAAAATTTAAAGGTCCTTATATCATAGACAAGAAATTACCAAATGATCGTTATATTATTAAAGATATAGAAAATTGTCAAGTGACACAAATACCAAATAATGGTGTTATTAAATCACGTTTTATATGGTTATGGAAGACGGTAAATTCTCAACCAGAGTGAGTCCTGCAAAATATCATTTACAGAAAGCAATACTTTCAATATCTATAAGATCTAAAATATTGAATTATGAAATCGAGGTCGATCAATTTTCAGATTTGCCGAACTGTAATGTTATATAAGGTGCGTTTTTTTGGCATCGCTATATGCGCTTAACAATATTTTTCATACAAAAAATTGCTTAGCTAAGACAGGATAATTATAGCCGCTTAGCTCATAGTCGCCGATAGAAACACTATTGCCAGATCAAGAAAATGATAGCCTACGTAATTTATTGGCATCACTTTTTGAAAAACAACCATGTTTATGTCACAAAAAATAAAAAAAAAATCACAATCAAAAGTAAACAAAGCAACAAATGATAAAATATGTTCTATTTGCACAGAATGGCCAACAATCTAGATTTATTTTGATAACGCACAAAGAAAGACATTTCCATAAGATCATATTTAGAAGATTATATATAAAATCGAAATGTACAAATTCAAAAACTCTGAGTTTTGCTCAATAAAGTCAAATGCTGCTGGCTAGGTTCGGTACTTTAATCTCCATGTCAGCGATGGAATTTTGATGCTGTGTTGATAATCCAAATAGATTTAGATGTATTTTCAGAATGGTGATTATTTCAAGAGATTCGATTAAAGTGCTGATTAGTTCTTGTTAAAAATTGCTTTTGTTTTTTATTGTGGAATTAATTGTAATTGTTTTTCTTGCGGGTTACTATTAAATTGGATGTTGTGGTTGTTGTATGGTTGTTATGGCTGATTGACATAAGCATAATCCGGTGAGCAGATCAACTTGGCACGCTGACCAACAGACAATTGGGCGACAATTGGTGAACTCACCTTTGCCAATGGTGAACTTGAAAGGCCTTTGGCGATCACGCGATGAATCAAATTTCTTTCCATCAGCCAGAGTTCCGGTATAGTGCACAGAGACCACTTGTCCATTCTTGGGAAACGTGCTGCCGTCTCCTCCAAGCATTCAATTCAAGCATGCCAGAAAGAAAATCAATGTGGACATTGACTTGGAAGTGGAGTACCTCTTTGAGCCAATCAATGTGCCAGAGTCACCAGAACTGGAGCCTGAGATGCCTTCTGCCACAAATTTGCTCGATGTTGTCAAAATTCCTTGGCAGTTGCATTTGTTTGCTTCTGAGTGCAGAGTTTACAGCAATTAAAACGCCACCGCCCCTGGTGACATCTGGACGTAAGACCCGGTCTCGGCGATAAACTTCGAAGTTGGAATCAAACAGTTCGGTCGAAAAATGAGAAGTTAACATTGTCTCAGTGGTCGCGATAAGGTCGAAATCATGTGAGGCAGCGGAAGAGAACAAGATATTTGTCTTTGTGCCCAAACCACCTGCGTTGTGGAAATATAGAGCAAATCTACGTTGTTGTTGTTGTTGTTGTTGTTGTTGTTGTTGTTGTTGTTGTTGTTGTTGTTGTTGTTGTTGTTGTTGTTGAATTAAAAAGTTTGATGATGTTAAAGAAGCAAAGTTGACAGCAGTGGTGGTACCAACATTTCCTGCGTCCTCGGTTGAATGGGTGGAGGAATGTTTACAATACCTTTGTTGAGGTTTTTTGACTCCGTAACAAATCGAGAGGTTTTTAATGATAACGACCAAATTGAATTATCAAACACTTTTCAAAAAGTTGTGCAGGTACACCTAACTTAAAATTAACAAATTTAAGATTTTCTAAGTTAACATCTTTTTTTGTAAGTCTCGTGCATTTAAAAACTTCAGGCGCCACATTAAGAGCGTTCGCGATGTAGTTGCAAACCGCCACTGGTTCCGTCTGCACATTGAATTTGGATATGTGAATGTATTTTAAATTTTGCACTGCTTTGAGAGTGTCACACATAGGAGCAGTGCCGATGAGGGTCTTGTTGCTAGTTTTAGGATTTATATTTTACTTTTTCTTACTCACTGCAACCTTAGAAATCTCGCTCACATCAGCATCAATTCGTTGAGCTAAATAACGCCTATTGGGTTTATTATTGCTCACCACATTCCCATTTGAGTCGCCACGCACCACAGCTTGTGCACCAGAAACAGGTTTGTGTACATCAGTGTGTGTAGGAGAGGTAACCACATCAGCAAAAGAGTGGCGTTCATCAAACTCATTTACAGCAGCAGAGTTTAGTTCATCAGCAGTCGACGTTGGTGTAGGGCACGAATTAAAACTCGCAGCGGGGGATTTAGTTGCTGGAGTTAGAATGCTCTCGCTATCAATTTTAGTTAAATCATTGACAGAAGTGGAGGATCCACCGATGCAACCTAATTTAGAGTGAATAGTTGATTTCAGCTCATGGACCTAACTCACCAAATTAGAGATTATGCTTCTGAAGTTCTCTAGAAGTAAGGAGCATGCGTCACACTTAGAGCAAAACAAACATCTCGAGTCACTCATGCAGGCGGCATTCGGCAGTGGCTGATCGACCAAACTATTATTTTCGACATTGCAGTTCATGTTGATGGTTTTGTTGATGTTGCACTTCGGCAGCTCCGAGCTAGGCATAGAATTTACCAAAAATTCATCTTGCTGATGCTCTTCATGAATAATGTTAGCAGCGCTGGACAATAAAGATGATGAAAGGTCAATGACCTCTACCATTCTCTCCGGTTTCCCTTCTGCACTTGTTAGATTTGCAGCAGGCTTAGTGGCGGCACCAGTTGGCGAGTGTCTAAGAGAGGCGCGTCGAGTCGAATGGCACGCATCACAAATGTATGTTTTATTGATTTGCAACATAAAATCAATATCAACTTGATTAATGTTGACGCACACACAATGAAAAAATGCATTACAATTAACGCACAGAACCTTTTTCATTCATTTCATTCATTACAATTAAGGCTTGCATACGCACGGCATTTTAAAAAGTCTTTAGTATTATTTAGATAAATAACGAAAGATCAGATCGAGTGAGAGCGCACAGTAAACCACGTCTTAACACTTCGATGACTATTATGAATGATTATAAGTTTTATTTTTTGATTTGATCATAAGTTTTATTTATGCCTAGATGCCCAATTTTTTCATGTATGCAACGAATGATATTAGCTTCCATTTCTTGAGGAACATAGAAAAACAGTTGACCCTTCGAATCCTTTCTATAAACAAGTTCATCTATGAGGTCAAAAAGCTTCAATGGCTCCTTTTCCAATTGACTACGAATTTCTAGAACATCTAAATCTCTACTTTGGGTTGCATGTAATTGAAACTCAATATCATCTTCGTTGACAGCAAAGACAACTTCGATTCTGCTCAAAGCATCGACACGCCCATGTTAGTTCCACCCCTATGCTCAACAATATATTCATAATTTTGAAGCTCAAGAGCCCACCTGGCTATTCGTGGATTGAGCGTTTTCTTATTCAACCTTAACGTCAATGAATTACAGTCGGTGATAATTTTAAATGGAATTCCCTCAAAATAAACTCTAAACCGACGTGAGGCATAAATAATAGCGAGGGTTTCCAATTCGAAACTATGATATTTGCTCTCTGCATTTGTTTCTTGCTTCGAAAAATAGAACACTGGATGAAATTTCCCATCCGGTTGGCGTTGCATTAAAATAGCACCATACCCTTGAGCACTTGCGTCACAATGCAATTCCGTTTCCCTTTTTGGGTCGTATATAGCTAAAACTGGTTAAGAAATCAACTTGGACTTTAATTCCTCAATCGCATTTAAACAATTTTCATTCAATTCAAATTTTGCATTGTTTTTCAATAAATCATACAATGGTTTAGCGTTTTTTGAAAATTGAGGAACGAATTTTCTAAAATAAGCGCATAATCCAATGAATGAATGCAATTGTTTAAGAGTTTTAGGCAACGGAAATTGGGCTACCGATTGCTTATGGTGTTCATTTGGACTAATACCATTATCGCTAATGTCATAACCCATATACTGAATATTGCGGTAACAGAACTTACACTTTGTTAGTTTTAATTGAAGTCCATATCTACCTAATTGTTCCAACACAGATTTTAAAATCAACAAGTGTATTCAACAACGTATTCATATTGGCCACCTGTCGTTACGAAAGAAGTAAATTTAATGGATTCCTGATACCTTTACTTGGTGAAACCCATTTTCCAGGTCTAATAAAGTGAAATATCTTTTCCCACCCAAATATTCAAGGCAATCTTCAATTAAAGGAAAGGATAGTTATCCCTCATATTAATTTTATTTAAGTCTCTATAGTCCACACACATCCGAGTTTCACCATTTTTCTTCTTAACCAATACTATAGGTGAAGCATATGGTGAGGTGCTATTCCGAATAATTCCCGGATCTAACAATTTCTGAACAATTTTTTTTAACTTCAAATTTATCTTTATAAGATAATCTACGCGGATGTGAAAAAACAGTCTGTCCTGAAATTACCTTAATAGACATTTCAAATAACAGAAGCATCTCGAGGACATTTCAAATAACAATCATGCACTATGGACTCAATTTTCAAACGCGGGTCTTTTGATAACAAAATATCAATGTCAAAATTGTTTAAGTTACTCTCACATATGGCGTTAACATCCATCAGACAAGAAATATTTCCACTATCAATAGCAACACAATTTTCAATTTCAAGGTCGTTAGAAGACTCAACCCTATCGGAAGGCACTTCAATATTAGCAGCATCGCTCTCAGCAACGCAACAAGCACTTAACGGAAAACAATCATAATATATTTTTCTCTCATCAATCTCACAATCTGAAATTATACCAGAGCCATCCAGCAAACTATCATTTTCAATTACTATCTTTTGTGGAACCTGAACACCTTTGATTGAAAAAGGCAGACACATATTTAAATTTAAAGGTTTTAATCCATTTAATTCAGTTTATTTTTTAATATTTTTAATCATAAAGAACTTAATATTAAATAAGTGCAAAAAGTCTCTGCCAAGTTAGATGGGTTTTGGTAGGAGATCTTCGGAAACAATAAAGATAAAATATTATTTTGGTTATTAAGCAAAATTTCACAGTCAATTCTACCATAAGTTTTGAGTTCAGCACCACCAAGGCTTAGAAAATCTGAGATAACTTCAAAATCGTCACTTATTTCAAAAGGCAATAAGTTTTTGCTAATAAAACTCGCTGGACTACCACTGTCAATCAAAGAAGTATATTTCTTAAACTCATTTTTGTTCAGGTGTCCACTACAAAAAGGAATACTTACTGTTTGATATGCATCTACTGGATACATGTTGTCTGGATCATTTGATTCACTGCTGACCGCATTCACCATCTCCTTCAATAGCTGCTTACAGTCCTTAAGAATGTGGTCCTTACTACCATATCTGAAACAAGATCCTATGGCACGTTTTGGTTGTTAACAATGACTGGAATATGTCCGAACAATTGAATTGAATCGGAAACAATTGAAACATCTGGTTTCGGAAGCGTTAGAGTTAACAGATGCATTTGAGACATTTCATTTCTGGTGAAGCGATCACTCAATCTCTTTTTCTCGTATTTTACAAGAAGTTCCTGCAAGTCTGCCAAATTCTTTCAATTAAGTTTCCTTCATTGAAAGCTTGTAGCAGATAATGCTCTCGTTTGGCAAACGATGACGCTTATACAGTTCCCTGTTTACATTATTGGGTGACACATTTGTTTTAAATTGCTTGAGAAGAGCGTCCTTAAGTTCGATGTAGTTAGAAGCAGTAGATGTGCGCAAAAAGATTGATGCTGTTCCAGACAACGGACGACGCATACACATATATTTAAAGTGTTCATTTTGGTTATTAGGAACTATGCAGTCAACTTCCACAATCGAAAGATTTTGCAGCCTACTCGTGATTTCCTCTTCCAGCAACTTCAACTCCTTTTGCAGCTGCAACTTTTGCTTCTTTTTTTAGCAAATCTATAGTAAAATCTATATTTTCAAGCGGCTCAGCAGCAACAACATCATTATTTTCACCAGCAGCATCGGCATCATCAGCGTCCAAATTGGAGCATCCAACAACAGTGCTTAATAAATTGCGCAACTGTACCACGGTGGCAGTGGTCGGAAACGAAACTCCTGCATCATCCAACGCCTTCATTATTTCAGCTTTATTGCATTGAATCGACATATTTTGTTTCTTTTCAGAAGTTCAGAACACACATTTGATCTAAAAAACCAAAACAATAATTTTATTTTTTGTAAAAAAAAAACCAAACAATAGTTTTGTTTTTCTAACTATATTTTCTTTTTCGAACAAAAGTTTCAATTTAAGTTTTCTTGCACAACCGACACACTCAGCAGTTAGCTAGCAATTGCCCAAAAGTGTGAAGAAAACCCAAAAGCACACCTTCCAGAATATTTTGTCTAATTTCCTCGAATAGTGCGCAACAAAACTAACGGGATCTGTTATGAGGAAAGCTCACTCTTCATTCTTCTTCACAATTTCGTTCGCTTGCTATTTTCTTTCTTAAATTTTTAGAGCATACAGGGTGATTAAGTTTTAATACAATATTACATTACAATGTATTTATATTTAATTGCAATTTTTATTTCACTTTTTGTAAATTTATTTTCCGCCGCTCAGCATCTTGATGCTTGTTCTTATAATGCTCGAAGAAGTTTCTCCAGCACAGTTTTCCTACTTTCGAGCTCGAGAGAGCGCCTTTATGCTTGTTCTTCTTCTCTCTTTTAAGCTAGAAAAAGTACGGAAACACATTCTAGCAGATTGCAAGTTACTACAATCGAGTGCGGAAACAGACCTGTTCTAACAGCTTGCAAGTTACTAAAATCAAGTACGGAAAAAGACCTACTCTCTGAGGTTTTGCCGTTGTCTGCAGAGAAGTGACGACCGATCAGAAAAATTAATTTCAATTGCAAAAATTTTGTCTGGTGACGGATACGAACCTCGGACTTCGCGGCTTGAAAATAATCGCCGAGTGGTTCACGCAATTTAAAGCCACGGCCACCATTTAATGATAATAATATTTAATTTGGCGTCCGTGGTGTAGTTGGTTAAAGTGCGTGGCCTCTATGCCAACGAACCTGGAGACCCGGGTTCGAACCCCAGCAGCGACAGAAAATTATTCGAATTAAAATTATTTTTCTGTACTGGCGCCACAATAGCAAACCTCAGAGAATAATCAAAACGCCATGTAAAGCTTCTTAAGAACCATGGTATTATACAACAAGGTAGCATTGACAGTTGCTTGGGAAGCCATCTCCTGTCAAAAAATATACTCAAAAAAAGAGCGCTCATAATACGCCATTGAGAACACAATGTTTAAAACGTTGAAGTGAAAAAAAAAACAACAACCACAGCAGCTGCAGATGCATTTACACAAAAAGCTGTTTTTGACAGATGTTTTCTTGTATAAGAGAAAAAAAGCAGTTGTCAATACTACCTTGTATTATTATACCATGCTTAAGAACAAGAACATCAAGAATAATATATAATAGACTACGCCATGCGCATGTCCGCCATCTTTGTTGTGACGTCAGCTGTGAGAAAGAAGAAAATGTCAAACTAAAAAAACGTAGAAGAAATTTTTTACAGGGGGATTACATTCGAAAACCTTCTAATTTTCTTATGCAATGTTTATTTTTTAAAATTAAATATATATTTCTCAAGAAGGAACACTAGTCCAGAATAAAATATAAATCGTCACATAAAATGCAAAAAAAAGTATGATCAAAAAATTCGAAATTGTGTTTTTTATTGATTACGATTCACTACATTATATTACATATGTGTTATGAATTTTAAACTTCTGCCACCAAAAATAACCAAATTATAACCATAATTCAAAATAACGTATCATCAAGTGCATTATTTTCTTAAACATAATAACGTATCATCACTAATGCTATAGAAAAAAAATAATGCAGTATTTGATTATTTTTTTTTAAACTCTTTTTAAACTGTGAACTGCACAGCACTCAATTGGGTCCGGAAAATAAACAAATCTTGCAAACTGAAAATCAAAGAAATACAAAACGGAGAAAAGAATATCAAACTAGATTAGATTATTTAAATAAATGGTTAGAAGGCGTCCCGAAACGAGAATCCCATTACCGACGTCAGTATACAAAACAATTGTATTTTCAGTCGGATTTAAAATCTTATGCGAATGTGCATGAAGTTTATTCTCAGAACTGTTTATCATTATCAGCTTCTTACACAAAGGACTGCCAGAAATTTTGAAATTCGGCAGCCTAACCTATTGCACTCCAAAGGTTAAAAATTTCCAAGAAGAAATGGCAACATCTGCAGGATCTTAAATCCTTGTTGCCAGCAGACTGCCATTATTTTTATGATAGCATACCTTTTGATTAATTAATTAATAATTTGCTTCTAAACTTATTTTTGTCGTGTCATCATTTATTTTATTGAACTGAAATAATTTGTTTTTTGTTTTGTTTTGATGATAATTTTATGAAGTACCTATTTTGTTTAAGCAAGTAGTTATTAGTAATTTTAGAAAAAAAATAAAAAACACGAAATATAAAAAAACCTTTTTTAAGTTCTTATTTTTTCATACAGATTTAGAATGATGATACGTTATTTTACTTCAGAAAACAATTCAAAATAACGTAAGATGCATAGCATAAAATGCACTTTCAAACACAGATTTTTTCTTATCTGAAATATTTTCCTAATTTAATGTTAATACAGATTTGAAAATTTTATTTCAATATCTCAAGTTGTTTGAATTTTATATCGTTTTCTGCTTCTCCTGTAAACTTATCGAAAGTGATGTTACGTTATTTTGCATTTTAGGTGACGAAATACTCTTTTAATGCAAACTTTGATAAAAATTGCATGTATCATAGGGGCATTAACTTCCGTGTTTACCCTTTCACATAAAAAATAGCTACGTTGCTCGATTTGTTTTGATAGTAGTTTCACAGTTGTTTTGCTTTCATTTCGCCGGCCTTTTGTGATTTGCTTATATTAGGTCTGTTTCCGTACGTTACTTGAAGTTGCTTGAAGGCGTTTCTTTACGCATTAAGCAAAATGCCACTCTCTCGATCCTCGAAACTAGCTTGAACTTTGCTTGAACAATTTCTTCGAGCACGGTAACAAGCATAAAGAAGAACAAGAAAATGTCAAATTGGTGTTAATAAATTTGGCGCTGCTTACGTTCATAGGCAATCAGCTGTTTTTGTGCTTGAGTCGTTTCCGTACTCTTGTGTCAATTCTCTCATTTCGACAGATAATAAAATTACTCTCACAGCTTGAACTTTACTTGACTTTTTCTTCAGGTTTGTACGGAAACAGACCTATTATTGAATATTTCGTAGCAAGCGTCACGTGACTCTCACGCGTGACGTAGGCTGCGTAGTAGATTTTCATTTCTGCGCACTGTTGGCGTAATCTATTATATATTATTCTTGCAAGAACATTACGTTAATCGCCGTTCGGAGTCGGCGTAAAACCTGTAGGTCCGGTTCTCGGTCAATTGTGTACAAACTTAATAACACGCACAACACAATTGATCATAAAAAGCTAGGTCAAAGTCCTCTCAAGGGCTGAAATGGCCAGTTATTTATTTATTTTTAATATTTAATTTAGCATAATTTTATTTATGAAGATAAATTATTCCTTACTTGCGAGTTCTTGAGCGCTTACCTAGAACTGAAATCATATACCTTAACTAAAAGAACTCTGCACTTCATAATTCATTTCCATGTTTAGCAGTTTCAGCAAAATGTTAAGAAAAATGGTAAAAAGAAATAAAAATATTTAGCGTAAAGGCTAGTGTCTGGTGCGCATGTAGCGTTTAATAGAAAAGTGCAAGTGTTTTTTGTGAACGGAGTGGAATTAAGATCGGAATAAGTCCTTCCACAGTGGAGGACGATCCTCACAAGGCAACGCGTGAGGGTCAAGGGGGCGATCTTCACATGGCAACGTGTCTGACTTCCTCAACCTGGTGAGGCCAGCATTATCCATGTCGAACTCGTCTCAAGTCGACTCAAACCTCTGCGTGGTGTCCTCTAGAAACGGCAAACTGGCAACCGTTAGTTTGACAGCTAATCTGAGCGGCGGGCCCCCCCTGCCTTTAAAGGGTTGTGCGTTGGGTTTGAAGCCCACCACGTAAAAACAAAATTTCAATGAAACATATAAGAAATAAGATAAAAATAATCCCCAAATCTGATGACGACTACCGCAAACGAAAAACTGACAATGATTTACGGATATGCACCTGGAACGTACGAACCCTTAATTGGGATGGTGCCTCTATCCAACTGATAGATATCTTAGAAAGATACAAAGCTGATATCACTGCAATCCAAGAAATGCGATGGAAGGGACAGGGTTGCTTACGGCAAGCATCCTGTGATATCTACTACAGCGTTCCGCTGTCCGATCATAGTGAAGTCTTGGAAGCTATAGCTCGGCTTAAAAACAACAAAGCTGCAGGAGCCAATGGCTTACCTGTTGAGCTCTTCAAGAATAGAGGCGAAGCTCTATTTAAATGTATTCATGAGCTTCTATGCAGAATACGGTCGGAAGAATGCATTCCAAACGATTGGAACCTCAGTGTGCTCTGCCCAATCCACAAGAAAGGCGATCTCACAATTTGCGCCAATACCGTGGGATAAGCCTTCTTAATATCGCATATAAGGTTGCGAGCGTGCTATGTCAAAGACTAAAGCCCATCGTAAACCAGCTGATTGGACCTTATCAGTGTGGCTTCAGACCTGGTAAATCCACCATAGACCAGATATTTACGCTACGACAAATCTTGGAGAAGACCCTAGAAAAACAGATCGACACAAATCATCTTTTTGTCGATTATAAAGCCGCCTTCGACAGTCCAATAAGGAATTATCTATACTCCACCATGTCTGAATTTGGTATTCCTGCAAAGCTCATCCGTCTTTGCAGAATGACACTGAGCAATACCAGCAGCACAGTTAAGATCGGGAAGGATCTCACTCGTCCGTTCGATACCAAACGAGGTTTCAGACAAGGTGATTCCTTATCGTGCGACTTTTTCAACCTGATGATGGAGAAGATCATCCGAGCTGCTGATTTGAGACGCAGTGGCACGATATTCTACAAAAGTATTATGCTGCTAGTGTATGCTGATGATATCGATATCATTGGCCATAATACGCGCGAAGTCAGCGCAGCATTCTCCAGATTAGCGAAAGAGTCGAGTCGAATGGGTCTTGCAGTGAACGAAGATAAGACGAAATACCTAGTGTCAACAAACAAACAGTCCCAGCGTCTTGGAAACCACGCACTGTTGACAACATCTCCTTCGAGGTTGTTAAGGACTTCGTCTACCTGGGATCCAGCATTAACTCTTTCAACGATGTTAGTATTGAAATAAACGAAAGATAACTCTTGCCAACAGGTGTTACTTTGGGCTGAGTAGGCAATTGAGAAGCAGAGCCCTCTCTCGACAAACAAAACTCACGCTCTATAAGTCAATAATCATGCCCGTCCTATTATATGCAGCACAAACCTGGACGTTGAGCAGTTCTGATGAAAAGACTTTGGGAGCATTCGAGAGAAAGATCCTTCGTAAAATCTTCGGTCCAATCTGCGTCAATGGCGAGTACCGGATTCGATGGAACCACGAGTTGTATGAGCTGTACGCTGACATCGACATAGTTAAGCGTATTAAAATCGAGAGGCTCCGCTGGCTAGGTCATGTTGAGCGAATGGAAAACGACGCTCCAGCGAAAAAAATATTCGATTCGGTGCCCGGTGGTGGTCAACGCAGAAGAGGACGCCCACATCTTCGTTGGAAGAATCAGGTGTTGGATAATCTGACCACGCTTGGTGTTTCCAACTGGCGCCAGCAAGCGCAGAACAGAAATGGCTGGCGCAATTTCTTATACGAGGCCAAAACCGACTTACGGTTATAAGCGCCAGATAAGTAAGTATAAGTCCTTCCAAAACCATGAAACATGACGAGTTAATTCACTCATTGAATGCAATGTGGCGTCCGTGGCCTAGTTGGTTAAAGTACGTGGCCTCTATGTCAACGAACCTGGAGACCCAGATTCGAATCCCAGCAGCGACAGAAAATTATTTGAATTAAAATGATTTTTCTGTGCGGCCGCCACCTCTCCGCAGACAATGGCAAACCTCAGAGAGTAATCAAAATGCCATGTAAAGCTGTAAAGAACAAGACCATTCCGTTCATCGCCGTTCGGAGTCGACGTTAAACCTGTAGGTAAGCTTCTTGGTCAATTGTGTACAAACTTATGGTGAACAGTCAGTCAACAACAGTTTAGGGTTGTCACATTTAAAATAAAACTAGCATCATTATTGCTTTTCTTTGAAATATTTAAGATTCGCCAAATTCTGGCTTGTTGGCAACCATATCAGCTGTTCTTTTCAGCCATCATTAAATTGAAATTGCAATATAAACGCCAAAACTGGCGTACCATTTACTGCCTTTATTTCTTTTAGCAACATTTTGAACTGTTAGTTTGTTGTTGCTGTCTTTAAGCTGTATTCAAACGATATATGTAAACATTTAAGAATATATGAGTGAAACAAACAGTTATTACCCTTTCAATGCCAACTTATTCGTTCTAACCGCAGCTCAAGAGCAAGTGATGAAAGTGACGGTTCAAGTGAACGAATTTCAAGTGCAGCGTTTTATAAAATGCGAACTTTGTACTGCTTTCACTACGCTATTGCGTTACTCAACGCTGAAGATCACGGCGTGAAGCGTTGCGTTTTATAAATTCCGAATTTCAACAACGCAGCGTGAAGTGATGTGCAGGGATTTATAAAATTATGCTATTAATAACACGCACAACACAATTGATCCCAAGAAGCTAGGTGAGTCCTTTCAAGGGCTGAAATGACCATTATTATATTATATTATTATGAATGCAACGTGATATAACTTATATAAGTTTAATGTTGGATAAAAGCAATGAAGTTAAATCAAATTAAGTTTGGCTTTGCTTCTTTTCAGCGACAGTTCATTGTAAAATAAATTTTCTTATTTAAAAAACATTCGAACCTTTCGACAATAAATCACGTTCCGACTGAGGACAAGTACGATGTGACCAAAGATAGCTTCTACAATCGCCTTAAAGATGCTTGTGAGCACTGCCTCCCTCCCACAAGAATTATGCTTGGTCACTTGAAAGCGAAGGTTGGCAATGAAAACATATTTTGTCAAACAGTCAGAACGTTAAGTTTCCATAATACATCCGCTACCAGGGTGTACCCTCATTGAAAAACACGAAACCAAATTAATCACCTTTTGATTTTCGGAAGGCATTATCATCATAAATGTGAGTGTTAGCTGTTTTGATTGCCCATTAATTTTGCTTTAAGCAGGATGGAAAATGTAAAATAATTTATGGATTTCTGGTTCTTGATCTTATTTTTCCAAAGCAAATTAAACGCAGATAGCACCATGCAGGCTCAACATTGCTTTCGTAATTGATTTTGCCGGCAGTCTTTTTGTTTTCGTTGATCTTCTTCAGTTAAAAAACTAAGGGTATCATATCTATGATTTTCCAACCTTTAACCCTTAAATGCACAAGGCTCCCGATTTTTACCGAAAAAATATATTTTATGTAAAATTTTTTTTTTTTTAAAAAGTGGTTGTATCTAAAAAGATACAATGTGAATTTACCCACATCTAAAATCCCTATTAAAATATATCAAAATAAAAGAAATGTGTTATGAAATTTTTATGAATTCATTTATTTTAAAAAGTTAAGATTATCAAAAGCTGCAGAGAGTGCACACTATCTTTAAAGATACAACCAACAAAAGTGACATAGTGAGGTGCCAAATGATCGAAATTTTTTCGAACCACTTAAAATCACTAAAAGACATGTTTATTTCACATAAAACAAATTTATGTGTTCCTAGAAGTTAAACTGTTAAAAATAGTGTTTATTTAATTAAAAACAAAAAAATTTTTTTTTGACTTTGTACATAATTTATTAAAAAGTATGACAAATAGCAGTAAAAACTATTTTCTTTATTTAAAACTTATAATATTCTATAGAATATAGAACCGATTTGAAAAAAATCAAACCAAAAATATAGCCGTAGGAATTTTTTGAATGGTTGTATCTTTAAAGATACACGGTGCATTTAAGGGTTAAGTATGTAAAATTCTATCTGTGATGCAAATAGTAAAATCATATCAGGAACTCTTAACACAATCATGACGATTCATTTAAAAATGATTTGAAATTGCAATTATAATTTAGTTTAAACTTCTATTTTAATTAATAGTACTACTAATGAAAACCAGTAGCAATAAAGATCCACCCATCATATTATAAAAACTGTGTTTTTGATGATTCATATTTAAATTCAATTTTAAAATATTGGATGCAAGCCATTTATTGTAAAAGTGAACGCAAAAATAGTTAAGATTTATTGTATACTTTATGCACATGAATTCTTTATATCTGAAAAAACAGTATAAGTCACTGTGCTAAAACTGGACTTTTTTTTTCTAAGTCCGACGTACTGTTTTGGGGAGCCGTTACGCCTCCCGGGCTTGAAGGTATACCACCTGATCTGTCAATACTCCATGGATTCGAACTGGAAATGGGAGAGTCAGCATGGCTAAACCCATGATGGTTGTCGTGTTCGATAGCATTGGATTCATATTGTGTATTTTCTAACCTAGTTATTAAACGCTCGTCTTCCTCACCGAATTCACCACCCATAAGAGTCGGTTCGCCTACAACCATAACATCCTGTGAAGCTAGGGAAAAATTAGGACCAGATGGTGAACGTTTTTGACTAGTAACTGGCGGGGTATTGCCTCCAACTCCTCCAACTGTGTTTGATCCTTTTCGTTTACGTCTTTTATTAGCTGGTCGTTGTGAATCTTTCTTTCCTGGTGGAGCAACCATTCTTTGCCACTTCTGGAACAAAGTAGTTTTCAAACAATCACGGGGGCTAAGAGCATATGCTTTATGTCTCGACATGAGCTCTTGCATAGGTTCTAATATAACACATAATCGCAAATAATTTAATGTTGAATTCGTGATACCCGCTCGAGTTATGTTTTTAGTGATTTGATCTAATATCATCGGATCCGGAGGAAGTGAAGTGCCTATGACTGATCTAGGAATAAGTTCTCTATGTCCTTTGATTGTCATATGCCATGATTTAATTCTCATATAATCATCGTAAATAAACTCGAGAATCAATCGCGCGTCTGCACATACTTTAGTATAAAATGGTTTGCCATGTTGAGTTATAACTGTACATTGATCACAATCTAAAGTTATAGATGTGTTATGAAAAGATTCCTTAGCATGTTTAAGTTGAAAGTACAAATCGCAAACACCACCTTCAAATATGCTTCGAAAAAATCTTGGTATTAATGTTCGACCTATTGTATAACGTTTTGGTCCATCTTCCAAACAAAAAAGAATAGTAAACCTAGCATCGTCTTCAAAAAACTCTGTAGTGAAAGAGTCCCACCAACAATTATCACTTTCTTCTGTGCGTTGTTGGAGACGCTTATTCAACTCAAAAACACGATGCTCTGTGTGACTGAAGTACGAATTTTGGCGTCTGAATCCTTGTTCTATGCGTTCAATTTGTTGTGCGCCACCAACCATGAGATGATTTGAGCCATGTCCAAATGGAGAACCAGATGGCATTCCCGTAAATTGACCAGGAACACCAAATACTCCTGATGGGCTGAAATGAGAGTTTGTTCCAGTAAAAACAGGCCCTGAACTTCCAGGGCGGCTGAATTGCCCTTGACCAATTCCTGAAGATGGGGAGCCAAAAGGACCGCCAACAGGAGTATTAAAATTACCGGTACTTGAAGATTGAGGAAACACTCCAGAAATTTGTGTATTGATTGGACCCGGTGTAGAGGACCCTGAAGGTGCTGGCGAAGCTGTATAATGTGGTGTATTCGAACCCGGTTGAATTCCAGTTGGAAAAACCATTGATTGATTGCCTGCTGGAGAAGACTGCCCCGTTTGTTGGAAAGGAGGATTTCCAGAACTATATTGACTATTTCCACTGTTTTGGCTAAAACCAGCTTGGTTTACTGCTTCTTGAGTTAAAGAACTACTATTAGAAACTCCTACTAATAATGAAGAATTGTCTGCAACAGTGCTGCTCTTCCAAGCAACTTCCTCTACTGATGTTTGTGTTACTATAGCTGTCCCAGTATTTATGTTTCGACGATTCATCGTAATCATATTAAGCTTTATATAAAAACATCTAAAAAAAAAAAAAACATTATATATATGCTTGTGTAAAATTTTTGTATAAAATTTATTGCTAAAAATTGTGTCAGCTTTAAATCTGATTTTAAAAAAAGTTTTCAAGTACAATAAAGTAGGTTTATTCTAAGGGGTAATATACATATCTCCATAGAAATATTTTCTTACAAGCTTAGGGCCGTTTTATTTACTTTTTCAGTTAAAAATTGGTTTCATTCAGTTTTGGGTTTTGTCAGTTGGCGTTTAGGTTTTCGTGCATCAAAATTGAGTAAAGTTATAATTATTTAGGTTATCAAAATATCCCAAGGAAAAACATTAGACGTAATAAAAATGAAGATTCAGCAGTTCGGGGTCTCAAAAGTTAGAGGAACACATAAGAACGATTTTTGCATACTTTTTTTTTTTAAATTGGAGAATATTCATCGCATTATTTTTGATTCTCCTGAAGGTCCTTTTTGGAAAAAAAAACCCTATGTTGGTAATTTTTTATTTTTCACAGAACGAATACCAAAATCTGCTAAAAAGATAATTATCTTACACATACTAAAATTTTGGCATAAAACAATTTTTAAAATTTTTATTTTAATAAAAAATACAAATTTTTTATTGTTTTTACGTAAAATTGATTTTGTTGGAAAGGTATTGAGTTCTATTTTTTTTATATATCGGTTTGATTAAAACTATATGCTATATTTAATCCTTGAAGGATTGGATTAAAGCTATCACGTAGCGTTCCTACAATTTAATTTCATTACGCTGCATTGTCAATCATTCTACTACCGTTTGCGCTAATGTTTTATACTTTTTTATCATAAAACTAGTAAAAAATTATCTTCGACTGGGCCGAAGTTAAAATACCCCCAAAGGCCGAACCAAAGTATATTCAAAGTCTTCAAAGCAGTCACTAAAATGTTTATTTGTCAAAACATTTTCCTTATAGTTTTAAAAGAAAATATCCGCTTTTGTTTTTGGATAAAGTCATTTTGTATGGGAGGTAGGCGTGGTTTTCACTCGATTTCGTTAAATGATATACTCGGAGGGCATATTAAAGTTCATTTGCAAAATGTCAAGTCCATATATTAATTTTTGTGGAATTAAGAGATTTTACTTTTTTGGTAAAGTTACTTTGTATGCGAGGTTTTTATTCTATGATGCTATGATGCAGACAGACAGACAGACAGACTTATCTCTAGCGAACATTTTTTATGCCATAAAGGCGGTATGTGTAAGATATTTATTTTATTAGATGCTTCTGATTAAATAAAAAGCTACCAACAAAAACATGTTTTTTACCAAAAAGGACCTTCAGAAGAATCAAAAAGGCTCCGATGAATTTTCTCCGATTTGAAAAAAAAGTGTGCAGAAATCGTTCGTATGAGTTCTGCCGACCCCGAATGGCTAACCTTTTTTCTGCATACAACTTTTTTTCTGCACCAAACATTAACATTAACATTAACATTAACATTAGCATTAACATCGTATAATGAATATTATATATAATTAATGTTAAAAGAATCTGAATATGAATTCTCTACTTTACGCTATTCAAACATATCTACTCACATAGCGTGGAAACTGTTTGTCTTACGTTAAAACTGTTAAAGGCATTTTTGTAGAGACTGTCTAATCTGTAATTATCTTCTGAATATATTTTCTTTCCTACGAAAATAAGCTAGATCCGCGAGTACAGACACGTATTTGTATTTGCTCTGCAGTTTTTGTTGTCAGCGATAAAACATAAACAAAAAATATAAACAAAATTATATAAATATAAAAAAAAACAAATCAACAACATTAAAACAAAAACATGAACTAAATTAAGCAAATCAAAAGCACTCAAAATTTTCAATACATTACAAGCCAAACGACTGGCTTTATTAACCCTTCGTTACATGATTTTTTCTCCCTATGTATAAAAATATTTTATGTCTTTATTTGTGATTGGAGAGGTTTAGAGAATGTATAAACGAAATTTGGATGCTCTGCAATGAATAGGAGCGAAGTTACGCAACATTGCATATGTGCAATTTCATGCAGGCAAGCAATAAAAATTAGTGTATGACGGTCTATATATTAATTTTAATTAATTTGTATTTTACATTTTTGAAATGGAATTATATGCTTTCAATAACTTAAACTAAGATATATTTCCCAGTTTTTTATATAGTCAATTTAAATTGACAATTTTAAACAAAGGAATATATAAAACACTGATTTGCAAGGTCACAAGGATTTTGTCTCTTAATTTGAAGCTCATTGTATAAGAATTCATTAAATGAGTACATAAAAAATTATTTATCACGAAATTGTTTAAAACAATTTCTATTTTGATTCTATTATTAATTGATATATTATTAAAACATACTCTTGTATAAACTATTGAGCAGCTAACATGAGTGTATCATTGCACCCTGGTAATTTACATGGTACACGCTTGTTGTCCCATTGTGGCCAGAGATCAAAATGGTCCAACCGAACTTCTGTTTCAGGTAGTGGGAAACTTAGCGAATGTTTCGTCATTTTTTGGAACGTTTTTTGATAATTCAAAAAGGTCTTCCACTTTCTGTGGATAGTTTTCCTACTTTGTAAAGACTTTCTACTACTTAATGATTACCGCTTTATTGCTACGCACGCTTATACAATAGCAATGCATTTACGAATATTGTCGTATAGCGTACTTTTATCTTACAGCTTCCAATAAATGAGTGGGACAAATTGACTTCCCCCATAAATATATTGCATTGTGAAACACTATTCGACAAACACTCAATGGATATGTTTTTACACAACTTTTTATCAAATCGTTCAGCTATGGTCTCAGGACTTTTACTACAATGGTTTGACATCAAATTAACAAATTTATTATCTCTCCATGAAATCAAATTTGCGTTAACATCATCGTGGTAAGCTACATATTCCACAGACTCTCCTCGAGATGTCTTCATTAATATGGGAACACTCGATAGTTTTGAGTTCGATATTCTGTTCCGACGGATTGTACCCAATAAATACTCCTTTTGGATAGTTCAATCATTAGTGGTGGTGTTCATATTAAAGGGCTGCGTAGATGCACCTATTTCAACGTACACACACTGTGAGTTATTGCATTGCTTTCAGTTGACTGCCTTTCATAACACTTAAGAGTTGTTTTTGCTCAACACCAAATACAAATCGGCAACAACAAGCAATACCCACTCTCTTCTCTCGGCAATCAATGCACGATTTGCTTTTGTTCGGCAACACCACAAGCAATGCAATTTCTTTATAATGAGGGAGAGGATAATAGAAAGTAATAGATGGCAATAGATCATTTGGATCATTTTGATTATTTCAATTAGTTAGGTCGTGTAAAGTGCGATGAAACAAATTTTTAATAATATAATTGATGATTTAGATAACAAATTAGCTAATAGTTTAGTTAACTAACTTTAATTTAGTTAACTAAATTTAGGACAAAGCTAACTTAAATCTATTTTAATGCAGCCATTATTTAATTTATTTTTTTTTTCTATATGAACTGGAGGAGAATTGTTTTTTTTTATATATCTATCTATCTATATATATAAAAAAGGAGCTTATGTTTGTAAGGCCGCAATAGACTCCTAAACTACTCATCCGATTAACATGAAAATTTGTGTATAGAAGTTTTTTGGTACTGTGCGTGTTTGTGGGCTATCAATTTTGATCCACCTTGAACACCAGAGGGCGCTGTAGTATAAATTTTTTACAAAACTGCTTAAAACTCATAAACTGCTAATGCGATTAAAATGAAAAAGGGTATACAGTGAGTTTCATGTTTGTTGAGTGTTATGCTGCTATCGTTTTTGACCTATCTTGAACACCAGAGGGCGCTATAGTACAAATTTTTTACAAAACCACCTAAAACTCCCAAACCGCTCATGCGGTTAGAATAAAAATTGGTATATAGTAGTTTTCAGGTACGATGAGTTTTTTAGCACTATCTTCTTTGAACCACCTTGGACACCAGATGGTGCTGTAGTACAAATTTTTTACAAAATCGCATATTTTTAGTTGTTTTCTTAGGTTACATGTGAAAATATTTACAAAATATAAAATATTTCTTAAATTTAGTAAAATTAAAAAATTTCCGTTATTTTGACATCAAAAACATGAACATATCTTGAAAACTATGAAAAATTTTACTACAACGATATATTTAATGCAACATCGTTGCTCAAAAATGAGAAAAACACAATCAGAAATTTAATTTTGTGACTTTCGATTCAAATATCTCCGCTGATTTTTTATACATTTTGTTAAATGTTTTTTTTGTCTTAAAGCTTCATCAAAGTACTATGAAAACCTCATTGCAAAAATGCTGTTAGTTGATAATATATATTCTAAATATTTTTTTCAAAAAAAGGTCTGAAATTTTGGAGTTTTCCTCAATTTCAAATTAAGATTATGATAAAATGATACCTTTGAACTATCAATGAAACCATTGTGTTATATTAAATTAGATGGAATTGGACTAAGTTACTTAAGAAAAAAAAAAAATAATATTTGCATAAGTGTGTCCGATAACGAAGAAAAATCTCTCTCAAGCTAGCAGATGATCCAAATCATCTATTGCCACTTATTGTCAGTGCACATGGTTTCATTGCATTGACTGCAGTGTGCTCTCTTACAACGATGTCTTAGAACAACAATGTCTTGGATCTCTTTTCATTTGCGCTCACTTGTTTTGTTCGTCTTCGCTGACACCACACACTTGATTTGTTTGAGGAGAGCAAGACAATGATTGTGGTGTGTTATAAACAGATGTCTTGAAAGCAGTTTCAAGTGCACCTACGCAGCCCTTTAGTTCATATATTGACTATCATAAAAAAAACTTTGTAATTCATATGAGAAGTACTTCCCGTAAAACTCTTTTATAACAATATTTACACAAGCCGAACATCATTTTCTTCGTGGTGACGAAGGCAGGGGTTGTTTTCTTGACCCAAGTTATTTATTTTTAAAATTAATTTATTTTTAATTTTAGCTTTAAATATAGTCAAGTGCATAGAATTGCACATCTGTAATATAACCTCATATCTGCAATGTAACTTCAAAATGTCTCAAATGCATAATATTGCATATTTACAATTAAGTCATTTATTTTATTAAATTAAAGTTATAATGCAGAAAAAAATTAGTAAGCTTAAAGAAAATTAACTTATATTCTGGAACATAACTTATATTTGAACGTTTTTTTGATATTTCTTGTATAATTATTAAAAATATTCACTTATTTTTCCTACGTATAAGACAGACCTTGTTCAAATCAATATTTTGGACAAATTAAATCCCCAATTTGACAAAAGAATACAACAACTATTAAAAAAATGTCTAAATTTATTTTTAAATAAAATTCCGTTAGGTATATTCACAGGGTGTGTATGCTTTATCTCTTAGAAGTCAACATTGCATATGTGCAATCCCATGCAACGAAGGGTTAAGAGAGAACGGTAGTAACATAGTGAGTGATATAGTGAATGATATAGAGAGAATGATACAGGGTGTGTGTCTTATATGACAACTTCTTTTTTTGTTTTTTTTTCGTTTTTTTTTTTGTTTTTTTCGTTTTTTGTCGTGTTTTTTTGTTAATTTTTGTTTTTTTTTCGTTTTGTTTTTTGTTTTTTTTTTTGTTTTTTTTTGTTTTTTTTTTGTTTTTTTTGTTTTTTTGTTTTTTTTTGTTTTTTTTTTGTTTTTTTTTTGTTTTTTTTTTGTTTTTTTTTCGTTTTTTTTTTTGTTTTTTTTTTTCGTTTTTTTTCGTTTTTTTTTCGTTTTTTTTTGTTTTTTTTTGTTTTTTTTCGTTTTTTTTCGTTTTTTTTCGTTTTTTTTTTCGTTTTTTTTTCTTTTTTTTTTTTTTTTTAGTTAATGCAAAATTAGTAAAGAAACTTAAATAACGAAAATCGCAGGTGATGTTGTGGTGGTTCACAAATTATTTTATATATTTGTAACTGTAACAATGTCATCTCATGGTTCATAGCGCTGTGGTGTTCGCAGTGGTCGTCTATACCGAGAGACAGGAATTGTTAGTGGTGGCTGGGTGCCTGCTGGGTCGTTCAAGTGGTGAGTATGTTGTGGTGAGTATGTGGTGGTGAAGTTGATGTTGATCTCTTGCTTGAATCCGATGTTGGGTTTCTTGTTTCTTATCGAGTTCAAGATTAACGGCTACTGTCCTTGGTGTTATTATGTGTGCTTTTGTTGATGCGATATGTATTGTGTTGCGCCTTAGTAACTTTCCTTGGTCCGATCTAATGACGAGAGATCTTGGAGCGTTTTTATAATGACTTTCTACAGTGCCACTCATCCAGTCTCGGTGACCTCGTTGTATTCGAATTCTATCGCCTGGTAGGACACTTTGGCCGGTTTTGTTAGTTGGTTGTAATAGGTAGTTGAAGACTCTCTCAATTTTGAAAGATTTTTGTTAACGTTTGCAATGAGTTTTCGCTGTAGTAAGAATTTTGAGGTTGGTAATGTAGTTCTTGTTACCCTTCTCATGAGCCGTTGGTTTGGAGATTGGAGTTCTTCATTTCTTGCTGAGTTTCGGTAGTTTATGAGTGCCAGATATATGTCGGTTTTGTCCTTGGCGCACTTTTTTAACATTAACTTCGCCGTTTGAACATAACGCTCTGGTAGACCGTTTGAACGCGGGTAGTTGGGACTCGATGTTTGGTGTTGTATGTCCCAAGATTCGACGAATTCTCTTGTTGAAAATTGGGGCCCATTATCTGACTCTAATACGGATGGTATACCGTGTGTGGCAAACCAAATTTTAAGTTGATTGATGACTTCTGCCGATGTGAAGTACTTTAGCTGTGCAAAATCAAAATACCCAGAGTAGCTATCGACTATCAAAAGGTAATTATTGCCATGAAAATTAAATAAATCTACTGCGGTAATTTCCCACGGCAGTGTTGAAATTGTTTTGATTACTAGTGGCTCTCGTGGTCTGGCTGCTTGAAGTGATTGGCACACCGCACATGATTCTATAAAGTTTTATATATGTTTGTGCATTCCAAAATACTGTTGATCTGGCTCTGCTTAGACAACGCTGAATTCCTAGGTGGCCGCTATGTATGATTTTTGCTATGCCATTTTGCATCGATGTTGGAACTAGAACTTTAGATGCCTTGTATACCAATCCTTCATCTGTTGTGAGCTCGTCACGAAAATTCCATTAGGGAAGGATCTGTAATGGTACGTCTGTGATATGTGAATGCCATCCGTCTAAAATTTGCTGTTTCAATATTTGCAGATTTTGGTCGTTTAACGTTTGCGCCCTGAGTTTCTGCTTTGTAGAAGTTTGTAAGTAGTTTATTGTGTTTACTTCTACTTCGTCCTCTGGTGCGTTGTTGATTTGGTTTTTGCAGTCTCTGCTAAGCGTGTCCGCAAGTTTTATTTCTGTTCCTTTTCGGTATATTACTTGCGGAGAGTAAGGTAGTATGTACAGTAAAATTTTACAGTGATGTCGAGTGCAGGGGTTTTTTAAAAATTGTTTCAAGTGGCTTGTGATCCGATTCTATAATCAGTTTCTTTCCGTATATGTTTTCATGGAACTTCTCACAAGCGAAACGAATTGCAGTTGCTTCTTTTTCGATTTGAGTGTAGTTTTGCTGTGTTTTGGTCAAGGATTTGGAGGCGTAAGCGACCGGTTGGTCATTCTGCAGGAGTGCTGCTCCAACATTTGAATTGCTGACATCAACTTGTAATTTTACATCGAGGTTGGTATCATAGAACCTTAGTAATGGGGCTGAGGTGAATGAATTCTTTAACGTCAGAAATGCCTGCTCCTGTTCAGGTGACCAGTACCAGCTGACCTTTTTTTAAGCAATGTTCGCAGTGGAGTTGTTATTTCGGATAGGTTAGGGATGAATTTAGCGAGGTAAGTGGCCATTCCCAAAAATCGTTGTAGTTGTGTTGTTTTCTGGTCTCTGTAGCTGGTTAATGGCTGTAGTTTTGTCTGCATCTGGCATGATTCCCTCGGCTGTTAAAATATGTCCTAAGAATTTAACTCTATTAGATGAAAATTTGCATTTTTCTTTATTTAATTTCAGACCAGCGTCTGTGAGAATTTCTATTACTGCTCTCGTTTGTTGTTCCAGTTGCTTTAATGTTTCCGCATGCATGAGTATGTCATCCATTGACACTTCTGTGTTCACGCATCCATCGAGTAGTTGCGACATCAATTTCTGGTATACCTCAGGAGCTGAAGCTAGACCAAATGGAAGTCTTTTATAAGAATATCGGCCCCAAGATGTTGCCATGGTCAGGTTTCCTTTGGTTCGGTTTGACACCTCGATTTGCCAGAACCCCTTTCTGCAATCTAATACAACGAAATACTTAGATTTATTTATATTTGCTGTTTTTTCTTCCACGGTTTTTAACGGGTGATATCGGTGTTGTATGTTTTTATTCACATCCGTTGGGTCTTAACATATTCTTATCTGGTGTAATTCCCTCTGTTTTTTCCAAACTCCCAATTTCACCATGTTGTCAATTTCATTTTTTACCTGCTTTTTTTATTGCGTGCGGTATTTTTCGGGGTGCGTAGTGTTTGAACCCTGAATTTTTTATTAAATCTATATAGTATACGAAATTTTTACCTTACCGAGACCTTAAAAATTTCATTATTTGTGTTTATTTCTTGTATCCGTGATATAAGTTTTAATTTTTCAGTCATTTTTTCCCAGTATTGATTCGAAATTTTGAAAGTTGTCGACGACCGTGAAGTTCAAGTTAAATTTTTTATTTCGCACAGTGCACTGAAGACATATTTCACCACGTGTTTTTATTTTGGATCCACCGAACGCTATTAGTTTCAGGTATTTTGGACGAATGTTTTTCATGGAGGTATCGCTTAACAGTTTACATGGAATCACGTTACACTGTGCTGCCGTGTCGAGTTTAAATTTAATTTTTTGGTTCTGAATTATAATTTCTTCGTACCAATTGTCTTAATCATCCTTATTTGTTTCTGCTTTCGATATTGAGAGGATGAATAAGTCACTGTCCTCTGTTGTGTCACTTTGATCTGACATCCTGTTGTTGTTGCGACTGAGGGTACTCACTTCTTTGTCACGCATAACTTCTTTCTTTGTTTTTTGGACTAAAGCACAAATTTGAGAGATGCCCCTTACGTTTGCAGATTTCACACTTGTTGTTATATGCAGGACATTTGCGAAACTGGTGTGTGTTTCCACATCGTAAGAAATCGTATGTTTTTGCATTGTCGTTTTGTTGGCGTTTTTCCGTATTGATCGATCTCTTTAGCTTTGTGTGTTTGTTTGGTTTGTAATTATCTAATGCTGTCTCACTCGCTCTGCAAATTTTTATTGCTTTTTCCAGTGCTACGTAGTTTTCTGGCAGCAGTTTTTCTCTTATTAAGTCGTTGTTTATGCCCATGGTATAATAATACAAGGTAGCATTGACAGTTGCTTGGGAAAACATCTCCTGTCAAAAAATATACTCAAAAAGAGAGCGCTCACAATCTGCCATTGAAAACACAAGCAATGTTGAAAACGTTGAAGTGAAAAAAAACAACAACATCAGCAGCTGCAGATGTATTTTCACAGGCAGCTGTTTTTGACAGGAGATGTTTTCTTGCAGAAGAGAAAATAAGCAGTTGTCAATGCTACCTTGTATTATTATACCATGGTTTATGCCTACCACGATTTTGTCTCTGAGCAAGGAATCTAAGAGCTCTTTGAACATACATTTTTTTGCTTGATTTTTTGCTTTTGTAAAAAAAATCATCGAACGGTTCATTTTCATGCTGACAACGTGTTGAAGCGTTACCGTTAGAAAGTGATGCTAGTTTTGGGAGCAAAATATTCACTGAATTTCTTTTGAATTTCTATAACGCTGTTTTGTTGGTCTTCTGTTAACGAGAATGATTTGAAAATGTTTATTGCGTCAGAGTCTATACTCGACATAAAAGTTGACACTTGAATTTGTGCGGATTTTTTGTCCCAATTGTGCCGCGGTCTGGAACCATTTGAAGCCAATCCTTCCATGTCTGTGATGTTTTGGTGGCTTGACGAAATTGACGTTACTAACGTTTGCGTCAGCGTTTCTCACGTCGTCCAACATTCTTTGTTTCAGCTAAATTTTTTTTTTTTAGATTAATAATGTTGATTGTTTTAATTTTGTTGAATTATCAGTAATAGTTACAAGTCGTTTGGCCAAACCAATAATTTTGTACGTTTGTGTAAATAATAGTTTTTAATAAATTCTTATTTTAATATATTGTTGGCTGTATTTCTTAATTTATCTTTATGCATTTCTTATGATTTATCTTTACCAATATTTGCTGGTCGTCTTATTTATGACTTCTGACACCATGTCAAGTAATGCATACTTAGACTGTTGTTTAACGACTGGCTTTATTTAGAGAAAACGGTAGTAACATAGTGAATGATATAGTGAATGATATAGAGAGAATGATAATGTGAATGATACAGGATGTGTGTCTTATATGACAATACACTCAAAAATTAACACAAGAACAAATCTACTTTCAAATCGGTTTCTTCCCCAGTCGCTCTAAATTCAGCGCCAACAGAACGCTACACCAATATTCTAGTTGTCTCAATTATAATAGATTATATTTCACTCAATCATCACATTAAGCTCTCACAATTATTTTACAGATTTTATTTAATTCAATCTTTAATACATATTTCAAGGTCGTATATTTAACATCTGTACATCTTTAATCAGTGGTTAAAGTACTAAATTTTCAGTAGTTTCAGATGCAGCAAACTATCAAATATTCGAATATCCAATGATTAAAAATATTCAGAGGTGACAATCAGGCACGATGTATGAAGGTTCCTTAACCCTCATCCGCATTACTTTTTTTAATACATAAAAGTATTACTGTCATCAAATTGATGACACGTAAAAATCCCAAGTTTTCACTAATAAATAAAACAATAAAAAATATTTTTTTATGTTTTGATTGAATCCAATCCATCATATTTATGATTTTAATCCAAAAAGAAATATTATTTTATTTTATTATTTAAACAAAAAGAAAATTCAAATTAATGCCTGCCGTCCCACAGTTCACTCAAACACTCAGCTGATAGATTAGTTGGAAGGAAAAGGCAATCAAGTGAAACACGTATAGGATGTTCTAAGCGTGGTGGAACTTCTCTACCATCAACTACAACTTCAGGTCGTAAATATTGATGAATTCTTTATTTCAGTTGATTAGAAATGAGGATAAAAAATTTTAGAAAGGTTTAAAGCGAAGGAAGGTTGGCAGGAGGTTGGCCTGGCCGGGAATCGAACCCGGGACCTCTGGGGTAGCAGTCGAGCACGCTACCTACTCGACTACCGAGGCCGCCATTAAAAAAAGAATACATTATTTATCTTACCTGGCAGCAAAAGAAAGAGTGGAAGAATTATTAGAACTAGCAAGTGGCAATGGTTCAGTTGAATATTGTATTTTTTTGTGTTTTGACATCAATAAAATATGATCGTCTAACACTGCTGCTTCTCTTGTTTGTTGATTGAAAAAATCATCTGAATCATCACTATTATAGTTATCACAATCAAATTCATTCATTCTTCATCACTTTCGAATAGATCACTATCATCAGTAGGATAATTATCGAACCAAGGATTAAAATCCGTTTTTGCAAATTTTATATGAGCGGTATTCACGATCTGGAGTTTAGTCTGAATTTTGATAAGTTTGATATTTGTAGTAAATTTGACAGTTTTACAAAAACAAAACATGAACATTTTCCAAACACTATAAATACTAAATTTACAATTGTGGAACCCTATTGTAAATTTTGCATAGTATTTGTGTATTTGAAAAACAGCTAACTTGACGTTCTATGGTAGCACTGCATTGTGTACAAAGCAGCACTGCAAATTTAATTTGTTCTAAAAAAATATGGCAAAATTTGTTTGCGCTGTAAGTTATTTTTCTCAGAAAACTATGAAGTGCTCACAATCTGTAGCAAATTCTTTTTAATTTACTAAAAATACTCCAAAAACTCCAGATCGTGAATACCGCCAAATAACTGTGTATGCGTCTGGAAGCAAGGACTAGCCGAAGAACAAAATAATGACGAAAAAAAGAGAGGAAATTATGCAACAAACAAACCCGTTAGAATATAGCGTCATCAATTTGATGACAAATACTTATTAAGGAAATTTTTTATACAGAACATATGTGACATGTGACCACAAATCTGATAACAAAAATAAAAAATTTATATACGATTTAACCATTGAGCCAAAATCTCAGATCGATTCCATAACAAAATTGTATCAATTTGATGACAAATCCGGATGAAGGTTAAACAATGATGAGGGTGCATCCAACGAATAATCGGACAAGCACTTTTATGTTTTAGAAAAGACTCGAAAATGTGTGAAAATTTTGTTTTTTTTTTTTTATATGAGTCGTATAAAGAGAACTATTCGTCATCATTATATGTTCAGGCCTGTTTGCAATGTTATTTTGAGTTGTTCATAGGAAAATATAAAATTTCTTTATAAGCTCTTTATAATTTCTTTATAAGTTAGAATATAATGTTCGAAAACCACATTAGGAGAATATTTAATAAGGCCCTGTGCTATTCGGAAACTTTTCACTAGAATGATGAAATTTTGACTGTCTGAATGAGAATATTTGGCACATGTGAGGTTAATATCGATGGTTTGATTCCAGATTCCAGAGGTTTGATTTCAAGGAGATTGTTTTTTTAATTCGGATTGATGTAACTTGAGTCCTGTCAAAAGTTCGAATTTATCGGACAATCCTACCAAAAGTTATGCTCAAAATTGTACTTAGCTCACGACTAAAATTTTAAAAAACTTTCATTCCAAAAAGGGCTAAGTACAGTCAGCATTCTTTGGAAGGGAACTGTAAAATTCTTTTTGAAATCAAGTAAACATAGCATTCTTTAAAAGGGGAATTTATTTCTTTTATGCTTTCTAAGCCTACTTAGAATACACATGGTACATTTTTGAGTATCGCTATGAGTACTTAGCATGTTACTCCCCGAAAACCAGTTTGCGCGTGTAAGTAAAATTAGAACAGTTTAGTTTGGAAAAAGTCGTGAGTGTACGAAGTGTTGCTTGTTGTGAATTTTTATTAATCTGATGAGTTTAAGTTCTAAAAAAAAAGGTGAAATTGACTTTATATAAATCTAAAGGTTCTCTCTTCTCATATCGAATACTAAAAAGTGTAATTAAATTGGTGTAAATGCAAAGTAATACCATGGAAACCTTTGGTAAGTAATTTAAAAAAAGAAAGGTGGGCATATTAAAGATTGAGATTATACATCAACCAATGTAGATTGTGACGAAAGTGACCATAGTTCTCTCGGTATGTAAAATGGTAAATTTTTTGACAAAACATTGTGCAATTGAACAATTTTCTGGTTTGATTTCAGAACCATTCCCCGGCAGTTCCACAGAATATGAACCAAATAGTTCGTCTGACTCATCTTCGGACTCAGCTCCAGCATATATCCCTATCACACCAAAAGTGTCAAACAGAACATTGACCAAGGGCTTAAACACTTCACCGAAAAAATCGTGCGTAGCAAAAGACGTCAACCATATGAATGGCGCAAAAACAAAGCAAAATCCCTTAAAACTCAAGGTAAGGAATATGTTAATCGAGCTGGCGATGTTAAAAAAGTAAAAGAGTTAAAAAAAAGTTGTGGAGAATCGTGCAGAATGAAATGTACGCAAAGGGTATCTGAAGAATCCAGAATGTAGATTTTTAATTACTTTTACAATATTCGTAATCAAGACTTATAATGGGCATACATCTCAAATTTTCACGAGTGTACTTTCTTACTTTTTTGAAAGATGAGAAATTGTCTGTTCATGGAAATTATATAGATGGAACGTCAAAAATGTACTTTTGTTTCCATACAATCAGATTTTTCATTCCCTTGTTGATTCAATTTATATATTTTTTTAATAATTCGATCCGTTGAGTTTGGCAGTCTATTTGCTCTTGCATCACTGAATAAATATGTACCCTTAATATAAAGATAATTGTGCAACCACAGAACATTAGGGGTATTGACGGGTTGATGAGAAACACAGTTCCGACGATGCGAAAATGCAAGATTGCGAATTTTTGCTTCATTCCAACAACAAACACATTAGAAGCAATTTTGCAACTCTTCTTGAATTACGCACTGCTCAAACCTATTGCGAAAGCGCACAAACAGTGATGAGAAACAGCTGATTCATGTTATGGTTGTTTTCAAGCATAGTTGCCATCTGGTAAAACTTTAAAAAGCCGAAGTTTGTACGTTGATTTAAATAAGTTTTTGTTATTTTGAAATTAGGTGGCAATATATTTCTTTCTGCTATCGTAAAGAAGGAGTTCATACACTGCATTTGCATATGCGTCCGTTTACTCGCTACGCAAGAAAAGTCTAAAATATTTCAACATTTCTTGCGTAATTTGCTTTTTTTGACAGTTCGTTACTTATAACGAACAGAGAGAAGAAATAAAAGAAACCAGTTAGAAACTCATTACTTTTAGGGATGGCTCTTCTAAATAAATCTTAAAAATTAAAAATGCCTATAATTTTTTCATTGTTTATTTCTCAAAAGAACTTTTTTATACTCAGAATTTAAGATTTCTTTAATAATAAATGAAGACATTTTAAGTATTTTTGTGTAAATATGATGAAAAATTCCCCATTAAAAACATATAAAATATTTTAGAAGTTTGTAGCCCTGCTTAGTCTGAGCGTAAAACGCAATCATTGAACTCTGCCATAATTTTCTTGCGTAAATTGTGTCAGCGAGTAGACGGACGCATTTGCAGTGAATGAACTTTCCGCTTTAGTGCGAAAAATATGGTGCATTTTCGCATTCTTGCAATTCGCATCAACCCGTGAATACCCCTATTGTCTTCTGTTGCTCTGTATTCGTTTAACTTTCGAGGCTATATTCTTTCTAAGCTGTATTCTTTCTAAGCTCTATTCTTTCTAAGTTGTATTCTTTCTAAGCTGTATTCTTTCTAAGCTGTATCCTTTCCAAAAATGTTTTCTTCAATTATCTACGATCTATATTTTCGAGATATTAAATATGGGTAAGTTTTTGTCTATAGTAGAAAAAAAATACATTGTTGGAAACTTTTAACGCGAAGATTCTATAATGAAATAAAAAAAAAGTACATAAGGTTTTATCGTTGCACAGCAGATATAATTTTGTTTCAAGCTGTGTTGACAAGTTCATATAGGAAGACCTTATATAGATTGAAAGACGCTCACTTAAATAAAATTGCTCAATGCTGTGGAAACTGCACCAATAAATCGAACTTACCTGAGATTTGAAATAAGTACAACACAAGACGGTTTAGTAATTATCTATTATAACGAAGGAATTCATTGTATCAATGTAATTACTAACACTCCGTATAATGAACATAAAATTAGTGATGTAAAAATATTAAGTATCGAAAGTAAAGAATTAATTTAAGGTTTTCTGTCCCTATGATAATAGGGCACCCCCAATGATACAATAAGAGCAACCGCACACTATAGACTTTTACTCGGCAAATAGTTTGATTTGTTTTCATATGGGCATGGTGCATTATGGAAGTGCGCACATCAAACGATTGAAACAAAGGCGAGATTATGATTTCTGGGGTGCCGCGATTTGACAATGGATTCATAACAGAGTGTCTCCACAGGCAATAATTTATTGCTTTCCATCTGTCAATTGGCAATTATTGCCAGGGTATAACAGGGTGTCTCCACAGGCAATAATTTATTACTTTCCATATGTCAATTGGCAATTATTGCCAATCGAGACCACTCAATTGCCATGGTTGGCAATTCATGGCTAGGAATATTGCTAGATTTGACATTAGAATTGTCACTTCTGCAGTATGATCGGAAGTTTTCATAATTCCGCAAGCGTGAACGCCAAACCTGTTTGGCGTTGATGCAAGTAAACTCAAGAACGGCTGAACGGATTTAAATGAAATATTCACTATTCAAATAGCTATTAATTGAAGATTGACACCGTATACTTCAAATTTTGATATATTTTCAAGCTTAGAAGTTATTGGCTAAGAAACTGGCAAAATTTGGTATTTTTGGAAAATTTTGGTGCTTTTTTCCATTTTCTGCTAAAATCGTAAAGGATAAGTGAATATAATATATGGACAAATGATGGATCTTGCCAATTCCAACAAAAAAGTCGATGGTGACCTGCATCTAAGATCAATAGTTTGGTTATAAAATTCATATTTTATTGAAAAATTAAATCATTTTCTTGCAAGCATTGATTTGTTGATTGGCTTCGACGCTGTCATTGCTTGCAGCTAGCAGAATGTTGCTTTGGTTTCGCTACAAAATGCTACTCAAAGCTCAGAAAAGAGATTCTCTAAATGGAAACAGAGGTGAGCTATCTCTTTGTTCACGAGCAGCAGAATGTCCGACAGTTAAAATTTATTTAACATTTTCAACAAGCGCATCGTTTGTTGGTACTGCTTCAATAGCTGCATTCCCGTGGCCGTTGATCTAGAGCGCGACTCTATTTTATTGACAAAGCAAAAACAAAAATTAGAACCAGCTCTTTTTCTGGCTCTATTTCTGATCTGAAAATGCTGCCAAGTTTAACGCATTTTTTGTTAAAAGCGAACATAGTTGGCAATTCTGAACAGCTGTGAGTTGTTATGATTTTGACATTTTAAATAAAATAATTCATCGCAATGGAGAAAATGGATAAAAAAAGTAAGTTAACTTAAATAAATAACACTTTTAATATTTTAATCAATAAAACTTCATTTTAATAACTTTAAAGTGAAAGAAGAACTTGGACTCGGGAAGAAACGCTTGCATTCCTGAACGACTACTTGGTGCGCAAAGAGGAGTTTACGGATGCGCGGAAAAAGAAGTACGCAATGCAGAACGTCCTCTTAGACCTGGAGGCTCAGGGCGTTTTGGTAAAATAATAAAAATGGTTTTCGTATTTAGATCTTATCAGCTGATGTGAATTATTTCCTATTAAGTCACATCCCACGACTGTTGACATGCTTGCCAGCAAGCTGAAAAATTAGTTGCGTGCATGGAAATCGAGCATCGACAATAACAAGAGGACCGGTGCCGCTCCTTCCGTGGCTTCCTTTGGAAGCATTATGGCCGAAATATTTGGGAAGAGTTCGACTGTAGCCAATGCACACACAATAGATCTTCACGGCGACTCAATCAGTGTCCCACTTGTGTTTGACTTGCAAGGTGAAAACACAATGCAGCCACAATTGTCCAAAGAAACGCAATCGACGAAGAAAAAACTTGAGGCCATGCGCTTGAAAACAAAAATGAAGATTGCTGAGCGTCGAAATGAAGTCTTCCGTGACTTTACTAATAAAAAGTTGCAGAAGATGGAGGAAGCTGAAGCAAATAAGCAGCAGCGTCATGAAGAAAAAATGTCTTTGCTAAGAGAATTTTTAAATAAAAAATAAACATAATTAAATGTTACTTTTTAGTTTAAATTGTTATTTTATTACAGTGTATTAAATGAGCTAAAATTTCATCACGTCGGTTGCCACTTTGAAGCTGGCTTTGTTCTGAAATTGGATTATTCTCCTCATCATTGCTTTCAGCATCGATTGTATCTAATACAATACAATCGTATTTCAGAATGCAAATATTGTGCAAGATACATCCACAAATAATTAAGTTCGTTATTGACTGTAAATTAATTTGTTCCGAAAAATGCAAAAGTCTTCTGAATCTGCCTTTCAAAATTCCAAATGCGTTTTCAACCACAATTCTTGTTGAGGAATGTAAGATGTTGAATTGCCTTTGAGTTGAATTTAATGACCCGTTGTCCTTAAATGGTGTTATTAACCAATTCATAGCAGGGTAAGCTGAGTCTCCAAGCAAGAACGCATTGTTATGAAATGTTTCTTGTTCATCAAGGGCACGCCGGTATAAGCTTGATCGCCTTAGAACTCGGCTATCATGTAAGGAGCCTGGTTCACCTTCACATACGTCAATAAACATTTTGTCCGCATCTACGACTGCTTGCAAATGCAAACTGTAATAGTGTTTTCTATTAAAGTACGCTTCCTTGCTGTCCCTTGGAGCTCTTATTTTGATATGAGAACAGTCTATACACCCAATAACGTTCGGAATGTTTTTCATAGCCTCAAATTTTATCATATTTTCTTCGGCTTTCAGTACGTTAGGCCATTTCACAAATTCGTGGCCAATAGAAATGAGCCAAGCACTTACTCTTTGCAAAGAGCGCCACGAAGACGATGCCGACACACCAAATAAGTTGCCTATTTCACGAAAGGTATTTGTGTTAGCCATATACCATAAAAACATTAAAACTTCTTTTCTTGCTCCAATTTTAGCTGTTCCTCCATGGGGCAATAAGTTGAAAAACTGCGTATTTTCGAATCGATCTACAAAAAATAATATACATATATATAAGTCATGATTATATTAATTATTATTAAGTACTATTAATATTCGATTTAGTACTTACAAGGTATAATGCTGTTGGACGTTGTAGTCGAAAGTGCTTCTGAAAATCATGTCGCTGTACTTTTCCACAACTAGCAAAAAATTTTCCACTTTGGGATGTTCCTTAGGACCACTCCCAAAGCTACTGCCTGAACTACATGAAGTGTTCAAAACTTCTTCATCATAGCTACTCGCTGCAGATTCGCTGGACGAATCTAAAAGCATCTAAAAAATTTAACTTTTATTAAATATATTTATTTTCGGTTAGTTCACAAATTACCTTCACAAAAGCAGAATCAGCATTCATGTTGTTGAAAATTAGATTTTTTAGTATTATTGCTCGTTTTTAGCAAAACGTTTGGTTTGTTTGTATTTTTGTTTGTATTTTGTCAAAATACTCGTATTTGTTTTGTATTTTTATTTTTATGCAAACAGGTGTTTTAAGACAGTGCTGCCAAATTGTTATAAAGTAGAACTAAAGCTGTTCCACTGAGATTTGATCTGATCCAATCCCACGGGAATGCAGCTAATGATTCATTATTCAGAGAGAGTTTTACTATTCAAAATGTTGAAGCTGCGTGCTTACTGAATTTCGTCACTGAAATAAGCCCTATGAAAATTTTTAAACTTAATTTGATTTTATTTATTGAAAGTGATAAAAAAGTATATTTAATTCATTCTATAAACATAAATTTACATTTGAAAAGGTGAGGACTTATTAAAACCAATATCTTTCCAAAAAATTCACGTTATCGAATACTAGTTTTATATAATTGAGCTACAAATGAGTGTGTTAATTAGCCGAAGTGCACTGCATAAAATGTATTTTCATACCATTTAATAATATGGTTAAATAAGTAGGGGAATGTATCCGGGTTTGAGGCACGTTTCCTTAAATCGACATAAAATTGTCTGTGCTTAATATTTTTCCATGCATGTTATGTCAAACGAAAGTTAATATTTTAAGCTTACTTCTCCCCAAAGAGACCTTATCGATTTAGTTACAAGCAAAAAAATTATGAACGATTGCCTAAACCCTTTTTGCTTAAAAAAATTTGAGCCCGGTTATGAGCCACCCCAGAAAATCAGTTGGAAATCAAAAAACTTGATGTGAGATCGACACAAATGTAGAGACTATGAATGAATTTTATTTTTTATTAAGAAAGGAACATTTCAAAGCAATCTAGAATAATAAAGAAAAACTATTGAAGCGCAATGCTTGCAGGTGTACAAGCTAGCACGTGCATCAACAGATTTGGAAAGTTAGTAGCTAAAAATAACTAAAATGTATAAATAAACAAATAATTAACTAAAAACATTGCAATTTAATTTAATGACGTTTCATAAAAAAATGCTGAATATCAAATTTTGTAAGCTGGCTCACAGCCGGGTACTGGAGTGGTCTGAGTAGCAATTTGTACATGACATCGCATTATTTTATGATATCTTATTCGTTCTTATCAGTTAATAATGGCTGTATTCGAAAATGCAAAAAAAAATGTGCAAGATGCTTTTACAGTGGAAGCATTACTTTCTGAAATGCAAATCTGACAGCACTGCGCACGTTATGTGTTTTGTTATGTATATTATACATCAGCAGTTGTGAATTTATTGCATCATTTTTTATTACACTGCGTACGCTTGCATTGTTTCGCGTTGCATTGTTGTAGGTTGCGCATTTTTCTGCATTTCCGAAAACAGCCAATATTGTCCTACAAGTCCCAATCTATATTTTAAGCAACAATACTGATGTTTTTTAGCGAGTCACATCCAAGTCTACCGCTTTGAAAAAAAATTCAATATTACTTTCAATACCGTTTTTTACAAGATATTTTGCTTTATATCAAACGACAGTCTATCCAGCGCGATGAAAAACCAAAAGTGATCTTATGAAAAGCGTTACCATTGACAGTACTAATAGTAGAGTTATTGTTTCAACTTAATAAAAAAAGGACAGCCTCACAACCGGGGATGGCTCACAACCGGAGACATTCCTCTACTCGGAAAAAATGTAAACATTCAATTGATATAAAAGTTGAAGTTTGTTAATATTAAAATCATTATATACAGTGCTGCCGTATCTTAACCCTATCAGGTCACCAAGGGTGGAATCAGCCCCAGCACTTCTTTAAAGCAGTAATATATCATGCGATTAATATGTCATAGAAAAAATAAACCTATTAAAACGGTAATTAGACAAATTTTTTACAAAAAATGCGTTACTTTATTTTAAGATACATCGCGGGCAAGGCCGCGGAGGGTTGCTAGTAAAATAATAAATTTATACCGACATTTTGAGAGTTTATGAAACTACAGAAGTCCAAATTGTAAGAGATTATATTTAAAAAAATGCATGGCATTTCTAAGAGAGTTAAGCGCTCGAGCGCAGCGAACTGTGTTTTTGACGTCATTATCAGAATGATTATTGCTTCACATGAAATGCCCACCACTGAAATTTTTTCATTGCCAGTAATGAAATTCGAGAGATGGAAAGCAATGAATTATTGCCTGTCGAGACGCCGGGTAAAGTACTTTCAATAAAAATAAGAATGGCCGAAGGAAAAATCGATTTATAGATTTGTTTTCGAGTTATTGAATTTTTAAGATAATTGTTTTTTATACGATCTCCTAAGAAAACTAGCTTTATTTTTCTTAGTATATAACCGATATTAATGATTGAGGTGGTGGAAAAGGTGCCAAATTGCAGATAATACAATAAGCTTTCAGAAAAATTTTACATTAATAAAATCCGTTAAGTATTTCAGATTTTAAAGATTTTGTATGTAAAAGTAAAATATTTTGTGACATAAAACCGTTATTTTCTTTAAAATAAAAGTTATTACTATTGATTGTAGAGAATAAATTATTAAAGTTTAAAAAATTATTTTTCTTTTGGTATATAATATGTAAGATTTATATGATTTTTTATGGAAGTTTTTTATGATAGGCGTCTTCAGAAATAGTTTTGTATTTAATATGTATAACAAATATATGGAATATAATGTTAATTTAAAAAAAAACCTTTTGTACACCAAATGAAAGGTTAAACTTAAGGCTTTAAGGGCCGTTTTCTCAATGTCCGGTTAGTCTAGCTGTTAACCAGGAGATAACTAACCATACGATAGCTAACAAAACAATTTCGGTTTCACCAAGTTCTGATTAAGTAACCTTCCGTTAAATGATTAATTGTGAATTTTTTCAATTGTGAATACGTGAAAACTGCACGTCAGCTGTTGTGCTTAATTTTTTTTTGTGATTTTGTGCCCTGAAAAGAAAGCAGCTGTTCTGTTTTTAATTGTTTTTTGTGATTTTGTGCCGCGAAAAAAAGAAAAATGGAAAAACGAAACAGATTGCCAAATTTTAATTCATACGAAGAAAATTTGTTGATTTCATTTGCAGAGGAGCACGCCAACATTATTGAAAATAAAAAGACTGATGCTGTTGCTTGGGAGGAAAAAAAGAAAGTGTGGGAGAAGATTGCCCTGGAGTTTGAGGTTCGGTTCGGCATCAAAAGAGGCCCCAAAAACTTAAAAGAGAAGTACGAAAACCTCAAGAGGATGACCAAGAAGAACTTGGCAGAAGAGAGAAAGGAGATTTATAAGACAGGTGGCGGCCAGTATACCAAAAATACAAAGCCAAATGTAGAGAGGCTAGCTGCACTTATGGGCCGATCGGCAACTGGCTTTGCAAATTATGTTGACAGTGACGGTAAGATAATTGTATTGCAAACTTTTTTATATAGAAGAATGTGTCCAAATAAAAAAAATATGCTTTTTACCAAACTGGTTTTGTTTATACATTCATGAAGTAATGGGCACAAACCCAACAAATATTAAACGAAATACTTTTTTTCAAGCTGTCATTGCATCCGGATCCGCTGTATTACTGGACAACTTGGATGAGTCTGTTCAAAGTGCCATAATGGAAGACTTAACGCAAGCTCCGGAGGTGGTAGAAAATGTAAGACTGTTAGTTTTTTAATGACTGTATTTTGAAGTGTAAAGTTTTTAAAATTATGTAATTTTTATTCTTTATTTTTTTCAGATTAATTCCTCGAACAACTCAGCAAACTGGTCTTCATGGAACCCAGCTCAATTGAAGAAGAAGAGGAGTGAAAAGTTGTCACCCAAATGCGCTGAAGGGAAAACTAAGTCAACAAACAATACACAGCACATTTTTTGGGAGAATGAGGAAAAGCGGTCAGCAGAGAAGCACAGCTGGGAGGCAGAGAGGCACAAGTTGGAAGTAGAGAAGCAGAGTTGGGAAACTGAAAAGCATAAAAGGGAGGCAGAGAGGCACAATTGGGAAGCAGAAAAGCACCGTTGGGTGCTCTTTGAACACACGCATCTTTGAAAACTCAAATTTTGGAGTTAGAGCTCGAGATGAAATCCCATATGCAATGAGTTTTCACTGGTGTCACAGCTCTCTAGCCCTCCAGTTGCAATCTCCAGGGCAATCTTCTCCCACACTTTCTTTTTTTTTCCTCTTAGGCAACAGTATTATTTTTTTAATTCGCAATAATATAGGCGTGCTCATATATGTTTGTAGCAGTAGAAGTAAACTGAATGTGAAAAACTCAAAGTACAAAGTAATTTTAATTACTTTTTTAATTTAAGCTACATTAATTTAATTTTTGTTAATATATGTACATGTGCCTTATAAATAGAAAGATTAGAAAGATAGAAGTGAACTGAATGTGAAAAACTCAAAGTACAAAGTAATTTTAAATGCTTTTTTAATTTAAGCTACATTAATTTAATTTTTGTTAATATATGTACATGTGGCTTATAAATAGAAAGATTCAATAAATTTTTTCAACTGAATTTAATGTGACCTATATTCAATTATTAAGACAAATTGTTGAGCTTCTGAAAGAAAACAACTAACAACAAATCTGTATAATACAAATTACACCGCAGACTAGACAGCTGTTTCGTTGGCCGCTACACCAACTCATCAGTAGTCTTGTATGATTTTTCTTTATCAAAGCTTATAGTTGCATTTGTTTTTTGTTTTTGTTGTTATTCTTCTTTTTCCACGATTCCGTTTGGGGTTCAGCTTGCTTTGCTGATATACACCTTGGTGGAGTGGAGGTTTTTTGTCATATCATATTTTTATTTATATGACTTGTATGGATTTACCAGAAAAATCTGTGATTTTAAATTTAATTTGATCATTTTACATTCAACGATATTGAGATAAATTGTTAAGCTCGAGGCCAAGTCTATTAATGAAGAAAACAACTAACAACAACAACAACAACAACAACTCTGAATAGAGCAAATCACACCGCAGACTAGACAGCTGTTTCGTTGGTCGCTACACCAACTCATCAGTCGTCTTGCGCTATTAACTTTTTGTTAATATGTAAAATGGTTTGTTTTGATGTGATAATAAAGGAAAGTGGCGGATGTCATTATAATCTAAAATTACAAAAATTTTTATAAGTTAATATTTTTATGTTACTGACTTCGGTATTTTAAAACCAACCTTGCGAAATAGTCTTGGATTAGAGCTGTTCTGGTACTGCTGTTCCTATGGTTTTCTTCCCTACTGGTTTGCTCTTCTTCAAACAGATCGTATTTCGCAGCTCTTTCTTCAACAGGCGGCTCTGCATCGTTTTTCATGCGTGCAACATTATGTAACACAGTACACGCAACAATTATCGCCATAACTGTGTCTCGGTTAACCCGCATTCCTAGCGATAGTACTGGAAAACGGCGCTTCAATACACCGAAGCAGCGTTCAATACAATTTCTCGTACGTATTTGCGATTCGTTGCACAATCGGTCAGCATCTATATTGGGCTGCAAAAGAGGTGTCATCATGAAATCGCTAACACCGTATCCACTATCGCCTAGAAGGTAACAGTCGCCGAATTCTTTTTGCTGAAATCTGTGTTTAATGCGACTATTGTTGAATATGTTGCTATCATGTGCAGAGCCAGGCCATCTACATACGAGGTCGACTATTTCCAAATTTGCGTTACACACTGCCTGTACATTGAAAGAAAAGTACCCCTTTCTGTTCCTAAATATTTCGGCATCTTCACCGCCGAAAGATTGTATCCTAATGTGTGTACCGTCAATGCATCCCACCAGTTTTGGAAATTTTGCAATCCTATAGAACGCATGATTTGCCGTTTGTATTTCGTTGCTGCTTGCTGGCATCTTTATGAACTTTTTCGAAAGTTCAGCAATCGCAAAAGAAGTTGCATTGATGACTCGGCTTGCTGTAGCCACACTCACTCCACAAAAATCAGCCACAGTTATCATAAAACTGCCTGTCGCATAAAAACGCAATGCTAAAAGCAACATTTCTGCTGGTTTCAAAGCATGATTCCTAAAGATTGGAATTAATTTTATCAACAATGATGCTAAACTACAATGCAAAACTACAATTTTACAAACCTTTCAGTTTTTTTCCAATTTTTAGTTTTATTTTTTCCAAAATCAAGAAAAAACTGCTTTTGGACAACCGAAATTTTTTTATGAACTCAACTTCATCGTTCTCTTCGACGTAATCGCTTCTATTTGAATATGTCCTTTTTCTATTTCGGTTCACACTCAAATTAGAAAAAAACGAAATCCTTGAAATTCTTTCCATTTTTTCCGTAAAATAATTTTAAAAAATTGTTTACTCTACTCAGCTGTTCTTCCGATTAGCAGCTAACTGGAACCACAACTTGCCGTTAACTTTATCAGAACTTAACTGACAGTTCAGCACTAACCGAACATTGAGAAAACGATTTTTTGCTAACTGCTGGTCAAAGTTCTAGTTAGTGCTTAACCGGACATTGAGAAAACGGCCCTAAAAGTAAAATATATTTTTAGCACCTTAATAATGCTAATTTTTGAGAAAATAGTGGTTTTGTTGGTAATAAAAAGTAAACATAATATAAAATTGCTTATAAAATTCAACATAATGTTTAAATATAATTTATTTGTAATTTTTTTGAAAGATATTTGAATTATCTTTCAAATTTATTGATATATATTGAATTATCTTTCAAATGACGTGTCAATCTTTTCTATCCATTGGATAATGGCGAAGATATAGATATTTTTTTGAAGAGACCTTTTAGCAAGAAAAAATTTAAAAAAGCGATAGCTCGATAACTAGTTGAGTTATCGATTTTTTGTTTAGCCAATCATATTTTTTTGCTCTCCTGAACAAAAAAACGCTTTCGAATCGCGGCGCCCAGAAATTGTAATCGTGCCGAAACAAACCCAACTAAAAAATCAAATGAGGTGAGATTTTCACTTGATTTTAAAGTCTGGTAACTATCTGCAGACTGCCAAGTGGATATGGAGTGCTATGTAAATCCGCACACTAGCCTACCAAATAGTTTGCCAACCGTTGGCCATTTTGTTTGTTTCTGTTGGTTATTTTATTTCCTTGTAAATTGGTGCTGCTGTTTTGATAATTTGAGTTGCGAAAATATTTAATTAAGTAAGCTGTACTAAATTTATTTAAATCAATTAATTTAGTGGCGTCCGTGGCGTAGTTGGTTAAAGTGCGTGGCCGCTATGTCAAAGAACCTGGAGACCCAGGTTCGAATCCCAGCAGCGACAAAATATTATTTGAATTAAAATAATTTTTCTGTACGGCCGCCACCTCTCTGCAGACAATGGCAAACCTCAGAGAGTAATAAAAATGACATGTAAAAGCTTCTTGAGAATAAGAACATTCAGTTCATCGGAGTCGGCGTTAAGCCTGTAGGTCCATTTCTCGGTCAATTGTGTACAAACTTAATAACACGCACAACACAATTGATCATAAGAGGCTAGGTCAAAGTCCTTTCAAGGGCTGAAATGGCGAGTTATTTATTTTTTTTTTTTTTTATAATTAATTTAGTATTGCAGTAGGTCATTGGCTATTTTGAATTGTTTTTATTGGTTGTTTTATTTATTTTCTGCTGCTTTGGTGCTACTGCTTTGGTGGTTAGCGTGAGTTGTGAAAATAATTAAATTAGGTATATTATTTCAATTTAAATCAATTAATTTATTTAATGGCGTCCGTGGCGTAGTTGGTTAAAGTGCGTGGCCGCTATGTCAACGAACCTGGAAGCCCAGGCTCGAACCCCAGCAGTGACAGAAAATTATTTGAATTAAAATAATTTTTCTGTACGGCCGCAACCTCTCTGCAGACAATGGCAAACCTCAAGAGTAATCAAAATGCCATGTAAAGCTTCTTGAGAATAAGAACATTCCGTTCATCTGTAACGAACAAAATTACCCACTAACTTGGCTACGATGGAAATGAGCCAAGTCCCACGGTCTCATCGCGATTTCTGCACACCTAGCTATGCTTCGGTCGTAGCTCAGGGAAAATGGGAGTGGGGTTGCGTTGGACAGTGGGATGGTGTGGTGGTTACAGATAATAAAAAAAATCAGGTGCAGAAGGTTAAGGGTCTATTCTACCCAAACAAACTCAAAAAAAAAGAACTCGTTGTGACGCGGACTGGTGATGGTGATTCGGATTGTGGGAGGGGAGAAGGTGTTGTTTTCCCCACCCGGTCTTCACCCACCCAACCTTCTCCAATATAGATACTTTTTGGAGCCCTCTTCAAACCAATGCCTAACTTATTTGCCCCGCCGCATTGCCTTTGATGATGACGAAATGAAAGGGGTTATTTTTTCTTTACAAAAATATGTTACGATAATCTTATGTATATTACGCAAACCCAAATTTTGTCCGGCGTAAGGCTTTTTAAGTACAAGTCCAATTTGAATAAATTTAGTATGGTTTGATAGGTTTAGACCTGTAGATGTGCAAACTGGACTTTTTAATTCTTAAAAATTTCTATTTTTTAAGTTATAGGTTATTAAAGTTTGCATTACATTGCATATAATTGTTGTTGTTATGTTGGTTTTTCTTTTATTAACAGAGCAGCCGAGAACAACATTATCACACTCAGAGCGAAAATATTCGCTGCTCACATTTCGCTCTCTTCTGTCTCTTCTTAATAGAGCGTCTGTTAACTACATAATGAAAGTCAGAAAAATATAAAGCTTTCGCAAGCCGCTCGCAACCAAGATATATACAATTTTTTTTTTGTTGCAATTTTCCACTCACATTTCACTTAATTCTGCCTCTTCTTTATAGAGGTTATGTTATTATAGTTACTGGGGTCAGCAACGCGCACCGGTGGTCACTAGTTTATTAAATTAGTTCATTATTTCGTTCATTATTTATATTGTTTTTACTTTATCTACGATACAAGTATATAACTAGACTTAGAATTACTTTTATCTCATTAAACTCATACAAATTAAACAAGTAAAGTTTCGTTCAAAAAAAAAAATAACCAATAAACAAAAATCTGAAAATTTTGTTTGCATTTCTATATTAGATAGATTTAAATTGGTTTACTTGATCTTAAAATTTTATTTTTGTTTTTCTTTTGTCTTATTTGTTTTAATCCAATGTAATTAAAGTCAGTTGTATTAATTTAAGTGGTCGGATTTTTAGCTTTTATGTTATTTAAGATCGTTTTTATTTAAGATTATTTCGATAAATTTCAGCCGCATTTATGTTAGTGGTAATTTCGGTTTAATTTCCGTTTATTTAAATAATCTTTAAAATCAGTTTTTGTTTACGTTAATTTGGTTTCGTTTAAATTCATTGCCACGATTTAAAGGCTCATTTCATATCATGTTACGTTAGTTTTTTTTTTTTTTGCTTAATTAGAAAATTTTTCTTTCCTTTTTTTTTCTTTAAAATCTCGTGAAATAATAATTGTTTTTAGTGGAATTTTACAAGAATATCAACTATTTAATATAGAAACATATTTGACGTTTTTTTTTTTTTTTTTTTTTTTTGTTCAATAATTATTATTTAACTTTTCCATACTTAAGTTCGTTTTAATGTTTATTATTTGTCTAATATAATGAGATTTTTAATTTTCATTCTCTTCATTTTCCCTTATTTTTATTTTATTTATATATATTTTTGTAGTGTGCCCATACATGTACACACTGCCGACCTTACGTTTCATCAATTCTTTTCGTAAACAAGCGGCAATGCATTGAGTGACAAATATGCTTTCACTGCACTATCGATGTGCGCTGCACTCAATGCATGCGAATGTTGTAGACACTCCGCATCGGAATTGAGTGCATTTTCAATACTCACTCAATTTTTATGACTGTGCCTAAATTTCATTCATCAACCCAAAATATGAAATGTGGAGATACTAATTTAAGTGCGAGAATGAAACGCAAAATTAAACATAAGTATTTTAATATGTAAATATAGATTAACTATAGATCTAGATTTTAAGTATACAGTTTTTGTAAAGATATAAAAAGCCGGTCTTGGCAAAGAATAAATCAGAATTTAACTACTAATTCAAGTCGGCAGATCTCTGCCTTGTTTTAATATTAATATTCTCTTCTTGCCTTGAACTTTGTTCAAGTCGGCAAGAATATAGCTATAGCGAAGGCAAACTCTGCCGCTATGAACAAAAATCTTACTTAAACTTCCCCATACACCTTACATTTTGCATGTAATATATTAATAGTTTAATATTTTTTTCTTTTCTGTAAGCAAAATGTTTGGGTTTGGTTTCCATTTCATATTTATAAAAATTTCTTATTTCTTTTTTTTTCATAACAAAATAACGAATATTTAAACATATATATATATTATATACAATAATGTGAATTTGCTTTTAAATTTCAAAATATATTTTCAAAGAATATAGCATATGTCTGTATGTTTAATGCATGTGTTACTAATCTGTATTAATTCAGTCTGTTTTGAAGAAGTATATTTAACTAACATACAAGAGCAATTTTTATTTCATATTCACAATATATAATATTCATTATTTTATGGAAACGGTTTTATTCTAGTGCTCAAGAACTCCTACCATGTGTTTTTGTTGCTCTAATAATTTAATAATTGTTGCTCTTAATACAATGAGCTTATTCTTTTTTTTGTCAAAATTTACTTTAAGTTTAAATTTGTCGCAATCAAAGCTTAATGTCAGGCAAAAGTAATTGCTCACTAATAAGACACTTAATTTGTTTTTGCAAGCCATAATTTAAACAAACAATTTTGAATTTCAATCAACATCAATCTACTTCATTACCTTACATGATTAAATGTTGGGCTTTTTGTTGTGGCTGTTGTTACCGTTGAGGATGATTCTGCTTCTCCAGTTCCTGCTGCTGATGTTGTTACTGCTGCTGATGCTGCTGAGGATGTGGTGGTGGATGCTGTTGTAGCGAATGTAGTTGCTGTTGATGCTGGGCACTTGTGCCCGAGCTACTGGACTGCGTTATTGTTGCAGCGGATGTTGTTACTGCTGCTGATGTTGCTGAACGCTTGTGCCCGAGCTACGGCTGTTGCTGCTTTTAATTTCGTGCACTTTCAATGCAGCTGCATTAATTGCTGTTGTTGTTGTTGCTGTTATTGTTGCTGGTTTTGTGGCTTGAAGCTGGCTGCGGCTTGATTTGGCGTAGAGTGGTTTTTAATACGGATTCCAGTTCATGGATTAGCGGGTAGCAGATTTTGATACTGGGTCGAAACTGAGGATTGCCAATTTTATTCTGGACACTGTATCTCCAGCTGAACCGCACTTCTGCTGCTGTTACTGCAAATGATCCGAGTAACCGAGTTACCAATATGCGAATGTCCAATTATATTTTTTATTATTTTTGGATTTATTCGAGCACCAATTAAGTAAAATGTTTATTTTATTTTTCTATAGAAGTTTGTTTGCTTTAAGCTTTTGATAGAAAGCACGACACAGCATAACACTCGCTTGCTACTCGTTCCGAAAAACAATTTTAAGTTTTTTGTTGCAGAACCGCACATGAGTTAAACATCACGACAGCGACGATTCTTCCGCGATCACCTCTGAAAACCAACAGACTTTTAACTCTTTCCCTCTTTTTCGGCTGCTCTGCTGCAGCATCGTTTTTCGTTCACTTTGTTCATTTTTTCCTATCTTTTCAACTGACAGGCGAACAGGGCTGGCACAGGCATGCATAAAGGTGTGATCACACTGCATAATATGGTGTTCACACGTGAATACACGTAGTTACGCGTAGTTATTTTCTCGTTATACCTGTGTTAGGAGTTTAATCGTTCGTTAAGTCGTCGTCAAGATGGTGTTTGGTGCACAACTTCGGACAAGATCCGATAGGCATAAATTTAGAACGTCCATTTTGATTGGCTAATGCCGGCTCAAGCACGTGCTGGCCATGTTGAAATTTTCTGTACCTGTCGAACCTGTCCAGGGAGGAAATTGAAATTTTTCAGCTGCGTACAGCCGCGTGCATCCACCGGTAGATGGCGCTAGTCAAACAAAAATACAAATATGTATAAGAAAAAAAAATATGAATTTACATCGTGAAAGTGGCCGTTGTGTCGTGTTGGTTCCCTGTCCAAGTTTGAATTCAAATTCGAATTCACATTTGAGCACGGAACCAAAACTTCACTTCCGATGATCTGTCACGAAGACAACAACAACATATCCGGTCGGACAGGAAACAAACGTTGGCCGCCGTACTCGACTTTTGAATTTGAATTCAAACTCGCCGTTGAACATGGAGATCACCATCGATCGCCATTTTGAACTGTCACAAGGCAAAAAAAATGTTCGTGTCATGTCAAGGGAGGTGTTCTGAAGACTCAAAAGCTGTCAAACTTCGCAAATCGAGCTGTCAAAGAATTGGAAAGTGGCTTGGGAGGTGTTCCGAAATTTGGACAGAAGACGTCCCTCACAAAACTGATACTTGTCCAAGCCTGCTGCAGAGAAGTGTCAGAACAGGGCGATGTGCAATGCCTACTGCCAGAGGTCCTTGACATGGTACGTACCCAACTCCTTGCCTGCACAATCCTCAAGAACGTAATACGAGTAGCCAATCTTTTTCTTAGTTATTGTTATTTAGTAGTCTTAGAACGCTGTTTATGCTGCTTAAATATTGGTCCCAGTCACGTTGGTCCGTGCGAAGATACGAGCGTAGCACTTCATTAATGCTTCAATTAACTCTTTCGGACGTGTTTGATTGAGGCGAGTACCCGGCCGTGCAAGTGTGCCTTATCCCATGTTTTTTTAGAAACGATTCGAATTCTTTACATTTGAACTGGCTGCCATTGTCTGATACCATGATTTCGGGAACTCCGAAACAATCAAATATCTGTTCTTTCAAATACTCTATAATATTCTTCGACGAGAACTTTCTGAGAGGTTTTAAAAACGTAAATTTAGAAAAATGGTCTAGCACAATCAACAATCCAATGTTGCCTTTCTTGCTACGCGGAAACGGTCCAATCAAGTCGACGTACAACCTTTGGAATGGTCTCTCGCTCTCGGCTATTTGTCCCATGGGAGGACAAAGAGTGTGAGTGGGTGCTTTGGAAGTTTTGCACAGGCTACAAGCACTTATATAGCTGCGTACCTGACTTACCATACCGGGCCAGTAAAAATATCGGCGAATCCGCTCGAGAGTTTTTGCGATACCACCATGAGCAGCAGAAGGCACATCATGAGCAGTGTGTAAGACTTCCACTCGCAACTCGCTTGGAACGAACAACCTCCAACCTTCAGTGTCTTCCCCTGGTTCGAAGTGCGTGCGATAATAAAGATATTTATCGATTATTTTATAATCGGGCATGTCAGAGCTCGAAAACCTCTCTTTAAGTTGGGTGTACTCTGCCGAATCAAATGCAGGTGAATTCAAATCTATTACCGGAAGAATTTCGATCTCTACGCTTTCTACAATGTCGCTATCTTCGAATGCTCGCGACAGAGCATCCGCAACCACGTTTTCACTACCTTTTCGATATTCAATCTTGAAATTAAACCCTTGCAGCTTTAACGCCCACCTTGCAAGCTTGCCACTCAAGTCCTTTTGCCTCATCAACCACCTTAAACTAACATGATCCGTTACGACACGAAATTCATGTCCTTTGATATATGGCCGAACTTTTTGATAGCCAGTACCACCGCTAGGCACTCCAGTTCGGTAACGGAGTAGTTTCTTTGCGCCTTATTTAATTTTTGAGACATGAAAGCAATCGGCCTCTCGTCTCCATTTTCATCGACTTGCGCAAGACTACCACCGACTCCGAACCGACTGGCATCACATTGGACAATGAACTCCTTGTCATAATTAGGATGAACCAGAAACGGGGCCGAAGACAATTTTGATTTGAGCAACTCGAAAGCGTTTTGAGCGGCATCATTCCACGCAAAGATTTTCTTTTTCGACAATAATTCAGTTAGAGTAAAAGTAGTGAATGAGTAATCATCAACGAATCGTCGATACCACCCTGCCATCCCCAAGAATTGACGGAGCTGACGGATCGATTTTGGAACCGGGTATTCTGCAATTGCCGCGATCTTATCGGTGTCAACCTTTAGACTTCCATTTCCCACCACAAATCCCAAGTATTTCACCTCCCTTATACCGAATTGACTTTTCTTGATATTAATGGTTAATCCTGCTTGACGAAACCTGGTGGCCACCTCCATCAAGTGGATAATATGTTCGTCCAATGTTTGAGACACGACCAACAGATCGTCTAAGTAGACGAATACATGGCTTTTAAGCTGATACGGGATCACTTTGTCCATGAGTCGGCACATCGACTGTGGAGCGTTACATAAGCCAAATGGCATGCGAGTAAATTGGTATAAGGGCCAGTTCGGCACCGTGAATGCAGTTTTCTGGCGTGAAGCTTGGTCCAATTGTATCTGCCAAAAGGCATCTTTCAGATCAATTTTCGAAATAATGTGTACAGGCGGCAATCGAGAAATGATACCATCGATATTCGGAATAGGGTACGCGTCTTTGATGGTAACATCGTTTAATTTTCGGGAGTCCAAGCAGAAACGAACCTTCCCGGGTTTAACAATTACAACAGCTAGAGAAGACCAAGAAGAGTTCTCCGCCTCTTCGATGACACCTTACTGTAACATGCAAAAAGAAAGATCAATCTCTTGGCACAATAATTTTTCTCTGGCCGGTGATATTGGGTAATATCGCTGTTTGATTGGAACCGCAGCTCCCGTGTCGATCGAATGCTCGATCGAATGCTCGATCCAGGTAGTCATACCAAGTCCTTCTTTTTCGAAGGATGGAAAGGTCGAGATGGCCTTCTCTAACCGTTGTTTCTGTATCGGGGTGAGACTGACCAGGTTCGAATCGTTGGAAAATTGAACATCCTCAATTTTGTTATCGAATGACAATTTAATGCGGAAACAATTCCAAAAATCGAAACCGCAGATAATATTTTGCTGCAAAGATGGAACAAGTAAAAATTCAAAATTTTTGGTTTTATCTTCATACGTTATAGCAAGAACAATCGAACCCACGACCTGTTGATTTTGACCGTCAGCCGTTTTGACGTTGCTGACCAGCTTAATAAACTTATGTGTTGAATTCAACATTTTTGCTAGGTCACTGCCGATGCAACTTTTATTTGCCCCACTATCGAGCAGAGCTAAATAATGGGTATTCAAAATTTTAAGGTTGGTATAAGGACGAATATCTGAAAGTTTGAATGATATTGACGAAATAATAATCTGGCGCAGAGACTTTATTCGTTTCCAATAATGGGACATCCGTAAGGACGACCGAGTTTTCGGTGGAGTTGTTTCGCTAAAAATTCTATTTCGAAAACGAGTTGGCTGTGTGAGATTTGATGTTGCCATAGAGCTATTTTTCAGAATACGAATAGGTTTTAATTCCGAGGTCGAAATTGCGGACGCCCGCCGTTCTGCTGACGAACATCCAGCATCAAGTTTTCCGCTCGGAGATTGCACTTTGGACAAGTTGGTTTATAAACGTCCACTGTTCCACATCCGTAGCAGAAGACTCTTCGTGGTTTAAGGCAAAGTTGATAACCATGTCCCAGTTCGTCACAATTCCAACACTTCAGCGCATTACTGACTGCGTTGATCTTAACGTCGAGTTCCGGTTCAATGGAATTTTCTACAATTTCCTCGCCAAGAGTTGGAGGTTCAAGCGAAAGTTCCGCAATTTGTCTCCGTGTAGGAATGGGTTTCGAAAAGGAATGGCTAACCATGTCTTTGAAAATTTTTTCATGCTTTCGAACTTCTCGACGCACCTCAGCAATGTTTCTGAAATTTAAGTGCAACAGCTGAAGTCTTAAGTCCGGTTTCAGGTTCCTCACTACCATTTTCACTAGCTTGGAGTCCAACAATGGTTCTCTAAGTGTATCCGCCAGGCCCATGATAGCTTCCAAGAAGTCATCAAATGGCTCAGAAGATTTTTGTTTTCTCCGGCGAATATCGTCCTTAATCTCAAAATCGGTACTGTCGTCTTTGAATGGTCTACGTAGCGCTCGACACAACTCGGACCATTCTATGGTGTCTTCAAGGCAGTGATGCCGCCAAAACCACGTTTGGGCTTATCCCTCAAACAAAGAATATACATGTCGACACAAAAGCTCAAAATTTCCATTTAGATGGTTGGTGGTAAGAATATTTATTCGATAAATGAACTCATCGACAGTAAGGCTGTCGGACGACCCAGTTTGTGCCAATGATGGATTGTGTTGGAGACGCGTTCAGCGTTGGCAGAAAAAGCATCGTGGCTTGGAAAATATTGACTTGGCCGAGTTCTAGAAGGAATTGGCTCTTCCCTAGCTGGAATGTCAAGGAGATTTTCTCTCGATCGCGTATTTTGGGGTCGATGCCCACCGAGGTTCAGGTTTAGATTCTGAAAGAGATTTTGAAGTTCACCTGAAATGGTGGCAGCAACCTCTTGACGAAAGGTTTTTCATGGAATCAGTCACAATTTCTCGCATCCTAAATTTCTCGGAAAGCTGGCCTTCCGTCGGCTTTGGCCGTCTTGGACTAGGACTATTATCAGATCGAACCGCAGTTGGTTGAGGCGTCCCTATGTTTGTACAGCGCGCGCGCTCCACCTCTAGGTTGCGAACGCCCCCGTGAAGCGTTACCTCTAGCCTTATTCGTGGCTTCCTGTGAGCGAGTTGTGGCCATGCTTGTGGAAGACGTGGAGTTTTCCAAAAGCGACATAAGTTCCGAGAACCCACACGTTTGCCTGCAGACCGGGCAAGTTGAATTTTTTTCCAACCAAGTACAAATGCAATGACGGTGGAACCGGTGGTTGCATTTCGTAGTTACTTTATCATCTACACTTTTCAGCACCTCGCTACAGACTGCAAAAAAGGTGTTGTCTAAGGCTTCCTCCCCAGTAGGATTAGGAGAACCCAAAGGGCTACGTGGTACCATCATGGTGAAGAAAAAAAAAACAAAAATTTTCAATTCTTCAGTAGATATATACGAGCCCAAACCACTATTAATTCGTACAGCAAGCACTTTTATGCCAATGTAACATGTAAGGGTACATATTTTATTAAATAATATTGACAACACTATTAAATTTATACTTTTCTGAAAGTTTGTTTTATTATCTTTAATTTCATAAACAAATATGTGCACATATCATGATAAAAAGTTTTGAAAACAGAAATTAACGGAAAGTCCATTTATTTTGATAACAAAAATTTGACCACTATTAATTCGTACAGTGGAACATTTTCTAATTTAATACTGTGTAACGCCCCCTTTGCTTTTTAAAACAGCTTCTAATCGCTTTGGCACTGTATCTATTAATTTTTTACACTCTTCAGGGGTTATAGAGTCCCAAATTTCCTGAATTTTGGCTTTTAATCCGCTAAGAGTGCGTTGTGGGTCATTTCGTAACTTCCTTTTCATGAGTGCCCACACGTTTTCGATTGGGTTAAAGTCCGGGTTAGATGATGGCCAGTCTAGAACACTAATACCATTTGCTTGTAGCCATTTTTTTGTTTTTTTGGCTGTATGGGATGATGCACCGTCTTGTTGAAATACATATTCGTCACAGTCAGCTAGCTTTGGTACTGACGGAATGAGATGTTCTTCGAATATATTAATATATTTTTCTGCATTAACTGTTCCCTTAATAAAGTGAAGCTGACCAACACCCTTTGAGGACATACATCCCCACACCATAATGCTAGCTGTACACTTTACAGTACGCTTTAAGCAGTCTTTATGATATGCCTCTGTGCTTTTCCGAATCACCCTTTTTCTGGCATCAACGACACATACGTCAAACTTCGATTCGTCGCTAAATATAATGGTGTCTCACTGCCTTTGTACCCAAGAACGTCTTTCTTTTGCCCATAATAAACGTTTTTTCATTTGAAGTACAATAAGTAAGGGCTTTTCTTTGGCCTAAAAAATTCAAGTTTCAATAAATGTTTTTCGTATCACCAGTAGTACAGTGTTAAACTTACTTTATAAACACCATAACTTATATCTTTCATTTGCCGATGCGTCCATTCACGTTTAATGGTTTTTCCAATTCTTTCTGACCACTCTGAAGCTATGTCTCTAATAGTGCCTCGACGATTTTTTTTAAGTATAACTTCTAAAGCTCTTTTGTCGCGAATCGTTATTTTGGAGACCCTCTCTCTGTTTGCAACGTTATTGCTACAATTCTCATTTTTTTTCTATTTTTGAACAATACTTGATACTGTTGATCTGGGAAGCTTTAATTCAACCGATATTTCGCTATAGCTTTTTCCCGATTTGACTTTGTCAATAATTAATAATCGAATTTCTTCACAAACTGGCTTACCATGTGCCATCGTTGAACAATTAATCACAAATAAAAAGAAACAACACGAAAAAAATCGTGTTATTTTTCAATTGCATTTCTTTACTCTAATAAAACGGTAAATTTTCATTATTTGTTTACATTTTAATTTTCAGAGTTGTCTTTAGCTGAATTTATACACTGTACGAATTAATAGTGGTCAAATTTTTGTTATCAAAATAAATGGACTTTCCGTTAATTTCTGTTTTCAAAACTTTTTATCATGATATGTGCACATATTTGTTTATGAAATTAAAGATAATAAAACAAACTTTCAGAAAAGTATAAATTTAATAGTGTTGTCAATATTATTTAATAAAATATGTACCCTTACATGTTACATTGGCATAAAAGTGCTTGCTGTACGAATTAATAGTGGTTTGGGCTCTCGTATAAATGGTTCTAAGGCTATTTACCGATGAAACGTTATTATAGGTCGTTTTGTATAAGTAGTCGCAAAAAAAAAAGTATCTGAATAAAGAAATATAATAAATGTTTATGAACTTGAAGATATAAAATTATTACCACGTATAATTCGGTTAAATTCTACCGGAAGATACAAAGATATAGTATATAGTTAAAATTAATTGATTTACGTTTGGATCAGTATAGTATTATCGATCGGCAAGGAATTTTCTTCAAGATATGAAATGGTAATGTGTACGGTAAGATAACCTATAAGGTATTAGATAAGGTAGTCTATAAGGTATTCAATAAGGTAATCGTTAAGGTAATCGGTAAGGTAATCTGTAACGTTTTTGATTGGGTAATCGGTGAGGTAACCAGTAAAGTAACCAATAAGGTAAGCAGTAAGGTAAGCGGTAAAGTTTTCGGTAAGGTAAACGGTAACATGAGCGATAAGATATGTTAATCGGTAAGGTAATCGATAAGCTAAACGATATGTTAAACGGTAAGGTAATCTGTGAGGTATTTGATGAGGTAATCGGTAAGGTAATCAGTAAGGTAGTCGGTAAGGTAGTCGTTAAGGTAAATGGTAATATAAACGATTCGATAATCTGTAAGGTAAACTATAAGGTAATCGCTAAAATATATGTATGGTAGTCGATAAGGTAAATAAAAGGTAATCGATAAAGTATATATAAGGTAATCGATAAGGTAAAGTAAGATAAACTGTAAGGTAAGATATTCACGATAAGGTAAACGGTAAGATAAGCTATAAGGTAAGATATTCCCATATTTCTTCATCATCGTAGGCATGCGGCAAAGGCAAACAAAAAAAAATATAATTTTTTTTTTCAGGCTAACAATTGAATCACACATCTCCAGTCTAGCTATTACTGAGACTAAATTGAGAAGAAAAAAAAAATTATTTACGAGGCATGAAAAATGTTCGGTATGATCAACTTCAATTGACATCAAAAATCCAATAAAATTGCAATGGCCCATTTGGAAAATTTGAAAACGGAAAACGAAATAAACTTTAAAATGGTTGAGGTGATTTCGTAATATTTCTCATCACTGAATATAACTCTCCCGGTCAGAATCCAAGATAACCCAGATCTCTGCTATCCTTGAAAAACTTATATGCAAGATGAGAAATACTAGAGAAAAAAAATTTAATTTTACTGATTTTAATCTGTAGAGGTTTGCGCGTTTGAATCGACAAGACAATCGAGAGGCAAAGGAGGGAGCGGGAGGGTTAATAACTGAAAGTAAATTGAGAAAAAAAAATTTATTAAAAAGGTATGAAAAGGTTATTGGTATGATTCACTTCAATGACTATCAAAAATCCAATCACATCTCATAAAAAAAAACAGGGAAAAAAAATTTTAAAGTGAAGGCATTATATTTCCTACCATTAAACAATATTCTCCCGGTCAGAAACCAAGATAACCCAGATCTCTGCTATCCTTGAAGAAATTTTGTTCAAGATGTGAAATACTGCGTTTGAATTTAAAGCACGGTGGTATGGGAGAGGGAGGGACTGAAAGGGTTAAGAAGCATAAGGGGATGTTTATGAAGAGCAGCAGTTCAAAAGAAAAAAAATCTTTACTTTTTAGGAGCCACACGTTGGTTTTTATCAAACTAGTAACGCTAGTTTTAGCAAACATGCCCCACGTTGGGCGCCATTTATTTCTGTAACGAACAAAATTACCCACTAACTTGGCTACGATGGAAATGAGCCAAGTCCCACGGTCTCATCGCGATTTCTGAACACCTAGCTATGCTTCGGTCGTAGCTCAGGGAAAATGGGAGTGTGGTTGCGTTGGACGGTGGGATGGTGTGGGGGTTACAGATAATAAAAAAAATCAGGTGCAGAGGGTTAAGGGTCTATTCTACCCAAACAAACTCAAAAAAAAAAGAACTCGTTGTGACGCGGACTGGTGATGGTGATTCGAATTGTGGAAGGGGGGAAGGTGTTGTTTTCCCCACCCGGTCTTCACCCACCCAACCTTCTCCAATTTAGATACTTTTTGGAGCCCTCTTCAAACCAATGCCTAACTTATTTGCCCCGCCGCATTACCTTTGATGATGAAGAAATGAAAGGGGTTATTTTTTCTTTACAAAAACATGTTACGATAATTTATTAAATTAGTTCATTATTCCGTTCATTATTTATATTATTTTTACTTTATCTACGATATAAGTATATAATTAGACTTAGAATTACTTTTATCTTATTAAACTCATACAAATTAAACAAGTAAACTTTCGTTAAAAAAAAAAAATAACCAATAAACAAAAATCTGAAAATTTTGTTTGCATTTCTATATTAGATAGATTTAAATTGGTTTACTTGATCTTAAAATTTTATTTTTGTTTTTCTTTTGTCTTATTTGTTTTAATTACATTGGCTTCAGTTGTATTAATTTAAGTGGTCGGATTTTTAGCTTTTATGTTATTTAAGATCGTTTTTATTTAAGATTATTTCGATAAATTTCAGCCGCATTTATGTTAGTGGTAATTTCGGTTTAATTTCCGTTTATTTAAATAATCTTTAAAATCAGTTTTTGTTTACGTTAATTTGGTTTCGTTTAAATTCATTGCCACGATTTAAAGGCTCATTTCATATCATGTTACGTTAGTTTTTTTTTTTTTTTTGCTTAATTAGAAAATTTTTCTTTCCTTTTTTTTTCTTTAAAATCTCGTGAAATAATAATTGTTTTTAGTGGAATTTTACAAGAATATCAACTATTTAATATAGAAACATATTTGACGTTTTTTTGTTTTTTTTTTTTTTGTTCAATAATTATTATTTAACTTTTCCATACTTAAGTTCGTTTTAATGTTTATTATTTGTCTAATATAATGAGATTTTTAATTTTCATTCTCTTCATTTTCCCTTATTTTTATTTTATTTATATATATTTTTGTAGTGTGCCCATACATGTACACACTGCCGACCTTACGTTTCATCAATTCTTTTCGTAAACAAGCGGCAATGCATTGAGTGACAAATATGCTTTCACTGCACTATCGATGTGCGCTGCACTCAATGCATGCGAATGTTGTAGACACTCCGCATCGGAATTGAGTGCATTTTCAATACTCACTCAATTTTTATGACTGTGCCTAAATTTCATTCATCAACCCAAAATATGAAATGTGGAGATACTAATTTAAGTGCGAGAATGAAACGCAAAATTAAACATAAGTATTTTAATATGTAAATATAGATTAACTATAGATCTAGATTTTAAGTATACAGTTTTTGTAAAGATATAAAAAGCCGGTCTTGGCAAAGAATAAATCAGAATTTAACTACTAATTCAAGTCGGCAGATCTCTGCCTTGTTTTAATATTAATATTCTCTTCTTGCCTTGAACTTTGTTCAAGTCGGCAAGAATATAGCTATAGCGAAGGCAAACTCTGCCGCTATGAACAAAAATCTTACTTAAACTTCCCCATACACCTTACATTTTGCATGTAATATATTAATAGTTTAATATTTTTTTTCTTTTCTGTAAGCAAAATGTTTGGGTTTGGTTTCCATTTCATATTTATAAAAATTTCTTATTTCTTTTTTTTTTCATAACAAAATAACGAATATTTAAACATATATATATATTATATACAATAATGTGAATTTGCTTTTAAATTTCAAAATATATTTTCAAAGAATATAGCATATGTCTGTATGTTTAATGCATGTGTTACTAATCTGTATTAATTCAGTCTGTTTTGAAGAAGTATATTTAACTAACATACAAGAGCAATTTTTATTTCATATTCACAATATTTAATATTCATTATTTTATGGAAACGGTTTTATTCTAGTGCTCAAGAACTCCTACCATGTGTTTTTGTTGCTCTAATAATTTAATAATTGTTGCTCTTAATACAATGAGCTTATTCTTTTTTTTGTCAGAATTTACTTTAAGTTTAAATTTGTCGCAATCAAAGCTTAATGTCAGGCAAAAGTAATTGCTCACTAATAAGACACTTAATTTGTTTTTGCAAGCCATAATTTAAACAAACAATTTTGAATTTCAATCAACATCAATCTACTTCATTACCTTACATGATTAAATGTTGGGCTTTTTGTTGTGGCTGTTGTTACCGTTGAGGATGATTCTGCTTCTCCAGTTCCTGCTGCTGATGTTGTTACTGCTGCTGATGCTGCTGAGGATGTGGTGGTGGATGCTGTTGTAGCGAATGTAGTTGCTGTTGATGCTGGGCACTTGTGCCCGAGCTACTGGACTGCGTTATTGTTGCAGCGGATGTTGTTACTGCTGCTGATGTTGCTGAACGCTTGTGCCCGAGCTACGGCTGTTGCTGCTTTTAATTTCGTGCACTTTCAATGCAGCTGCATTAATTGCTGTTGTTGTTGTTGCTGTTATTGTTGCTGGTTTTGTGGCTTGAAGCTGGCTGCGGCTTGATTTGGCGTAGAGTGGTTTTTAATACGGATTCCAGTTCATGGATTAGCGGGTAGCAGATTTTGATACTGGGTCGAAACTGAGGATTGCCAATTTTATTCTGGACACTGTATCTCCAGCTGAACCGCACTTCTGCTGCTGTTACTGCAAATGATCCGAGTCACCGAGTTACCAATATGCGAATGTCCAATTATATTTTTTATTATTTTTGGATTTATTCGAGCACCAATTAAGTAAAATGTTTATTTTATTTTTCTATAGAAGTTTGTTTGCTTTAAGCTTTTGATAGAAAGCACGACACAGCATAACACTCGCTTGCTACTCGTTCCGAAAAACAATTTTAAGTTTTTTGTTGCAGAACCGCACATGAGTTAAACATCACGACAGCGACGATTCTTCCGCGATCACCTCTGAAAACCAACAGACTTTTAACTCTTTCCCTCTTTTTCGGCTGCTCTGCTGCAGCATCGTTTTTCGTTCACTTTGTTCATTTTTTCCTATCTTTTCAACTGACAGGCGAACAGGGCTGGCACAGGCATGCATAAAGGTGTGATCACACTGCATAATATGGTGTTCACACGTGAATACACGTAGTTACGCGTAGTTATTTTCTCGTTATACCTGTGTTAGGAGTTTAATCGTTCGTTAAGTCGTCGTCAAGATGGTGTTTGGTGCACAACTTCGGACAAGATCCGATAGGCATAAATTTAGAACGTCCATTTTGATTGGCTAATGCCGGCTCAAGCACGTGCTGGCCATGTTGAAATTTTCTGTACCTGTCGAACCTGTCCAGGGAGGAAATTGAAATTTTTCAGCTGCGTACAGCCGCGTGCATCCACCGGTAGATGGCGCTAGTCAAACAAAAATACAAATATGTATAAGAAAAAAAAATATGAATTTACATCGTGAAAGTGGCCGTTGTGTCGTGTTGGTTCCCTGTCCAAGTTTGAATTCAAATTCGAATTCACATTTGAGCACGGAACCAAAACTTCACTTCCGATGATCTGTCACGAAGACAACAACAACATATCCGGTCGGACAGGAAACAAACGTTGGCCGCCGTACTCGACTTTTGAATTTGAATTCAAACTCGCCGTTGAACATGGAGATCACCATCGATCGCCATTTTGAACTGTCACAAGGCAAAAAAAATGTTCGTGTCATGTCAAGGGAGGTGTTCTGAAGACTCAAAAGCTGTCAAACTTCGCAAATCGAGCTGTCAAAGAATTGGAAAGTGGCTTGGGAGGTGTTGAGAAATTTGGACAGAAGACGTCCCTCACAAAACTGATACTTGTCCAAGCCTGCTGCAGAGAAGTGTCAGAACAGGGCGATGTGCAATGCCTACTGCCAGAGGTCCTTGACATGGTACGTACCCAACTCCTTGCCTGCACAATCCTCAAGAACGTAATACGAGTAGCCAATCTTTTTCTTAGTTATTGTTATTTAGTAGTCTTAGAACGCTGTTTATGCTGCTTAAATATTGGTCCCAGTCACGTTGGTCCGTGCGAAGATACGAGCGTAGCACTTCATTAATGCTTCAATTAACTCTTTCGGACGTGTTTGATTGAGGCGAGTACCCGGCCGTGCAAGTGTGCCTTATCCCATATTTTTTTAGAAACGATTCGAATTCTTTACATTTGAACTGGCTGCCATTGTCTGATACCATGATTTCGGGAACTCCGAAACAATCAAATATCTGTTCTTTCAAATACTCTATAATATTCTTCGACGAGAACTTTCTGAGAGGTTTTAAAAACGTAAATTTAGAAAAATGGTCTAGCACAATCAACAATCCAATGTTGCCTTTCTTGCTACGCGGAAACGGTCCAATCAAGTCGACGTACAACCTTTGGAATGGTCTCTCGCTCTCGGCTATTTGTCCCATGGGAGGACAAAGAGTGTGAGTGGGTGCTTTGGAAGTTTTGCACAGGCTACAAGCACTTATATAGCTGCGTACCTGACTTACCATACCGGGCCAGTAAAAATATCGGCGAATCCGCTCGAGAGTTTTTGCGATACCACCATGAGCAGCAGAAGGCACATCATGAGCAGTGTGTAAGACTTCCACTCGCAACTCGCTTGGAACGAACAACCTCCAACCTTCAGTGTCTTCCCCTGGTTCGAAGTGCGTGCGATAATAAAGATATTTATCGATTATTTTATAATCGGGCATGTCAGAGCTCGAAAACCTCTCTTTAAGTTGGGTGTACTCTGCCGAATCAAATGCAGGTGAATTCAAATCTATTACCGGAAGAATTTCGATCTCTACGCTTTCTACAATGTCGCTATCTTCGAATGCTCGCGACAGAGCATCCGCAACCACGTTTTCACTACCTTTTCGATATTCAATCTTGAAATTAAACCCTTGCAGCTTTAACGCCCACCTTGCAAGCTTGCCACTCAAGTCCTTTTGCCTCATCAACCACCTTAAACTAACATGATCCGTTACGACACGAAATTCATGTCCTTTGATATATGGCCGAACTTTTTGATAGCCAGTACCACCGCTAGGCACTCCAGTTCGGTAACGGAGTAGTTTCTTTGCGCCTTATTTAATTTTTGAGACATGAAAGCAATCGGCCTCTCGTCTCCATTTTCATCGACTTGCGCAAGACTACCACCGACTCCGAACCGACTGGCATCACATTGGACAATGAACTCCTTGTCATAATTAGGATGAACCAGAAACGGGGCCGAAGACAATTTTGATTTGAGCAACTCGAAAGCGTTTTGAGCGGCATCATTCCACGCAAAGATTTTCTTTTTCGACAATAATTCAGTTAGAGTAAAAGTAGTGAATGAGTAATCATCAACGAATCGTCGATACCACCCTGCCATCCCCAAGAATTGACGGAGCTGACGGATCGATTTTGGAACCGGGTATTCTGCAATTGCCGCGATCTTATCGGTGTCAACCTTTAGACTTCCATTTCCCACCACAAATCCCAAGTATTTCACCTCCCTTATACCGAATTGACTTTTCTTGATATTAATGGTTAATCCTGCTTGACGAAACCTGGTGGCCACCTCCATCAAGTGGATAATATGTTCGTCCAATGTTTGAGACACGACCAACAGATCGTCTAAGTAGACGAATACATGGCTTTTAAGCTGATACGGGATCACTTTGTCCATGAGTCGGCACATCGACTGTGGAGCGTTACATAAGCCAAATGGCATGCGAGTAAATTGGTATAAGGGCCAGTTCGGCACCGTGAAAGCAGTTTTCTGGCGTGAAGCTTGGTCCAATTGTATCTGCCAAAAGGCATCTTTCAGATCAATTTTCGAAATAATGTGTACAGGCGGCAATCGAGAAATGATACCATCGATATTCGGAATAGGGTACGCGTCTTTGATGGTAACATCGTTTAATTTTCGGGAGTCCAAGCAGAAACGAACCTTCCCGGGTTTAACAATTACAACAGCTAGAGAAGACCAAGAAGAGTTCTCCGCCTCTTCGATGACACCTTACTGTAACATGCGATCAATCTCTTGGCACAATAATTTTTCTCTGGCCGGTGATATTGGGTAATATCGCTGTTTGATTGGAACCGCAGCTCCCGTGTCGATCGAATGCTCGATCGAATGCTCGATCCAGGTAGTCATACCAAGTCCTTCTTTTTCGAAGGATGGAAAGGTCGAGATGGCCTTCTCTAACCGTTGTTTCTGTATCGGGGTGAGACTGACCAGGTTCGAATCGTTGGAAAATTGAACATCCTCAATTTTGTTATCGAATGACAATTTAATGCGGAAACAATTCCAAAAATCGAAACCGCAGATAATATTTTGCTGCAAAGATGGAACAAGTAAAAATTCAAAATTTTTGGTTTTATCTTCATACGTTATAGCAAGAACAATCGAACCCACGACCTGTTGATTTTGACCGTCAGCCGTTTTGACGTTGCTGACCAGCTTAATAAACTTATGTGTTGAATTCAACATTTTTGCTAGGTCACTGCCGATGCAACTTTTATTTGCCCCACTATCGAGCAGAGCTAAATAATGGGTATTCAAAATTTTAAGGTTGGTATAAGGACGAATATCTGAAAGTTTGAATGATATTGACGAAATAATAATCTGGCGCAGAGACTTTATTCGTTTCCAATAATGGGACATCCGTAAGGACGACCGAGTTTTCGGTGGAGTTGTTTCGCTAAAAATTCTATTTCGAAAACGAGTTGGCTGTGTGAGATTTGATGTTGCCAGAGAGCTATTTTTCAGAATACGAATAGGTTTTAATTCCGAGGTCGAAATTGCGGACGCCCGCCGTTCTGCTGACGAACATCCAGCATCAAGTTTTCCGCTCGGAGATTGCACTTTGGACAAGTTGGTTTATAAACGTCCACTGTTCCACATCCGTAGCAGAAGACTCTTCGTGGTTTAAGGCAAAGTTGATAACCATGTCCCAGTTCGTCACAATTCCAACACTTCAGCGCATTACTGACTGCGTTGATCTTAACGTCGAGTTCCGGTTCAATGGAATTTTCTACAATTTCCTCGCCAAGAGTTGGAGGTTCAAGCGAAAGTTCCGCAATTTGTCTCCGTGTAGGAATGGGTTTCGAAAAGGAATGGCTAACCATGTCTTTGAAAATTTTTTCATGCTTTCGAACTTCTCGACGCACCTCAGCAATGTTTCTGAAATTTAAGTGCAACAGCTGAAGTCTTAAGTCCGGTTTCAGGTTCCTCACTACCATTTTCACTAGCTCGGAGTCCAACAATGGTTCTCTAAGTGTATCCGCCAGGCCCATGATAGCTTCCAAGAAGTCATCAAATGGCTCAGAAGATTTTTGTTTTCTCCGGCGAATATCGTCCTTAATCTCAAAATCGGTACTGTCGTCTTTGAATGGTCTACGTAGCGCTCGACACAACTCGGACCATTCTATGGTGTCTTCAAGGCAGTGATGCCGCCAAAACCACGTTTGGGCTTATCCCTCAAACAAAGAATATACATGTCGACACAAAAGCTCAAAATTTCCATTTAGATGGTTGGTGGTAAGAATATTTATTCGATAAATGAACTCATCGACAGTAAGGCTGTCGGACGACCCAGTTTGTGCCAATGATGGATTGTGTTGGAGACGCGTTCAGCGTTGGCAGAAAAAGCATCGTGGCTTGGAAAATATTGACTTGGCCGAGTTCTAGAAGGAATTGGCTCTTCCCTAGCTGGAATGTCAAGGAGATTTTCTCTCGATCGCGTATTTTGGGGTCGATGCCCACCGAGGTTCAGGTTTAGATTCTGAAAGAGATTTTGAAGTTCACCTGAAATGGTGGCAGCAACCTCTTGACGAAAGGTTTTTCATGGAATCAGTCACAATTTCTCGCATCCTAATCTCGGAAAGCTGGCCTTTCGTCGGCTTTGGCCGTCTTGGACTAGGACTATTATCAGATCGAACCGCAGTTGGTTGAGGCGTCCCTATGTTTGTACAGCGCGCGCGCTCCACCTCTAGGTTGCGAACGCCCCCGTGAAGCGTTACCTCTAGCCTTATTCGTGGCTTCCTGTGAGCGAGTTGTGGCCATGCTTGTGGAAGACGTGGAGTTTTCCAAAAGCGACATAAGTTCCGAGAACCCACACGTTTGCCTGCAGACCGGGCAAGTTGAATTTTTTTCCAACCAAGTACAAATGCAATGACGGTGGAACCGGTGGTTGCATTTCGTAGTTACTTTATCATCTACACTTTTCAGCACCTCGCTACAGACTGCAAAAAAGGTGTTGTCTAAGGCTTCCTCCCCAGTAGGATTAGGAGAACCCAAAGGGCTACGTGGTACCATCATGGTGAAGAAAAAAAAAACAAAAATTTTCAATTCTTCAGTAGATATATACGAGCCCAAACCACTATTAATTCGTACAGCAAGCACTTTTATGCCAATGTAACATGTAAGGGTACATATTTTATTAAATAATATTGACAACACTATTAAATTTATACTTTTCTGAAAGTTTGTTTTATTATCTTTAATTTCATAAACAAATATGTGCACATATCATGATAAAAAGTTTTGAAAACAGAAATTAACGGAAAGTCCATTTATTTTGATAACAAAAATTTGACCACTATTAATTCGTACAGTGGAACATTTTCTAATTTAATACTGTGTAACGCCCCCTTTGCTTTTTAAAACAGCTTCTAATCGCTTTGGCACTGTATCTATTAATTTTTTACACTCTTCAGGGGTTATAGAGTCCCAAATTTCCTGAATTTTGGCTTTTAATCCGCTAAGAGTGCGTTGTGGGTCATTTCGTAACTTCCTTTTCATGAGTGCCCACACGTTTTCGATTGGGTTAAAGTCCGGGTTAGATGATGGCCAGTCTAGAACACTAATACCATTTGCTTGTAGCCATTTTTTTGTTTTTTTGGCTGTATGGGATGATGCACCGTCTTGTTGAAATACATATTCGTCACAGTCAGCTAGCTTTGGTACTGACGGAATGAGATGTTCTTCGAATATATTAATATATTTTTCTGCATTAACTGTTCCCTTAATAAAGTGAAGCTGACCAACACCCTTTGAGGACATACATCCCCACACCATAATGCTAGCTGTACACTTTACAGTACGCTTTAAGCAGTCTTTATGATATGCCTCTGTGCTTTTCCGAATCACCCTTTTTCTGACATCAACGACACATACGTCAAACTTCGATTCGTCGCTAAATATAATGGTGTCTCATTGCCTTTGTACCCAAGAACGTCTTTCTTTTGCCCATAATAAACGTTTTTTCATTTGAAGTACAATAAGTAAGGGCTTTTCTTTGGCCTAAAAAATTCAAGTTTCAATAAATGTTTTTCGTATCACCAGTAGTACAGTGTTAAACTTACTTTATAAACACCATAACTTATATCTTTCATTTGCCGATGCGTCCATTCACGTTTAATGGTTTTTCCAATTCTTTCTGACCACTCTGAAGCTATGTCTCTAATAGTGCCTCGACGATTTTTTTTAAGTATAACTTCTAAAGCTCTTTTGTCGCGAATCGTTATTTTGGAGACCCTCTCTCTGTTTGCAACGTTATTGCTACAATTCTCATTTTTTTTCTATTTTTGAACAATACATGATACTGTTGATCTGGGAAGCTTTAATTCAACCGATATTTCGCTATAGCTTTTTCCCGATTTGACTTTGTCAATAATTAATAATCGAATTTCTTCACAAACTGGCTTACCATGTGCCATCGTTGAACAATTAATCACAAATAAAAAGAAACAACACGAAAAAAATCGTGTTATTTTTCAATTGCATTTCTTTACTCTAATAAAACGGTAAATTTTCATTATTTGTTTACATTTTAATTTTCAGAGTTGTCTTTAGCTGAATTTATACACTGTACGAATTAATAGTGGTCAAATTTTTGTTATCAAAATAAATGGACTTTCCGTTAATTTCTGTTTTCAAAACTTTTTATCATGATATGTGCACATATTTGTTTATGAAATTAAAGATAATAAAACAAACTTTCAGAAAAGTATAAATTTAATAGTGTTGTCAATATTATTTAATAAAATATGTACCCTTACATGTTACATTGGCATAAAAGTGCTTGCTGTACGAATTAATAGTGGTTTGGGCTCTCGTATAAATGGTTCTAAGGCTATTTACCGATGAAACGTTATTATAGGTCGTTTTGTATAAGTAGTCGCAAAAAAAAAAAGTATCTGAATAAAGAAATATAATAAATGTTTATGAACTTGAAGATATAAAATTATTACCACGTATAATTCGGTTAAATTCTACCGGAAGATACAAAGATATAGTATATAGTTAAAATTAATTGATTTACGTTTGGATCAGTATAGTATTATCGATCGGCAAGGAATTTTCTTCAAGATATGAAATGGTAATGTGTACGGTAAGATAACCTATAAGGTATTAGATAAGGTAGTCTATAAGGTATTCAATAAGGTAATCGTTAAGGTAATCGGTAAGGTAATCTGTAACGTTTTTGATTGGGTAATCGGTGAGGTAACCAGTAAAGTAACCAATAAGGTAAGCAGTAAGGTAAGCGGTAAAGTTTTCGGTAAGGTAAACGGTAACATGAGCGATAAGATATGTTAATCGGTAAGGTAATCGATAAGCTAAACGATATGTTAAACGGTAAGGTAATCTGTGAGGTATTTGATGAGGTAATCGGTAAGGTAATCAGTAAGGTAGTCGGTAAGGTAGTCGTTAAGGTAAATGGTAATATAAACGATTCGATAATCTGTAAGGTAAACTATAAGGTAATCGCTAAAATATATGTATGGTAGTCGATAAGGTAAATAAAAGGTAATCGATAAAGTATATATAAGGTAATCGATAAGGTAAAGTAAGATAAACTGTAAGGTAAGATATTCACGATAAGGTAAACGGTAAGATAAGCTATAAGGTAAGATATTCCCATATTTCTTTATCATCGTAGGCATGCGGCAAAGGCAAACAAAAAAAAATATAATTTTTTTTTCAGGCTAACAATTGAATCACACATCTCCAGTCTAGCTATTACTGAGACTAAATTGAGAAGAAAAAAAAAATTATTTACGAGGCATGAAAAATGTTCGGTATGATCAACTTCAATTGACATCAAAAATCCAATAAAATTGCAATGGCCCATTTGGAAAATTTGAAAACGGAAAACGAAATAAACTTTAAAATGGTTGAGGTGATTTCGTAATATTTCTCATCACTGAATATAACTCTCCCGGTCAGAATCCAAGATAACCCAGATCTCTGCTATCCTTGAAAAACTTATATGCAAGATGAGAAATACTAGAGAAAAAAAATTTAATTTTACTGATTTTAATCTGTAGAGGTTTGCGCGTTTGAATCGACAAGACAATCGAGAGGCAAAGGAGGGAGCGGGAGGGTTAATAACTGAAAGTAAATTGAGAAAAAAAAATTTATTAAAAAGGTATGAAAAGGTTATTGGTATGATTCACTTCAATGACTATCAAAAATCCAATCACATCTCATAAAAAAAAACAGGGAAAAAAAATTTTAAAGTGAAGGCATTATATTTCCTACCATTAAACAATATTCTCCCGGTCAGAAACCAAGATAACCCAGATCTCTGCTATCCTTGAAGAAATTTTGTTCAAGATGTGAAATACTGCGTTTGAATTTAAAGCACGGTGGTATGGGAGAGGGAGGGACTGAAAGGGTTAAGAAGCATAAGGGGATGTTTATGAAGAGCAGCAGTTCAAAAGAAAAAAAATCTTTACTTTTTAGGAGCCACACGTTGGTTTTTATCAAACTAGTAACGCTAGTTTTAGCAAACATGCCCCACGTTGGGCGCCATTTATTTCTGTAACGAACAAAATTACCCACTAACTTGGCTACGATGGAAATGAGCCAAGTCCCACGGTCTCATCGCGATTTCTGAACACCTAGCTATGCTTCGGTCGTAGCTCAGGGAAAATGGGAGTGTGGTTGCGTTGGACGGTTGGATGGTGTGGGGGTTACAGATAATAAAAAAAATCAGGTGCAGAGGGTTAAGGGTCTATTCTACCCAAACAAACTCAAAAAAAAAAGAACTCGTTGTGACGCGGACTGGTGATGGTGATTCGAATTGTGGAAGGGGGGAAGGTGTTGTTTTCCCCACCCGGTCTTCACCCACCCAACCTTCTCCAATTTAGATACTTTTTGGAGCCCTCTTCAAACCAATGCCTAACTTATTTGCCCCGCCGCATTACCTTTGATGATGAAGAAATGAAAGGGGTTATTTTTTCTTTACAAAAACATGTTACGATAATTTATTAAATTAGTTCATTATTCCGTTCATTATTTATATTATTTTTACTTTATCTACGATATAAGTATATAATTAGACTTAGAATTACTTTTATCTTATTAAACTCATACAAATTAAACAAGTAAACTTTCGTTAAAAAAAAAATAACCAATAAACAAAAATCTGAAAATTTTGTTTGCATTTCTATATTAGATAGATTTAAATTGGTTTACTTGATCTTAAAATTTTATTTTTGTTTTTCTTTTGTCTTATTTGTTTTAATTACATTGGCTTCAGTTGTATTAATTTAAGTGGTCGGATTTTTAGCTTTTATGTTATTTAAGATCGTTTTTATTTAAGATTATTTCGATAAATTTCAGCCGCATTTATGTTAGTGGTAATTTCGGTTTAATTTCCGTTTATTTAAATAATCTTTAAAATCAGTTTTTGTTTACGTTAATTTGGTTTCGTTTAAATTCATTGCCACGATTTAAAGGCTCATTTCATATCATGTTACGTTAGTTTTTTTTTTTTTTTTGCTTAATTAGAAAATTTTTCTTTCCTTTTTTTTTCTTTAAAATCTCGTGAAATAATAATTGTTTTTAGTGGAATTTTACAAGAATATCAACTATTTAATATAGAAACATATTTGACGTTTTTTTGTTTTTTTTTTTTTTTGTTCAATAATTATTATTTAACTTTTCCATACTTAAGTTCGTTTTAATGTTTATTATTTGTCTAATATAATGAGATTTTTAATTTTCATTCTCTTCATTTTCCCTTATTTTTATTTTATTTATATACATTTTTGTAGTGTGCCCATACATGTACACACTGCCGACCTTACGTTTCATCAATTCTTTTCGTAAACAAGCGGCAATGCATTGAGTGACAAATATGCTTTCACTGCACTATCGATGTGCGCTGCACTCAATGCATGCGAATGTTGTAGACACTCCGCATCGGAATTGAGTGCATTTTCAATACTCACTCAATTTTTATGACTGTGCCTAAATTTCATTCATCAACCCAAAATATGAAATGTGGAGATACTAATTTAAGTGCGAGAATGAAACGCAAAATTAAACATAAGTATTTTAATATGTAAATATAGATTAACTATAGATCTAGATTTTAAGTATACAGTTTTTGTAAAGATATAAAAAGCCGGTCTTGGCAAAGAATAAATCAGAATTTAACTACTAATTCAAGTCGGCAGATCTCTGCCTTGTTTTAATATTAATATTCTCTTCTTGCCTTGAACTTTGTTCAAGTCGGCAAGAATATAGCTATAGCGAAGGCAAACTCTGCCGCTATGAACAAAAATCTTACTTAAACTTCCCCATACACCTTACATTTTGCATGTAATATATTAATAGTTTAATATTTTTTTTCTTTTCTGTAAGCAAAATGTTTGGGTTTGGTTTCCATTTCATATTTATAAAAATTTCTTATTTCTTTTTTTTTTCATAACAAAATAACGAATATTTAAACATATATATATATTATATACAATAATGTGAATTTGCTTTTAAATTTCAAAATATATTTTCAAAGAATATAGCATATGTCTGTATGTTTAATGCATGTGTTACTAATCTGTATTAATTCAGTCTGTTTTGAAGAAGTATATTTAACTAACATACAAGAGCAATTTTTATTTCATATTCACAATATTTAATATTCATTATTTTATGGAAACGGTTTTATTCTAGTGCTCAAGAACTCCTACCATGTGTTTTTGTTGCTCTAATAATTTAATAATTGTTGCTCTTAATACAATGAGCTTATTCTTTTTTTTGTCAAAATTTACTTTAAGTTTAAATTTGTCGCAATCAAAGCTTAATGTCAGGCAAAAGTAATTGCTCACTAATAAGACACTTAATTTGTTTTTGCAAGCCATAATTTAAACAAACAATTTTGAATTTCAATCAACATCAATCTACTTCATTACCTTACATGATTAAATGTTGGGCTTTTTGTTGTGGCTGTTGTTACCGTTGAGGATGATTCTGCTTCTCCAGTTCCTGCTGCTGATGTTGTTACTGCTGCTGATGCTGCTGAGGATGTGGTGGTGGATGCTGTTGTAGCGAATGTAGTTGCTGTTGATGCTGGGCACTTGTGCCCGAGCTACTGGACTGCGTTATTGTTGCAGCGGATGTTGTTACTGCTGCTGATGTTGCTGAACGCTTGTGCCCGAGCTACGGCTGTTGCTGCTTTTAATTTCGTGCACTTTCAATGCAGCTGCATTAATTGCTGTTGTTGTTGTTGCTGTTATTGTTGCTGGTTTTGTGGCTTGAAGCTGGCTGCGGCTTGATTTGGCGTAGAGTGGTTTTTAATACGGATTCCAGTTCATGGATTAGCGGGTAGCAGATTTTGATACTGGGTCGAAACTGAGGATTGCCAATTTTATTCTGGACACTGTATCTCCAGCTGAACCGCACTTCTGCTGCTGTTACTGCAAATGATCCGAGTCACCGAGTTACCAATATGCGAATGTCCAATTATATTTTTTATTATTTTTGGATTTATTCGAGCACCAATTAAGTAAAATGTTTATTTTATTTTTCTATAGAAGTTTGTTTGCTTTAAGCTTTTGATAGAAAGCACGACACAGCATAACACTCGCTTGCTACTCGTTCCGAAAAACAATTTTAAGTTTTTTGTTGCAGAACCGCACATGAGTTAAACATCACGACAGCGACGATTCTTCCGCGATCACCTCTGAAAACCAACAGACTTTTAACTCTTTCCCTCTTTTTCGGCTGCTCTGCTGCAGCATCGTTTTTCGTTCACTTTGTTCATTTTTTCCTATCTTTTCAACTGACAGGCGAACAGGGCTGGCACAGGCATGCATAAAGGTGTGATCACACTGCATAATATGGTGTTCACACGTGAATACACGTAGTTACGCGTAGTTATTTTCTCGTTATACCTGTGTTAGGAGTTTAATCGTTCTTTAAGTCGTCGTCAAGATGGTGTTTGGTGCACAACTTCGGACAAGATCCGATAGGCATAAATTTAGAACGTCCATTTTGATTGGCTAATGCCGGCTCAAGCACGTGCTGGCCATGTTGAAATTTTCTGTACCTGTCGAACCTGTCCAGGGAGGAAATTGAAATTTTTCAGCTGCGTACAGCCGCGTGCATCCACCGGTAGATGGCGCTAGTCAAACAAAAATACAAATATGTATAAGAAAAAAAAATATGAATTTACATCGTGAAAGTGGCCGTTGTGTCGTGTTGGTTCCCTGTCCAAGTTTGAATTCAAATTCGAATTCACATTTGAGCACGGAACCAAAACTTCACTTCCGATGATCTGTCACGAAGACAACAACAACATATCCGGTCGGACAGGAAACAAACGTTGGCCGCCGTACTCGACTTTTGAATTTGAATTCAAACTCGCCGTTGAACATGGAGATCACCATCGATCGCCATTTTGAACTGTCACAAGGCAAAAAAAATGTTCGTGTCATGTCAAGGGAGGTGTTCTGAAGACTCAAAAGCTGTCAAACTTCGCAAATCGAGCTGTCAAAGAATTGGAAAGTGGCTTGGGAGGTGTTCAGAAATTTGGACAGAAGACGTCCCTCACAAAACTGATACTTGTCCAAGCCTGCTGCAGAGAAGTGTCAGAACAGGGCGATGTGCAATGCCTACTGCCAGAGGTCCTTGACATGGTACGTACCCAACTCCTTGCCTGCACAATCCTCAAGAACGTAATACGAGTAGCCAATCTTTTTCTTAGTTATTGTTATTTAGTAGTCTTAGAACGCTGTTTATGCTGCTTAAATATTGGTCCCAGTCACGTTGGTCCGTGCGAAGATACGAGCGTAGCACTTCATTAATGCTTCAATTAACTCTTTCGGACGTGTTTGATTGAGGCGAGTACCCGGCCGTGCAAGTGTGCCTTATCCCATATTTTTTTAGAAACGATTCGAATTCTTTACATTTGAACTGGCTGCCATTGTCTGATACCATGATTTCGGGAACTCCGAAACAATCAAATATCTGTTCTTTCAAATACTCCATAATATTCTTCGACGAGAACTTTCTGAGAGGTTTTAAAAACGTAAATTTAGAAAAATGGTCTAGCACAATCAACAATCCAATGTTGCCTTTCTTGCTACGCGGAAACGGTCCAATCAAGTCGACGTACAACCTTTGGAATGGTCTCTCGCTCTCGGCTATTTGTCCCATGGGAGGACAAAGAGTGTGAGTGGGTGCTTTGGAAGTTTTGCACAGGCTACAAGCACTTATATAGCTGCGTACCTGACTTACCATACCGGGCCAGTAAAAATATCGGCGAATCCGCTCGAGAGTTTTTGCGATACCACCATGAGCAGCAGAAGGCACATCATGAGCAGTGTGTAAGACTTCCACTCGCAACTCGCTTGGAACGAACAACCTCCAACCTTCAGTGTCTTCCCCTGGTTCGAAGTGCGTGCGATAATAAAGATATTTATCGATTATTTTATAATCGGGCATGTCAGAGCTCGAAAACCTCTCTTTAAGTTGGGTGTACTCTGCCGAATCAAATGCAGGTGAATTCAAATCTATTACCGGAAGAATTTCGATCTCTACGCTTTCTACAATGTCGCTATCTTCGAATGCTCGCGACAGAGCATCCGCAACCACGTTTTCACTACCTTTTCGATATTCAATCTTGAAATTAAACCCTTGCAGCTTTAACGCCCACCTTGCAAGCTTGCCACTCAAGTCCTTTTGCCTCATCAACCACCTTAAACTAACATGATCCGTTACGACACGAAATTCATGTCCTTTGATATATGGCCGAACTTTTTGATAGCCAGTACCACCGCTAGGCACTCCAGTTCGGTAACGGAGTAGTTTCTTTGCGCCTTATTTAATTTTTGAGACATGAAAGCAATCGGCCTCTCGTCTCCATTTTCATCGACTTGCGCAAGACTACCACCGACTCCGAACCGACTGGCATCACATTGGACAATGAACTCCTTGTCATAATTAGGATGAACCAGAAACGGGGCCGAAGACAATTTTGATTTGAGCAACTCGAAAGCGTTTTGTGCGGCATCATTCCACGCAAAGATTTTCTTTTTCGACAATAATTCAGTTAGAGTAAAAGTAGTGAATGAGTAATCATCAACGAATCGTCGATACCACCCTGCCATCCCCAAGAATTGACGGAGCTGACGGATCGATTTTGGAACCGGGTATTCTGCAATTGCCGCGATCTTATCGGTGTCAACCTTTAGACTTCCATTTCCCACCACAAATCCCAAGTATTTCACCTCCCTTATACCGAATTGACTTTTCTTGATATTAATGGTTAATCCTGCTTGACGAAACCTGGTGGCCACCTCCATCAAGTGGATAATATGTTCGTCCAATGTTTGAGACACGACCAACAGATCGTCTAAGTAGACGAATACATGGCTTTTAAGCTGATACGGGATCACTTTGTCCATGAGTCGGCACATCGACTGTGGAGCGTTACATAAGCCAAATGGCATGCGAGTAAATTGGTATAAGGGCCAGTTCGGCACCGTGAAAGCAGTTTTCTGGCGTGAAGCTTGGTCCAATTGTATCTGCCAAAAGGCATCTTTCAGATCAATTTTCGAAATAATGTGTACAGGCGGCAATCGAGAAATGATACCATCGATATTCGGAATAGGGTACGCGTCTTTGATGGTAACATCGTTTAATTTTCGGGAGTCCAAGCAGAAACGAACCTTCCCGGGTTTAACAATTACAACAGCTAGAGAAGACCAAGAAGAGTTCTCCGCCTCTTCGATGACACCTTACTGTAACATGCGATCAATCTCTTGGCACAATAATTTTTCTCTGGCCGGTGATATTGGGTAATATCGCTGTTTGATTGGAACCGCAGCTCCCGTGTCGATCGAATGCTCGATCGAATGCTCGATCCAGGTAGTCATACCAAGTCCTTCTTTTTCGAAGGATGGAAAGGTCGAGATGGCCTTCTCTAACCGTTGTTTCTGTATCGGGGTGAGACTGACCAGGTTCGAATCGTTGGAAAATTGAACATCCTCAATTTTGTTATCGAATGACAATTTAATGCGGAAACAATTCCAAAAATCGAAACCGCAGATAATATTTTGCTGCAAAGATGGAACAAGTAAAAATTCAAAATTTTTGGTTTTATCTTCATACGTTATAGCAAGAACAATCGAACCCACGACCTGTTGATTTTGACCGTCAGCCGTTTTGACGTTGCTGACCAGCTTAATAAACTTATGTGTTGAATTCAACATTTTTGCTAGGTCACTGCCGATGCAACTTTTATTTGCCCCACTATCGAGCAGAGCTAAATAATGGGTATTCAAAATTTTAAGGTTGGTATAAGGACGAATATCTGAAAGTTTGAATGATATTGACGAAATAATAATCTGGCGCAGAGACTTTATTCGTTTCCAATAATGGGACATCCGTAAGGACGACCGAGTTTTCGGTGGAGTTGTTTCGCTAAAAATTCTATTTCGAAAACGAGTTGGCTGTGTGAGATTTGATGTTGCCAGAGAGCTATTTTTCAGAATACGAATAGGTTTTAATTCCGAGGTCGAAATTGCGGACGCCCGCCGTTCTGCTGACGAACATCCAGCATCAAGTTTTCCGCTCGGAGATTGCACTTTGGACAAGTTGGTTTATAAACGTCCACTGTTCCACATCCGTAGCAGAAGACTCTTCGTGGTTTAAGGCAAAGTTGATAACCATGTCCCAGTTCGTCACAATTCCAACACTTCAGCGCATTACTGACTGCGTTGATCTTAACGTCGAGTTCCGGTTCAATGGAATTTTCTACAATTTCCTCGCCAAGAGTTGGAGGTTCAAGCGAAAGTTCCGCAATTTGTCTCCGTGTAGGAATGGGTTTCGAAAAGGAATGGCTAACCATGTCTTTGAAAATTTTTTCATGCTTTCGAACTTCTCGACGCACCTCAGCAATGTTTCTGAAATTTAAGTGCAACAGCTGAAGTCTTAAGTCCGGTTTCAGGTTCCTCACTACCATTTTCACTAGCTCGGAGTCCAACAATGGTTCTCTAAGTGTATCCGCCAGGCCCATGATAGCTTCCAAGAAGTCATCAAATGGCTCAGAAGATTTTTGTTTTCTCCGGCGAATATCGTCCTTAATCTCAAAATCGGTACTGTCGTCTTTGAATGGTCTACGTAGCGCTCGACACAACTCGGACCATTCTATGGTGTCTTCAAGGCAGTGATGCCGCCAAAACCACGTTTGGGCTTATCCCTCAAACAAAGAATATACATGTCGACACAAAAGCTCAAAATTTCCATTTAGATGGTTGGTGGTAAGAATATTTATTCGATAAATGAACTCATCGACAGTAAGGCTGTCGGACGACCCAGTTTGTGCCAATGATGGATTGTGTTGGAGACGCGTTCAGCGTTGGCAGAAAAAGCATCGTGGCTTGGAAAATATTGACTTGGCCGAGTTCTAGAAGGAATTGGCTCTTCCCTAGCTGGAATGTCAAGGAGATTTTCTCTCGATCGCGTATTTTGGGGTCGATGCCTACCGAGGTTCAGGTTTAGATTCTGAAAGAGATTTTGAAGTTCACCTGAAATGGTGAACCTCTTGACGAAAGGTTTTTCATGGAATCAGTCACAATTTCTCGCATCCTAATCTCGGAAAGCTGGCCTTTCGTCGGCTTTGGCCGTCTTGGACTAGGACTATTATCAGATCGAACCGCAGTTGGTTGAGGCGTCCCTATGTTTGTACAGCGCGCGCGCTCCACCTCTAGGTTGCGAACGCCCCCGTGAAGCGTTACCTCTAGCCTTATTCGTGGCTTCCTGTGAGCGAGTTGTGGCCATGCTTGTGGAAGACGTGGAGTTTTCCAAAAGCGACATAAGTTCCGAGAACCCACACGTTTGCCTGCAGACCGGGCAAGTTGAATTTTTTTCCAACCAAGTACAAATGCAATGACGGTGGAACCGGTGGTTGCATTTCGTAGTTACTTTATCATCTACACTTTTCAGCACCTCGCTACAGACTGCAAAAAAGGTGTTGTCTAAGGCTTCCTCCCCAGTAGGATTAGGAGAACCCAAAGGGCTACGTGGTACCATCATGGTGAAGAAAAAAAAAACAAAAATTTTCAATTCTTCAGTAGATATATACGAGCCCAAACCACTATTAATTCGTACAGCAAGCACTTTTATGCCAATGTAACATGTAAGGGTACATATTTTATTAAATAATATTGACAACACTATTAAATTTATACTTTTCTGAAAGTTTGTTTTATTATCTTTAATTTCATAAACAAATATGTGCACATATCATGATAAAAAGTTTTGAAAACAGAAATTAACGGAAAGTCCATTTATTTTGATAACAAAAATTTGACCACTATTAATTCGTACAGTGGAACATTTTCTAATTTAATACTGTGTAACGCCCCCTTTGCTTTTTAAAACAGCTTCTAATCGCTTTGGCACTGTATCTATTAATTTTTTACACTCTTCAGGGGTTATAGAGTCCCAAATTTCCTGAATTTTGGCTTTTAATCCGCTAAGAGTGCGTTGTGGGTCATTTCGTAACTTCCTTTTCATGAGTGCCCACACGTTTTCGATTGGGTTAAAGTCCGGGTTAGATGATGGCCAGTCTAGAACACTAATACCATTTGCTTGTAGCCATTTTTTTGTTTTTTTGGCTGTATGGGATGATGCACCGTCTTGTTGAAATACATATTCGTCACAGTCAGCTAGCTTTGGTACTGACGGAATGAGATGTTCTTCGAATATATTAATATATTTTTCTGCATTAACTGTTCCCTTAATAAAGTGAAGCTGACCAACACCCTTTGAGGACATACATCCCCACACCATAATGCTAGCTGTACACTTTACAGTACGCTTTAAGCAGTCTTTATGATATGCCTCTGTGCTTTTCCGAATCACCCTTTTTCTGACATCAACGACACATACGTCAAACTTCGATTCGTCGCTAAATATAATGGTGTCTCATTGCCTTTGTACCCAAGAACGTCTTTCTTTTGCCCATAATAAACGTTTTTTCATTTGAAGTACAATAAGTAAGGGCTTTTCTTTGGCCTAAAAAATTCAAGTTTCAATAAATGTTTTTCGTATCACCAGTAGTACAGTGTTAAACTTACTTTATAAACACCATAACTTATATCTTTCATTTGCCGATGCGTCCATTCACGTTTAATGGTTTTTCCAATTCTTTCTGACCACTCTGAAGCTATGTCTCTAATAGTGCCTCGACGATTTTTTTTAAGTATAACTTCTAAAGCTCTTTTGTCGCGAATCGTTATTTTGGAGACCCTCTCTCTGTTTGCAACGTTATTGCTACAATTCTCATTTTTTTTCTATTTTTGAACAATACATGATACTGTTGATCTGGGAAGCTTTAATTCAACCGATATTTCGCTATAGCTTTTTCCCGATTTGACTTTGTCAATAATTAATAATCGAATTTCTTCACAAACTGGCTTACCATGTGCCATCGTTGAACAATTAATCACAAATAAAAAGAAACAACACGAAAAAAATCGTGTTATTTTTCAATTGCATTTCTTTACTCTAATAAAACGGTAAATTTTCATTATTTGTTTACATTTTAATTTTCAGAGTTGTCTTTAGCTGAATTTATACACTGTACGAATTAATAGTGGTCAAATTTTTGTTATCAAAATAAATGGACTTTCCGTTAATTTCTGTTTTCAAAACTTTTTATCATGATATGTGCACATATTTGTTTATGAAATTAAAGATAATAAAACAAACTTTCAGAAAAGTATAAATTTAATAGTGTTGTCAATATTATTTAATAAAATATGTACCCTTACATGTTACATTGGCATAAAAGTGCTTGCTGTACGAATTAATAGTGGTTTGGGCTCTCGTATAAATGGTTCTAAGGCTATTTACCGATGAAACGTTATTATAGGTCGTTTTGTATAAGTAGTCGCAAAAAAAAAAGTATCTGAATAAAGAAATATAATAAATGTTTATGAACTTGAAGATATAAAATTATTACCACGTATAATTCGGTTAAATTCTACCGGAAGATACAAAGATATAGTATATAGTTAAAATTAATTGATTTACGTTTGGATCAGTATAGTATTATCGATCGGCAAGGAATTTTCTTCAAGATATGAAATGGTAATGTGTACGGTAAGATAACCTATAAGGTATTAGATAAGGTAGTCTATAAGGTATTCAATAAGGTAATCGTTAAGGTAATCGGTAAGGTAATCTGTAACGTTTTTGATTGGGTAATCGGTGAGGTAACCAGTAAAGTAACCAATAAGGTAAGCAGTAAGGTAAGCGGTAAAGTTTTCGGTAAGGTAAACGGTAACATGAGCGATAAGATATGTTAATCGGTAAGGTAATCGATAAGCTAAACGATATGTTAAACGGTAAGGTAATCTGTGAGGTATTTGATGAGGTAATCGGTAAGGTAATCAGTAAGGTAGTCGGTAAGGTAGTCGTTAAGGTAAATGGTAATATAAACGATTCGATAATCTGTAAGGTAAACTATAAGGTAATCGCTAAAATATATGTATGGTAGTCGATAAGGTAAATAAAAGGTAATCGATAAAGTATATATAAGGTAATCGATAAGGTAAAGTAAGATAAACTGTAAGGTAAGATATTCACGATAAGGTAAACGGTAAGATAAGCTATAAGGTAAGATATTCCCATATTTCTTCATCATCGTAGGCATGCGGCAAAGGCAAACAAAAAAAAATATAATTTTTTTTTTCAGGCTAACAATTGAATCACACATCTCCAGTCTAGCTATTACTGAGACTAAATTGAGAAGAAAAAAAAAATTATTTACGAGGCATGAAAAATGTTCGGTATGATCAACTTCAATTGACATCAAAAATCCAATAAAATTGCAATGGCCCATTTGGAAAATTTGAAAACGGAAAACGAAATAAACTTTAAAATGGTTGAGGTGATTTCGTAATATTTCTCATCACTGAATATAACTCTCCCGGTCAGAATCCAAGATAACCCAGATCTCTGCTATCCTTGAAAAACTTATATGCAAGATGAGAAATACTAGAGAAAAAAAATTTAATTTTACTGATTTTAATCTGTAGAGGTTTGCGCGTTTGAATCGACAAGACAATCGAGAGGCAAAGGAGGGAGCGGGAGGGTTAATAACTGAAAGTAAATTGAGAAAAAAAAATTTATTAAAAAGGTATGAAAAGGTTATTGGTATGATTCACTTCAATGACTATCAAAAATCCAATCACATCTCATAAAAAAAAACAGGGAAAAAAAATTTTAAAGTGAAGGCATTATATTTCCTACCATTAAACAATATTCTCCCGGTCAGAATCCAAGATAACCCAGATCTCTGCTATCCTTGAAGAAATTTTGTTCAAGATGTGAAATACTGCGTTTGAATTTAAAGCACGGTGGTATGGGAGAGGGAGGGACTGAAAGGGTTAAGAAGCATAAGGGGATGTTTATGAAGAGCAGCAGTTCAAAAGAAAAAAAATCTTTACTTTTTAGGAGCCACACGTTGGTTTTTATCAAACTAGTAACGCTAGTTTTAGCAAACATGCCCCACGTTGGGCGCCATTTATTTCTGTAACGAACAAAATTACCCACTAACTTGGCTACGATGGAAATGAGCCAAGTCCCACGGTCTCATCGCGATTTCTGAACACCTAGCTATGCTTCGGTCGTAGCTCAGGGAAAATGGGAGTGTGGTTGCGTTGGACGGTGGGATGGTGTGGGGGTTACAGATAATAAAAAAAATCAGGTGCAGAGGGTTAAGGGTCTATTCTACCCAAACAAACTCAAAAAAAAAAGAACTCGTTGTGACGCGGACTGGTGATGGTGATTCGAATTGTGGAAGGGGGGAAGGTGTTGTTTTCCCCACCCGGTCTTCACCCACCCAACCTTCTCCAATTTAGATACTTTTTGGAGCCCTCTTCAAACCAATGCCTAACTTATTTGCCCCGCCGCATTACCTTTGATGATGAAGAAATGAAAGGGGTTATTTTTTCTTTACAAAAACATGTTACGATAATTTATTAAATTAGTTCATTATTCCGTTCATTATTTATATTATTTTTACTTTATCTACGATATAAGTATATAATTAGACTTAGAATTACTTTTATCTTATTAAACTCATACAAATTAAACAAGTAAACTTTCGTTAAAAAAAAAAAATAACCAATAAACAAAAATCTGAAAATTTTGTTTGCATTTCTATATTAGATAGATTTAAATTGGTTTACTTGATCTTAAAATTTTATTTTTGTTTTTCTTTTGTCTTATTTGTTTTAATTACATTGGCTTCAGTTGTATTAATTTAAGTGGTCGGATTTTTAGCTTTTATGTTATTTAAGATCGTTTTTATTTAAGATTATTTCGATAAATTTCAGCCGCATTTATGTTAGTGGTAATTTCGGTTTAATTTCCGTTTATTTAAATAATCTTTAAAATCAGTTTTTGTTTACGTTAATTTGGTTTCGTTTAAATTCATTGCCACGATTTAAAGGCTCATTTCATATCATGTTACGTTAGTTTTTTTTTTTTTTTTGCTTAATTAGAAAATTTTTCTTTCCTTTTTTTTTCTTTAAAATCTCGTGAAATAATAATTGTTTTTAGTGGAATTTTACAAGAATATCAACTATTTAATATAGAAACATATTTGACGTTTTTTTGTTTTTTTTTTTTTTGTTCAATAATTATTATTTAACTTTTCCATACTTAAGTTCGTTTTAATGTTTATTATTTGTCTAATATAATGAGATTTTTAATTTTCATTCTCTTCATTTTCCCTTATTTTTATTTTATTTATATATATTTTTGTAGTGTGCCCATACATGTACACACTGCCGACCTTACGTTTCATCAATTCTTTTCGTAAACAAGCGGCAATGCATTGAGTGACAAATATGCTTTCACTGCACTATCGATGTGCGCTGCACTCAATGCATGCGAATGTTGTAGACACTCCGCATCGGAATTGAGTGCATTTTCAATACTCACTCAATTTTTATGACTGTGCCTAAATTTCATTCATCAACCCAAAATATGAAATGTGGAGATACTAATTTAAGTGCGAGAATGAAACGCAAAATTAAACATAAGTATTTTAATATGTAAATATAGATTAACTATAGATCTAGATTTTAAGTATACAGTTTTTGTAAAGATATAAAAAGCCGGTCTTGGCAAAGAATAAATCAGAATTTAACTACTAATTCAAGTCGGCAGATCTCTGCCTTGTTTTAATATTAATATTCTCTTCTTGCCTTGAACTTTGTTCAAGTCGGCAAGAATATAGCTATAGCGAAGGCAAACTCTGCCGCTATGAACAAAAATCTTACTTAAACTTCCCCATACACCTTACATGGCGATCCTGCCCATTACCTGAAATCTTTTGATTTGCTTTTCCTGGAATTCAGTTCCATATTGGCACAAATGGAATACATTCAAAAACAGCCAATGCCGAAATCGATGGAAGTGTATTCTTCCAGTTTTAAAGACAATGAATGAAATTTTGAATCTGCACCAAACAACGCCAAAAATGAAAAAACCAAGGACAAAAAGATACCAGATTTTGGTTCAAGGGAAGCATCAGCTGAAGTAGCTGCAGTTAAATCGAATGCGCCAAAAACAAATAAAACGTCTTGAATTGTCGTTGCTGGAGATAAACCATCCAACTCAAATAAATATGAGTCTTTATACAAAATGTATAAAAATAATAATAAAAATACAGTGATAATACCAATAATTATAATTAAGAGTCATAAACAAATATTATTGCTTTATATAAATAGTTAATTATGCAAAAATTACACATTGCTCTTTATTAATTTTAATTGTAAAAATGAAGATATACAAAAAGAAATATTATATACTCTACATAAAAATGGTTTAAACAAAAACAAAAAACAAAAAAAAAAAAAAAAACTGATATATAAAAAAAAAATTTTTAACAGATGGAAAATATTATTCAAGAGGTAGATAGAATATTCAAAAACATAAGAAAAAGTTATACTAGAGGCTACACAAGAGCCACACTACTTGCAAAGCAACAGCAGCTAGATGATTTAAAAGAACAATTTGACTTTTTGGCAAATCAATACAAAGACAGCAAAGAGTTAGTAGCTTTGAAATTAGAGTTCAGCAGCATTCATTCAAACAAATCTCAGAACAGCTTAAAACAACTGAAGGTGAAATAAGAATAGAAGAAGAAGAACAAGAACAAGGAGAATCAATAAAAATAATGGCAGCCTTTAGTCTAGAAACCGCCTCAAAGGCATTACCCACTTTTTCAGGCAATTTCAGAGACTTAGAAAGTTTTCTTATTACAGCCGAATTGATTAACAAAACGTTAAACGATGAAGGTAAGATCGACTTCTTACAATACATATACCACGCAAAATTAACGGCTAATGTTCGCACCGCATTAGGTAGCTATTCGAAACCATCAAACTTTGAGATTCTAAAACAACAATTAAAAACCAGATACAAAGATAACACAACCATATCACAATTACAGACAAAACTTAACAATTTACATCAACGGAACTTGAGAATACATACTTACAAAGAACAATTACTTAACATAATAGAAGGGCTAAATAGACTTGGAATCAAAAGTTTAGGAACTCAAGCCACAGAACTCGAGAAAAACGTCATAATAAAATGCAATAACAAAATTGCACTCGACGCATTTAAGAAAGATCTAAATGAAAATTTGAAATCAACTATTTTCGCTGCGCGACCAAAAGACTTATTGGAAGCAACAGAATTAGCACTCGAACTCGAAAATGAGTCGTTGACTTCACCAAATGCAATCATGCACTTTCAACGGTCATTTAACCAACATCAAAACAATAATAACACCCGCTATATCTCAAGACAAAACGGAAACACAAACTATAGGTACAATGAACCAAGAATATACAACAATAATTTCAATAGGAACCAAAATCAAAACACTTACAATAACAGAAATCTGAACCACAACAACAACTTCAACCAAAACAGAAACAATAATAATTACGCTAACCAAGGCAGAAACAGCAACCGAAATAAGAACCAAAACAACAGATACACAAATAACCACACAAACCGAAACATACGAATAGTAAACAATGAGGGAAACGAGCAGGGCTCGGAAGACATAGTCTTTCCGATCAGCCAAAATTAAAGATTTTTAAAATCTCGGATACAAATTCTAACTTTATAAAAATAAAATACAAAAATAATTTTATGACTTTTCTGATCGACACAGGTGCTGATATTTCTTTATGCAAAATCAGTAAAAAGGTAAATGATGATTTTTATAACCCAGACCAAAAATGCAAGTTAACAGGCATTACAACCGAAGAAACTTTTTCACTAGGTAGCATTAATCTAAACCTTAATTTTGGAGAGAAACACTGTAAACATGAATTTCAGCTAGTAAAATTCGAATTCCCAATTGAAACCGATGGTATATTAGGTAGAGACTTTTTGAACAAATTCCTTTGCAAAATTGACTACGAAACATTCACTATTTCGATTTTAATTGACGATTCACACATTACATTGCCTATGCACTCAAAACCGCATAACACATTAATAATAAAAGTGCCACCAAGAACAGAAATTATTCAACCAATTAAACTGCAACTAACGGAAGACAAAGTAATTTTAAATAAAGAAGTACAAGAAGGTATTTTTCTTAGTAACTCAATAGCTCCAAAAAACGGCATGACACACATAAAAATTTTAAATACAACAAATGAAGAAGTGATTTTGAATGGCATTCAGTTGGAAACCGATTCTTTAAATAAATACGATATTTTAAATTACGACAGCAAAAGACCTATACACCCACAAAATCGTTTCAGTAAAATTTTGGAAATACTAAATATACAATGTAACGACACAAAAATTAAAGACGAATTAAAAGACATTTTTAAAAAATTTCAAGATGTATTTCACTTAGATAACGAACCTTTAATAACCAATAACTTTTATAAACAAAACATAACAACGACAGACAACATACCAGTATACATCAAAAATTACAGATTACCGCACGCCCAAACAGACGTGATAAATGAACAAGTTCAGAAAATGCTAAGGGAACCATCGAACCATCACTCAGTCCATACAATGCTCAACTCCTTTTGGTACCAAAAAAGAATACAGAGGACAAAAAGAAATGGAGACTTGTGGTCGACTTTAGAAAGTAAAATGACAAAATCGTCAATGACAAATTCCCTTTAACGAGACTAGAAGATGTTCTAGACAAGTTAGGTAGAGCAAAATGGTTCTCAACCCTTGATATGACCAGTTCATTCCATCAAATTGAACTAGAAAACAAATCACGACCTTTGACAGCCTTCTCTACAACAAACGGACATTTTCAATTCAAACGGCTTCCTTTCGGACTGAAAATCTCTTCAAACAGTTTCCAACGCATGCTCACTATTGCACTAGCAGACTTAGAATCAAATGCTTTTCTATACGTGGATGACATAATTATCTATGGATGTAGCATAAATCACCACAACCAAAATTTAGTAAAAGTTTTAGAAAGACTTCAAAGACACAATTTGAAATTGAATGCAGCCAAATGTTGTTTTTTGCGACCAGAAGTAGTATATTTAGGACATCTTATCACGAGTGAAGGAGTCAAAACTGACCCAGCCAAATACGACACTGTAAAAAAATTATCCAGTTCCAAAGAATGCAGATGAAGTTAGGCGATTCGTCGCATTCTGCAACTATTATAGAAGGTTCATTCCAAATTTCGCAGACATTGCAAAAAGCCTAAATACACTCTTAAAGAAAGCCACAAAATTTACATGGTCAGAAGAACATCAAATAGCTTTCGATACACTGAAGAACAAATTAATAACTCCACCTTTACTACAATATCCAGATTTTAGCAAACCTTTCATTTTAACGACTGATGCCTCAAATTATGCTTTAGGCGCAAGGCGAAATAGGTAAAGATTTACCAATATCTTATGCCAGCAAATCTTTGCAAAAGCACGACATGAATAAACCAGTCATTGAAAAAGAATTATTAGCTATTCATTGGGGAATAAACTTTTTCAAACCATACCTTTACGGAAGAAAGTTTACAGTGGTAACTGACCACAGGCCACTGATCTCCTTATTTTCTCACAAAAACCCTTCCTCAAAAATGACTAGGATTCGACTAGATCTATGTGACTATGACTATGACATAATATACAAAAAAGGTAGTATGAACACTAATGCAGACGCACTATCAAGAATCCAACTAGACTCTGAGACTCTAAAAGAAATGATACCACAAGAAATCGATGAAAAAGTAAAAAGAACGTTAGTTATTACAAGAGGCATGGCAAATAAAGAAGCCATTAAAAAAAATGAGGATAGTAATGAAGAAATTTTTGTAGATGGTGACAACACCCAGAAGTCTGATCAACTTCCGATATGGGACTGTACATCCATTACTGACGTCAGGAATACGAAGAATTTAAAATTTTATGAGGCGAAGAATGATGAAACTAAAATATATATTGAAAATAATATAGTGCACGTAGGATACAGCGATAATTCAACGAATCTAGATTCGATTATGAAGAAACTGATATCTAAAATGAAATATGAGAATATTAAAGAGCTAGCGCTAGCCAACAACGATAAAATATTCCAATTATTTACAAATAAAAAGTTTAAAGAAGAATATATAAAAATATTAGAAAGCGTTAAGAAAAGAAAAATTCCTCAAAGTCCTCAACTAAGAATACTCATTTACGAACCACCAAAAAGGATACAAGACGACCTAACGAAATTTCAATTAATTAACGACTACCATAATAACGGCCACTTAGGTATCAGGAAAACACTTATAAAACTCAAACAACGATATGTTTGGAAAAACATGATCAAGATGGTAAAGAAATTTGTGTCACGTTGTGACAAATGTGCAAAAAGTAAACAAACACTCCACACAATAGAACCACTCACGTTGACAGACACCCCTAGCAATAGTTTTCAGATATTATCAATTGACACTGTAGGACCATTAAGAATTTCAAACGAGTACCGCTACATATTGACAGTACAATGCGAACTAACAAAATTTGTAATTGCACACCCAATGTCAACAAAAGATGCAGACACTGTTGCAAGAACATTAGTTGAGCAAGTAATTCTGAAATACGGCCACTTTCAAGTGTTGAAATCAGATAATGGTACTGAATTTAAAAACGAGCTAATGCGTAACATATGCACACTTTTAAAAATTAAACAAACCTTTTCAACACCATACCATCACCAAACGATAGGCTCTCTTGAAAGAAACCACAGGGTACTGAACGAATTTTTATTGACATCAACTACTGACCACGAATGGGACAAGTGGATCCCATATTTTACTTTCACATACAATACGACCCCACACATAGACACAGGGTATACACCACATGAATTAGTCTACGGAAAACTACCACGCTTACCAAATGACATTTATGAGTCACAAACAAAGTTTTATGATTTTGACAACTATCTGAGCGAGATGCGTGCCAGATTAAATTTTGCTCTAAATAAAGCCAAAGCAATGCTTATACGAGCCAAAGAAAAACGTACTAATAAGAATTTAGGTTATACGAATACACTTAAAGCAGATATAGGAGACTTAGTTTTACTTAAAGTAGAAGATAGGAAGAAAAATCAATTACCTTATAAGGGCCCATTTAGAATATTAGATAGAATAGGTGTTAATACTATAATAGATTATAATGGAGTACATAAAAAAGTACATAACAACCAACTAAAATTATACAAAAATAATTTAAGAAATTAAAATACACTTAAAATACAAAATATATACAAAAATAAATAATAAATCTATTTCCTAATATATTACTTGTAATACATACCTAAAATTTCTATAAACAATGTAAACATACAATATACAAATAGAAAAATCATTGTAACCCCTAATTTTTCTCTTAAGGGTGAGGGTGTAGTGTGCCCATACATGTACACACTGCCGACCCTACGTTTCATCAATTCTTTTCGTAAACAAGCGGCAATGCATTGAGTGACAAATATGCTTTCACTGCACTATCGATGTGCGCTGCACTCAATGCATGCGAATGTTGTAGACACTCCGCATCGGAATTGAGTGCATTTTCAATACTCACTCAATTTTTATGACTGTGCCTAAATTTCATTCATCAACCCAAAATATGAAATGTGGAGATACTAATTTAAGTGCGAGAATGAAACGCAAAATTAAACATAAGTATTTTAATATGTAAATATAGATTAACTATAGATCTAGATTTTAAGTATACAGTTTTTGTAAAGATATAAAAAGCCGGTCTTGGCAAAGAATAAATCAGAATTTAACTACTAATTCAAGTCGGCAGATCTCTGCCTTGTTTTAATATTAATATTCTCTTCTTGCCTTGAACTTTGTTCAAGTCGGCAAGAATATAGCTATAGCGAAGGCAAACTCTGCCGCTATGAACAAAAATCTTACTTAAACTTCCCCATACACCTTACATTTTGCATGTAATATATTAATAGTTTAATATTTTTTTTCTTTTCTGTAAGCAAAATGTTTGGGTTTGGTTTCCATTTCATATTTATAAAAATTTCTTATTTCTTTTTTTTTTCATAACAAAATAACGAATATTTAAACATATATATATATTATATACAATAATGTGAATTTGCTTTTAAATTTCAAAATATATTTTCAAAGAATATAGCATATGTCTGTATGTTTAATGCATGTGTTACTAATCTGTATTAATTCAGTCTGTTTTGAAGAAGTATATTTAACTAACATACAAGAGCAATTTTTATTTCATATTCACAATATTTAATATTCATTATTTTATGGAAACGGTTTTATTCTAGTGCTCAAGAACTCCTACCATGTGTTTTTGTTGCTCTAATAATTTAATAATTGTTGCTCTTAATACAATGAGCTTATTCTTTTTTTTGTCAAAATTTACTTTAAGTTTAAATTTGTCGCAATCAAAGCTTAATGTCAGGCAAAAGTAATTGCTCACTAATAAGACACTTAATTTGTTTTTGCAAGCCATAATTTAAACAAACAATTTTGAATTTCAATCAACATCAATCTACTTCATTACCTTACATGATTAAATGTTGGGCTTTTTGTTGTGGCTGTTGTTACCGTTGAGGATGATTCTGCTTCTCCAGTTCCTGCTGCTGATGTTGTTACTGCTGCTGATGCTGCTGAGGATGTGGTGGTGGATGCTGTTGTAGCGAATGTAGTTGCTGTTGATGCTGGGCACTTGTGCCCGAGCTACTGGACTGCGTTATTGTTGCAGCGGATGTTGTTACTGCTGCTGATGTTGCTGAACGCTTGTGCCCGAGCTACGGCTGTTGCTGCTTTTAATTTCGTGCACTTTCAATGCAGCTGCATTAATTGCTGTTGTTGTTGTTGCTGTTATTGTTGCTGGTTTTGTGGCTTGAAGCTGGCTGCGGCTTGATTTGGCGTAGAGTGGTTTTTAATACGGATTCCAGTTCATGGATTAGCGGGTAGCAGATTTTGATACTGGGTCGAAACTGAGGATTGCCAATTTTATTCTGGACACTGTATCTCCAGCTGAACCGCACTTCTGCTGCTGTTACTGCAAATGATCCGAGTAACCGAGTTACCAATATGCGAATGTCCAATTATATTTTTTATTATTTTTGGATTTATTCGAGCACCAATTAAGTAAAATGTTTATTTTATTTTTCTATAGAAGTTTGTTTGCTTTAAGCTTTTGATAGAAAGCACGACACAGCATAACACTCGCTTGCTACTCGTTCCGAAAAACAATTTTAAGTTTTTTGTTGCAGAACCGCACATGAGTTAAACATCACGACAGCGACGATTCTTCCGCGATCACCTCCGAAAACCAACAGACTTTTAACTCTTTCTCTCTTTTGCTCTGCTGCAGCATCGTTTTTCGTTCACTTCGTTCATTTTTTCCTATCTTTTCAACTGACAGGCGAACAGGGCTGGCACAGGCATGCATAAAGGTGTGATCACACTGCATAATATGGTGTTCACACGTGAATACACGTAGTTACGCGTAGTTATTTTCTCGTTATACCTGTGTTAGGAGTTTAATCGTTCGTTAAGTCGTCGTCAAGATGGTGTTTGGTGCACAACTTCGGACAAGATCCGATAGGCATAAATTTAGAACGTCCATTTTGATTGGCTAATGCCGGCTCAAGCACGTGCTGGCCATGTTGAAATTTTTTGTACCTGTCGAACCTGTCCAGGGAGGAAATTGAAATTTTTCAGCTGCGTACAGTCGCGTGCATCCACCGGTAGATGGCGCTAGTCAAACAAAAATACAAATATGTATAAGAAAAAAAAAATATGAATTTACATCGTGAAAGTGGCCGTTGTGTCGTGTCGGTTCCCTGTTCAAGTTTGAATTCAAATTCGAATTCACATTTGAGCACGGAACCAAAACTTCACTTCCGATGATCTGTCACGAAGACAACAACAACATATCCGGTCGGACAGGAAACAAACGTTGGCCGCCATACTCGACTTTTGAATTTGAATTCAAACTCGCCGTTGAACATGGAGATCACCATCGATCGCCATTTTGAACTGTCACAAGGCAAAACAAAATTTTCGTGTCATGTCAAGGGAGGTGTTCTGAAGACTCAAAAGCTGTCAAACTTCGCAAATCGAGCTGTCAAAGAATTGAAAAGTGGCTTGGGAGGTGTTCAGAAATTTGGACACAAGCCGTCCCTCACAAATCGCCGTTCGGAGTCGGCGTTAAACCTGTAGGTCTGTTTCTCGGTCAATTGTGTACAAACTTAATAACTCGCACAACACAATTGATCATAAGAAGCTAGGTCAAAGTCCTTTCAAGGGCTGAAATGGCCAGTTATTTATTTTTTTATTTTTTAATTTATTTAATGCAGTGGTTGAATCCATTTTGTTTTTTTGATGATGAGAAACTTATTGAAGAAGTTGAAAAGCGGCCAGAACGTGAGCGTCCCTGCCACGAAGCTTATTAGGCAATTCCCTGGCAAAACAACCCTTATATCATCGATAAATTTCTGTGGAATGCATGTGTTTGTGAAGAAAGGACTCATTTGCCCTTACTTTTGGATAATCTAGCACTTGGAACTAGATTACCCTGTTGTAATAAGAGCTCTCGATTTTTTTCGAGCTTGGTTCGAGTATCCGGGTACCCAGGCATCCGGGCACTCGAAACCTAAAAAAAGTCCGGGTAGCACGAAAGCCCGGGTATTGGAGCGTTACCCGGGTAATTTGGTAATAAATGCCCGGATATTTTATTTTTGATTTTAACTTTTTGGAAATAAACTTTATGATCACTGAAAAGTCTCGGAGGATTTTTAGCTGGCAAGAAATTATATAAAATTTGGATTTGATGTTACGCAACAAGAGTTGAAGAAAAGTCAACTCGGGATATATGCAATGTTAAAATTTCTTGCCGTCGAGGTAATACGTCTTCAATTATTCACCACAAAATGATTGCGAAATGTAAAATAACAAAATCAAACACAACATTCAATTAAACAATCAAAAGAAATCGATGCTCTTAAAATAACCAAACCGAATAAGGCTATATTTGTTCCAATACCATAACAAACGCACTGCTATAATACTTAAGTTTTATCAAAATTGTTCGAAATACCCGAAAGGCTCAAAACTATCCGGGTAGCTCGAATTACCCGAAAATGCCCGGATACCGGTATTAGTCGGGAAGATTGAATTGCTCGAAAATACCCGGGCATTACCCGGAAAATTCGAGCTACCCGAGTAACCCGGGTACTTGAAAAGCTCTCAAATCGAGAGCTCTAGTTGTAATATATTTTGGCACTTGAACCAGAATATATTTCGATGAATGTGGAAATTTTTTCAGAACAACGGCACATGAACAGCGTTTTGCTAAATTTTTTTTTTTTTTTTTTTTTTTTTTGAGTAGAAGTAGTAGTATTTATTTAATACTTTTGATTTGACTTAAGATTATCGTTAACAATCATTTATACAATCTCTAGAATGGTGTAATTATTTTCATTATTTTTTACAATTCGTGCAATATTTCTCTTGAAAACGTTAGTATTTCTTTCTAGGTTGACATAATTAGGTAGCGCATTGTAAACTTTAAGTAATTTGAAAAAAGCGATCTTTGCATTGCTGTTGTTGTCACCCTTTGTAGTCTGAAATTTTCTGTATTTCTTAGGTTATATGGCTGTATTTCTCCCACGTAGTTTAATTGATCGATTAAATATTCCGGAGCCTTTCCCATCTTCATTTTTTGAATAAAATTTAGAGTATTTATTTCCAGTCTTTGTTTTATAATAAACCATTTTAATGTATCAAGCATTATTTGTATCGGAGTATATCTGTTACACTTTAGTATTGAACGCATAGCTTTATTTTGTAGTTTTTGCAGTCTTTCTAATTGTGTTGTTGTGCAGCAAGTATATAGAATCGTTGAGCCAAATTCAAAATGTGGTTTTATTATTGTGTTGTACATATTTATTGCCGTTATTACCGATATTTTATTACGCACTTGTTTTAAAAAACCAATTTTTTTGCCAATTTTTTTACATATGTATTCAACGTGTTGTTTAAATTTTAACTCTTTATCGATTATGAAACCTAGATATTTAATCTGATTAACTTTTTCAATTGCTTCATTATTAATTTTAAAAATTACATTACTATTCATGTTTATTTCCATTATTTTAGTTTTACATTCATTTAGTTTTAATTTGTTCATTTTAAGCCAATTGTTTACGTTGTTATATTCTTACCGATAGTGTTCCAGTTATCTAATATTATCTTGATTGATACTTTGTTGAAGTCCGGTTTGTCTTTTAACCTGCATCCATCGGAAATTTCTAGAAACGAAAAGTACGTTGTGCATCAATTTGATGCAGATACAAAAAGACAATATTATTCATTGGAATATTTTCAATTTATTAACTATTCTAGCGCGATAAGTATAAGACTATCTCTAACTGTAGAACTGCTCACTTGTTTATTTTGATATTTTAGGAAGGTAGCCAAAATTCTGAATTTTAATATGCATATTTGTTTTTAATATATGAATGTGTTTCAAGATTTTGCATAAATTTGATGAAAACGATGGATGCGGGTTAAACACTTACATATTTTTTTTAGTTCTAATAAAGATATTGCACGAAATTTAAATCTTGTTGTTATCACAGGTATTTTGTTTGTATAATGAACGTTTTCTATTGTATCTCTTATTACTTTAATACTATCGACAAAATATATATTAAATTGGGTGGCGATTTGATAGTTATTCGTATAATCCTTATCATTAAATATTACATTTTTTATCAAATTTGCGTTCTTTTTTAATACTAAGTCTTTTATTTCTTTCCACATTTGTTTTTGGTCTTTGGCATTATTGATTTTGTTATTAACATATTTATTTTTTTCGATTTCAATTTTATTTTTGTATTTATTTCTTACTACTTTATAATCATTCCATGCATTTTCCGTGTTTTCAGATTTAGCAATTTGGTATTTATTAATTTTTTCACTTTTAAGTATTTTTAAGTTTTCGTTGAACCATTTGTTTATATCATTTCTTGAATAGATTGTTTTTTTGCGCGTAAATTTCTTAATTGTATTTTCAAGGCAATTGTCCATTATATTAACGCTATTATTTACGTTATCATTTTCATTAAATTTTAAATGAAACAGTTGACGTATTGATTCTGACTTAAATTTTATTAATTAAAGTTCACTTTAAATGTAAACAGATTACAAACACAATAATAACAAATAACATATACAGTAATAAGAATTTACATATGCACATAAAAATAAAACACGGCAATTATATGAATTAAGCAATAAAAGCATTATAAAAAAGTGCGATGTCCAAAGGGGTGGGGGGGGGGGGATTCAAAGGGGTAAAATTTCAGCTCCGAGGCACCCAATTGACATCGCCAAAACGGCTGATAATACGATTTGGGAATTTGGTGCGCAAAAGATCGATTGTGGCATGGCGCGCCATCTTGCATGAACCAGAGGTCGTATAACTTCATGTCTCCAATTTCAGTAAAAAAAAGTCGGTTGAGTCTGTTACGTCTACCGTTCACCGAAACATTGTTCTCAGCCTCATTTGTGCATATTTTTCATACATGGCAAAATTTTTGCGAATTTACGTGGAAAACGAATCTAGTCATATACTTGTTTTATTTTTGGTGGTTAAAATGTCGAAAGTAAAAGAATCTCGTGGCGAATTTGTATCGAGAATGGTTGCTCAGTTACCTTATATAATGTTTGTATCATCTCTTGTTGAAATAATATAATATGCTGTAAGTCCCTAGCAAACTACTCCTACATGCGAGACAAGGGATTCGCCACAAGGCCCTTAAATGATCAGCCGCAAGGCTTTCTTCATAAGCTGCCACAAGGCAGGATTTTCATGATCAGCCACAAGGCTATTTAAAATAATCTGTCGCGTACGGGCAGGAAGAGAAACGAGAACTTTATACTCTGTATTCTTAAACGAATCTATCGAATCTGTTCTCTTTATTTAAAAATACTAATATTAATAGAAAAGTATTGAGTGAAAATAATATTAAAAATTCTTTTTCATTCAAAAATAATATTTCTTACTTCATTAGTTCTTACCCATATACAATTTATAGTGAAATAATTTAAATACGAATACTACACTTATGCTCAGTGGCGGATTAAGGCATTCTACCGCTTAAGGCTCGACGTTGGCGCCGCTTCTAAAATATTAAAAATATTAAATTGTTTCTTACCTTATAATACGTTTCTTATAACGTCCTCGTAACTTAGTTCTTGTGCTAAATCTGCTTCAATTGATAATAAGGCCAGTGTAGTGTGCATAGCTACAGGCACATGCTAAACTTTAATGCAGCGTAAGCACTAAGCTTAGCTTAGTTATCCAAATGCAGCAACAGCGCTGACTAGCAGATGCAATATGGTACGTGGCCTTGGCTAAGGACACTGCACTTATTTCATTTATTATATGTTTGATGACATTATTATTTTTGTTGCACACTTTATACATTTTTGGTATTTTTATCTGTATTGGATTAATATATGTCCAATATTAATATCAATACGAGAAAATTTGTATTTTGTTTGTATTTACCTATAAGTTAGAATAACATAGATATAAGTCTTTACGTAATTTGGAATGAAAAATAGAATCGGGAATTTTATTATAAATATCCACGACTTCTAAAATAAAGTTCAGAATTGAAACGCCAATCTAATCGGCAAGTTTTTTTATTCTCTTTGGAAACCATTGGCATACTCTGCCGGTATTTAAGCTTAACCAACGGCATACTCTTCGGGTTAAGATAATAGGACCAAAATAATACTACACAGTGCATTTAATCGCTCCTCATTCATAGTTTCCCGTAAATAATTTTTAATTCATTTTACTTTTAAAAATTATCGTTCTCCTGAACATTTTGTAGCAGGAATACTTAAATAAATTCTCAATAATATTTCTACATTTGGATATATGTATGTGCAATGACCACAAAGATGCAAAATATTATTTCTTTCTGATGCTGAACTTATATCTTGTTTCTTTTCTTGCAATAATATAAGGAGAAAACTTTTTAAATGATCGAATTCCTCATGGAGTGTGTGTTCTAAATCATTCATATAATTAGATAATACATTTTTTGCTTGTTTTTCTAATTCATTGATAATGATATTTGTGAAATTATTAAAAATACTTAAGTGAGTTAACAGTAGATACAGTCAAAACATTCTTTACTGCTGATTCTCCGTGCCCCAACATGACATCAAATTAACCAGGAGGAAATAAACGCGAATAAACAGAACGCATTGGTCTCACTGTTATTGCTAAATAGTACACATGGAGCACAAATTATTGTGACAGCTCTAGGTTGAATTTCCCATTTTTATGCGTTTAAAGAAATGTTTTAAAAAATATCATGTTTTCGTTATAAATATTGATTTAATATTTAATAACATTCACATCATCATTTTGTTATGTTCCGTTTACTGCTATAAAATCTTGCATTTCTTCATTCACTTTCCTTAATTTGGATCCTTGCTAAATTTAATATAGGTTTCGGTTTGCTTAAGATTGTATTTATTTAATTCAAAAAGGTGTTTCGTTGGGTTATTGCTTTCATACGTAGAACTGGAATAAGTTTCTTCAGTATCCTTTTCAGAAATTAGCTGAGTAGACTGCCCAAATGGGGGTCATGGCCAAGTGTGTGAGCCACACGATGCAAATTTTTCAGCCGCGAGGTCCAAGGTCCTCAACCAGACACAGAAAATTTTTTCAATCGAAATTAATTTTTCTGATCGGTTGAAACGTTTCTGAACCTCAGAAATTTAATATTGCCATGTAATGCTTTTTGAGAACATGCACATTAGCCGTTCGGAGTTGGCATAAAACTAGTAGGTCCAATTCTCTATCTATTGAGTACAACCATTTGATAACACGTACAACACAATTTGATCCTTTCAAGGGCTGAAATGGCCAGTGTATTTATTTATTTTATTTTAAAGACCTCCCAAGTTCCTATCAAATATTTTAATTATTGTTATTTTACTTTGTCCTTAGCTCTATTGGGAACATATCTAACAATTTATATAAATAAAGAATCAAACCTCTTACTATTGCGATTGCATCATAATATTTGCGGTATTTTTAAAAGTATTGGATCATAATGGTAAACACTATTAAATTTTTTCAGTGTGTTTTGCATTCTTTAATACTAATTCTGACTATCAAAAAATTTAAATGCTAGTTTATTGATTTTGAAAACAGGTGTTTCAGCAAGATAAATAAAGATTTACACTTACCCGTTCTGAACTTTTACTTTGAAAATATATTAAACCGAATATGCGTTGTTTGCAATACTTCATTTATTGATTGCACGAGTTGTCTACATTATTTTATACATTTTATGTAAGCGAAGCTTTTGCTGTTAAGTTTTCCTTAAACATTTGTCGCTCAATCCCAAGGTCTCCCAAAAATTTAAAGAACGCGTCAAACTAGATTATTGATTTATTTTCGGCTTCTTTATAAGCAAGCTACGAAAATATTTTGCCGCCGTGTCGATTCTGCTACAGCCAAATTGATTCCGTTCCTAGGTTTTATTTTCCTCAAAATTTTATAACCCTCAAAATTTTGCCGCACCTAAAATGTTGCCATCTGCTTGCCACTTTTGGCAATAATTTGTTTATACAATTTACAATATGAATCATGTCGCTAGTAGTACTTGTACTTCCCTCTGTTTGCGCTTTACCTTTTGGTTTCGCTGTAAGCATGCAGTGAACCCAACGTTAAACGTTTGTAGCGTTGTGTGTTTGAATTAACAAACAGTTTGAGGTGGATAAGTGACCACGTGCGCACTACATCCTTTCCCTTTTGAAAATTAATAATGTTTATTTATAATTCTTGAATATGAATAAAGATTATTTTGAAATTGACTTATGTTTAATTTTTTTTCTACATGTGCATAGAAGTATCTTATTTGCTTCTTATTTTTAAATATTGATTATTTTAGTTATTTTCATCAAGAATATTAACTTGATAAAACTAAATTGTTATTATGAACGTCTAATATCTTATTCAGCCTTATTCCAGGATCCGTCGTAGCTGTGATTTTCTTTCGGATTCGTAAAGTTGTATTCTACGATCCGAATCGTTACGTCGTATTCGAAATTCGTAACATTGTTATTCCACGTTCCGAACGCATCAACATTTGACAGTTGTTTTTGCGGATTTCTTACGACAGGTTTCTATTGGCGGAATTAATTTTGAACAAGAATTTTAAAGTATAATTGTTGCAGAGTTCGTGTGTGAATTGTGTGTTTTCTTTGGAAATAAGCTGCATTTAGGAAAAAATGAAAGTATTTTCATTTAAATCACCAAAAAAATTTATAGGTCAAAAACAACAAACAGAAACCAATACGTGCGTTTGGTCAGCTTAATGACTAAAAGGCCAGATTTAGCAAGGACTTTCCAACTCCATGTTGGTAGCCACCTTCTGCTAAAAATCTCAATAATGCCATTAACTGCGATATAGGTGTTAATGCTGAACAGTTACGACTGGCAGGAAGCTCATCTTCCAAAATGTTTAAAACAAGCCTGAATGCGGGTTTATTTAAGCGGAATTTTTTTTAAACCTACGGATTTAAGAAGAGTAAAATTAAAAATGGACATTAATTTCTCAATAAATTTTGTGAAAATTAACCAAAACATGACGCAATCAATTGATCTAAGCCGCAAATGTTTTACAACGTTTCTTATTTAGACGTTAGAAAAAGTTAATTACACCAAGTCAACACAACCACAAACTTGTGTCGAAAAAAGTCGAAAGTGTATTAAATGCGTTTTGAAAATAATTTTTTTTCACTTCTGTAATCACTTCTTTTACAGTTCTTCTTCTTTTGAAGTAATTATTTTAAAACACAATTTATGTGACACTTTTTAAACACTTAATTTATCACTTCTTTTAAAGTTTCTTGTCTTCTGTCAAAAACAGCAGTGTTCGAATTTTCGAAATTAAATTTCAATGAGGCAACGCTCCGCATCGTTTTGTTCGGATCCTAGAATAGCAAATTTTTCGTATTCGTAGCGTAGTCTTACGTTCGTAGATTTATTACGACGGATCCTGGAATAGGGCTGATTATCTAATTTTATTACACTATTTGGACCTTTTCTTTCAACTATTTCATATGGTCCCTTAAATGGTCTATCAAACTTTACTTATTTCCTACCTTTAAATATAATAAATTTCCAACTTTAAAATTATGGTTTGTTACTTTATTCTCGATATCTATCTTATGTTTATCTAAATATTCTTGGGTTTTATTATGTGCGTACTTTAATTTAATTTTGAATTCTTAAGTAATCTCTACGGATAAGCGGAGGTAATTGCTCTTAGTTGACATGTCCTGTTACTGGTGAAAATTGAACATGTCACGCGAGTGGTATATGTGCATGATATGATGACTCGTTGCTTTGGGCATATAGTGTCAAATAGAAGTATTGCAATCACAGCAAGAAGGAAAAGGAGATTTTTGTTTTTACTTTTGCCTTACTGTGTGCATATGAAGTCAGGGATTCTACTGTAAGCTATTTCTGTTAAATTTTATGCCATAACTTATATTGATTTTTTGATAAGTTTAACATATAAGCTAAATAAATATTTATAAAAACATAATAATTTTGTGTGAAACTTTTTAATTTTGTGTGAAACTTCTTAATAAATATTATGGATAATATTAGTAAAAGTCATCACGTGTGCGCAATATGAGGCCTTAATATAAATGAAGGTAAAGTGAAAGTGTTTAGTCCACCTCAAAATTTACAAAAACGTCAACTATGGATGAAAAGCGGCGGCGTAGTCTTAGGCGACTATTCCAGGATTTGTGAGAAACATGTCCTCACAACGGATTTAATTCACGCTAAGCGAACAAGACTTATACCATGTGCTTTGCCATCAGTTGCAACACCAAATTAAGCGCCGTTAGAAATTTTTGAAAATTCAGCTGGGGAGATAGCAGCGCAATTTGGAGTTTGATGTGATTGGAAATTAATTTAATTTTAATGCCTTTTGAGTGAATTGTGTTTATATTGTAGTGATGCATTTGCCAACAACTATGACGCCCAGCTAATTAAACAACTGAAAAGTAGAATTGCTGAATTAGAGTTCAATGTTGCTGTTCTTAAAAAAGAAAATATGGATTTGAAAAACATTACTAAATCCTTAAACCAATATTTTTTCACCAGGACAAATTGAAAAGATGAGGTAATAAAAGTTGTAGAGTTACACTGCAATTTACGACTATACAGATAATTATTAAAACATTTTTAACCTTAATCGGTTCCTTGTGTAAATTTTAAACACACTTTTCAACTTCAAGCTGATATTTCTTTAATATAAATTCATCAACTCGAGCTAGGATTTTCGCTGGCTTTTAAAAAATCTTGTTTTTTTTTAAATAAATAAAATAATGAATAAAATTTACTCACAAAGAACTTATTAATTTCTAGAAATAAGGGCCCGATGAAGATTAAATTTGTTTAAATATAATTCTTTCATATAAAGGAATCCCGAAAAAATCGTACGATGGTGCTGGGAGGATATATCCAAAGCGATTTCATTGCAAGCTGCAGGGTCGAGAGTATTCAGGCATCTATATAAAATGGCCTTTCCCCTGCGATCTGTTGATACGACCGCCAAATGGGTTCAGAAACTCAAATTTGAAGAGAAAATTCTGAAATTTTCAATGGAATGTATGAAATTCGGACACAACTTGGAACTAGATGAGAGGATTTGTGTCTTGTCCTTCGATGAGATGGCGGTTGCATCCGTTTATGAGCATGAGCCATCATCAGACATGGTCAGAGCACCATGTAAAAACGTACAAATGGCGATAGTACGGGGACTGAAGGCATTATGGAAGCAATCGGTTTTCTATGGATTCGACAGCAAAATGACGAAAGATTTGTTGTTTGAAATAATTAAGTCACTTTATGAAGCAGGATTCCCCATAGTTGCTGTCGTTTCTGACATGGGTCCATCTAACCAAGCACTTTGGAAACAGCTTGTTGTTGACATGAGTAAGATAGAAATTAAATATATTAGGAATGGCATTAAATTCAATTTAACCTTTGAAGACAAAACGTGGTTTTCAAATCCAGCGAACAAAGACGAAACTAATTTTCGTGTATGCGGATGTTCCACACCTCCTTAAGCTGATAAGAAACCATTTCTTAGATAAAGGCCTGCGTTTTCAAAATACACTAGTCACATCTCAAACAGTTAAGCAAGTGATGCAGTATGCAGCGGTGTCTGATTGTACCATCGTATATAAGTTAATCGATGAACACTTGTCTGTTAAAGGCGCAGTTAAATTAAAATAAAGACTTATAGCTTCGTTTTTGAAAAAATATTTTAAAAACTTTGAAAGTCCATTTATTTCAAAATATGACAATTTCTGAAATTTGACAATTAGTCTCTGTGCTATTTGGAAACTTTTCACTCGGATGATGAAATATTTTGGGTTTCAAAATTTTGTTTTTCAAGAATTTTTTTTCAAGATTCTTAAATTCTGCGAAATGACCCCAACCCGTTTGTATTCTAGGCAGACAAAAAGTAAGACTCGTCGCTCAACTATTTTCAAACACACTATTTTCAGCACTTATATGTGCTATAAGAAGTTGTTTTTATATTGGAAAGGAGGTGTACAACCTAATTGCAACAGCTGATTTCATACAGTTAATAGATAGCTGGTTTGATTTACAGAATTCGAACCTTTGCAGTCCATCGAATATTCTAAGCAAAATGTCATTCGGAAAAAGCATTGATTCTCAGGAACAACTTTTGAAAAGCGTGACTGATACAATGTCTTAAAAAATTCTGCCAAACAAAACATCTATTGCTCCGTTCCAAAAATGAATTATACTCAGCAATACCTCTGTAATTTCAATATTCCAAAACTTAAAGAGCAAGTACGGCATTGAGTAAATCTGCACAAGTAGGCTCAATCAGGATATTCTCGAAAACTTTTTTGGTGCCATGCGAAGCAAAGGAGGTCTATATGACCACCCCAGCCCAAAAGAATTAAAATATCGGCTAAGAAAATATATTTTAGGTAATAGTTAATAAATTTTTTTTGTGCAACTGTTAACATATTATATTTTGCAATAAAGCACGAAACACGGAATATTTCAAATCAAGGTTTCGCAGCAAAATTGAAACATATGCATAACTGAGTGGACCGAAAAGCCAGAAAGGAAGCAGAAAAAACTTAACAATAAGCCTACTGATAAAAATATTGTTAAACCAATTTCCAGAATCCCTAATAAACACTCCCCTGATTCTAATTGGTCCTTTAAAACTAACATTTTCCCTGCTTTCTCCTCCTACAAACATAAATCTTTACATCCATCTGACATTCCTAAACCGATCCCAAGAAACTCCTCTAACTCAACATATCCTAAACATAAGCGCGTCTCATTTAATCTCTCACCTTCAACAAGTTTTACCCCAAATCATCAATCTTCAGAAAAAATTTCCTCCTCCACAGTCCAATATCCGAACTTTATCCGATCCCACATTCTTGATCCTTCAAAACCTCAGGCAACCGGCATACAAAAAAGTACTCTCAACGTAAAAGCAGCATCCTTCACCCCAAACAAAGAATCAAATCCCTCTTATACTCCCGCAACTACAACTTCTTTAGTTACGCCTTCCACAACACCAACTTCAGCTAATATATCCCCAACCTTTCTCCATCCTCTTCTTCCTCCTACGGCTTAATTAACAAAAACTCTCGCGGAAACAAGTACTGAAGGCCGTTTCGTTATGTCTCGTCTTAGAGACCGAATGTTGTATAAAAATGTACGCCTATACCTAGCATATCTGCATGATAAATCTGATTCGATATGCATCGATGGATCTACAAAAACAAGTGTCATAGTTGCTATTCAGCAAGAAGGCCTTCCGACTAATCCAATCGAACTAAAGAAAATCTTCATTAGTTTTCATGAAAGCTTCAATATCTCTCCAAAGGAAGTTGAGAATGATTTGTCAGCATTTGCCTCTCATACCACATCAAAGCGTCTTTGGCATCTAAACAAAACTTGGTCAAATTTCAAAAACTACTATTGCTCCTAACAAGATTCCACAAGTAGTACCCAAAGATCTGTGCCAATCTGCCCCCGCAAAGAATTCCATAAAAATATTTTACCGCAATTGTGATGGTATGCGAGGCAAATTAAATAAACTTTTTATTGACGCAAAATCATGCCTCTTCAATGTTATAGTTGTCACGGAAACCACGCTAAATGATTCATTCAAAAATGAAGAAATTCTCCACCACAATTGGACAGTCTACCGAAATGATCGAGATTACTCCCACACTGGTCATTCCCGTCGAGGGGGGGTTTTAATCGCAACACGCAAATCCCTTTCAAGTCAAATATTTCAATATAATAATATATCTATATTCCTCCCAATTCAATCGAATCTACATACAGTGAGTTATGTTAGACCATTTCATCAATAACCTCCTCCATAAATTAAGAAAATACACTTGTTATCTTTGACGATTTTAACCGCCCAAATATTTCCTTTGTCATTGATGAAATTTACAACTATCTTCTCCCGGTAAACCTCTCTAACTCGATTGATTTTACTTTAATTAGTACCTTATATGGTTACGACTTACAGCAAGTAAATAGGACTCCAAACCAGAATGGCAGACTTAGTTTTCACTAATGCCTATTATGAAATAAACGTTGTTCCAACAAGCGAAGCTGAACACTTATTCTCTAACAGTATGCACCACACAGCCGTAACTATAGAACTGTTCACCGAAAATATAACATTTATTCACTCATTTAATAACTCAATTGTGTATGATTTTCTCAATGCTGATTACGATAGCATAAAAATCGATCTTAATATTTCGACTGGAGTGATTTATCAGCGTTGGGTCTCGAAAATGCACTTTCACTCTTCTATCAACGTGTGCTTACAATTATTGATAGACATGTCCCAAAAATAATGAAAAAAAAAAAGCTCAAGCCTGTGTTAGATAACACGGGCGCATAGGTCAGACGTAGAATACGTTAGTCATTAACAGCCTTATTCAATAGATTTCCTTAAACAACCTTTAAACGCTTGTTTAGTTACGCACTGTTTAAGGCTTTACGCAGCTTCTAGGCAACCTTGCTAATATTGTTATTCATAAACATTTTTTCATTTTTTACTTATGATTGTAAGGGTTGTGTCTGAACTATAGAAAATCTCTACAAAAATAAGAATTCCTATGGATTTACAATGGCCGCCGCATAGAAAAATGCTGCAAAGGGCGCATATGGAGCATGTCTTTGATATTAAAAGAAAAGACAAACAAAAATCATGGTTGTATTTATCATGGTTGTCGTTCGCTACTTGGTCATTATACTTCTTCTCTTTCTCACACTGGTTCTGTGATGAACACACAGATAGTCGTACTACTCTTACACATGATGTTATAATACATAAAATACAAAGCATATGAAAATTAATACAAAATTTGAAGGAGTTAAATTTTGATTTACTTATAGAATCAAAAAAATAATATGTAGCAATATGATTAATTAAATAAAAATCAAAAGAAGACATATTAAATATGTTACGACCATACTTTAATTTTCTTCAATACATGCATAAAGTATTAAAAACTTATAATGAAAGTGACAAACATTTTCTCAAAATTTTGTGCTCCAGATTAACACCCCCGTATAACGTATTCTCAGACACCTAAGAAATCAAAGAAATAAGTTACACAAAATCATGAAAACTGCATCAACTGTAAGCGAAGAAGTGAAGATGAGATATGAGGAGTTGGCTAAAATTTTCTTTATTAAGTCAAAAGAAGCTTACCAATTTTATATCAACCTTATTGGTGAAGGAATTGTTGAAGAAAAAAAATTGTTTGACTACGTTAACGTTAAGCGTAAGTCTGACGGATATCCTACATCCATGTTTAAAGGTAACGTTGTTTCTTCGAATATACAAGAGATTTGCAATCTATACGCAGACCATTTTAAAGAGGTTTTCTGTGTGCCAATAAACAAAACTAACAATGCCCCTCTCTATTCAAATTAAGATTAGTCATTTTCAACTTACGCGAGAAGAGATATCCAAAGCAATTAAGGATCTTGATCCAAATAAAGGACCAGGCCCTGACCTTATACCCCCATGCTTTCTAGTCCAATGTTAAGACTCACTGACCATACCTTTTTGTATAATCTTCAATAAATCTCTGTCCCATGGAGCTTTTCCATCGTATTGGAAAACATCACACCTCACACCGATGTATAAAAATAGCGACAAAAGATCGGTTGAAAATTATACTGCCGTCATAAGGAAGAGTGCGGCATCTACATATTTCAATATTCTGAGATAAATGAGTTACAGTAATTTATCAAAAATTCACTGACTAGGGTGTTTGGATGGTTATAAATATTTGGTTTTTCAGCACAGTTTCATCCAGTTTTTTTCCAACATTAATGATATTTTACCGATTTTATTAAAAATGCAAAAACGGTGGAACAGTCAGTGTAGATGCCGGTTTTTTGCTTGAATGATTGCTTTAATTTGTGAAGATATGACACTTCAGGTTCAAATATTTAGCAATTGAGCAAAGAATTCGTAATTTTTATTTTCTTGAAGATGAAAGCAATATGTTTAAGAAAAAGCAATAAAACTGATTTTGATTTTCATGCTAGATGCCGCACTCTTCTCTATGACGGCAGTGTAGGGGTATTGCCAATTATCGGCTATCCCAAAACTGTTCGAAAAAATTATATGTGAAAAACTTACAAGTATTATAAATCCTCTACTCAATGAACAGCAACATGGTTTCCGTTGTAAATAAAATCGAAAAAGGACATCAAATAGATGCAGTCTACACTGACTTTAGTAAAGCCTTTGACCGTGTTGATCATGATATTTTGGCTTCCAAAATAGAAAAGTTTGGTATCTCAGGATCATTGCTCAACTGGCTGAAGTCCTATCTGCATGGCAGGTCCCAATTCGTAAAGTTTCAAGGCACCTTATCTAAACAGATTTTGGTCACATCCGTACCACAAGGTAGTCCCCTTGGTCCACTCCTCTTTAATATTTTTATCTCAGACCTATCTGATAAACTACGCGATATCCCACATCCAATGTATGCAGACGACCTAAAAATGTACCATGTTATTAAATCGGAAACAGATGTTATCCACTTACAGTTGAAACTGTTATCTCTACAGCACTGGTGCAATCAAAATAAGCTTTATCTAAATGTCCATAAATGCTACGTAATAACCTTCTCCCGTAAAAATGTATCGGGTGTTTTTTTTAGGGGTTTGTTTTTCGAATAGAGATAAAACTGGCATTTTGTGGTCAAATCTGGCAATTATAATGTCATTTATGTTCAGTTTGGTTTGCCATTTCATCATGAACAGGTTGACAAAAGAACAACGCTAGCAAATCGTGCAAATTTATTTCGAAAATAATGGTTCAGTTCGCGAAGTTTACATCGCAAAATTTTGTTCAGTAATGAGGCTCATTTTTGGTTGAATGGCTACGTCAACAAGCAAAATTGCCGCATTTGGAGTGAAGAGAATTCACATGAGATCCTTGAGACGCCATTACATCCACAAAAACTGACTGTTTGGTGTGCTCTATGGGCTGGTGGAGTCATTGGGCCATACTTCTTCCGAAATAATGCTGGAGAGTCAGTTACCGTCAATGGAAACCGGTATAGAGCCATGATAACCGACTATTTTGTTCCCGAATTGGATGGCATGAATGTGGATGAGTTGTGGTTCCAACAAGACGGCGCTACATGCCACACATCGCACGTCACAATCGATTTATTGAAGGAAACATTCGATGAGCGCATAATTTCGCGGAATGGACCTGTCAATTGGCCACCAAGATCGAGTGATTTGACACCATTGGATTATTTTCTTTGGGGATATGTGAAGTCGCTCGTCTACGCCAACAAACCAGAAACGTTAGGGGACTTGGAGGCCAACATTCGTGGCGTTATTGCCGACATACGGCCCCATATGCTCGAAAAAGTGGTTGAAAATTGGACCTGTAGAATTGTAAAGATGTAGTAGCAAGTAACAGTTACTTTCTCAATTGAAATTAATAGAGTCAGTCATATCGTTGATCTTGGAGTAGTCTTGGATAATAAGTTGCGATTCAATCTACATTACGATAAAATTGTGTCTCGGGCCAGTAAACAACTCGGTTTTATAAAGCGACGTGCCAGAGAATTAAAAAATGTATGGTCACTAAGACATTATACTGTACATTAGTCCGTCCTCTTCTTGAATATGGCTGCATTATTTGGAATCCTTCGTTTGAATCACACAGTGAGAGCCAAAAACAATTTTTGCTTTTTGCACTTAGGGACACTTTTAACCCATTCGATTACAATACCTTGCCACCCAACATAGGCTTAACCTTCTTAATCTAATGCCCCTTTCATCAAGAAGAACATTGCTTAGCTCCTGTTTTACCTTCGATGTTATTAACGGTGTTGTTAGCAGCGAATATATATCAAATAAAATAAATATGAATGAGCCAATAAGGCGAACAAGGCATACAAGACTTTTAAATGAATATCAGCATCACACTATCTACGCAAGTAATGAGCCGATAACTAGATGCTGTAGAGAATTCAATAACATCAGCGAGTACTATTTACCTTCAATGTCGAAATTAACCTTTAAGAAATATATTTCCAGGTCCCTTTTTCCGCCCTAATACCATCATTCTTATGGGGGGGGGGGGGGGGGGGTATTGTAGTGAAGAATTCAAAATACAACCCTATAGTAAAATATAACAACGAAACCCAACTGCATTCTTTGTAAATTTTGTGGTATATGTGATCAGCTGACTCCGAAAGCATTTCTACTCAAATCGGAGGAAGCTACCGGCTGCGCTGTGAGTTTATATAATAGAAATTATTATAATTAAGTGTTTTGTGTCAATTTACTTATGATTTCCTACAATAAAATTATGATTTCAATTTATATTTCCAAACAAAAATACACACGAAAATCAGCTGATAATATAAATACGAAAATTTATTAAAGGTTCTTTCACAATAACTTGTAAATATTGTATATTTTGTAAAAAATTATAATAAATACACCACATCGTAAATACCCCTATTGTTTGCAAATTTCTAATTTCAAATATTACAAGAAGCAACATTGTTCCAACCTACTCTCTTCATTTTGACACTATATGCCCATATTGACAGTTTTTCCACAGCTGATTTTCAGCGAATAATACTACCTAGTGATTGTATGGTATATGTGTGATGCAGTGAGAGACAGTTCAGATACATATTCGTTCTCTTGCGTACTCGATAGTTGCAGCACTAACTTTAAACACTCGGTAAAAACAACCAACTCGTTAAATCGTACTCTAATAAAAAAGCACATCACTATCAAACAGCTGATTGCATATTTAATTTTTTGTGAAAAGTGAAGTGGGAATTTAAAAAAAAGCGGTGAGTATATTAATTGTAAAACTTTGTGATTTAACTTTAAAATGTTTGGAAAGGGTACAAATAAGCGAAATATAAAGAGATTAGATAATAAAAAAAGGCAGGTTTATTCTAGCGCTTTAAACTTAGGTGTTTTATCTTTAGGACAGCGTCGCATTGAAAGTCAACAAAATAAGGAATACCTAGATAAAGCTGCAGATATCTTAATTCAAAATCATTCTGTCGAAGTTATTAGGTCTACTTTAATGAAATATGTAACAGATAGACAAGTCAGAGCACCACTAATAGAAAAACTTAGAAATTGGTGCATACAAAACAAACCGACTAGGCGCAGCTTCGATGAGTTGCTGCATATTCTTCGTGAGGAAAATCTAGATGTTCCTCTTAATGGGAAGATCTTGTTCTCAAATAAAGAGAAAGCCGTAATAAGAGATGCTTCGCCAGGGTCTTATTTACATTTGGGTATTCGAAAACAACTTTGCCCACTTTTTTATATCCTTTCTTATCATTGTGAAGTAATTGTAGACGTCAATATTGATGGGCTACCTTTGTTCAGAAGTTCGAGATCGCAGTTGTGGCCAATTTTGCTGAGACTTATTGATTTTAAGAAAAATAGGTAAGAAAAAACCAGATGACTAAGAGGAATATTTAAGTGAATTTATAAATGAAATTAAGATTATATACTAAAAGGTCCACAAATTAAAAATAGGAGGCTTAGGTTTACGATAAGGGCAATCATTTGTGATGCTCCAGCAAAAGAAAAAAAAAAGTTCTCAAAAAAACAAATAAAATGCAAGCATTCATCTCTAGAGGTGCCTTAGTTCGCTATCACTATAATCACTTATTTAAACATTCATTCTTTAACATGCTACTTACATTTGATTAAAACATATATTTAACATATGTTACACATATGGTTATTGAAATAGGTACTATGAATAAGGACAACAGTCTTCGTGTAGCATTTCCCAATTTTACAATAATTTTGCTTAATATTAATTTTTTTTCAATTGGAAACGCTGTTTACTTATGTCAATAAAAAGAACCGTTAGATTTGTGTACTACAAAAATTACGCAGTTTCATTAATTGTTCACAACAAAGATTTTTGGTGGTCAATGAAATAGGTATGCTGTTAATATTTTTTGTTTACGGGTCGTTGTTACGGAAAAAATAGGTTGCAAGGTAAGTTTTAAAGAAATATAATTCTTAAACATTTAAAATGAATACGAATTTGATCGTTAGAAGAGTCGTGCGAAGCATTGTACACCGGAAGAAAGAATAGTGATTCAAAATCTTCGCAAGAAGAATAAGTCGAAGATCAAAAAATTTTGTGGCAAATGCTCTTAAACCCGAAAGACACTTCGGTTACAAATACTAACATTGCACGCTTGGCCAAACGAGACCCATTTAAATCTTCCAAAGACATTGCTGCTGAAATTAACAACATAATATCAGCTGGTACCGTACGACGACGATTATGTTATTTGAATTTACTAGGCCGACTTGCTTACAGTGTGCCATTGTTAAGAAAACAAAATATTGAAGAGAATAATTCGTTTTTTCTGAAAAAAATGGCCGTACCTATTTGAATGGCCATATGTGTATATTTAATATCATTTTATTTTTGAAAAATATGTACATACATAACTAAGATAAAACTTTAAGCTTCTTAAATTCTTAACCTTATGAACATTAATATTTATTGTTATAAAAAAGATAAAACATTAACTTTTGTATATTAAGAGTTTATTGATTGTTTAAATTTTCAAGGTGTCCGTTTATACATCTAGATATTCATGTCAAGCCAATACTTTTACCCCTATTGTAGCATATCTAAACGAGTTAATAGATATATGCATAGGTATCAATTGACGCCTGAATAGATATATTCGATATGGTTAATAGATATATCCAAAGGTATCAATATATGAAACATCAATTACCACCTGTGCAATAGGTTAAAAGATATGTCCAATGGTATCTATGAGGTATCGATTGACCCCTTCCATTGACAACGCTGTATTAAAGTAACCAGTTGGTTTCATACAAAAGAGAGCGATTTAGGACCTGTCTTAAGTACTTGATAATCAACCCGGTGGCTAGTTTAAAACCTTTCTGTTTCCCGTAGGGAATCTTCTAAGTCACAATCTTTCGTTATTGTTCCAAATCTAACCAGGTAGTGTGCAAATTTTTCCATATACTAATTCAAATGGAGAATATGTTGTTGTTGAGTGCGGAGTCGTGTTGTAGTGTAACAGCATTAAAAACAAACATTGCTTATTTTAATATAGATGAAATATGTAACTATTACTACATTATACATTTTCATAAGTAAAACCTAATAACACTACATTATACATTTATTATACATTATACATTTATACATAAGTAAAACCTAATAACACTACAGCTATTAACACTACATTATACATTAATATAAGTTAACAACACTACTTTATACATTTATATAAGAATACGTTAACAACACTGAACATTTTTGGGACAAGCAAAGAATAATGAAAAAGGAAATAAAGAGATTGAGTTGCAGGTCAGTCTAGAGATTGCGCTGGTAAAAGAAAGTTGAATGTGTTTTTAATTATATGGCGACCGTGACACTGGTTGAAAAAATGTAAAGTTCGGGAACATTTCTGTGACATAAGAAATTCGTGAGTGAAACATGTTTTTGCAATAAGAACTATTTTGTTAAATAAATGATTGTGGAAAAATAAACTAAGTAAATGCAAATTAGTTGAAACGAAAAAAAAGTTATTGCGAGCCGTTAACTTTTTGCGCATCGCGGCAGAGTAGCTGTAAATGCAGCATCGGTTGTCGATCGCGTGTTGAACTTTTGCATTGGGTGCCGTTAACTTTTTTTTTTTGCGCATCGTCGCAGTGGAGCTCAAGATGCAGCATCAGGTCTCTGCTTTGTGTGTGCAAAGAGTGTGCAAGAGACTCCACTGAACGCTGTTGACGTCGCTGCTGTGGCTGACTGTTCAGCTTGCTCTAAATAAAAAGAAAAACTCTGAAGATAAATAATATAAATGACATAAGAACTAACAAATGAAAAACGAAAAGAAATGTGCGTGAAAAACGAAAAGAAATGCGCGAAATACTTTAAAATAAAAAAAGACCGTAGTTACCAAAATGGCCGAACGGAAAAAATAAAACAACAAAAAAGAGTGTGCGTGAAAAACGAAAAGAAATGCGCGAAATACTTTAAAATAAAAACGACCGTAGTTACCAAAATGGCCGAACGGAAAAAATAAACAACAAAAAAAGAGTGGGCGTGAAAAACGAAAAGAAATGTGCGAATGAATAACTTTTAAAATAAAAACGACCGTAGACTCCAAAATGGCCGTACAAAAAACAAAGAAGAGTGCGTTGAAAAGAAATGCGCGAAATACTTTAAAATAAAAACGACCGTAGTTACCAAAGTGGCCGAACGGAAAAAATAAACAACAAAAAAGAGTGTGCTTGAAAAACGAAAAGAAATGTGCGTGAAAAACGAAAAGAAATGTGCGAATAACTTTTAAAAACGACCGTAGACTCCAAAATGGCCGAACAAAAAAAACAAAGAAGAGTGTGCGTGAAAAGAAATGCGTGAAATACTTTAAATAAAAACGACCGTAGACTCCAAAATGGCCGTACAAAAAACAAAGAAGAGTGTGCGTTGAAAAGAAATGCGCGAAATACTTTAAAATAAAAACGACCGTAGTTACCAAAGTGGCCGAACGGAAAAAATAAACAACAAAAAAGAGTGTGCGTGAAAAACGAAAAGAAATGTGCGAATAACTTTTAAAAACGACCGTAGACTCTAAAATGGCCGAACAAAAAAAAAAAACAAAATAGAGTGTGCGTGAAAAGAAATGCGCGAAATACTTTAAATAAAAACGACCGTAGACTCCAAAATGGCCGAACAAAAAAAAAAACAAAAAAGAGTGTGCGTTGGAAAAAATGTGCGAATAACTTTTAAATAAAAACGACCGTAGACTCCAAAATGGCCGACCAAAAAAAAAAAAAAAAACAAAGAAGAGTGTGCCTTGGAAATAAATGCGCGAAATACTTTAAAATAAAAACGATCGTAGTTACCAAAATGGCCGAACGAAAAAAAAAAAACAACAAAAAAAATAGTGTGCGTTGAAAAACGAAAAGAAATGTGCGAATCACTTTTAAAAACGACCGTAGACTCCAAAATGGCCGAACAAAACAGAACAGAACACATTACAACTGAAAACTAAACTTTACAACATTAACATTATGTAGCAGTTGGAAAAAATAAAGAGTCCTTTGTGAAAAAAAACACACAAAAAAAAAAAACAAAAAAACAAGAGAAAAAAAATAATTTTTATAACTAATCAACTTATAGCTTAAAAAAAAAAAAAAAAAAAAAAATAAAACTTGAATTAAAACCCAAACAAAATCTATATGCTAAAAGACCAAAAAATATACACGCAGTAACAAAAACAACGACTACTGTAGCAAAAGCAGCACCAGCCTAAAACAGCAACAATGGAAGCAGTTACAACAACAACAACAACAACAACAACAACAACAACAATTACTGTAGCAGCAGCAGCCGAGTTTTATTAAAGTTGTTTATTTAGACTTAATTCTAAAAATATATATGTGAATAATAAAAAATATATATATAATATAATAAATATATTATATTAAATATATATTAAATATATACAAAAATTTTATATTTTCAATATGATAGAATGAAATAGAATAAGACGAAAGATTAAATTTTATGTTGATTATTAAAATAAACAAATGCTTTGCTTTGACAAAGAAGAATTTAAGGGCATAAAATTAAAATTCATTTCAGTAACAAAAAGGGTCTTGCAAAACAGACCATTATCATCAAAAGAGGGAAAAATAAAAGAATATATTGATTTGCTTATACAAGCATATAATGACATCCTTAACTACGTAAAGAGTCACATTGATGAAGTAGAATCACATAAAAAACTGTCAGTAATTTTAACCGTAAGAAATTGTCATAACCTCTTGGTTAAGTGTTTTCTCAAACTTAAGTGTAAAATTAGTATCCCAGATGTTTCAAGCTTAGATTTGGTTGATAAAGATGTTGTAGGTAAAGTTCAAACAGCGGAAGTTAAGACAGAAACATTGTCTTTAAAACATTCTCCCTTTTTTACAGATTTGTTTAACCCATTTTATGAGTCATCTGACTCGTTTAACTTTGCTTCTGGTTCTATTACAGATAAAAATTGCAAAATGGCGACAATAACTGAGAAAAAAATCACTCGTAAGTATGTGTGCGTCAATTATTCGTGAAAACTATAGTGGAAACCCACTGTCACTCGAATCCTTTATTGATAAAGTCAATCTAATTGAAGAGCTAGCTGAACCTCACCTAACAGAAACACTTATTTCTTTCATAAAATCCAAGTTAGAGGGAAGGGCTCGTGAATCTTTGCCCGCAAACGTAAGTTCTATATCAGAAATAAAAATAGCGTTGAGGAGTAGGATCAAGCCTGACAACTCCAAAGTTGTAGCTTTCGACCTTGCAAGCAAGAAATAACGATTACGCGGAATTTTCAAAGCAAGTTGTGGAGCTTTTTGAAGCGCTGGAACGATCTCTAATTATAGAGGGTATGACAAGGCCCATGAGATGACTATTGAACAAACAGTGAGTACATGTAGGCTTAACGCTAGGTCCGATTTGGTCAAATCAATACTCGCTTCGACTACTTTTACGGATGTCAACGACGTTGTCACTAAATTGATTGTTGAACAAACAAATGAGGGTAAAGAAAAACAGGTTTTAGCGTTTCGTACACGTGGAAGTAACAGCAACAATAATTTTTCAAGAAACCATAACACTTTCAGAAACAACACAGGTTACAATAATTATCGTGGAAATGGAAATAGAACTTTTAGCGCCAATGATCAACGTTTAATTAACAACAATCGTTTAAATAATAGAGATAACCGATTCAATAATATAAGTAATCGATTTAATAATAATAATCGATTCGATAATAGAAATCGATTCCACAATACCAATTCTCACAATTTTGAAACCAATTCAAGTGGGAATAGAGATGTCAATGTGCGTACTTTAAACGAGTATGCCCCTCAGTCACGGCAGCTGAGGGAGGAACAACAAGATTAAGTCAAAATAACGTACAAAAATCTATTTTTTCTTTAAACCTTAATTATGCCGATTTTATTGAAATAAAATGTGCAGACACAAATAAATTATGCACTTTCCTTGTTGACACTCAAGCAGATATTTCTTTAATTAAATATTCCTGCTTAAATAATTTTCTTAACATTAATAAGGAAGACACAATAAACATAACTGGCATTACGCCGCATGCAGTTTCGACTCTTGGTACTATAAGCACAAGTATAATTTTATCCAACTTGGTTATTCCACAAATTTTTCATGTTGTCAGTGAAGATTTCAATATACCAACTGACGGTATACTTGGCAAAGAATTCTTGAAAGCAAACAAATGTAGCATTAGTTATGAAACAAATCTAATTTCTTTTAACATAAATAACATGTATTGCGAACTCCCAATTTTACATGGCGTAAGCGCTGATTGTTGCATTATCCCTCCGAGGTGCGAAGTTTTTCGATTCTTTAATATAGGTCATTGCACACAACCTTTGTTTGTTGATTCTCAAGAAATTTCTAAAGGTGTGTTTACAGCTAAATGTATAGTTGATTCAAGTAATCCAATTCTACGCGTTATAAATACGACAAATGACGTGAAATACATAAAAACAAGTAAAATTAAACCGAGAATTTGAGTAACTCTGTTATATACTCTGCAAATAAAATTTCAACAGATTATAAACGAGAGGAACTTAATAGCAGTCTTGAAAATCAAATGCCTAGTTATGTCAAAAATAAACTTTTGCCTTTATGTCATCAGTATTCTGACATTTTTGCTCTAGATTCGGACAAAAAGACAATTAATAACTTTTATGAGCAAAAACTGATGTTGAAAGATAATTCGCCGGTTTATGTAAAAAATTATCGCGTACCACATTCGCAAAAATCCGAAATAAACAAACAAGTAGAGAATCTTTTAAAAAATAATTTAATAGAACCAAGTTATTCAAATTATAATAGCCCTTTAATACTAGTTCCAAAAAAAGGCTCATCGGGTCAAAAATCATATCGTATGTGTGTTGATTTCAGGGCAGTAAATAAGAAATTAGTTGCAGATAAATTCCCGTTGGCTCGAGTAGATGATATCCTTGATAATCTGGGTAGAGCAAAACATTTTTCTACACTTGATCTTTTTTCCGGATTTCATCAAATTCCACTTCACGTCAACTCGCGAGACATAACTTCGTTCAGCACAGATCGAGGAGCTTTCCGTTGGAATGTTTTACCGTTCGGACTCAACGTTGCTCCAAATTCTTTTTCACGGATGATGTCCATTGCGTTCTCAGGACTTTCACCAATCACCAAATCAAGCTTTTATGTACGTCGATGACGTAATTGAAGTGGGATGTAGCGAGGAGCATCACTTGAAGAATCTTTCAAATGTATTTGAAATCTGTAGAAGATTTAATTTAAAGCTCAATCCCAAGAAATGCAATTTCTTACGGCCTGAGGTTACATTCCTGGGGCACAAGTGCACCCCTAAGGGTCTTCTTCCTGATGATTCAAAAACAAAAGCAGTTAAGACCTATGAAAAGCCTACTAATAAAGACGCTGTTAGACGTTTTATAGCGTTCGCAAATTATTACCGAAAATTTATCCCAGATTTTGCCATTTTGGCTGCACCATTGAATCGTTTAAGTCGTAAAAATGTTCAGTTCGAGTGGAATGATAAGTGCCAACAAGCATTTGAGGCATTGAAGTCTGCTTTAGTATCACCTAAATTATTGCAATACCCGAATTTCAAGAAAAAATTTGTCATCACAGTTGATGCGTCAAAAATTGGGTGTGGCGCAATTTTAAGCCAAGACTACAGCGGTAGCGATTTACCAATATGTTTTGCTTCAAAATCTTTTAACAAGGCGGAAAAGAAAAAACCTGTAATAGAGCTTGAGCTATTGGCTATTTATTTCGCCATTAAACAGTTTCGACCATATGTGTATGGTACTGAGTTCACTGTAAGGTCAGATCATAGACCACTAGTATATTTGTTTAATATGAAAGATCCATCCAAAAAAACTTTCCAGAATCAGACTGGAACTTGCAGAATATAATTTTAATATTGAGTATATAAGGGGAAAATCTAATGTTGTTGCTGACGCTTTGTCACGAATTTCAATCAACGAATTAAAAAACGCAAGTAGCATATTCACTGTGACAACTCACGCGATGTCTAAGCGATCATGTGAGCAAATTGCGGAAAACGTTTTAAATAGCACAAGCAGCAGAAAAGATTTGCCAATTTATGATAAATTTTCACACGATTTTAGTACTCGCAATTTCAAAATCAGGTCTAAAATAATAGAAGGGGAAAACCAAACAAAAAAGTTGAGAATAAATATATACAATAAATTTAAGAAAGTATTTGATGTGAGTCTTGTGATTGTTAACGAAACAATAGATTTAGATTTTTTGTTTTCGAGGCTACAATTTGAAGCCGGCTATCATAACATTCAATCAATCGAATGGCCAAAAGATGATGTTATATTTACATACTGTACAGTACAAGAATTGAAAAATAACGGGGTTAAAGTTTTAAATACCCTAGAGATAATCTTAACTAACCCCATAGAAACCATAATGAACTCGGCTAGGAAACAAAACATACTCGAAATTTACCATAACGACCCAATTGCAGGGGGCCATTGCGGAAGAAAAAAATTATATGCTAAGATCAGGACTAAATATTATTGGCGAAATATGACGCGGGATATAGCGTCTTTTGTTAAAAGTTGCAAAAAATGTACACTTAATAAGGTAAAGTTAGGAAATAAAGAACAGCTAGTTTTTACTCCAACTCCAGTCAAACCTTTCGACGTTGTTGTAATTGACACCGTGGGTCCGTTACCAGAATCTAATTTCGGTAATAAGTATGCGTTAACATTGATATGTGATTTAACGAAATATCTTGTTACAATCTCACTGCCAGATAAAAGTGCTAAAACAGTAGCTCGAGCAATTTTCGAAAATTTTATTTTAGTGTATGGCACAATGAAGTCTATAAAAACTGATTTAGGAACAGAATTCAAAAATGAAACATTAAGTGAGCTCACGAAACTTTTAAATATTGAATTAAAATTTTCAACACCGTATCATCACGAAACCGTTGCGACAGTGGAACGTAACCATAGAGTGTTTAACGAATACCTTCGTGCTTATGTAACAGAAAATATGTCTGACTGGGACACTTACTTAAAATATTTTACTTTCTTTCACAATACTACTTCTAATACAGGGTTTGACAACAAATTTACACCGTATGAATTAGTATTTGGCAAAAATGCTATATTACCACACGAAGTACAAAAAGATTCAATTGATCCCATTTACAATACGGAAAGTTACTACAAAGAGGTAAAATTTCGTCTACAAAACACCCACGCATTGGCCAGAAATTTAATAAATAAACACAAATTAAGGAATAAAAACATATATGACAAATACGCAAGACCACTTACCCTGTCTGAAAATGAAAAAGTTTTTGTTAAGAAAGAACCTTACGAAAAATTTAAAAGCATATTCGAAGGTCCTTTCATTATAAAAAATATTGACGGAGTTAATGTGACTATTTACGATGAGAAAAGTAAAAAAGAAAAAAGTATACATAAGAATCGGCTCAGAAAAGCATAATAGTTCGATTTAAATAATCAACTCAAATTTTTCTTTCACATCAATTAAATAAATAAAATAATTACTTTTTACTTCTACTCATTCACTAAAATGTAGAATTTGGAAAAATAAATTCTATGAAAGTTGTTAATTTTTTGTTGTTAAAAAAAAAAACAAAAAAAAAAAAAAAAAATAATAAAAACCTAAATTTTAATTATCATCCAATGATGAAATAGTAGTTTTTAAAACATATATATAAAGCAAGCATGTTGTGACATGTAAATGTATGCATATGTTTTCTCTAGTTATTAATCTTAGTTCTTTATGAAGATTGCTAACTTAACATGTGATGTTTAACTCAATCAAATAAGTGTTACTAAATGTAAATTTCTGAATTATATTTTCAAATTATAAACGAATTAAAACGAATCTTATGTCAAGTACTGAAAAATAAAACTGATTGTTAATGAACGAATTTTAGTAAAGAGCGATGGTGACTATATAACCACATTGATATCAGTTTCATTTCTAGCAAAGAGAAGACAGAGTGTTAGCAAGACTGATCACCTTGCCGATCTTTTTCTTTTCTTTGGAAGGAAGGTGTAACAGCATTAAAAACAAACATTGCTTATTTTAATATAGATGAAATATGTAACTATTACTACATTATACATTTTCATAAGTAAAACCTAATAACACTACATTATACATTCATATAAGCTATTAACACTACATTATACATTTATATAAGGTAACAACACTACTTTTTACATTTATATAAGAATACGTTAACAACACTGAACATGTTTGGGACAAGCAAAGAATAATGAAAAAGGAAATAAAGAGATTGAGTTGCAGGTCAGTCTAGAGATTGCGCTGGTAAAAGAAAGTTGAATGTGTTTTTAATTATAGTAGCAATATTTATATCAATATTTATAGTATGGTAGTAAAGTTGACCAGTTATCATCAGTGTTGCCAGATAGGTTAAAAAAAAAAACACCACAAAAAGAGTTAGTTAAATTTATTGAATACTTTGTTTAATTGATGTAAATAAATACAATATCAAAATAAATTTTTGGACTAAAAAACAATCACATTCGATTTTTTGTACATAGTAATTCATTGAGGAACTTAAAAGCACAAATTCAAGTAATAAAGAAATTACATATTTTGAATTTCATTAAGATCGCTTCAATATAAGAGCTATAATCGCCATAACAGACAAGCAGACAGACAATCGGACAGATGGAATGGCAAAAGGCGGGAAAAAACAAAAATATGTATATCTTACTAATTGTAAGTATCTTTGTTAATTAACACAAACACATCTTTCACAAACATCTTTTAGTTCTATAACAGAATTTGTCTTGAAAATAAGTGCGTTTTGAGGGAAAACTTGTTTTTAAGTTTTTTTTTTTAAATGAATTGTTTTATCTTATGCGCAGCCAATTTTTTAAGAATCATAAGGCAGATATACTATATTTTATGAAAGTTTAATTCTTCGATTGTAATTAGGTTCAACTATTTAGATTTTTTTTCTACTTTTTTAGTAAAATAAAAACTGCTTAATAAATTTAGAGACATACTCCACGTTTTTTTTAATTTTTGTTTTTTAACATTTTTTTTTTGTTTGTTACAGAGTCCTTAAAAAATACAAAAAAAAACAAATTTAAATATATGCTTTCTCGTCGTCAGAATTTAAAACAATCTCACGTTTCACACATATTCTGGTGCTATTTCGCTCATTCGACAAACAATCAGCTGCGAAGCATCATTGTTTCGATGGAACGAAATTGTTTTGACGCACTTTGACCAAATAAACCTTGTAAGAGCTAAAACAAAATGAAAACTAGAAGAGCTAAAACAAAATGAAAACTAGAATACAAAAGGGTACATCAAATGTAAAAAAATACAGTTCATAGTTGATGTTGTCACTTCTTTTAGAAACCACTAAAAATTCTCAAAAAACACTAACAGAAAACTAAAATCCCCTAAATTTTCTACTAAACCGAAAAAACCCGTAAATCTAGGGGAAAATCCCCTAATCTGGGAACACTGGTTATCATTTTCTTGCATTTTTTTTAAATACATATTCAATACTCTATGATTTCTTTTAGTTCTTTCAACAGTTTCATGATGATTGACGTTCTCTTTTCTATGTGCAATTCATTACATATATTTTGTAGTAATTCATTTGTAAATTCTGTTCCTTTATCAGTTTTTAGTATTTTGAAACAACCATGTTTTAGAATAAATTGCTCCACTATGGTTTTTGCAACTGAAATTGCTGTTATGTCTTCCAAAGGAATTGCTACTAAATATTTTGTCAATTCACACTGTATTATTAGAATATGCCGAATAATGGATACGGCATTTGGCAGCCTCAGTAGTCGAGTAGGTAGCGTGTTCGAATTCTACCCCAGAGGTCCTGGGTTCGATTCCCGGCAAGGTCATGGTCCTACGCTTTAACCTTTCTAATTTTTTCTGTCCTCATTTTTAATCAACTGAAACTGAAAATGCATCAATATTTATGACTTGCAGTTGTAGTTGATAGTAGAGAAGTTTGTGGATAAGTTTGCCTTATAACTTCAATTGACTGAGGTTAAAGCATAAAACTTGCTTCTGATTCAAATTAACATGTTTCTTTCGGTTTCCACCACGCTTAGAACATCCTACACATGTTTCACTTGATTGCCCTTTCCTTCCTAATCTATCACCTCATTTCGAACCAAACCAGAATTGACTGAATAGGTATTCCACCTGAAATCCTTGGTTCAAGCTAAAAAAAAAAAGATGGTCTCATTGGTTCTAATATTGAGTCCTGATTGTCTTTAATTAGCTGCAGCTGCTCAGTTTTATTTGTTATTTGTTTCGGGGCTGATAAAATATGGTTTTTAATTTACCTTTCTTATCTTGTAATTCATTAAGTATTCTTTTTAGTTGGTGCACCTTTATTATATTCAAAACTAGAGCAACCGGCAAACTTCGTCCCGCTTTAAATAAATTTTTTTATTGAAATAATTTCGAGCAATCATGATTCCATCCGAAATTAATTTTTGTATCGAACATTCGCGATCGATAACAAATTGCGCCAATTGAATTTCAATTATTGATTGAATAAAATACTCCAATATCCCTAATTTACACGGAATGTAAAGAGGTAAAGGGAATTACATGCCAGATCAATTCAATGCTTTTTTAATAGATAACGTTGGCAAAAGTAAACAAAGATGAAGGCTTTCCAACACGCGAACATGTCATATATTGTTAGCCATGCAAGAAGCTTGGGAATTCCACATGAATAGTTATAGATCACACACACTTTTTACAAATAATATAAGACAAAATTTATTTTGCACAAAACTTTATTTCCGCAACATTTATATTGTTTCTATATAATTTTGTGTGCAGAACTTCCGTCCGCATATCTATATCTAAATGCACCTCTATGCGACAGGTGTTAAATACATACTTGCTCTCTCTCTCTCTCTCTCTCTCTATCTCTATCTTTTTATATGATCGTACTGCTTTGCGCTCCATTATATTTATATACATTATATATTATGTCATTACTCGTATGTTCTCTTTATTCTTAAGGTAGAAAATAAGTTTAAGTTTGTTTTAATCCAGTATTCAGTCCGATAATTACTTGAAGATTGGCATTTTGATGAATTGATTTTCATGGCGATGCAAGTTGAACTGAATGTGAATTGAATGTAATCGGTTAAAGTAAGTAAATCGGTTGAAATCAATGGAATTCTCGGCATGAGCTCTTTCTCGCCCTTGAATTTGAGCTTTGAGTATCGTTGCTTGAATAACATTATTCCTGAGTTACCTAGCGACCAATCTTGTTCCTTTGCACAATTTCGATTAATTGAGGCTACCTTCAGTCGAAAATTATATGATGGTAATCCTTGCAAATAAACAAATTCAGGAACACCGTTCGATAATTAGTTGCTTCGTCCGGAAAAATCAACTAATTTGAACGAATGGAATTGTCCAGCAATTGCATTTTTAAATTATGAAATTCAAATCATCGACATGCTTATTTTTCGCTGCAAAAATCACACGTGCACTCAATCAATTGTGGTTGACATAACTCTCAACCAATCAATCCGTTGAAAACGTCGACTGGTGATTCTCCACCGCCAATCGTCAACAATTTATTTTCAACCAATCGTCAACTCAATTCGCATATTCGTCGTTTACAGCAGCTTCCTCACATAACGCCCCAAATGCGAAAACTTAAGGCAAGCATTGATTTCATCGACTACTGTTGGTTATGGAATGACAGGAAGCTTTTTCATTGCTCCTGAATTCGTTCTGCACGAATTCGCGACGCATGTGCTTAAAGCTGTTCATTCACTTCGCCGCGTTACTGGGGGGTTGGATTTGCACCGCGAATCTTTAATTTTCGTGCAAAAAATAAACAATAAATCTTGTATATTCAATATATTGAAAACAAATTTGAGCTTTAGGCAAAGAATGTTCGCAACAAGACAACATGAGAGAACAACCAACAAAAACAACAACGGCTCTGTATAGAGCAAATCACACAGCTTGACTATACAATATATATAAAAATCAATTGCCGTGCGTTAGTCTTGCAAAAACTCGGAAATGGCTCGGCCGATTTTAATAATTTTTTTTTCGTAGACCTATGTCAGCTCGTTCTCTCCTTGGAGTTATAATGAACGCTGTTCGACACGAAAAATTACAAATTTCCATTCTTTCGATTTTTTTCGCTTTGGGTTCTTCCTATTTTTGTTTTTGACATAAACCACGTCAGTATTGTGGCGTCCGTGGAGTAGTTGGTTAAAGTGCGTGGCCTCTATGTCAACGAACCTGGAGACCCGAGTTCAAACCCCAGCAGCGACAGAAAATTATTTGAAATAAAATAATTTTTCTGGACGGCCGCCACCTCTCTGCAGACAATGGCAAACCTCAAAGAGTAATCAAAATGCCATGTAAAGCTTCTTGAAAACAAGAACATTGCGTTCATCGCCGTTCGGAGTCGGCGTTAAACCTGTAGGTCCGGTTCTCGGTCAATTATGTACAAACTTAATAACACGCACAACACAATTGATCATAAGAAGCTAGGTCAAAGTCCTTTCAAGGGCTGAAATGAACAGTTATTAATTTTTTTTACATCAGTATTTAGGTGAACCAAAAAAAAAATTATTAAATTCGGCCGAGCCATTTCCGAGTTTTTGCAAGACTAACGCACGGCAATTGATTTTTATATATATTGTATAGTCAAGCTGTGTGATTTGCTCTATACAGAGCCGTTGCTGTTTTTGTTGGTTATTGTCTCATGTTGTCTTGTTGCGAACATACTTGGCCTAAAGCTCAAATTTGTTTTCAATATATTGAATATACAAGATTTATTGTTTATTTTTTGCACGAAAATTAAAGATTCGCGGTGCAAATCCAACCCCCCAGCAACGCGGCGAAGTGAATGAACAGCTTTAAGCACATGCGTCGCGAATTCATGCAGAACGAATTCAGGAGCAATGAAAAAGCTTCCTGTCATTCCACAACCAACAGTAGCAGATGAAATCAATGCTTGCCTTAAGTTTTCGCATTTGGGGCGTTATGTGAAGAAGCTGCTGTATACGACGAATATGCGAATTGAGTTGACGATTGGTTGAAAATAAATTGTTGACGATTGGCGGTGGAGAATCACCAGTCGACGTTTTCAACGGATTGATTGGTTGAGAGTTATGTCAACCACAATTGATTGAGTGCACGTGTGATTTTGGCAGCGAAAAATAAGCATGTCGATGATTTGAATTTCATAATTTAAAAATGCAATTGCTGGACAATTCCATTCGTTCAAATCAGTTGATTTTTCCGGACGAAGCAACTAATTATCGAACGGTGTTCCTGAATTTGTTTATTTGCAAGGATTACCATCATATAATTTTCGACTGAAGGTAGCCTCAATTAATCGAAATTGTGCAAAGGAACAAGATTGGTCGCTAGGTAACTCAGGAATAATGTCATTCAAGCAACGATACTCAAAGCTCAAATTCAAGGCGAGAAAGAGCTCATTCCGAGAATTCCATTGATTTCAACCGATTTACTTACTTTAACCGATTACATTCAATTCACATTCAGTTCAACTTGCATCGCCATGAAAATCAATTCATCAAAATGCCAATCTTCAAGTAATTATCGGACTGAATACTGGATTAAAACAAACTTAAACTTATTTTCTACCTTAAGAATAAAGAGAACATACGAGTAATGACATAATATATAATGTATATAAATATAATGGAGCGCAAAGCAGTGCGATCATATAAAAAGATAGAGAGAGAGAGAGATAGAGAGAGAACAAGTATGTATTTAACACCTGTCGCATAGAGGTGCATTTAGATATAGATATGCGGACGGAAGTTCTGCACACAAAATTATATAGAAACAATATAAATGTTGCGGAAATAAAGTTTTGTGCAAAATAAATTTTGTCTTATATTATTTGTAAAAAGTGTGTGTGATCTATAACTATTCATGTGGAATTCCCAAGCTTCTTGCATGGCTAACAATGTATGACATGTTCACGTGTTGGAAAGCCTTCATCTTTGTTTACTTTTGCCAACGTTATCTATTAAAAAAGCATTGAATTGATCTGGCATGTAATTCCCTTTACCTCTTTACATTCCGTATAAATAAGGGATATTGGAGCATTTTATTCAATCAATAATTGAAATTCGATTGGCGCAATTTGTTATCGATCGCGAATGTTCGATACAAAAACTAATTTCGGATGGAATCGTGATTGCTCGAAATTATTTCCATAAAAAATTCATTTAAAGCGGGACGAAGCTTGCCGGGTCTTCTAGTTATATACAAATTTTAAATTCTTTAGACGTCTTACTTCTGAAAATGATGAAGCTTAGAATATATCCACTCGCTAAGAGTTATCATTATCATTCAGATTATTTTTATGTGTATTATATTCATTTTCTTCATCACAACCGGATATTTGCTTATTTGTACATGTACTTTTATTTAATTTTTTATATGACGCTCTTGTTACTACTTGTATATTTGCTTTTTAAGGTATCATTTCTATTAAATTTTTGCTATCTATATGTATCCTAGAGTTATGATTTTTCTTGTCTTACACTTAGAGAAAAAATATTAAATTTATCCAAAAACCTTTTTAATTTATCCAAAAAGCAAGTAATTTTAACACCAATGACACATTCGCATAAATCGACTACGTAAATATTTAAAATTTATTTAAATACTTTTTTAATTAAATAAAATATTTAAACAGAATTAATAAAAAATATATTAAAATTATGCATGCATTTTTTTAAATATCTTTCATATATTTACTATTTGAAAATAAAGCTATCGAATTTAAAGAAAATTAAATATTTTTATATATTGAAATTACAAAACAATATTTTTAAATTCAATATGTTATTAATGGCCTTATAGTTCTCATTAGGTTTTAAAAAATAATAATAATTATTTTTTGACTTTTTTTAAGACTTATGCCTTAGCTAACAAGCATCGTTCTGTTTTATTCAAATATCAAAAAGACAATTTTTTTCCGCCTAACTTTTTGAATTGAAATTTCAAAAATAACAGTTATTTTCGGTCCCTGATATTTTTGACATTTGGTGCCATAATATTGCACAAAATGTCAAAAATAGTATAAATTAGAGAACGAAAAAAGTAAAAAGTAAATAAATAATACAAGCAAATATCATTTGACGGACGCAGCTCGTGAGATAATAGCCAGTTGTCAAGGCTACCTTTCATAATAATATCATGGGTCAGCCGTCAAAAATAACAGTTAAAATTTGACTTTTATTTTCGGTTAAAGGTGTAAATCATAACAAAAGTATAAATTCTATTCATCCTTCTCTTCTCCACCTTTGGTTTGCTTATCACTACACATTGCATTCCCTGTCACAGTTGTTTGTCGAATCACTACACTTCAGGGAACTACAATGTGTATCCCACAGAAATCGGATACTCAAATCCAGGCGTGAAACTAGCGGGGGGGGGGGGGTAAGGAAGGTAGGCAACCCCCCTTACTTTTTTAGAGTCGGCATAATTGTTATTTTTTACTGAAATTTGTTTAAAATATTGATTTGTATTAATAATAATTTTGAACGCATCAAAGTCAGTCGTACCTTTTACTGCCATTTTCATAACAAACACCAACTTTATCATTTTAAGTCATACCCAAAACTATCTTCAGTCGGTCAATTCACTTTTAGTCGTGCCTTAAACGAACTTAACTCTGCCAATTCACTTTCAGTCGTACCCTTAACCATGGTATAATAATACAAGGTAGCATTGACAGTTGCTTGGGAAACAATCTCCTGTCAAAAAATATACTCAAAAAGAGAGCACACGCAATCGGCCATTGAAAACACAACCAATGTTGAAAACGTAGAAGTGAAAAAAACAACAACTTCAGCAGCTGCAGATGACTTTCACCAAACAGTTGTTTTTGACAGGAGATGCTTGTAGAAGAGGAAATAAGCAGTTGTCAATGCTACCTTGTATTATTATACCATGCCCTTAACCAACTTCAGTCGGACAACTCACTTGCAGTCGTACCTTATACGAACTTCAGTCGGCCAAGTCACTTTAAGTTGAATTAGCGTCGAATTGTTGCAAACGAATCCAGTGTTCCCTTGTGACAAAATTCAGAAAAGTAGCATAAATTTTGATAAGAAAGTACGGAAAGAGTAATGCAAAGGAATGTAAAAGGGAGCAGCGGACCAAATGTCAAAAATTGACCATTTCTGGTCCAATTGGGCAACCGTGACCTTGATCAAAAAATAAAACCGAAAATAATATTTTTATTTGAGTAAAATAATATTAATCAAAAGGCGATTTTTATATAAAATTTAAAAGATAAAATCAGATTATTTTTTTTATATCTGAGCAAAAACTTGAAAGTCGTAATATAATGATGAATGCTTAAGTGTTTTGATATTACTTAATGATAACAGTCCCTGATACAAATTTCTTGTCACAAAATGGAAAAAATAGGTGGAATAAAATACGCCCAAACGAACAAAGGTGTACTCAGTCACCACACACATTGACCTTTTTTCAAAACCTAATTAATACATTTATGCAATACAGCATTTTATGAAATTAAAATTTTTATTCAGAAATACCCAAAATTTTTTATAAAACTGACGATCGAAATCTGCCAACATATTTAAAGAAATTTTTTTATCTCAAGAACTCTGATGTAAGAGCTTTTATTTCATAGACTTAACATTTTAATTTAAATACAATTATAATAAATAAATAAATAATATATTTTAAAAATTTAGTCAAACTATTATAAAACGGCCAGTTTTAACTCTTAAATTCGATTTGATGGCAAAAATGGCACCATGTTTAAATCTGCGTTCGAAATTTATTTATTTTGATCACTTTTCATCCTAGTGCTCTTTTCTTTTCACTGCTCCTCTGTGTTATTTAACGATTTTGTCATCCTGTCGTCTTTTTTAAAGTAATGATTTCTACACCGATAAGTGATATACATTCTACTACTTTTAACTATATTACTCTGTCATATCACTATGCTACATAAACATATACATAATACTACTAATATTTTGTTAAAGAAGAGGGTTAAAAAACTTTAAAGCTCTATTTAACCTATGAATTATCAAAGCAAAAAGCAAAATAAATTTTTAAATGCTGATTCGATAATGTTGAAATACTTTTATTTTATTTTCTTTGAAGAGGGAACGATATGAAAATAGGTTTTAAAGGATCTTTTTCACTTGAAAAAAAAATTTTCGATTTTTTGGTTAAGATGAAAGTGATACTATATGTGGGTAGAATACTTAAAAATGTTCAAACTTTCAGGATTTTTCGAAACGGTGCCAAAGAATACCGAAAAAGTCCGTTTGAGCTAAAACTATTTTGCATTATATTTATTATTGTAAAATCCGTAAGATTTCCTACAATCATCTGTTAAAACTCGAATTTTTAGAGCGTTTTAAATGCAAAAAATAGGGCAATTTTTCAATTTTTGTTTTCAAAATAGCGCTAAAAACAGGTATGCGGTTTAATTGGCGGATTATAAGTAATCTCTTAAGGCCGCTTTACATTGTCCTACTGTGTGTTACGACATGTGAGATAGAAAGTATAACCGAATCTTATCACACTGTCATTTTTTTATTTTTGAATAAAGAAATTCATTTTTCTCTTTTAGACTATCTCACAAAGTCACATTGCAGTTTTATTCATTAAAAATGTAAAAATTGAAAATACTTAAAATGAATCGGGACATAGCAGCTATTGTAAGCATTATAAGGGCCAATTGTGCATTAAAAATAAAAGCAGTCATTATTTTGCTTGCTTTTAAGCATTTGATGAAATGTAACTTGCAGCTTGGTGATTTTCAACAAATTAAATTCGAAGAAATCTTATAAAACTCATCTCTGGTCGGATAGAATGTGTGATGAAATTAGAAACAAACCAAAAAATTAAAATGGAGAACGACATGTCAAAAAAATCAAAACAGGTTCGAACACACTTTGCTTTTCGTTGTTTACACCATTGTACATTCTATCATACATGAAAATTTTGACATGTCGTAACACACAGTAGGATAATGTAAAGCGGCCTTTAGTTTCAAGTATTATCGTATAGACTAGTGATGGCCAAATCGGCTTCTACGAGCTTTCAACTCTTAAGAGCTGACGTCGAGCTCCGAGAGCATGCTTAGTGCTTGTGTGTATGTTTTGTGTGTGCTCTTCTTTTGCTCACAGTGGAATTTCACAAATTTCTTTGTTGCGCTACAAATTTGGTTGAATTTTGTTATTACTCAGATTTTTCACACACACAGTTTAATTTAATATTATTTTATTTATACGTAAAATGAGTTTGTTTATTTATTTAATTAACACAAGTTTATTTTCATCATTAAAAAAAGTTTTATCAAAAAATAATTACAAGCAAAGTGTTTTTCTTAGCCATTCAAATTAAAAAGACCCCTTAAGATTTATTCATATGGATCGAACGGATGAGTAACTTTAATTAATTCAGCCAAGTTGTATATAAAAAAAGTCGGGACTTAAGGGTATCCTTACTTACTTACTTATCTGGAGCTTACAACCGTAAGTCGGTTTTGGCCTCGTATAAGAAATTGCGCCAGCCATTTCTGTTTTGCGCTTGCTGGCGCCAGTTGGAAAACACCAAGCGTGGTCAGGTCATCCAACACCTGATCCTTCCAACGAAGATGTGGGCGTCCTCTTCTGCGTTGACCACTACCGGGCACCGAATCGAATATTTTTTCGCTGGAGCGTCGTTTTCCATTCGCTCAACATGACCTAGCCAGCGAAGCCGCTCGATTTTAATGGGCTTAACTATGTCAATGTCAGCGTACAGCTCATACAGCTCGTGCTTCCATCGAATTCGGTACTCGCCATTAACGCAGATTGGACCAAGGATCTTACGAAGGATCTTTCTCTCGAAGGCGCCCAAAGTCTTTTCATCAGAACTGCTCAACGTCCAGGTTTGTGCTGCATATAATAGGACGGGCATGATAAGTGACTTATAGAGCGTGAGTTTTGTTCGTCGAGAGAGGGCTCTGCTTCTCAATTGCTTACTCAGCCCAAAGTAACACCTGTTGGCAAGAGTTATCCATCGCTTTATCTCAATACTGACATCGTTGAAAGAGTTTACGCTGGATCCCAGGTAGACGAAGTCATTAACAACCTCGAAGGAGATGTTGTCAACAGTGACGTGGTTTCCAAGACGCTGGGACTGTTTATTTGTTGACACTAGGTATTTCGTCTTATTTGCATTTACTACAAGACCCATTCAACTCGACTCTTTCGCTAACCTGGAGAATGCTGCGCTAACTTCGCGCGTATTATGGCCAATGATATCGATATCATCAGCATACGCCAGCAGCATAATACTTTTGTAGAATATCGTGCCACTGCGTCTCAAATCAGCAGCTCGGATGATCTTCTCCATCATTAGGTTGAAAAAGTCGTACGATAAGGAATCACTTTGTCTGAAACCTCGTTTGGTATCGAATGGAGGAGTGAGGTCCTTCCCGATTTTAACTGTGCTGCTGGTGTTGCTCAGTGTCATTCTGCAAAGACGGATGAGCTTTGCAGGAATACCAAATTCAGACATGGTGGAGTATAAATGATTCCTTATTGGACTGTCGAAGGCGGATTTGTAATCGACAAAAAGATTGTGTGTGTCGATTTGTTTTTCTAGGGTCTTCTCCAAGATTTGTCGTAGTGTAAATATCTGATCTATGGTGGATTTACCAGGTCTGAAGCCACACTGATAAGGTCCAATCAGCTGGTTTACGATGGGCTTCAGTCTTTCACATAGTACGCCCGACAGGCCCTTATATGCGATATTAAGAAGGTTTATCCCACGGTAGTTGGCGCAAATTGTGGGATCGCCTTTCTTGTGGATTGGGTAGAGCACACTGAGGTTCCAATCGTTTGGAATGCATTCTTCTGACCATATTCTGCATAGAAGCTCATGAATGCATTTAAATAGAGCTTCGCCTCCATTCTTGAAGAGCTCAGCAGGTAAGACATCGGCTCCTGCGGCTTTGTTGTTTTTAAGCCGAGCTATAACTTTTAAGACTTCACTATAGTCGGGCAGCGGAACTTCAACGTTGTCGTCCAAAATTGGGGATTCCGGGATATCATCTTTATTGGCGGGATTGTTGTCGTCGTCACCATTCAGAAGCCTAGAGAAGTGTTCTCTCTACATCATCAGTGTACTCTGGATATCTGTCACTAGATTCCCATTTGTATCCTTGCAGGAAGACGCCCCGGTCTTGAAACCATCGGCCAGGCGTCTTATTTATTCGAAAAATTTTCGGACCTCATTCCTGTCACCATGCATCTCAATTTTCTCGCACTCACGCATTTCCGTTCCTTTAGCTTGAAAATGCGTCTCCTCTTCTCTCTGTATCGCTGCTTAGTAGCACGCGTTACAACCGACTGCAGGGTGGCTTTGTAGGCGGCGTCTTTTTCTGCAGTGGCGTCGTGACACTCTTGGCCGTGCCACTGGTTTCGGCGAGGACGGTGATAGCCTATCACCTCTTCGGCAGCCGTACGCATAGAGTGGGAAATATTATTCGACTGCGCACATATATCGTCGATCTGAGGAGTGCTTTCTTGAAGCAGGAGTGAGAGTCGAGTAGCGAAGTCTTCGGCTGTTTGCTTTGATTGCAGCTTTTCGACGTCTAGCTTTCTCTGTGCTCGATTGCGCGCATTCTTGGTTGAGCAAAGGCATGTACGGATCTTGGCTGCGACAAGATAATGGTCCGAGTCTATATTGGCAAGGGTATCCAGTCGGCCGAAGTACCTTTCTACCCCCCCAATCAAAATAGCTTCGGTTCGCCCCTGCTCAAATCATACCCGAGTTACTTGTTGTTCTCTACTCTATCCATACTCAATAAAATATGTAAAATACTTGTACTCATTCGTTTCAGTACCATATTTTCGGGTGCAAATCAACGTGTGCCGGGTAAGCTGTTAGTAAGGATATCACTGTCAAGATTTTAACCTTTATTTTTAACCCTACGAGCCACACTGGTGCTTTTCATCGCCCCATGCCTTAAAAAAACCATTTTTTTTTAAATCAAAACCTTTTTATGCATACTCCTTACTCCACCTAGGTGTTCACAACTTAACTAGTTTTACTCTCAAGCAATTTAGAAGGTCAGGGATGCGTTAGTGTGTCGTTGGCATTCGTTTAAAATCGACTGGTGCTCTCATATACCCCACGTGTGGCTTATAGCGCATTCTTTTCTGAAAAAAAATTCAGCCCTTACAGAATGCAGAATTTTTTAGATTCTGACCTGAATTTACAGAATGTTGACCTCTTTTGAGCTGAGAAAAGTACAGAAAAATGCAGCATTTTTTTTTTAATATTGGCTGCACTGTTGTTTTGATTTCTGACTAATTTATTATTGATTATTTATTTATTATTTTATTCGTCTTGCGATGATGAAGATGACAAATCGAGCAATTCATTTTTAATAAAACTAATCACTTTAACCAACAACATATTGGAATCAATTTCAGACATTTTTTAAAATTAGAAATCTTTGCTTATCACAATTTTCTTAGCACAAAGTATGAGTTGTCAAAATTATTTTACTTTGTTTTAATGTTGGCATTACTAGAGGGCAGAATACAGAAAATTCGAATTTTGTAGGTCAGAAAATTCTGCATTTGTTATACTTTTGCGGTCAACATTTTCGAGAAAAGAACACGTTTTATTTTGAGGTCAACATTTTTTTTTAGAAAAGAACAGAAAAAATGCAGAGTTCTTGAAGAGGGCAGAAAAAATGCAGAATTTTTTCAGAAAAGAATGCGCTATTAGTGTATATTTTAAGAGATAACTGAAATATTTGATTTTATTGAATTTAATTATTTTTTTATTGTTTTAAGGTATGTATGAATATAAATTGATAAATTAAAATAAAAAAATTTATTTTTGTGTAAAAATTTATTAGTTTAGTGTCAAAACTATTGAATTTGAATTTGATTGAATTTGACTGAATTTGACTATTTTACTACTCTGTTCCCTAAATATATTATTAAATTGCTTAGAAAAAAATATTTTTCAATTCTTAAAATCAACACTGAAAGAGTTTATTTGAATTTTATTGGTAAAAATTCTTTTTCCCGTTTTTTGAAAAAGTGGGTGCAGTTTTTTGGCAGAATAAATATGTTTTTTTAGCTAACGCTATGACTAATATTTTGTCTTTGATTCCTTCGAAAATAAATTTTTTAGGTCTTAAATTAAAAACGGTAAAAGTTATGAATTTTTTAGTAAAAGAGCTAATTTTTCACGTTTTTTTAACTTGGCCGCGGTCCTGAAGTCAGCCATTTTTAAAATATTAGAAAATAACTATACAAAATGTTGAACAAGACCAAAAATGGTAACCATGTAAAGTTTTAAGCTTATATATCAATTCAGGATTTTACAACGATTTTTTGACGTGGGCCTCCATGTGGCTCTATGTTACTGGAGTAAGGGTGTGGCTCGAAGGGTTTATAGAAAAAATAAAACGCAAGTTTAAACTCTTATTTTTGACTCAAAAATAAAAGTCAAATTTTAACTTATATTTTTGACTGGAAAATAAAAGTTATATTTTAACCGAAAAAATAAAAGTAATATTTTTTGACCGAAAAAATAAAAGTCAAATTTTAACTCTTATTTTTGACCGAATAAATAAAAGTCAAATTTAAACTGTTATTTTTGACCAAAAAAATAAATGTCAAACCAAAAAACAAAATCGGTCAAAAAATAACTATTATTTATTGACTTTTTTTAAAAAAGCCATTACAGTAACGGTCTCTGAAAAATAGTATAAATTAGAGAAGGAAAAAGTGGAAAAGAAAATAAAAGCAAAATATGCCGGCAAATAACAACCGGGGCAAGACACTCGTTAGAAAATATCCGGTTGCCCCTCTTACCTTACATAATTGTATCATGCGACCACCCATAGCACTCACAAATCATCTTGACTAAATATCTAGGCTATATTATTTTCGTAACAAAAAACAAACGAGAAAAATAAGAAACCGAAAGCAAGAATATTAATTCTAAAAACTTCATTGATAAATGCAGGAACAGAGTGCGATGTTGTTGCTGCTTGTTGGCTATTTCAGCTGTATGGAATAGGTGTGTGGTATAAATAAAATTTAAATACGGAAAAAAACGAGTTGTAGGGAAAATATTTGATTTATTCACGTAAATATTTAAATAAAATGTTTACACAGCGTGGATAATGGTAATATGTATTATTTTCCTTAATATACCTACTTTTATATCGAACACTTCCATACTTCCTTTTCTATGAAAAACTTCTATTTTGAGTGATTAAAGCTGTTTTCATTAATAAATTATTTTCTTATACTTTTACTATATTTCACTTTTAAAAGTGGATAACTTGGCATAACTGTTAATGTAAATGAATGGATAACATTTTCCTTCTCAAAAAGATTTTTGTATTATAGCATGTTCACATTGAGCTAAAATTAAGTAATTTCGTGAAATAATTTCGAAATTGTGGAAAAGTGTTCACACTGTGTTTTGATAATTTTGTTTGACGTTTAAGTTTTTTTTCTGTCAAGTAATTATTATCATGTATAATTTTTTAACACAATACAGCAGCATGAATCCAGAGGAAATTTCAAGAGTTTTCCTATTTTATTTTAATGAGCTTGAAGATACAGAAAAATGTGTAGATTATGTAATAAATGATATAAATCATATGAAAAAAACGCCAAGATTTAATATTGAAAATCAACAACCTGCTTTGTTTATTTTTATTCAATTTAAAAACAACAATATTTTTGATAGCAAGATTCTTATTGTGTCAAAAAATATTGTGTTCAATGCACACAATTTTCAGATTTCAGGGCTGCAAATAAATATTGGCCTAATTTCGTGAGTAATTTCAACGAAATTAGCTTGTTTGAGGTAATTTCCAAATTAACCAATTGTATGCGAAATTACCATTTAAATTATATGATTTCAGACGAAATTACACAAAAGCTCGAAATTACTTAATTTTAGCTCAATGTGAACATGCTATTATCAGAAAGTTTTAACGATAATCGCAATACTATGTTCGGTTAAACATAGTTCTTGACTAGAGAAATAAAAATTGATGCCTGTGTTATTTGACTGCTTCTTATTCACTAGCTTATTGATACTTCATTATTTTTTATTTTCAACACAACAATATTCCACAAATTGAAATATTGCCGATCAGCAAAAATGTATATTCGACAAAATTTCTGCCGACGAATATACCCACAGGGGGAACTTAAAAAAAAATAAATAAAATAAACAGGTGGTACTTAGTCACAAAAAATGTAACGGGTGGGAACCGCTGACGCAGAATTTTCAGGCAGGAAATATCGCAGACATAGTGACGCAACATTTCCTGCCCTTTTTTTGTAAGAGAAATATTACACTTTTTTTTATACAAAAAAAAAAAGGAATAGTTCTTGTATTTGATATATATTTAATACGAAACTTTACTAGATTTTATTGATTTATATAGTATTTTATATTTATAGCATAGGAAAAAGAAAGGAATAGTTCTTGTATTTGGTATATATTTAATACGAAACTTTACAAGATTTTATTGATTTATATAGTATTTTATATTTATAGCATACTAGCGATACCCGGCGCGCGTTGCTGCACTCGGCAAGTATATTGGAAATAAAAAGTAAATTCAAAACTTTTATTAGTCCCTTAGTCTGACACCACGCTCATGTTCCACTGCCCGTTACAGTTTACCAGTAGCAGAACAACACTCCCAGGTGGCAATTCCATAATGAGTTTCAATGTCCTTTGATTTTAGCTTCGATAGCTATTCTGTATAGAAAATCGGGCTTTTCCAATGCACGTACCAGTTTTCTAGTAAAAAGACTTTGGCAACTAGAAACTCCATACTGAGCTTTATTGTCATGCGACGTTTAGTTCCAAAGCTATTCAATATAAAAAATTTGACTTGAATGGTCGAAGCCATAACCCCTTTTCCTATGCCCGTCCCAGTTCTCTTGTAGAAATACATTCTCCATTCTGAGTTTCAATGTTATGTGACTTCTACTTTCAAAGCTATTCGATACCTAAATTTGAATTGTATCGGCAGTGAAACGCCCACTTGTCAAATGGTCACTCAATTTTGCCAGTCAAAGCACACAACTAAATAGTACGTTTTTACCGAGTTAAATTGATATGTTACTTATAGTTCGAGAGTTATACCTTATATTTGGGCTGCTGAAAAAATGCCACACCTCTCGTCCAACACCCCTAAATTTTCACCAATGGAACGGTACGTGAAAATTTACTTAAGTACTAAATTTTAGTCTGGTAAGACCCAAGCCGTCTGAAATATAAAATGTTCATTAATTTGTGGGCGCTAAAAGGAGGTGTGGCAAAAATGTTCACATACGAACCATGGTACGGCCAATAAGAACACAACAAAGAAAACCTCAAGCAAATCAGACGCTCCGTTCTTGAGTTATAGAATTACACAAATCACGATATTTTTTATATGTATATACCTATGTATATAGATATGGGAATATCTTTAAAATGCCATATCTCCGGAACCAATGGGCCAATTTCATGCAAACTTTCCCAACATTCCCTAAAATTTTGGTTGATATCGGTCGACCCGTTTCCGCAGTAAGTGGTGACATAAAAATGTACACTACTTTTTATATATGTAAATAGATTTCATATTTACAACTATAAACTAATGCGCACATACTTTTCCAGCTCATAAACAATAAAAGGTATTCTCCTATTCCTGGTTAGCTTATATGCATTAATTACTTTCATCAAATTAGCATAATCATTATTTTCTCGTGGTCGTGGTACCATCACACATAAAAAAGAGGCACAAAAATGGATCTTGATAAGTGTTTTATCCAAACTTCATCCTTTGTAATGTGAGCTTAGCAACACTGCTAATAAAAGCTTTTTATCAGCTACTTGATAAGAGATGGAGCACCGCCGTTACTGTTTGGCGGCACTGAGTCTGAGTCGAAAACAACAACAGCATTTGTCTCATTCCCTCGTTCGTGTTTTCGTAAGAAACAAATAATAAATAAAAATAAATAAAAAAATAAATACGAAGTGTCGCTTTTTTTCGAGAGTACTACGTCATAGACACTGAATTATATTTATTTACATATGCTTATGTTTACATATTTAGTTATTTTTAGCATTTTACTGTAGGGAATTTCATTCAAAAAGAAATAGATTCTGTCTATATTACAATTAACATTGTTGTTGCTTCATTAGCTCATTTTTTCAAACATGCTTATAAGCAAGGCGTAATCAAAAAGAGCTTTTAAGCACACAATGGAAAAGAAAGAAAAAGCTTTGTACTGCTTAATGCAGCGTTATGAATAATTTTCTATGAAGTTTTTTAGATGGTATTTTATCTGAAATTTTAATAATTTTTTAGGGTAAATTTTAAAAAATTAAGTATGCAATAACTTTAGTAAAAATGACGCTTTGAATTAGTAAAAGAATTATTAAAATCGGTTAAGTAGTTATTTAGCTTAGCGTACACAAAGATACGTGATAAACCTTTTACATAATAGTATAGATAGAAACTAAATTCTAGTTTTTCATTGCTCAATATTTTATTAACATTTTTTTTCATTGTTAAAAAATAAAGATATATATTTAATATGAAACTTGTTCACAAGATTTTATTGATTTATATAGTACTAGAGGACCCGGCAAACTTCGTCCCGCCTTGAATTAATTTTTTTATTGAAATAATTTCGAGCAATCACGATCCCACCCGAAACTAATTTTGTATCGAACATTCACGATCGATTACAAATGGTGCCAATCGTATTTCAATTATTGATTGAATGAATCACTCTAATATCCCTTATTTACACGGAATGTAAGGAGGTTGAGGGAATCACATGTCAGATCAATTCAATGCTTTTTGATAGACAACATTAGCAAAAGTAAACAAAGATGAAGGCTTTCCAACACGCGAACATGTCATATAGTGTAAGCCATGCAAGAAGCTTAGGAATTCAAGATAAATAGCTATAGACATATTATACATGCATTTTTTACAAATAATTTAAAACACATTGTTTTGCACTAACATTTATTTGAGCAACATTTATATTGTTTCCATATAATTTTGTGAGTGGAACTTCCGTCCGCTTATTTATATCTAAAAAACTGAATGCACCTCCATGCTACAGGTGTAAAATAAGCTGCATTTGCATAATCTACTTGCTCTCTCTCTCTTTATATCATCGTACTGCTTTGGGCTCCATTATCTTGATATACATTATATATTATGTTATTACTCGTATGTTATTTTTATTCTTAAGGTATAAAATTAGTTTAGATTTGATTTAATCCAGCACACAGAGCCATAATTAATTCCAAAGATTGGCCTTGTGATTCATTGATTGAATTCTTGGAATGTGCACTTCCTCGCCTTTGAATTGGCCTACTCAAATGCGTTCATCTTTGCTTGAAAAACATTATTCTTGAGTTGCTTTACGACCAATTTTGTTCCCTTGCAGAATTTGGATTGATTGAGGCTCCGAAGCATGATAATAACAGATGCAACCTTCAGTGGTACATTATATGGTGGTAATCCTTGCAAACCAATGAATTCAGGAACACTATTCGATAATTGGTTGCTTCGTCTGGACACAAACAACGGATTTGAACGAATGTAATTGTGCAGAAATTGCATTTTGAATTATGAAATTAAAATCGAGTTTTTTTTTTTTTATTTTTCCATGCAAAATGTATGGAACAACGATTTTTCCGAGATAATTCCAATTTTTTTGCTATTAAAAGCTACCTTTTGCGGAAACGAACACAAAAAAAAACAAAAAAAAAAGGGTTCTTACGTATGCCACTCTGTTTTGTTTATATATGACACTTATTCGGACATGACAATCTAATTGTTTTCATTATCCGTCACTCGCTGCTGTGTAGCTTACACGTGTATTAGCTCGCCGAGCATGACTGACTTCGTAGACCTATGTCAGGCTCGTCCCCTCCTTGGAGTTGTAATGAACACTGTACGACACGAAAAATTACCAATTTCAATTCTTTCGATTCTTTTCCTTCCTTCCTTATTTTCTTTTTTCTTACACCACATCAGTATTGTGGCGAACAAAAAAAAATATTAAAATCGGCCGAGCCATTTCCGAGTTTTAGCAAGACTAACGCACGGCAATTGATAATTAAGGCTGTGTGCGAATTGATCTAAATTGGTACCTAAATCTAAATTATTGGAAGTTTGTCGGTAATGCAGTGCTTGTCTAAAATTTAGAAAATTTTCGAGCTACCTAAATGAATCTAAATTGCAAGGTGCCACTAGTTCGTTTCTCCTTTTTTGTGGGAAAAATTGTGGGACTTTTCAACCAGGTAAAGGGGTTAAAAACATATTATATATAGATAAATCGTAATAAATAATATTAACAGACATATCATTTTTAGACATTTATTTGCATTGTTATTTTTAGGTGGTTTTCTGTCTTTTTTTTTAGTGAGAATGCATTGCATATTTATAAAAATAATTTGTGTATTTTCTCTCAATCATGTGGCAACTTTACGCTGTTTCATATTTTTGACAGCTCGCAAAATATGAAAAAATAAAGCAAGGAAACAAGAAAATAAAGATTGTAATTATAAAAGTAAAATAAATTAAATAAAATAAAATAATTTAACTAAAGCTCAGCTATGGAAGTTGACAGGAAGCGTAGATATAATGAAAGGTGTAAGTATATTTTTCATCTGGTTGAATCGCAGAGTCTGCATTCTCAGAACATGCAGCGTTTGCATTCGCGGAACATTTGGCCTTTAAAAATGTAAGCTGTCTTATTTTAATTACTTATAGGGTCTGATCTTCAAACCGAGCGGTTTATAGACGCCAGAATGGAGCTGGACCATCTATTCACCAGTAAGGTGGTTAACATAAGAGATGCTTGGGAACGCGTTGGTGAAAAGTGTGGCGTTGGAGAAGACTGGATGCGATTAAGAAAAAAATGGTCTAACCTCACAGAAAAATACAAGCAGATCAAAGAACCGCCTACTGGATCCGGTACGGAGGGTCGTGAAATTGTAACAAGCTGGCCACACTTTGAGAAGCTTCACATCTATTGCTCTCAACGCCACAACTTCAAACCAATTTTGGTTATTAATAGTGAAAAAATAGTGGAAGACCAAGATGTCTCTCCGCCAGATGACATATCAGAGACAAGTTCAGATATGCGAGCTATGTTTTCAACTCCAACTTCATCCAGTAACGCAAGATATCGTACTGATATTTTAAAAAAGCAAAAACCGAACGAAGCATTGCACACGTCTATTCTTAAAACGGACAAGGAAGTTCGAAAAGCAGCTAGAGGATTCAACAAGTTCTTATCTCTACACTTTAACATTGCTGCAGACTCATCCGATTCTGAATAAGAATTCAACATATTCAACACACCCTCTTCAAAAGTGACACAACTCGAAATTTTCAACTTTGACTTTTTAATATAAATCAATTCGTAATGCACATGCTTGAAAACGAAGTAGTTTTTTGACTCTCCTGAAAATTTAAAAATTTTGAGTTGTGTCACTTTTGAAGAGGGTGTGTTGAATATGTTGAATTCTTATTCTTATTCTTATTCTTATTTTTGTCGATGAATTAAAAATCATGTTTCTTCTTTTGTATCTCCAATATATTGTACCTTGGTTTTTTTTTTAATTGAAAGTATTTAAATAAACACAGTGCCTTTATTAGCTATTTGCTTTAATTAGCTACACTGAAAAAATATGTCTTAAAATTGACAACAATTGTTATTACTTTGACGAATTTTGTGTTGAAAAATAGCTCGCAACAAATATCAAAGTAGTAGCAATTGTGTTTAAAATTTTTGAAAAACATATGAAAAAAAGGTAAATTAAGAACCCATCTTTTGAACACATTGTGTTCAATTTCAAGCTAATGTTTTTTTTTTTAGTGTGCCATTAAAGTTGCTCTTGTTTGCTTAGAAGTTCAATTTAAATATAAGGTTCAATTATAAATGAAAGAATTGTCGTTTTTTTAAAATCATGGTATTTATTACATGCATGTTTTCCTTTATTTACATAAAAATGGAACTAGCAATTCTATCACGAAATGCAATGGCATCAGGATTTTCGTTTTCCAATTCATCGATATTGATTGGTTCGGGTGATTCATAAGTTTCATAAGGCCCCATATCGAACCCGTCATTAAGACAAATGTTATGCATTATGCATGCTACAGCAATTGCTTCCACACACCTCGTAATTTTTAAGCATAGAACTTTATTGAAAATGGAACGCCAACGTGTTTTTAACATTCCAAAAGCTGATTCGATGACACTTCGGGCCTTACTTTGAAGTTTGTTGAATTTTTTTTGCCGGGCGGTGAGTTGGGCAACTCTTTTATATGGCGTTAAGATAGCTATCGGGTTAGTTCGACATTTATAGCCGCTATCACCCAAAAGGTAGTAACCGGAAGGCGGAAAGATTGGGGTTTTAAGCAGATGGCTATTTTTTAAAACGCGCTCATCGTGGACAGACCCAGGATATCCACAACAAACGCTAAAAAACTCCATATTACTGGAACACACGGCTTGCAGTTGTAAAGAAGTATATGCCTTGCGATTCATATACTGGTCTCTTAATCGCGTAGGTACAGCAATACGCACATGGGAACCATCAATGGCTCCTAAAGCACCATTGAATATTTCTGTTCTAGCTCGACGATTAAATTTAGCAATTATATCAGGGTATTGATCTAATCTTGGATATTTTACAACGCTCGGCATCAAATTTAAAAATCCTTTGAGACATTTGTGCACAATGTCCCGCACAGTGTATCTTGAAATGCTAAAAGATGCTCCAGTGACCCGATAGCTTGCGCCGCAACCAAGCCAATAAAGAAACACGGTTACATAAAAGAAATGCTTCCAACCTCTTTGAGTATTGAGAAAGCCTTCGGCATAATGCATGACTTCCTCTAAACCAGCAATCGTCAGGCGCAAATGTATTTTTATAACATTATTATTTTTTCGTAACACAGCTTGAAAAATTTTGGACGAATATCCATCAAGGCAATAAAGTCCTCGCTGAAAAAAGGTAGAGAAATATTTTGAATTGGGATTAAAAATTCATTAGTCAAACTTGGACAAATTGTACCTCTCGTCCTAGACGTGTTCCTCGTCGCCTTAGCAATTCTCGTCGCTTTCGGTATAAATTAAAAAGACTTATTTTAAATCCAACCACAAGAAAAATATTTTCATTTATATTATTCATTTTTATCAAAGTAAAATATTAAAAAGCACGTACAACATGGCTGCTTATTTAGTTGTCAAATGTTGTTTCGCACAGTTTGGGTCAGCTGTTTTGCTAAATGTTTGCAGGGCTGGAAATTTCCAATGAAAAGAAAAGTCATTTCCTAAATTTTAGTCCAATTCGCACACAGCCTAAATATTCAGAAAATAGAAGATAAAAACGCGATTGGTTTTTGTCTAAGAAAAATATAATAGGCTGCTATAATTCGATTTCAGAAGATTGTGCTGTCATATCATTTTATTGCAAATTCTATTAGGAAATTTTTGTAGTCCATTTCAATTTGAATAAAAATAGTCAGTTTTGAAGCCATGAGGTGGTCTAAGGATCGATCCTCACAATGGGCAAACAAATAATATTTTTTTTTAAATTTTTTTTATTTATTGAAATGACAGCTTTTGTGTTCTTTTTGGAGTAAAAAGTGAATATGTTGGCGCTTTCTTCAAATAGGGATTTATTAAGTGCTTAAATTAAATTTATCAACGAAAAAAAAATTAATGAAATATATTCAAAAACAACGAAGTTATTTTCATCGAAAGTAGGAAATACGAATTTCTGATAGTTTTTTGTTATTCTAAGGAAACGATGTTATTAGAAAAAGACGCTGTACTAAAATATTGTGCAATTTTGAAGATATGTGAATGCTTTTGGTGTAACAAAAGAGAATTTTCTTTTGATTATTTAGACGAACAGTTTCGCTAATAAAAGTACGCTAGTAGGATAATTTGCAATTCTTGTAAAGGGGCGTAAGAAGGGGCTTGGTCAAAACTAAGTATGCTGTAATCTTATCTAGGATTCAAGTAATGTGTGTGCAAAATTTGAGTGAAATCTGTTCAGCCGTTAAGATTTGTTGGCTATTTAAAGTAGTCTGATGTGGCAATTCCCATACAAAATGACCAATTTCAATTTTTTTCGATTTTTCCGCTGTTCCTTCGAGTTTTTCGTAATTTTCTTTTTTTCTAAACCTCATCTGTATTAAGGCAAATAATACAAAAAAAGAATTATTAAAATCGGCAGAGCCGTTTCTGAGCCTTAGCAAGACTAACGCACACGCATTTCATTTTTATATATAAGAAGATTTTATATTTGTTCAGTCGCAACAACAATGTGCAACAACTTTGTGCTTCTTATTCAAGGCGCACAGGTTCAGTCGCAACAACAATGCTTTAATTTCTCTTCTTTTATTCTTCCTACTTTTCTTATTTCATATTTCATTTCATTTCATTTTTGTGTATAACTTTAAGTTTGAGTTCAGTTCTTTTTACTCTAGTATTACATGGACGTACCGAATTAACAATAAAGTTTTCTTTTTTATAACTTTTTAAATCGAAGTGTTTTTAATTCAATAATAAGTTTTTAAATAATTTTCTCGATTTTATTCATGGCGAGCGTGACAGAACACGCAAGTCCTAAATAAATTTGTGATTGTTTAAGCGTGAACTACTTGTGTATAATTCATCAAGACATTCACAAAATAATTTCTGACTTTTTAATGTATTGCTAATTCAATAAAGGTGCGTGATCATAGCATCATCTGGACAATAATCCCACGCTGCACGATAGTGGAATCGGACTAAAACGGTATTCGTTTATTAATAATTTGCCTATAACGGTCAAAGAACCAATTTACCGCTACACTTTTTCTCACAACCAATTACTGAAATCATGATTACTGAAAGCAAAAATTGCTAAATTAAAAATATAACAACATACGCTGATTGCGCAACAACTACGCGTCAAGGACTTTGTCGATAAAAAATTGGCAGTAGCATCGATTCCAGAACTTAAAACTCGCTTGCAGGTTCTTGAAAAATACTATTCAGATTTTCAACATAATCAATATATTTTTCGCTATGCCCAACGCTTCTAACAGCAATTGGCGACTTCAAACAAAAATCTGATCCAGATGAAAGCTTAAATCAAAAGGGAGTGACTGGTGGAAATGCGCTTAAACAGCGCTTAAACCACAGATTCCACTGCCGAAATTTTCAGGTGACTACACACAGTGGACTTCGTACTATGATACCTTTTCATCATCGCTCGACAATGTTACGCGATTCCATTACGTCCTATCATCATTAAAAGAAGGAGCACTGCGACGAATTCAGTCTATTGAGGTTACACCTGATAATTACGATGTGGCTCTAAAGCTGCTTGTCGAGAGGTACCAGAAACACAACATTATCGTACGAGAACATATCCGACAGCTGTTCAATATTGCTTCGATCTCCACTAAATTGACAACATCAGCCCTACGGCAGACCTGCTGCACATTGGGATGACTTGATCATTGAGTTGATTCTGACGAAAATGGACAATGTCACACTTGACAAATTCAATTATGAGTCTCCCACTTATCGACTGCCCAATCTGATGAGCTTTTTAAATTTCTTGAGAGACGCTGCAATCATTTAGAGGCGCGATCCTCCGTTCAACGACCAAGTGTGATTACACTGCCACAGGTTGAACATAACAAAACCCAAAAACAATTTCGACCTTTTGCACAGTGTTTCTCTTTCATAGCCCCTGAAATTCAAAGGCCACAACGAAATTGCACATTTTGCAGTGGTACTAATCGTCTCATTTATCGCTGCCGACAGTTTCTCGCTCTCAGTCCCAAACAACGGTTTGAGTCGATTCATGATTATATTTTACCAATCTGTGCAATTATATTTTGAATTTTGAATATGTTTGCAATAAAAAATTAGCAATACGTAGAAAGTATACAAAATAAATCACAAATATACTCCTGTGTTCAGTAGCCAAAAGGCTACTGTAGAACCAGTGAATAATTTAATATCAATTATTAAGACTAATACTTAAATAATACTTAAGAAATAGTAACATTAATTAATATTGTTTTTTTTTTTAATTTCAATGTTGAAATTAAAAAGCGATTAAATGAAATTAAAAAGCGATTTCAAGTAGGAAACCTTAATATGAATTCAACTTGGGCAATAAAAAATAAAAAATATAAATAACTGGCCATTTCAGCCCTTGAAAGGACTTTGACCTAGCTTCTTATGATCAATTGTGTTGTGCGTGTTATTAAGTTTGTACACAATTTACCGAGAACCGGACCTACACGCTTAACGCTGACTCCGAACGGCAATGAACGGAATGTTCTTGCTCTCAAGAAGCTTTACATGGCATTTTGATTACTCTCTGAGGTTTTCCATTGTCTGCAGAGAGGTGGTGACCGTACAGAAAAATTATTTTTATTCAAATAATTTTCTGTCGCTGCTGGGGTTCGAACCCGGGTCTCCAGGTTCGTTGACATAGCGGCCACGCACTAACCAACTACGCCACGGATGCCAATAACTTGGGCAGTATCCAATTGAAAAAGCCAAGCTTTTACTTTATTTAAAAACAAATTTTTTGAGCGTATTGCCCGTATGTATCCTGAAACTTATTAACCTGCAGGCGGCCGGCATTTCAGAATGTCCAAAAGTGATACTTCGAAAAGTTTTTCATTACCAGAAGTTCCCAATGGATTAGCAATCTGGGCCGACCTTGAGGTGATGCCGATCGGCATCATCCCGGCTGCCTGCAGGCTAAATAATCTAGGCGCTACTGACGAAAACGATAATAAATATAATTGTAATGAGTGCGGTGGAATGACTATCTGGTTTTGAACATTTGCTCTCAGATTGTAGATGGTGGAGAATCCATTATTTATGTAACCAGATCTTATATAGAACAATTTTAAAATTTTAAAAATATATAAGTACCTTAGAGGCAAAATTAAATTTTCACGAAAGAGAGATAGGCTGTTATGATATCTATTTTTCTTACAGATAATTCGAATGGCCTTTTTCTGCAGGACCAGTATTGGCTGAATTTTATTGTTGTGAGTACCTCCCAACAACTCAGACCATATTCTAATTTAGAATGGAATAAGCCATAGTAAATATTTCTTAGTAAAACTAGGCGACATGATAAGCTAAATAAATAAAGACATTTATTTATATTTAGTAAGTAGTTCTTTAGCTTAGATGTATGCTCATACCAGATCATTTTGCTATCAATTAATACTCCGAGGTATCGGTATGATTTCACACTTTCAATCTCAAAGCATCCACTATTGCAATTGACAACATTAGAATAATTGTAGATTCCAGGATTAGTAAGCGAATGTGTACTGCAACAACTCGAGTGAAGAAAAAACCTGTCTGAATTCGTTATATTGCTTGTTAAGTCAAAAAATATCAATTTCGCTTTATCACTTATTACCCTATTATGATTTGAAAACCAGCATCTAATTAAATTGAAATCATGATTAATAAAGGTTGACAGAGTGTTTTTTAAATCATAGCTAAAAACAAATGCCATATCATCTGCAAAGCCTGTAATAGAACTATTGGAATTTTGCAAAAAGAGTGAATTTATACAAGGGCGTCCACAGGGCGAAAGGGGGGAGTGCCCCCTCCCCTCAACTGAAAAATTTTATCTATTTTTATTTCTTATGTGTATATGATACATTTTTGTTTATATGTAACAAAGTTTTAGACTCTTACAGTGTTATTTATAAACACATTTTAGCGCTTGTTTAACTTTAAACAGCATTTAAACATGAAAACGTGATTTATAAACATTTTTCATAGTTTTTTAAGAACTGCGTAACTTAAACGCCAAAATTTGCGCTTAAAGACTGCGTAAGTCTAACCTAAAATTTTCAGCAATCAGCTGACCTAGAATGGAAACGATCAGTTAAAATTACAAATTTTCGGTTGCATTTTCACTTGATGCAAGCGATAATTGCAATTTCGGTTGCATTTCCTCTGAATGTAAAAGATTATTGTAGTAGAGTTTTTATATTTTTGACATAACACTTGCTTACTACATGCAGGTATGCTACACAGGACAGTGCACTGGCTCTGTAGTTCGAAAAACTCAATATATTCACACTTTTTTACAAATACACTCACACGGGATTCACTTTTACCCCACTTTCATCGCTACTGGCAACGAAATTTCAGAGCCAGTGGATTTTGACAGCAGCGGCCAGTGTATGTCAAAAAAGGGGATATCAGTGTTGTTTTTAATTACTCTTGGTGGATTTATTTCGGGTTTTCCCCCGATTTCGTACAGGAAGCAACACTGATAGCTTGTTTACAATTAAAGGCAAATGAAAAATATGAATTAAGACTGTGAAAAGTTACAGATAAAAGTTACAAATTTACAATTAAAATAATGGAAAGAAAATTAACGCAAAAACAAATCATTAAGTTAATTGAACTTTATCGCTCATAAAGGAAAACTGCAAAAGCAGCGAGAACATTCGCATACGATGAAATTTTTTTAATGAACTTTCACTTGCATGTGTAGCACGTCTTGCTACTAGTTCGAACTATGAAAGTTCGAAATTTTTCGAATTATTCGAACAGTACATGTATTTTTTTGCACTTTCACTGTCACTGGCCTGTTAGTTACACAATGAATACCTCATACAAATAATTATATGTGCATAAATATTTCTTTGCATACTCCTCCATCTGGAATAGTACAGTATTTTTATGTATGCAGTTTGTTTTTGTAATTCGTTGATATTGTTTACCAAATTTTAGCATGCAGTTCGTTTTCCATTTAATGTACCGTTACATGAAAAATATGTCGGTGCATTGAATGATCAGTAGTAAAGAATTATATGTGCATAACGCTTTTAATTGGTGTTTGGTTGTTTAATTGATAGCTTCAAGTGCTCGCATTGGAAATAATTGTTGCGAAATACAAGGTAAGGTGTTTTCCTTTTAAAATCAATAAAGTTAATTTCATTTTTTTATTAAAATAATTATTAAGTTCCTCGCGGAACGAGCCTTTCTGAGCATGACCAGGGAATAATACTGGGAATGAGTGAAAATGGAGCTGATATAAAAGAAATAGCCAAAAAGCTTAATAACAACAGGAACACAATAACAATTTTTTTAAAATGTCATAGTAGTTATGGCACAGCTAGACGGAGTGGTAGGAAAACCAACATTGACACTCGGTGTAAACGAATAATTTAACATCTTGCAGTAGTGGAAGCAATGAGTAGTGGACAAATAAAAAGTCAGATGGGACTTAACGTAACAAGAAGTAGAATAGTTCAAATATTACATGAAAATCCTAAAGTAACACATACTTCCATGACGCGACAACCTAACCTTTTGCCTCGACATATTAACGCACGTTTGCCTTCGCTACCAAGCACCAATTTTGGGATAAGGAATAGCGTAACGTTATCTTCAGTGACGAAAAAAAATTCAATTTTGATGGGCCTGATTGTTACAAGAAGTATTGGCAGCATAAGGATCAGTTGCGGCGCACCTGCCACCTGTGTGTCCATGAGGGAGGATGGTGATGATCTGGGCTGCGTTTTGTTATGATGGGAAGACTCCAGTGTGTTTCATATCAACATAAAAGAATGCTGAAATATACGTTAGTTTATTATACAATGAACTAATACAATTTGCCGGCCAACTTTATTGGGATAATTGGACTTATCAGCAGGATAATGCGCCAATACACTGTGCAAAGCATACAAAAGAGTTTTTTACAGCCAGAAATATACCATTTCTACAATGGCCAGCAATAAGTCTAGACTTAAACCCCATCGAGGATCTCTGGGAAATCCTCTCTGGATAAGTATATAAGAATGGAAGGTAATTTGAGACAGATAGAGAGTTAAAAATAGTAATAGAGCAAGAATGGCAGAATATCAGTCCACCCCCCGCCCCCCCCTAAAATCCTTGATTAATTCTATGCCATTCCGGTCGAACCAAGTTATTTCAAAAAAACGAAAGCATACAAATTACTAACATGAAATTTTATTTAATTTTTTTATTATTAAGCTTGAAAATAAAGCAACAAAACACATATACTTGAGTTGTGCACATATAATTACTTACTATGAAAAAATTCTTTATGTTAAATTTTTATTTAATTTAAAGGACGGTTGAATAAAGTCGTTGTTATGTTATGTTACTGTTGTCATAAAAATTATGACTGCAAAAGCGGAATTTTGAAACATTTTTATTTTAGCGCAAAAACAATTTGACCAATGGTGCACATATAATTATTTGTATGAGGTATAAATCGTTTATAAATAACAATTTAAGCAAGGTTGCGTAACACCTTAAGCCCTAACCAAAATAGACGAAACGAGACGATCGCAACTTGCCGAACGTTTGCAATCGTTACGTCTGTTTTGACATTTAACCCAAAATGAAACGAGTACGTCCAATCGTCTGAAAAAAGAAGAAGACTACTCTGCACAGTTGTTGTTGACGAGTTGAGACGCTAAAAGTTCGGTTCTTACGGAACAAACCGTCTCGTCACACCGTTTCGTTCAGTTCGTTGAGTTTACGTTTGCTTATTTTGGGCAACAACATTGAATTGCATTGAAGCGAACATTTTTGTCTTCACTCGTTACGTAGCCACTCGTCTATTTTGGTTAGCTTTAAAAGATGTTTAACTAAACAACTGCTTAAAGGTTGTTTAAAGAAATCTAATAAATAAGACTGTTAAGTTCTAATTTCTTAGGTGATACGAAACTTAGTTTTATCTGAGTTTTGTCACTTTTTGTAAAGATTTCATTAACTAAATACTTATGTGCATTGTTCATATACCAAATTTGAGTAGCGCTACGATACGCTACGTTACGTTTGCATAACCAGACTTAGTAGCGATCAACAACCGATTTTGTTCTGTAATTATCGTCTGTTGTGCAACTATTGTTTTTATTAATTGTGTTGTATATGTGGAGTCTAAATATTATTTGAGAAATCAACACGAAGCTCTTTGATGTGTGAATGGCAAAGTGTATCAACACTTTGTTCCTCCCAAAAGTTGCGAGGTGGCCCGCAACCTTTGTTAAAGACAATATTGATAATTTCAAACAAAGTTTCAACGCACTTTGCCAAAGGTGCGTCTGAGTCCGTCGTTAAAAATAAAAATTAAACAGATAATTTACAATCTGAATCTGAAACAAAAAAATTGTTTGAATAAATATTAACTAGCATACCCGTTCCCAGCGTTGCTTGGGAGTATAAATATGATATGAAAACATATTTTCATATCTCTGCGATATATTGGTCTTATGGCAACACTGCAGCAGAAATTAACTGAGTGCAACTATCCACTCAAGAGACCAGCGCGGTGAGTTGTAGAATCTCACCTCTCTCTCTCAACAAAGAACTTAAGCTATTGTTTGCTGTTATTTCGTGCTGCTTATACAATGGCAGCATGGATTAAAATGCATTAATTCTTAAATAATTAAATAAAAAGATTTACCAAAAACGTAGTACCCAGTAGCAGGGTCGCTTATTATAGCAATTGAATAGTGAAAGAATTATTAAAATCGGTTCAGCATTTACCCCCTTGAATAAACGGTGAAAATTCGGGAGACCTCTTTTAAATAATAGTATAGATATAAACCTAGCTCATCTAAAAAATAGAATGGAGGGTTCAATGAAAAAATTTTGGATATTAGGATAGGATTTTCCCATTGCTAAGTGGGAGCTTATCAACAGGAACCAAGGAAACTGAAAAAATATAAATATTCAACCATAGCTATGAAATAAAAATTCACGACAATGTTTTATTAGCGAATGAATTCAACAGCTTAAGAGCCTGAACAGAATCAAAAATCGTTGCGGCCGACGATCTTTATTGTTAGAAAATACATGCAAAATGTAGAAAAAAACGCAGGTCATTTTCCGCAACGATAAATCGCAGACTCAGAGCATGAACAGAATCAAAGCGATTAACTATTGGCGACGTTTTCAAGCAAGAGAATGCATGAAAATGTATGAACACGTCCGAAATCAACCAGAGAGGGTCATCGGTCGCAACGATTTTTTATTCTGTTCAGGCTCTAAAGCTAAAAAATATGGAGCAAACAAGAATGAGATGGTGGAGAGAGCAAAGAACAGGAAGACTGAATATAATGCAAAATACGAATATAGAGTCAATCCAAATCAAGTGGTCCAAAAAAACGAAATTTGGTTGCTCGACCATTTTTAAAAACGTTTATATTTTTATTGAAATTTGTTCAATATATTAGGATATCAGAACCGCATTAAAAATTATGGCATTCAACTGTACTTTCAAAATGGCGGCCATATTTGCTTTGCTACCTATAGAGTTTTATGCGTTTGTAAGCGTTTGCGGTTACTTTAATTTCTCAGCTCATGTTAAACATATAGTGATGAATCAAAAAGCATGACATTAAGAACACTTTGAACTTTAATCTCACATATAAAAAGTGATAATTAAATAATTTATTCATGTTAAAAAAAAGGTGAAACTTTTTTGTTAAAATCCTTATATTTTGCAACTTTAAGAATTTACTTGTTGACTTATTTTTTCTTTTTTTAGGTACAACTTAGCAAGTAGTTGAAATATAATTTTTTTCAACTTTCTGACTTACCAAGTTTATTTTTAACAGCCTCTTAAAAATGGAAATTTTGAGAATTTATATAATTTTGGGGTCAAATATCTCTGGTGGGCATAAGTTTAAAAATTTCAAATTTATTCACAATAAAGTACATAATAATATCTTACTTCAGTTAAAACTCTGAGTTTGGTATTCGCTTTGTTTGGAAGATACAGCCCTTCAAACTTAATGATATTTCCCCTTATATAATATGTGTTTTTCAAGATATTCTTGAGATTTTTTTCTAATACAACCTTTAATCTTTCGTTTGGAATGTAACTAAACATAAATATTGAAACACTGAATATAATTTCGTGAATATAACCTCAAATAACTAACCATTTTCGTACTTTACACTCTTTCGTTTATAATGATGAGCACAAGTTTTTTGACTTTGTAGATTTATTGTTTACTTTTGTTGACAGTGATCTTCTACGTAGATTTTGTTGTTGTCTAACGTAGTATGCTTTCGTTTACGAAAGTTTGTAGGATTTTATATGTATTAGTGTTTGCACTTCCATAAGAAAGTTTTGGGCACCCCTGATCTATACTATTATATAAAAGCATTCTCTCTGATTTTTATCGTTCAATCACGGGGTAACCGCTAAACCGATTTTAATAATTCTTGTACTATTCAAATGCTATAAGAAGCGACCTTGCCTAGTACGCAGTACTACGGTTTTGGTAAAACTTTTTATTTAATTATTTAAGAATTTATGCATTTTTATCCCTGCTGCCATTGTATGTATAAGCAGCACAAAATAACAACAAACAATAGCTTAAGTTCTTTGTTGAGAGAGAGAGGTGAAAGTCTACAACTCACCGCGCTACCATCTTGAGTGGATAGTTGCACTCAGTAAATTTCTGCTGCAGTGTTGCCATACGTCCAATATATCGTATTTTTTTTTTTTACTTAGGTGAACTAGTAAGTAAGAAATGAAAAGTTACTCTTTTCATTTCAATAAGAAGCCACTCTTTTTATTTCAATAAGAAATATTCTCAAATAAAATAAAATTAATTAAACATATTTGATTCTTGAGTCTTTATTTAAAATATGTTTTCATATCATATTTATACTCCCAAGTAACGCTGGGAACGGGTATGCTAGTACCAATATACATAACATACACACATTCATTCAAGAAAAACGAATATAAAAAAATTTTTAAAACACAAACACAAGAGAATCATGCACTCTTTTTGTATAATATACAAATTCATACAAAACAAAAGAAAAAATCAAAAAGCTATATTAAATGATAATAAAATAAAAGAAATACTTTGAAAATATCTTTTTCAGTCTGCACGGACTTTTAACTATATTTAAAAGCGATCGACAATTATTTTAAATATTTTTAAATACGTTTAATAAATGTAAGTATGATTTTGTAATCCAAAAGTTCATTGTAGTGGAAGTTAAATTGGAAAATATAAATTTTCATATAATAACAGTGTTTACAAAGTTTGCACAGAAAATCTCAGGCAATAAAATTTCATAGGCAACATTCCAGGCTCATTTTCATATTCAAACCTTTGCGCCCCCCCTCGAAAAATTCCTGCGGACGCCCATGAATTTATATAAATTAAAAAAAGAATAGGGTTTAACACTGAGCCCTGAGGAACACCTAGGGAAATGTTGCTAATTGGGCTGACAGAATTTTTTACTTTAACCCTTTGTTGTCTGCTGGCCAGATATTAATTAAACCAAGTCATACAAATGCCCCTAAAACCATATCTTTCCAATTTTCTCAAAAGGATGTCGTTACTGACAGTGTCAAATGCTTTAGTTATGTCAAGAAATAGAGTAGCAGTACTTTTTTTATTATTAAGCGAATCGTAAACATCTGTACAAAAATTTAGCAGAGCATCCTCAGGGCTTTTTCCTGATCTAAAGCCGAATTGATTATCTGTAAAGAAATGTATATGACCAAGGAAGGAAACAGTTCTTTCCTTTATACCTTTCTCAAAAATTTTTGAAAAAACTGGCAATAGAGAGATGGGCCTATAATTATTAATTGCGTTTTGATCGCATTTTTTATGCAATGGATCTGCAACTTTTAATATGCATGGAAAAATAACCTTATTGACACTTTCATTAAAAATATGGCATAATATATCAGAGATATGAAAAGCAATTTTTTTTAAAACAACTAATTGATACACATTCAGTGGTGCAAAAATTCGAATTTCTCAACTGTTTACAGATAATGTTGTAGACTTCAAAAGAGAAAATGGTACAAAAACAAAACTAGACGTGTCGTTTAAATCACAGAAATCAAGGAAGTATTATTAGCACACTTTTCTACATTTTTTTCACCAATCGTCGCAAAAAAAATATTAAATTCTTCAGCAATAGCAGATTCACTAGAAATGTTTGTACTATTTATTTTAAGTTAGTGACAGGTGTTTAATTTCTTCCCATTATCTCATTTAATATTTTCCACTGTCTCTTTGAATCCCCGCTGACTTTTCTCAATTGTTCCGAGTAGTAAATATTTTTACAAGCTTCAACATCTTTAAAAACCATTTTTGCACAATGCCTTGTATTCAGAGATGAACTGGCGATTTCCTGGACGCATCTTTATTTTCTTATATAACTGTTTTTTTTCTTTCAATCTTCTCAACCAATCTGTAAGTCATCCACGGTTTATGCTTGTAATATTTATTTCTAAAAAAAAAAAAATAAATAACTGGCCATTTCAGCCCTTGAAAGGACTTTGACCTAGCTTCTTATGATCAATTGTGTTGTGCGTGTTATTAAGTTTGTACACAATTGACCGAGAAAGGGACCTACATGTTTAACGCCGACTCCGAACGGCGATGAACGTAATGTTCTTATTCTCAAGAAGCTTTACATGGCATTTGATTACTCTCTGAGGTTTGCCATTGTCTGCAGAGAGGTGGCGGCCGTACAGAAAAATTATTTTAATTCAAATAATTTTCTGTCGCTGCTGGGGTTCGAACCTGGGTCTCCAAAGTTCGTTGACATAGAGGCCACGCACTTTAACCAACTACGCCACGGTCGCCATATTTATTTCTGCGCTTACTAATTTTGCTAGAACAAATATCTACTTAGCTGTTTAGCTTGAAAAGGAAAGCAGAGAATACTCTGCTGGTGTTAGTATCGACAATTCCTCATGAGAGGGAACTTTGCATCGATTGTTTAAAAAAAGGTCATACGCATGTGAATTATAATGCTGAGAAATGTAAAACATGTTCATACATCAATCACACATTACTTCATAATAATTAATTTTACAAAAACAACACACGCACAAGTAGCAAACCAGTTGTTTCCGAAAACATTGTAAAAACGGAATGACAATTAACTGAAAATTGCTAAACAACATTGAACATCAAATCAAATGCATCTTCTCCCTCCTCGCATTCTGCTTCAGCAGCAACAACAACAACGCCACTATGTACATCAGTATTACTACCTGATTCCCACAGCAACATAACAACAATGGCATTATGTATATCAGAACTACTGCCTGCTTCTTACGGCAACACACCAACAACAACTGTTACTGTATTACTAGCCACTGCGCTTTTTAAAGTATTGAATAACTGGGGCGAGTTATTTCTCTGTAGAGCATTGTTGGATTCTGGCTCACAATTAAACTTTGTCTCTGAGTGACTTGCAGTTCAATTAGGCATAAAGCGTCAAATTGCTTAAACAGAAATTAGCGGCATTGGTGACTCAAACACAACAGTACGCGACTCCATTACAATTGTAATACATTCTAACACGTTACACTATTCATCTGAATTAAATTTTCTTTTGCTACCATGAATTAGTAAGCACCAACCGGCGTATCAATTCAACATATCCAACTGGAGTATCCCTACAGAAATTCATTTAGCTGATGCCGCCTTCTTTAAATCACAAAATGTTGATATGTTGCTAGAAGCAGAGATTTACATTGATCTGCTGATTCATGAGCATGTTCGTCTGGGTGAAAAACTTCCAATTCTCCAAAACACACAATTGGGCTATATCGTCACTGGTAGGATAGCTGAAGGGAAAAAAGTAGGTTTCCAGTGCAGTTAATTCTCCACATCGCCGACTACCTCTTTAGAAATGTTGTTTAAACGCTTTTGGGAAATAGAAGCACGCACTGCTCTCACAAAGCCTATGACAGCAGAAGAGAGGCTCTACGAAACGCATTTTACTTCCACAGTGCAACGATCGGCAAGAGCCTCCTGCGTCTCTAGGAGAATCTTTCAAAGCAGCAAACCGCAGATATCTCTCACTGGAACGCAGGTTAGTCAAAAATCATTCATTACAACAACACGCTCAGTTTATGACGGAGTACGAAACTCTTCATCACATGACTCGATTGGAAGATGCAAACCACTACATTTTAACCAACGAGTACTTTTTGCCGCACCATTGCGTCATGGAAGCCGAAAGCTCAACAACTAAGCTACGCGTTGTGTTCGATGCATCGGTAAAAACAACAAATAATACGTTAGACAGTGGACTGTTTGGCCTATTTAGACGGAATTAAATCTGTAACTCGAGTTTGAGTGCAAGGAATGAAATTTGGGATTGAGGCTATTGAGTGGCATATCTTCCTTACTTGTAACTTTCATGTAGATAGACCGTATGGTATCAAAGTTACAAAAATTTGCTTGGGAAAATTTGACTTTTCACTTCCCTACATCACAATTTTATAAATTTTTTTGAATGGCATAACTCCTAAGCGAAGAACTTCACAGAAACGGTAGACACTTTATAAACGCCAATGTATGCTCATACACTTCTTAGTACACCAAAAATTATATTATTCATTATTATTATGCTTTTGTTTCAGGATACGCTCGAATAACTGAAAAAGGTAATTTTTGCCATATTTCAGCTGAAATTTCATCCTTCCTTGTATGTCCTTGTATTTACTTTTGACAATTTCTTAAAGTTTATTATATTAACTTAATATTTTGATCAATTTTAGGTTTAGAAACTTTTGGCAACATTCCCCTCAAGGGGTTTTCGGCTGCAACCCCTTAGTTTATGTAGTTTTATGTATTTTGGTGAGCATTAATACAGCTATTGCACCAATCTTTATTATTTTCATGTAATGCAAATAAGTTTGAATAAAAATATAGATTCTATTCAATCAACCCCTCCATTCCCCCTGTCATGTCCTACTCCTTTGGATTAAAACGTTCGAGTGTCTCCTATTTTAGAATACCGCTTAGATTTTAGAAAGTGGACTATTAGACACCCAGCTAAATTGATGAACTGGTAAATTGGTATAAATTGGTATAAATAAACCCTGATAAATTGGTAATAGAAAAGAAAAAAATCATTCATCACTTTAAATAGAAAATCTTAAGGAAACTCTGAAAAAATATTTAAAATTGTACGGCTGGTATTGCCAGTCAGCGTACATAAAATTCTCTGTCACGCTTCAGAAGTCATCAAAAAATGCCTCGTACCAATCGGTGAATTATCAAAGAAAGCAGAGGAAGCACGCACCAAATACTGCGGACGTTTTCGCTTGTGCAATACAAGAAAATCATCCAGAGCGGGCAACAACAGGGATCTTTTTAATATGTTATTGATATCTTCCGATCCCTTAATAAATTACTATCGAAAAATTCCTTCAATAGCTGTGTTTTTTACCAAGCGAGTAGACAAAAAACGACTGCTAAGTCGCTTAAGATCTTTTTTAAAACTTGGAAGTATTGTCTGATGTGTCAAAAATATAAACAAAAAATATAAACAAAACAAATCATCATTTTTGAATTAAATTCTTCGCAATGGAAAACGCAGACATTGCAATGGTAAATATCTTAAAATATGTATAGAAGAAAAAATACATTTCTGTATCCTTTAGGTTGCATATTGTTTAATGGACAGCGACATTGGTTTGCGTCAACAAAAAGAGCTGCAAGAAGCCGAAGATATGGTAAACGCAACATTTGCGAACTGTTCAGACTCAAGCTCGGACTCGGATGGATCTGATTTGGAGCCAGAAGAACATCCGAAATGCAATGATTTCCTGCAAATCATTGATGCGTACAGCGACGACGATTTCAAATCGCATATGCGGCTACAGCGAAGCACTGCTTATTACTTAATTCGTAAGTTTTTTAACTTTAAATTTCTTTAAAGGGATTTTTTTCAATTTCTTTAAGGGATTACATATGAATAGGAAAATACGAATTGAAAGCCTTATAAAACTAGTAGGTAATTCTTCTTTCTTTCTAGATCGGTACTCACAATACGAAACGTTAAAAGAAATTATGTCAAAAATTGGATCAAAAAAGACGGTTTATATGTATGTTTGGTATATAAGCAATTCAATTACGTACAGGCAGCTTGGAAATTTATTCGGCGTGACGAAATCATCAGCATGGCATGCTGTCCGCCGTGTTACTGCATGGCTTGTATCTATTAGCCATGAGTTTATTAAATGGCCACAAGGTTCAATTGCTGAAGAGAACCAAAGAAAATTTGCAGCGAAAAAACAAATTCCAGGGATTATTGGAGCAATAGATTGCACCCATATAACTATTAAAGCACCAACAGTTGGCAAGGAAGGATATTTCGATAGGAAGCAAAATTATAGTTTAGTTTTGCAAGCTGTTGTCGATGCTGATAAGAAATTTATTAGCATTTCTTGCGGAGAACCAGGATCCCTCCATGACTACAGAGTCCTTAGACGGTCGGAATTATACCAAGAAATAGCAAACAATTATGAAGCCTTTTTCTTAAATTCTACATTTATCCTTGGTGATTCTGCCTACCCTGCAACAAGCTGGTTAGTTCCACCGTTTAAGGATAACGGACATCTGATGGATACTCAAAGAGAATTCAATAAAATCCATTCTTCAACTCGCATAGTTGTTGAAAATACGTTTGGATTGCTGAAAACAAGATTTAGGAGATTATTGAAATTCACTGAACAAACAAGTTTGAGCGCTTTAACAAATCTTATTGTGAGTGCATGTGTACTGCACAATATATTTATTATTAAAGACGATATGTGCAACTTTAATATACCGGAAGTACCAGTTGATGATATCATCCTCGACGATTTCACTCTGCATACATCAGAAAGAAGCATTAACAGGCGCAACGAACTTTTTAATTATTTACAAGACCAAAATATTATTTAAATTTTCATTTCATTTCAGTTTCAATTCATTTTCATTTCATTTCATTTTCATTTCATTTTCATTTCATTTTCATTTCATTTTCATTTCATTTTCATTTCATTTTCATTTCATTTTCATTTCATTTTCATTTCATTTTCATTTCATTTTCATTTCATTTTCATTTCATTTTCATTTCATTTTCATTTCATTTTCATTTCATTTTCATTTCATTTTCATTTCATTTTCATTTCATTTTCATTTCATTTTCATTTCATTTTCATTTCATTTCATTTTCATTTCATTTTCATTTCATTTTCATTTCATTTTCATTTCATTTTCATTTCATTTTCATTTCATTTTCATTTAATTTTCATTTCATTTTCATTTCATTTTCATTTCATTTTCATTTCATTTTCATTTCATTTTCATTTCATTTTCATTTCATTTTCATTTCATTTTCATTTCATTTTCATTTCATTTTCATTTCATTTTCATTTCATTTTCATTTCATTTTCATTTCATTTTCATTTCATTTTCATTTCATTTTCATTTCATTTTCATTTCATTTTCATTTCATTTCACTATTGAATTTTTATCGTAATCTAAATCTCAATCTTAATTTTAATATTAAACTTAACCTTAATCTTAATCTTTGTCTTAATCTCAATTAATTAATAAAAGTTCTTTGTACAAAATTAACATTTTTTTATTACAGTTATTAATGCAGGTAATTAAGAGTTGAAATAAAATTCACAGTAATATTAAAAAACTAAACCATTCAATAAAACATTTGTGTTTAAAACAATTTAAAACTAAACAATTCAATAAAACGTTTGTTTTTAAAACGATAACAAGACAATTAAACCAAATTAAAATTTGATGACGATTTAAACGTGTCGTCAAGTTCATAAATTCAGCAAGCAGAACTTGTTGAGAGCACTAATATATAAAGCATCAAAATACAAAAATAATCGAACGGGTGCGAATCCTTGTAATGCAACATTCATGTGTCAATTGACAACATTATTGACGATAGGGTTCTCATCGCCAATAAACATACACTGCATGCTACATAAAACCCTATGTTATTCTTGAAGAAGTCACATTTACCAAAATCTTTAATTCAAATGCATATCGTCTTCGGCTCCAATAGCAAAGACAGAGAAACTCAGCTGAGACATAAAAGGTGCTCACTATGCGAAAAGTACTTAAAGGATACAATAAAATTAAAGGCACCCTTATAAATAAGAAGCTCACCGTTGAAATCACTGAAAAAAATGGAAAGCTGAAAAAAGATACATCTAGAAAAAATTTTGAATTGACAGTCCACTGCAGTACAACATATAGTATTAAAGCTATGTATTGATTTAACTTGTCATTACACTTATGAAGTGGATTGCCGATTTAAAATTAATTCCAGAAGCTCTACTTTTCTTTTTTCTGTATCAGCTTCTTTTTGCCACTTTGCTTTAAGTAAGTCTTGCATTTTTTTCAGTGATTCCAAACGTTGAGCTTCTCTAGCTTTATAAGCTTCTTTTTTCAGTGCTAGTTTTTTTTGTAGGTAAATTTCACGCATTGAACACCTCTTACGCTTAGCTGGTGTTTCTGTTGCTGCTACCGGAGTCGGAAGGTTTGACATGTCTTCCACATCTGGGCTTTGCGTTTCTCCTAAAACTTCGATAGGTTTATACCCAGCATGCAGCGTATGCTTATTTGCAATTATAGGCTTATCTCCAAAAATGTCGTCCATTTCCTTCATAAATGGAGCATTGCTGGGACTCGCACCAGTACGATTGTTATTGTCTTTTGATGCTTTATACGCATTCAAAAGAGTGCGCATTTTTCTCTCCAGGCAAAGAGTCGTCGTGCTTGAGTCCTATAAATTTGGAAATGTAAATCATTACTAACAAGAAGGAACAAATATGAAACTTACAGTTATGCCTTTTCCAATCATGTCTTCCAACACATTGGAATAGGCATATCGTTTCCTTCTGCTGTGCTCAAACTCATCCTTCCGAGCTAGGAAACATTGCAGCAACCCCAAAGTTTCTTCCCTTGTCCATCTCTTGCGTCTACTATTAAAAAAGCATTATTTAGTCGTAATTTTAAATGTAACTCAAAATATTACAATTTTAAACCAATAATTTACATTTTATTTACCTTTTCTCTTGATTTTCCATTTTATTTGCAGATTTTTTGTTTTTTGTTAAGGATTGTTGAAAGCTTTTAATTGCATTGACAGCTATTGTTGTATAATTTTTGATCTCTCAAATATTTAAAACTCGGTTCTCAAAAATACCCGATACCAAAAAAGTTTTCGAAACTTAAAGCTTGAAAAACCAATTTTTTTTTCAGTTATGAGTTTATTTGATAAAGCTTTTTTATCCTTAGCTTTTATCCTTTTACTAAATAGTGTCTTTTATAGAAATGTTGGTGAAAAATACATTTTGAAAATTTCGTTCAAAGTATTGGGTACGAAATAGATTCGACTTCATATAGCACTAGTAACTGACAATTCGTCACAGTTGCCACCTTCATAGAAAAAGTACACAATAATTGAAACATGACTTGGAAGCACTTTTTTTCGTTTGCTCGCTAAACTTTTAAGCCACTTACAGTTTCATGTGTTATTTAAGCGAGTATTATATGATAAGCGGGTGTTTTTTTGCAGCTCGCTTGGTAAAAAACACAGCTAATAAAGCATAAACCTAGAAGACATTGGTTATGCTAAATGCCATGCTAAAATTTCTAATCGTACATCCAAATTCTGCAGAGTGTAACGAAGCTCCCGGTCTTCCTGGTCTATAGCTGAGGTAAGCTCGCCGGGATTCCAAGGTCCGATACAAAATTTGTATGAATAAAAAAAGTGAAACGTGCAGTAGTAGTGGATTTTTATTTTCTATTGGGGTTTTATTCCCTAGATACTAGTTTCGACTAGCAGGTGTGGCTCGTGTCCGTCGGTGTATTGGTCTGTCTCCGTACTCCTATTTCAGTGACGGATCTGACGACCTGAGCATTGAGGCAGCTCCTGCTTAGAGTGATCCTGATCTGACGACCCAGAGCACTGATACCTAATACGTCTAAGCCCTAACTAGGTCCTGACCGTCCTTCCGTCCTATGTTTGTCCACACCTTACCTGCTGGTAGCCTTCAGCTCCTTCTGCTTACTTAATCTTCACTCACTAACACGTTTTTATTTTCCTTCGTAATGTAACGCTTCCTTCGTAATCTCACAACAAATCTTCCAGGCCCTTCTTTATTTCATTCTCGGTCCAGCAGCTCTTCTCGGACTTCTTTCCTTTTCGATGGTTTGTCAGCAACCTTTATTTGGTACTCCTTCTTCTGGTGGCGGTCTGTCAGCAACTCGATTTAGGCACGTCTTTTCCGCTCAATGGTTCCTCAGCAACTCTTATTTGGTACTCCTTTTTCTGGCGGCGGTCTGTCAGCAACTCAATTTAGGCGCGTCTTTTCCGGTCAATGGTTCCTCAGCAACTCTTTTCTAGCACGTCTGTTCCTCTCGGTGGTTCCTCAGCAACTGACTTCTGCGGCATCTGCCGGCTAGCATCAAGCTCGACCGACTCAATTGCATTGAGTGCTTTAATGCATTGGTTTGTGTAGGTGTCTGTTCGCTTCCCCTGCTTTCGCTTTCACTCTATTGCTGTTGCTGCTCGTTATTTTTGCACTCCGATCGTCGATATATTAAAATGCAGTAGCTTGTGTGTCTGCTTGTTTGTGTGTCTGTTTGTCTCTCTGCTTTCGCTCTACGTTTTTTTTTTTGTTTTTTTTTTTGATTCGCCCGGAGGTAAGAAATCTTCATAGATACGTATGACCCGCGCCATACGCATGCACGATTTACACTCTAAGAAGTTCTCGGATCAGCCGGACTGATAGAATGCACCTACGTGCTAAAACTTACCACCTATTGGCAAATAAAAGCCTCCACTAAGCACAATTGTTTGGCCTTTCAGCGGAAATTAAAATTAAATAAAGAAACATTTGAAATTTGAGAATTTTTGTGCTTATGTAAACATCATAAACATTATCGAATTAAAGCACAATCTTCATAATACGAAGCAATACAAGACAACATCCAAAGTTATTTATTAGACCATATATAACCGCATTTATAACTGTTGTCATTCGGCTTGGGGCCACTGTCCAACCCAAGATCCTACGTGGAAAAGAGATGCAACTCTCAAACACCAAACCAATATCAAACATAGCACAGATATATAAGTATATATTGTGCAGGCACAATATATTTATATATTCGGGTCACTAAAATAAGGGAACACCGAGCTAAAGTTATTATTTGGATATGCATTTGGGCCAACGCAGGTAAAAACTTGTATGGAAAAGAGATAAACTCTGACGCACCAAGCCGAGAGACACGGTTTTCATGGTCCCATTTCAAACTTGGGAAGCTATAGAACTAAAGATCTAAAATAATTTCATGAAAAAATAAAGCAACGAAACTGAATAAAACGAAAACTTAAAGTATCTATCATAGTCGATGATGCTCATTTGTTAAATCGTAAAATCTATACAATTATTGCGAGTTATATTTGTTAAATCGTTAAATCTACACAATTATTGCGAGTTGTATTTGTTATCACAAAGACATCCACCGAGTCAGAAAAATTTATCAAGTTCAAGTTACCATTGAAATCACTACACCTACATCGCAAAGGGTCGTAAAGGGCATAATTAGAAGTGCACTGACTCAACTTAAAAAGCTGGAAATGTCTAGCTCCGCTCCTAGGGATGTTGAAGTTTAATAAAGAAAGAAGGTATTGTGAGTCTATATCGCCAGTGAGTAGTTTGTATAAAAAGGAGACATTGAGCATAATTCTTCTGCTTCTTAAGGAAGGCAGGGAAATATTTTTAAGGCGGGTTTCATAAGGGGGAAGAATAATGTTGGGGTTCCAACGATAATGTAAAGCAAAAAGTAAGAATTGTTTTTGGACCGATTCTAATGCATCGATGTGGACATTGTATTGAGGGTTCCATATTACGGATGCATATTCAAGAATTGGTCTAACAAGAGAGTTATAAAGTATCTTAGTAGTGAAAGGATCGTTGAATTCTTTAGCCCATCTTTTAATGAAACCAAGGACACCTCTAGCCTTATTTACCACCAAATTAACTTGAAGATTGAAATGAAGTTTAGGATCCATAATTACACCTAAATCAAGAAAACTGTGTACAATTTCTAAGTTAGTATTATTTATAGTGTCATTTATACTATTAGCAATTCGACGTGAGAATGTCATTTGCTTACATTTTTTTAAGTTTAATTTTAAAAGGTTTAAATTACATCACTCCACTAGACTATTTAAATCGGATTGTAAGAGTTGTTGTTCTTCTGGCGATTTGTAAGTTAGAAAAAGTTTTACGTCATCGGCGTACATTAAGACGTTACAGTGTTTTATTACAGAAGGAAAGTCATTTATAAACAGTAAAAAAAAAACCGGACCAAGATGACTTCCCTGAGGAACACCCGATGTGACCAAAATATTTTTTGACATAGAATTCTTATATAACACTTTTTGCGAACGATTCGACAAGTACGATTTAATCCAGTGTAATAGTTTGACGGGAAACCCAATCAGATGAAGCTTTTTCAGAAGAATATAATGATTAACAGTATCGAAAGCTTTGCTAAAGTCTGTATAAATAACGTCAGTCTGTCGTCCTAAAGTAAAACCTTTAATGACACGTGTAGTAAACACCAAGAGGTTAGTTATCGTAGATTTTCCCTTTAAGAAACCTTGTTGAGGGGTGGAAATGGAGGAAGATACGACGTGGGTTATTTGATCAGTTATAATTTTTTCAAATAACTTAGGGATTGCGCTTAGTTTTGCTATACCTTGGTAATTGGAAACATCATTTTTTGAGCCGGATTTATGAAGAGGTATTATATAAGATTTTCTTCATATACAGGGAAAATGACCACTGTGCAAGGATGTGTTAAAAATATTTGATAGGGGAGAACACAAACTAATAGAACAATGTTTAAAAATGCAGCTCGGGATTTCGTCAGGACCAGTCGTAAAAGAGGATTTAACTTGTCGAAGGTAATGCATAACTATATTAGAATCTATTACGGGGATTTCGAAAGAGTTAACTGGTGGTAGGTAAGGATATTCAAGACTCATGCTCAATGGTATATCGGAGTAGGTTGTTTTAAAGAAGTTTGCAAACATGTTACTAATTTCGATGTCGCAAGATGCTTCTTCATGATTGAATTTCATAAGAGGTGGGAAGCTAGAGGTTTTTCGTTTTGAGTTGACAAAAGTGTAGAAAAGTTTCGGATTATCTTTGAATTGAGTTTTTATTTTGGCTATATAGGCCAAATAGGAGGAATAGCAAGCGAAATCTAAATTAGAGCCTGATTTTTTATATTTCTTAAATAAGCGATTTTTGGAATTTTTTAAAGACTTAAGCTCATTAGTTAACCAAGGAGGGTTTAAAGGCTTGAAATTACTGTTTTTTTTTTTGCACAGATAATGAAAAGCATTTTTGCAAGGTATCATTCAAAAACTGCACTGAAGATTCGATATCATAAAAAGAGTACGAAGACATATTATTTAAAATTGGGGACCAGTCAATCCGCGCGAGAAGAGCATTAAGTTTAACATAATCTATTATTTTAAAGTTAAAAATTTTATTATTTCGCGTATCTGGAGCTAATTTATTTTCACTTTCGTTGGCAAGTAATATTTTTATTTCAAAAGTTGGATGATAATCGTCTTCCGGAAAAGAAACCGTGTTCGAACGACGGAGATTTACAGAAATGCATCTGTCTACAAATACAAGGTCAAGAGATCTACAATTTTTATTAATAATATTATCAACCTGTTGAAGACACAGATCAGACAACTTATCTAAGAAATCATTTATCCAATCAGAGGCAGAAATAGGAGTAAGAAATTCGGAATCATCGGACAAACTCTAGGACACGGAAGGTCAGTTGAAATCACCTAAAACAATGATAGTATCCATGTTTTTAAGCATATTATGGATAATTTCGATCGCATTAATATGGTTTGAGTAAATTATTAAATCACTTTTAGGTGCAATGTAAGAGCAAGTAAGAAAAATAGTATTATTATTTAGTTTAACTGTAACACAAATAAACTTCAAATCGTTGGTGCCAGGAATTGTTAATTCCTCAGAAGCAAGGGAGTTATGGACTGCTATCAGAACGCCACCACCGATCTTATCATAGCGATCTTTACGAAAAATTTGGTACTTATTGCAGATTATTTCAGAATTTAATACGTTAGAGCGAAGCCAAGTTTCAGTAAAAATTATAAAGTTATATTCAAAATCAAAACTGTTAATGAAAATATCGGAAAGTTAAGAATTGAGACCTCTAACATTTTGATACATAAGCTCTAATTTAGACTTGTGATTTTTTAATCGTTTTTTGTATGGTACTGAGGTTTATTAGAAGGACGAGGCAAGTGTACAATATTTGCAATACGTGGTTTGTTTTGGAATTCAAATTCATAAACAATTGTATTACAAGGCCAAACATTTACATCCACAAGAGTATTAAATATATTTTCCGGAACAGTCAATCTAAACGAAGTAGTCAGTCTCGCATTTAAATATTTGAATTTTCGGATCGAAAGAGACAAAGAGCACTTCAACTTTGCTTTAATAAAAAAGTCTATACCATTTTCTGTTGTATCTGCAGCTAAGCGCGCAATAAAGATTGATTTATTTGGAGGAAACCAACCGCAATCAATGGTTTAGGTGAGATTGGAACAGAAGCTTCCGAAGTAAGTGCAACCTGATGCGCATCGACAACAGTAGGAGCAAGAGAAACAGTTTGGGCATACGACATATCTGACAATGTAAGTGATAGAGCCGACGGCGGCAAAGGAGCAGAAACAGTTTAATGAGTTAAATTTGAAGAAGAAGCAACAGTAGGAAGAGAGGTACTAATAGTACAAGTGTCCATGTCTTCAACAATGTGCTGTTCGGAAGAAGGTGGTGGTGGTGTCAAGTCAGTTTTCTGCTTGCTTCCAAGGGTCATGTGTTTCTTTTTCGAAACGTTGTTGCTGCTTGTTGTTTTTGCACTCCGTTTGTTGATATTAAAATGCAGTAGCTTGTGTGTCTGCTGGTTTGTGTGTCTGTTTGTCTTTCTGTTTTCGCTCTACGTTGTTGCTGCTCGATATTTCTCGTTGTTTTGCCGCATTGACCATTATCCCATCATCGTTGTTATTACAATTCGACTCTTAACTATATAACATATGTAATGTAATGATGATTATTGATTCTTTACATAGCTAAATCTTTTTCAGGGTAAGTATTCATTCAAGGTTTGAAAATAACTAAGTCTTAATTTAAAAAGTAAGTGATTTTTATCAAAGGTAATCAAAGGTAAGTAATAATATAAACTAATATACATAAAATCATAAGTAATTTAACTTTAATTCATTAGAAAAGGTAAGTAATATGTAAATATAAGAATTTTAAACAGATTTAATTTATACATTAAGTAATAGAATAGGAAAAAATAATCTGTTGGTGTTTCGGCAAGCTTTTGTGTGCTCAAAAGTTGCGTAGCCAAGTTTTGCTCGTCACACTCCCCTCTTACTTCTCCGGGGTATCGATGCTGACGCTAACTTCTCCGGCTCGGTTTATTGTGATTCTGTACATGACTCCGTTCAACTCTGTCTTTCGGGATATGCGATGTCTGCTGCATTCGCTGAATCTCGACCTCTAATGTTTCTTCGGTCGTTAGCGCGATTTCGTCCGCGTCATGTCTTGCTTGTAACCCAGTTTCTCCGAGGACTTCTTGGGGCGTTGGGTTTTCGTTGGTAAACACGCTGTTGTCCTCCCCATGGATGTCGTCCCAGATCTCGGTGTCTAGGGATAGGGCTTCATCCTGGTCATCATTGTTAAGGATGTCTGTGAGGAGTTGCTCAATACTGGGAGACAGGTATATAGGCTCCGCTCCTACTTCGACACTCGGCGTCGCTTGTGGGGTTGGACTGATGTCCACGTCGGCTGGACTGGTATGGCAGCACTGGCTGATAGCCTCGGGTTCTGCTTGGCAGTGTTGGCTGATAGTGTCGGGTTTGGTTTGGCAGTACTGGCTGGTAGCGTTGAGTTTGGCTTGGCAGTACTGGCTGGTAGCGTCGGGTTTTGCTTGGCATGCTCGGTTACTGGCCGTGAGGTTGGTTTGACATGCCTGGTCACTGGTCGCGAGGCTAGTTTGGCACGCCTGGTGACCGATTCCCGCTGGGCACGTCTGTGTTGCCTTGTGTGCCCTATCTTCATTGTTGCGAAGGAACCCTCGCAGAATCCCTGGTACGTTCACGGCTCGTTTATCGGCTAGAGTGTCGTTGGGTACCCGTCGCTACTCTCTACCTCTGGGTCGGTAGGTTCCCAGGTCAGAAATTGTGGTACAGCAGATGCGGGAAACTCGACCCAAGGTCCATCTTCTGCCTCCGCTTGTTGGTTGGGGTCTTGCACTACCATAGTGGCTCGATATTGCATTACGTACTGTGTCCACCCCGGTCCACTAAACCTATCTCATAGGACCTGAGCGACTAACCACTGGCCATAGCGAGGCACGTAGTCTTCCTCTTCCTCGCTGGCGTACCTGGGTTCTTCTTCCGTGCTGCTAATCGAAATGCAATCGATCAGCTCTGGCTCTTCGGTTGGACCTGGTTATGATTCTGGTTCGGAGTTGTCGTATTGGTCTTTGACGAGACTTCCTATACTATCTTCGTCTTCGGGGTCACTGGGTGGCGTCGCCTCCACTTCCTCGGCCTCTTGGTAGGCGTGATCACGGTGTGGCCCGACTGTTGGGCGGTCATCCTCGGAGTCGGAGCTTTCTTCGGTGCCACCTTCTGTGGTGGGCTTACTCCGTGATGCTGCCACTCAAACTCGTCGGTAGCTTGGGTGAGTCTGGAGGTCTTCTGTGCCTCCGTGAGCGTGGTAGCTGCGCGGCCCGTTTGTTGAATGTAATCTTCTGATTCAAAACTTTCTTCGGTGCCACCTTCTGAGATGGGCTTACTGCGTGATAGTGCCACTCGAACTCGTCGGTGGCTTGGGTAAGCCTGGAGGTCTTATGTGCCTCCGCGGGTGTGATAACTGCGCGGCCCGTCTGTTGGATGGTAATCTTCTGATTCAAAACTGTCTTCGGTGCCACATTCTGTGGTGGGCTTACTGCGTGATGCTGCCACTCGAACTCGACGGTGGCTTGGGTGAGCCTGGAGGTCTTCTGTGCCTCCGTGGGCGTGGTAATTGCGTGACCGTCTGTTGTATGGTCATCTTCGGACTCCAAGGTCTCGGAGTCTCGGTTCCTCGGTCTCGGTCTCGGTCTCGGTTCCCTATTAGCAGGAATCGCCGGTAGCTCTGGCCCGTCTGTGGCCATTCGTTTGGGGGGGCGTGGCTACAATTCGGCACATTCGGGCTCGTGACTCGGACTCTGCGCTGGATACAGGGCTTCGGCTGTCTATTCTCCGCCTCCGTGGTCTACTGTCCGTTGCAGAGTAATTCGTGGAAACTTCTTCCATGGCTCATCAACTCTCTCCTCCCAGGAGGGGCTTAGACGCTGAGTCTGTGGCCGACGACGTTGCTCTTCCAATATGCGCTTGCGAAACTGGTCCTGGGACTTCGTGAATTTTTGTTCCATATTTTTTCTTTTGTTTCGATCGTTATTCGATTTATTTCGCTGGTTGCTTGTTTGCTTGTAATGCATGGTGTTGGTTCGCTGGTCGATGCTTAAATGCGTGCTGTTGCTTGGCTGGTCGATGCTGCAATGCGTACTACAAGTTCCGATCACTGTTAAAAACTTTGGCTCTTGATTATATTGCGTGCTGCAGGTTTGCTAGTCGATAATGCAATGCTGGCTGCTGCTTGGTCGATGCTGTAACCCGTGCTGTGAATGCTGAGTGCTGCTACTAATTAATTCGCTGTTTCGATATCGCATATCATTCGTGCACTGGTCGAAACGGCAATGCGTGCTGCTGCAATTTATGTCGCAGATTCTGAGTGCTGCTCCTGTGCTTATCGCCGTCTTTTTCTGATCATGTGGAAATGCTGGGTCACTCGAATGGTAGATTTTGGTTCGCCAAGTTGGGCTGTGCGTGATCGTTTTTCACCTGTTTCTTAACCTGTACTATGACTGGTGACACAAATGACTCAATCTTGTAGGGTACCTCAAATCGTGGTGCCAATTTTGCGGACTGGTCGACAGTCTTTGACAGATGATGTTGTTTGACCCAGGCGAGTTGGCCTACCTCCAGTTTCCATTGTCTCCGCCGTATATTGTAATGTCGGGCCTGCGAATGTGCTGCCTGTTCCATATTTCTCTTTACAATATTAAAAATGCCTTTCACTCGTTCTGCACACTCGCTGGGTGAGATTGTTTCTTGGCCTGTTCCTGTAGTTTGTTCATCAAAGAGGGCGTTGGGGAGTCGAGGCTCCCGTCCTTGTACAATGAACGCTGGACTGTATCCTGTCGATTCTGACTTACTTGTTTTGTAAGCTAGAGTCAGTTCTGGGAGCAGCTCGTCCCACGTGTTCTGATGCTCTGCGGTGTACTGCGAGATCATTGTCTTGATCGTGCGATTCGTATGTTCGGTGGGATTTTCTTGGGGAGTATACGGTGCGGTACAGCTTTGTTGAATGTCGAGCTCTTTCAAGAAACCCTGGAAACTCTTACTTGTGAATTGGACTCCTTTATCGGTAATGAGTATCTTTGGTGTTCCAAATCTGGGCAGAATCCGTTCACGGAAAGCTCTTATGAGTTGGTTGCTGGTAGCTTTACGAAGGGGTATCATTTCCATCCACTTCGAGAATTTGTTCACAAACACTATTAGCATGGTGTTTCCGTGTTTCGATCGGAGCAGAGGCCCCACGAAATCTGCACAGACGGTGGACCAAGGTTCTTCGGCTAGGTGCGTCAGCATTTCGCCAGCCGGGCGTTGTTGGCTTACTTTGTAGCGTTGACAGACTTCGCACTTCCGCACATATTGGCTTATGTGGCGGGACATACTTGTTTGCTACTTGAGCTATGGTCTTCCGTATTTCCAGATGACCAGCGGTGGGTGCGTCGTGGTTCTCGGTCTTCACACGTTGTTGCAAGTGGCTCGTAACGCACAATTTCCATGGTGTGGAATCTTCGTCGCCAATCGTCCTGGGGAAATGGCGATACAAACTCTCATTCTCGATAATATATTCCGGGAATCTTTCCGGACTCGTTTGTTCTTCGTTGAAGCGTCTCTTATACCAATTTCCTTGCTTTTCGTCACACTTGCTTATGGCACACCCTCGCACCACTTCTATTGGTTGCCTGGACCGGGCGTCGGCCACAAAATTCTGCTTCCCTTTCCGATATTGGACTTCAAATGAATACTTTTGGAGTTCGAGTGTCCACCTTGCGATTCGGCTTAACGGACTCTCAATGGAGTTCAACCATTTGAGCGAGAGGTGGTCTGTTATGACAGTGAACTTATATCCCTCTAGGCATCTTCCGTATTGCCCACACAATGGCCAGGCACTCCTTTTCTGTAGCCGTATAGTTGACTTCTGACTCTTTCTGTACCGTCTAAATTTTGAGTTAGTACCGCTCCGAGAACATAATCGCAGGCATCAAATCTGGGCAGGCTAGGATGGGTGCTTCTGTGAGTCGTTGCTTCAGTTCCTCGAATGCATGTTGTTGTTCTTCTCCCCACTTGAAGTGTTTGCCTTTCTTCAACAGGGCTGTCAATGGATGTACGACCGTCGAGAATTTTGGTACGAACCGTCGGTACCATGATGCAATTCCGAGACATCGTCTGAGTCCTCGCACGTTCTCTGGGGGGTTTCAATTCTTTAATTGCCACCATCTTATCTGGGACGGTGTGGATACCTTCGTCGCTTACGACATGTCCGAGGTATTTTACTTCCTTCTTAAAGGATTCGCATTTCTCAGGATTTATGCGTAAATTGGCTTCGCGCAATCGTTGGAACACTTCAGCTAAGTTATATATGTGCTGCTCCAATGTTGATCCAGTGATGATGATGTCATCGAGATACGCGAAGGAATCCGGCTCTAGATCAGCACCGATTCAGGGCTCGCTGGAAGGTGGCTGGAGCAGAGTGGAGCCCAAATGGCATAACTCACCACTGAAAGAGTCCTCGACGCTGTAAACTCCTTACTGCTTTCCTCCATCGGTATTCGCCAGTATCCATGTTTCAGGTCAATGCTACTTATAAACTTGGCATTCCTGAGTTGATCGAGAATGTGGTGAATTCTCGGAAGAGGATAAGCGTCTGGTACTGATCGCGCATTCAGCTGGCGATAATCGATGCATAGCCACCACTGCCCCGTTTTCTTTCTTACTAATACTATTGACGCGCTGTGGGGACTTCTCGACGGCTCCATGCAACCCTTTTCTAACAGTTCGTCGATCTCCTAATCGATTATTTTCTCCATTGCCAGATTTTTCGGAAAGTACCTCTGTTTGATAGGCCGGTCGTCACGCATGACTCGTATGTCTCGCATATCCCTCGTATGTCTTCGAAGCTGCTGAGTTCTTCCTTTAAGAACGTGTCGATTTTCTGGTTCTCACTTTCCGTTATTTGTTGCAGTCGGCCAGCTAAGCATGTGTCGATGTTGTGACTGATGGGCGTCATCACAGTTGTTAACGCAGGTGTCGTTGCCTCCGATGGTCTCTTCATATTCGTTGATACGGGTATGCCTACCTTGACTGACTGCTTTACTATTGTTGACGCAGTTGTCGCTGCCCAGGTTGTCTTCTTTACAGTCGCCACTTTTCTCCTTTGCTTATTCGTCGTTGATGGTGCAGTTTCTATTACGCTGGCAGTTGGAGACGCAGGTGCTGCTGCCCTTGTTGTTTTCTTTGTATTTCTCGCCGAAGGTGTGGGCTTCTCCTTTACAGTTGGTGACGCAGGTGTCGCTGCCTTTAATTTCTTCCTTGGATTCGCTGCTGTGCTCTTCACAGTTGATAACGCAGGTGTCGCTGCGGCGGCAGTTGATGATGCAGTTGCGGCTGTGCTGGTAGTTGATGACGCAGGTGCTGCTGCGACGGCAGTTGATGAAGCAGTTGCGGCTGCGCTGGCAGTTGGTGACGGAGGTGCTGCTGCGACGACTCGGTGGCTGGCTTCTTTTGGCGTACCCTGTCTTGGCGCATTTTGTAAGTTGAGGTAAAAATCACCACATTGTATGGATGTCCCAATGCCACAGAGAAAATCCATTCCAAGGATGAGGTCATCTATTACCTCCGGGAGAATGAGGATAGCTACTTGAACACCATGGTTTCCTAGTGAAACTTCCATCTTTAGTGCTTCGGTAACCTTCTGCATACTTCCATTAGCGAGAAATATTTATGTCGCAACTTGAACGGTGTTGTTGGGAGTCTGTAGCTAGTCTGCAAAATACTTGTTTATGAAACTACGCGTGGCGCCTGTATCCAAAGTAGCCTCCATCCAATCTTCGTCAAGCGCTACTATCGATGATGCGACCCCCTTCGGCTCGCAAGTCGTCTAGTGGTGTCGAGGTCTTGCAGAGCTTGGACCCCGCTCTCTTCGGCGTGGAGGGGCCCCTGATAGTTTCCCTGCATCTGGCGACAACAATCGAAGGTCTGTGTACCCTTGCGGCTGCAATCCCAGCAGAAATCCAGTTTAGGCCCCTGCAGTTTCGCGCTAAATGGCCGCTTCGTCCAAATCGCCGGAAAGCTGTCCGAGGGTCAACATAGGTGTTGGTTCTGGGAAAGGTGGGTCTCCGCTGCTCTTCTCGTATTTTCAATTCTGGTTGGTGGTTCTGAATCTCATCTGGTCCAGCCAAGTTTCATAATCACCGGCCAGGCTGATCAACTCGGTGAGCCTCTTGAATTCTCGGCGTTTTACGTAGAATTGCAGTTCGCGTTTGCTGTTATTGTAAATCCTCTCTAGCCGTTGTTGCTTGCTTAGACTGGAGTGCCGCATTAGATTCAGCAGGGCTATAACGTAGTCCTTGAACCTCTCACCTGGAAGTTGTTGTCGCTGACGAATGTCGTCTTCCAGTGTCTCGAAAAATCTTGCTGGCAAAAAGAATTCAAGAAAGTCAGCTATGAAGTTCGCCCTACATCTTCAGTGCTTGTTGTTGTTCCGCAACCAGCAGAGTGCTTGCCCATCCAATTACTCAGGCATTGTTTTAGGCAACCAGTTGGTGTCAACGCTGTAGACCTCTGCCAGCTCCTCGACGCGTTCGACAAACGCTAGTGGGTCATCATCACCATGGTACCTTACCGACCATCTCTTCACCTTGTCAATGACATCTCCATGATAGGTGATTCGAGGATTGTCCCTTGGGGCATCAGGGTGGGCCCATGATTGTGGCTGGTATCGTTTCGTATCCTCAGTAGGTCCTGTTAGTGCTTCTGCCTTTGGCGTACCAGTAATTTCTGGCGATAGTACGACAGCATTATGGGAGGGATTTCGTTAGCTAGGTGCCGCTCCTCCTGGTGAGCTCCCTCGTTTGTGTTTCGCTTCCAACTCGACCAAGCGCTTTTCTTCTTCCGGAGTCAGTGCAGATTCGTCCACTGAGCCTTCAGCGTCATCTGCGTAGCTGAGCAGATCCTCTCGCCTCAGCGAATAGATCCAGGCGGTCTTGACCATGATGACTTTTAAAGATATTTTTTAAATTATTTTTGTTTTCAGTTCTTTTTTTTTCTTATCTCTTTTCTTCTTGTTCTTTATTGTTTTTTTTATTATTCCTTCTCTTTTTTATATTATTTTTTTTTCTTATATTGAAAAGTATTTTTTTTAATTCTGTTTTTTTTCAAAATGTAATTACAATTTTTTTTTTTTTAATCAGCAAACACAAAATGTTTGCTTAGGATGCGCAATAAGCGTTTTGAAAATTTTTCTTTTCCCAATTTTTTCCGAAGATTCGCACGTAATCTTATCTATTTATTTACTACTAACTGCACGTCCCTGCTCGGGCGCCATGTAACGAAGCTCCCGGTCTTCCGGGTCTTTAGCTGAGGTAAGCTCGCCGGGATTCCAAGGTCCGATACAAAATTTGTATGAATAAAAAAAGTGAATCGTGCAGTAGTAGTGGGTTTTATTCCCTAGATGATGGGATTACGCGCGGTCCTGTGGCGAATGTTGTACGGGAACTCGCTACTAGTTTCGACTAGCAGCAGGTGTGGCTCGTGTCCGTCGGTGTATTGGTCTGTCTCCGTACTCCTATTTCAGTGACGGATCTGACGACCTGAGCACTGAGGCAGCTCCTGCTTAGAGTGATCCTGATCTGACAACCCAGAGCACTGATACGCTTCTGCTTAAAGTGATCCTGATCTGACGACCTAGAGCACTGATACAAAACTCCTATATATGGCTTACAATACTTCTCCTACTTATAGTGATCCTGATCTGACGACCCAGAGCACTGATACTTCTCCTATTTATTTTCGGATCTTATGATCCCTACGTCTGACACTAGTCCTACTTAAGTGATCCTGATCTGACGACCCAGAGCACTGATACCTAATACGTCTAAGCCCTAACTAGGTCCTGACCGTCCTTCCGTCCTATGTTTGTCCACACCTTACCTGCTGGTAGCCTTCAGCTCCTTCTGCTTACTTAATCTTCACTCACTAACACGTTTTTATTTTCCTTCGTAATGTAACGCTTTCTTCGTAATCTCACAACAAATCTTCCAGGCCCTTCTTTATTTCATTCTCGGTCCAGCAGCTCTTTTCGGACTTCTTTCCTTTTTGATGGTCTGTCAGCAACCTTTATTTGGTACTCCTTCTTCTGGTGGCGGTCTGTTAGCAACTTGATTTAGGCGCGTCTTTTCCGGTCAATGGTTCCTCAGCAACTCTTTTCTAGCACGTCTGTTCCTCTCGGTGGTTCCTCAGCAACTGAATTCTGCGGCATCTGCCGGCTAGCATCAAGCTCGACCGACTCAATTGCATTGAGTGCTTTAATGCATTGCTTTGTGTATGTGTCTGTTCGCTTCCCCTGCTTTCGCTTTCACTCTATTGTTGTTGCTGGTCGTTATTTTTGCACTCCGATCGTCGATATATTCAAATGCAGTAGCTTGTGTGTTTGCTTGTTTGTGTGTCTGTTTGCCTTTCTGCTTTCACTCTACGTTGTTGCTGCTCGATATTTCTCGTTGTTTTGCCGCATTGACCGTTATCTCATCATGGTTATTATAACAATTCGACTCATAACTATATAACATAATGTAATTATGATTATTGATTCTTTACATAGCTAAATCTTTTATAGGGTAAGTATTCATTCAAGGTTTGAAAATAACAAAGTCTTAATTTAAAAAGTAAGCCGTTTTTATCAAAGGTAATCAAAGGTAAGTAATAATATAAACTAATATAAAATCATAAGTAATTTAACTTTAATTCATTAGAAAAGGTAAGTAATAGGTAAATATAAGAATTTTAAATAGATTTACAGCCGTATTCATAAAAATATCTTAAAATAGCTTTAAACCCTTCAATAGTTAAAAAGCTTTTTAATGTTAAAAAGTCTTTTATCCCTTTCAGACCGTGATGCATCGTTTGTGCGGGTGGGTTCTATCTCTAATATTTCCACTCTTATTTAACGAATGTTATAAAGAACGAAATGAATCGATTGTGCTTGTTATTGTTTACTTTTGTTTCTCACACTGTTCCACGATTCGCTTTACCGTTACTTAAACACGCGTGGAATTCTTGATAAACTTTTAAATTTTGTCAAAATGAGTCGCAGAGGTAATTTGTGTCTTCAATTAAAAATATATAAAGTGTAAAACTTAAGTGTAAAACTAGTGAAGTTAACGCATTTGAACTAAAAAAATAATAAATTTTAATGTTTCAAATAAATTTGAATCATTTTTTGCTAAAATAATGGGTTTCAGATAAAGTTGCATCAATTGTGCGTGTCCTGAAAATCCTTGAAGGATATGTAAATTGCGTAACCTAAACATTGAGAATATTTTCATTCCATATAACGACCATACATTCCAAAAATCATGCAAAAATTTTCCGTAGATAAGCGTCGGGTCTGAAAGGGTTATAATTCTGTTATTCATAAAAATGTTGTAGCTGCTTTGTTATTAAAATAGGAACACTTTCGATTTTATGTGGGAAGAGTGTTAATAATGGTTTGTGTAGTTGATAAATTCAATGAATTTTCACTTATTTGTCACAATTTCGTCAACATTTTCATGTTTAAACATCAATATTCGAAGTTACCCTCTGCACTAAAAAAATTGTCATTTTATTATCTTATTTTGTAAATATTTTAAAATGTTTTGACAAATTTTATTGTTTCTATTTTCATTTTGTTTTGAATTTTTTATATATTTTGAATTTTTTTATATATTTTGAATTTTTTAACATATTTTATATGTGCTCAAATGAGAGCAAATAATTTTAAAAATACTTTATGAGGGTTTTATTGAACATGCAGCCATTTTTAAAAAACCCCCCATATAAACAAACATTTTCAATAATTTTTTGACATTTTCTTTGTTTTTGATATATTTTGAACCAATTTGATATATTTTTGACATAATTTGTTCTCAGATGAAAACAAAATAAAATTTTAAAATGCTTTATCGATGGTTTATTGAATGTTTCATCCATTTTTAAAATTCTCTCATTTATAAAGCATTTAAAAGAGAATTTTAACGCTATTGAACGTTTATGAATAATGTTTTTAAATTTTTTTTCGATTTTTTCCTTATGAAGGCTTTATAAGATGTTTGTTTACGTGGCCACGTAACCCTGTGGTCACTGAACACCCCCCCTTATCTACCCGCCGTTGAGGCAAAAATGGCGCTGTAGTAGCCAAGGTGGTCGGCTCGACGGTCGTGAAGAAAAAAGGTCTGCACAACGAAGAATTGGCTGTTTTAGAAAAAAGACGGACATCTTGATCATCATCCAAATTTCCACCCACCCGAAGAAGATCTAGAGGAAATCAACCATCGACATTCAACATAGACATTGGTAGAAGAAATCACACAACAATCAACATAAAATAGCAGTTGCTATTACAACAGAAATACATATACAGTCGAAACTCTCTATAACGAACTCCATATGACGAAGTTTTCTTTATTGCGAAGCAATTATAAGAACTCTGTGTTTTGGTTCTACTTTGAGTGGATTTTGATCTCTTTGTAACGAATTTCTCTATAGAGAATATTTCCTTATAACGAAACATTTTTGCGACCGTAACTTCAAGATTGAATCGTTTTCAATCTCCATATAACGAATTTATTCAAATAATTTTTCGTTCTTATTTATCTTCATGTTTTATTTACCATAAAATTGAAAGTGTATTTTGGAGAACCACCGAACTATGCAAATGACAAATTTAATCATACCATCTCTGACATTTATTGCAGTGGTAAACTGTTACCTTTGCATTTGCGATAGTAAGTTGTAAAATAATTTCGCGCATAAGTATTACTGTAGAAAAAAAGCTATTGATCATAAAAGAAATTGAAAAGGGAAAAGCTTCAAAAAAAGACATTGCTAAGTGTTGAGAATATGATAATTTTGTAACATTAACTTATTTTGTTTACTGGGTTGTTTTTGTTCTTTTGTTCACTGGGTTTCATTTTGACATATTTTTCTATTCTGTCTCCCATTTTATTCTTTACTTATCTTTGCTTTTTTTTCCTTCTTCTGTAAGAACTTCTAAAACACGCTTCACGTGTATTCTTTTATATAAAATTAATATTGTATTAAATAATTAAAATATACAATCTGGAGTTTTTATTTCAATAGGTTATTGGCCCAGTCACGCTAAGAATATGGAAAAAGATCAGCCGATTATTGAGAAATTTACGGATGCATCACAGTGGCCAATGTGGAGGTTCCAGGTGCGCGTCAACTTGGTGGCAGCAGATTTGTATGGTTACGTTGAGGGCTCCATAGTTAAAACTGACAAAACCACAGAAGAATGACGCAAAGGCGCAGAGGATCATTGTAAATTCTTGTGGATCAAAGGTGTTAATTCATCTGTGCAACTGCTCCACATCAAAGGAAATGTGGAATAAGCTACATTCAGTATATGAAAGAACTCATATTGCAGCTAAGCATTTGTTAATGGAGCAGTTTTATGCTTACAAGAAGGATCCGGCACAAGATATTGCGACTCATATTTCGATACTTGAAGGTTTAGCAAATAAATTAAAAACTGCGGGTGCTTTAATAGACGAAAGCATGTTAATAACAAAAATACTGATGACGCTACCTGTAGAATTTAAATATTTTGCTACGGCCTGGGACTCAGTGGCCCAAGATCAGCGCACCCTTGAGAATTTGACAAACAGGCTCATGATTGAAGAATCTAGGCTTGGCGTTGAAAATATCAACCTGAATGAGGTCGGAACCAGTGAGGCATTTATGGCAAAGCATAATAATGAAGTATCTAAAAAGCTGAAAAATAAGCGTTATGCCAAATGTTTTAAGTGCGGTTTAACTGGTCATTGGAAACGCGACTGTAAGATAAAATCAACAACGAGATATATTGAACAACAATCTGCTCAAGATGGTGACGATAAAGCTTTTTTTACGAAAATTACACTGCCAATCGATAAAACTGATGCTTGGTACGTTGATTCAGGAGCGACAAGTCACATGTGTAAGCGGCGTGAGTGGTTTTTAACATTTTCGGAATTGGAAAGACCAGTTGAAGTTGTTCTTGGTGATGGCAAGGTGATGTCTGCAGTTGGCCGTGGTGATCTGAAGGTTTTGTGTTATACTGGAAAAAACTGGATCGAGAAAACTTTAAAGAATGTTTTATATTCACCACAACTTTATGCAAATTTATTTTCGTCGACAAAAGCTTTAGATAGCGGACATACAAGTTGGTCAGACAGGAATCAATTTAAGTTACTCGATGGCAAAGAAGTAGTTGCAGTGGGAGCAAGGCAAGGTGGTATGTTTCAAATGCTTTTTAAAATAATCGAGCCTATGTCTGGCCGCACAAGGGCTAACATTGCAATCAAGCATGACTCGCTGAGGGTCTGGCATGAGCGACTTGGTCATCAAAATCTCAATCATGTAAGAAATTTTTTGAAGCGAAATGAAATCGAGTTTTTGGATACAAATTTTAATTGCGATGGCTGTGCGTTTGGAAAACAGCATCGGCTAAGTTTCAGTTCACGGTCCGAAAAATCAAAAATGTGTGGCGAGATTTTGCATGCTGATGTTTGTGGCCCAATAGAAATGGTATCTTTTGGGGGGTCTAGATATTTTTTGCTTGTCAAAGATGAGTTTTCACATTTTCGATTCGTATATTTTTTGAAAGAAAAATCAGAAGTTATAGATAAAATCAAAGTTGTGGTTAAAATTTCTGAAAAGCATTTTGGCCATCGTGTAAAATTTTTACAAACAGATAATGGCACAGAGTTTGTTAATTTACACATGAAAGAGTTGTTAGAAGAAAACGGAATCCAGCATAGACGCTCAGTTCCATATACTCCTGAGCAAAATGGGTGCATCGAACGAGAAAACAGAACAATTATGGAGTCAGCGCGGTCGATGATACATGCAAAGCAGTTGGATTTTAAATTGTGGGCAGAGGCGGTAAAAACTGCAGTTTTTATTTGGAATCGAACTGGAACAAGTTCACAAAAAGACAAAACACCTTATGAGCTATGGTATGGTAAGCCAGCACAGTTTGATCATTTTCGAATATTTGGTTCAGAGGTTTACGTTCATATACCGAAACAAAAGCGTCAGAAGCTCGATGCAAAGGCAAAAAAATGTATTTTTGTTGGTTATGAAGACAGCCAAGGTTTTCGAGTGATGGATGAAAAAGGCTGTATCACAATAGCACGAGATGTAAAATTTTTAACTGAGGAGCCAGCTGTAGCTACAGTCATTGAAGATGAAGAAGAAGTTGCTGGTGATGAAATTTGTGAAGATCATGACAATATTCAAAAGGTTGAATCACAGAATCAAATAAGAAAACCACGAGAACGTTTTTTACAAGATATTCGTGAAAATAATATATTAAATTCGAGACTTCGAAATCGTGAAAACTCATTGATGGCAATGGCTTTTTTTATGAACGCTGAAGAGCCGAAAACGTATATAGAAGCAATTGAATCTCAAGATAAAGAAAAATGGCAAGAAGCTATGCAATATGAATTTGATTCACTGCTAAAAAATAAGACTTGGTTTTTAGTGGATGAACCCAAAGACCAGAAAGTAATCGACAACAAGTGGGTTTATAAAATAAAGAAAAATTCAGACAATTCAGTTGAGCGTTATAAAGCGCGGCTTGTGGTTCGAGGATTTGCACAGGAATATGGCGTCGACTTTTTGGAAACTTTTAGTCCAGTGGTGAAGTTCACTTCTTTGCGAGCAATTTTATCTATTGCAGCTGCTCAGAAAATGCAAATTACACAGTTCGATGTTAAAACAGCATTTCTGAACGGTGATCTGGAGGAGAGTGTTTATATGAAACAGCCAATTGGTTTCAACGATGACAGTGGTCGCGTTTGCAAATTGCAAAAAAGTCTGTATGGCTTGAAACAGGCTTCTCGATGTTGGAATAACAAATTTAAGTCCTTTATTGAAACGTTCGGATTTAAGGTTAGTGACTCGGATCCATGTGTATTTGTATGTCATGAACAACGAGGTACAACTATTCTTGCAATATACGTAGACGATGGTATAATCGTTGGAAACGATAATTCGCGTATCAAGATGGTTATTAAGCATCTTCAAGAACAATTTGAAATAAAAGTAATGAAACTTGGATACTTTTTAGGTTTTCAAATTCAACAAAATTGTAACGGCTCCATCTTCATTCATCAAGCTGCCTATGCACAAAGTATATTAAAGAAATATCAAGCGGAAGATTGTAGACAGGTTACTGTTCCTAGTGATCCAAATCAGGTACTGAATAATTTTGACGGGTCGCAAGAAAGTCAATTTCCATATAGACAGTTGGCTGGAAGCCTAATGTACTTGGCTGTTGCTACAAGACCAGATATATCCTACTCTATGGGCAATGTGTGTCGCTACTTGGAAAACCCAAAATTAGCTCACGAAAATGCAATTAAACGTATTTTAAAGTATGTAAAAGGTACAATTAATTTTGGAATCCTATACAATACTGGCGGGAGCAATCAATTATGTGGATATAGCGATGCAGACTATGCTGGTGACATTATTACAAGAAAATCAACGTCAGGGTATGCTTTTCTTTTGAATGATGGCATAATCAGTTGGTGCAGCAGTCGGCAGAAGTGCATTTCACTCTCAACTACTGAATCGGAGTACGTAGCAGCTTCAGAAGCAGTGAAAGAGTTGATTTGGTTGCAACGATTATTAGGAGAATTGATTCCGCTGAAAAGGAGTGAGAAAGCTATGTTTTTTATGGATAATCAAAGTGCCATCAGACTTATAAAAAATCCCGAGTTTCATAAGCGCACAAAACACATCGATGTACGATATCATTTCGTTCGTGAAAAGTTCCAGACGGGCCATATGGATTTACAGTATGTGCCAACGAATGAGATGATTGCAGATATTTTCACAAAGGCACTACCGAGTGAACGTTTTCAATTTCTTCGCTTATTAATGGGAGTTAAGCTTATTTAAATTTGTAATGTAACAAAAAGTGGGAGTGTTGAGAATATGATAATTTTGTAACATTAACTTATTTTGTTTACTGGGTTGTTTTTGTTCTTTTGTTCACTGGGTTTCATTTTGACATATTTTTCTATTCTGTCTCCCATTTTATTCTTTACTTATCTTTGCTTTTTTTTCCTTCTTCTGTAAGAACTTCTAAAACACGCTTCACGTGTATTCTTTTATATAAAATTAATATTGTATTAAATAATTAAAATATACAATCTGGAGTTTTTATTTCAATACTAAGCAATTTGGAATTCCTCGCAGTAGCTTTTCTATGATTTTAAAAAACAAGGATAAGCTTTTAGGCAGTGTCACAGATAATGCATCCAGTATTAAATGCAAGAAGCTTCGAACTTGTACCTTTGAGGATATTGACGAACCAATGCTGAAATGAGTATTCGCCGCACGTGGTAGAAATCTTCCTCTGTCTGGACCAATACTGAGAGAAAAAGCAAAACAATTCGCTGAAGCATTGGGCCACGGAGAATTTGAAGCAAGTGTAGGATGGCTTGAAAAATTTAAAAATCGTCATGATATTGTTCAAAAAACATTGTGTGGTGAAAGAGCTGCCGCCAACATCCAAACTCGTGATGAATGGGTGACGAATGTGTTGCCAAACTTGTTAGAAAAATATGACGAAAACGACATCTTTCACGCCGATGAGACGGGTTTGTTCTTAAAATGCTTACCAAATAAAATGATGGCGCTTAAAAATAATGGGGGGGGGGGAGGGGGGAATCAGCAAAGAGAGGATAACTGTTATGGTGGCAAGCAATATGACCGAATCGGAGAAAGTTAAATTGCTTCTAGATCAAATTGCTTCTAGATCAAATCTCTAGACGTGGATTATGAATTTAATATGTAACCTTGGATAACAAGCAACATTTTCTTGAAATGGCTCTTAAAATTGGACCGAAAATTTGTTTCTCAACAAAGGAATGTTTTGCTTTTTGTTGACAACTGCTTATTTTGTTTGAAATTGCTTATTTTCCACCCAACATGACTTCGTTACTTCAGCCAAGGCATAATTTGTAGCATTAAAACGCATTGCAGAAAAGGCATTTTGACAAAAATTTTGACACAAATGGAGGAGAAAGAACCTGTTGAACCCATAAATTTGCTGAACGCCATACGAAACTTAAACAACGAGTGGAATGTCAATGTAAAATTCGAGACAATTGCAAACTGTTTTAGAAAAGCAGGATTTGTGAAACTTGGCACCACAACGAACAACAGTAAGCCTTGGCATGAAAAGACTATCTACCACTATCCCACTTCACCTATTTAGAGTCTTCATTTAAAATAGTTACTAATATTAATACAAGACTACATCAATGTTGACTGTGATGTTATTACCACAGGCAACCCTTCCGACGAAGATATCCTCGAAAGTGTTCAAGAAAGTTTGGGAGCACCACCTATTTCAGGTATATAAACAATAAAATAATAAAGAAAATCCGTGGCTAATAATTTTCTGATGTACATTATTATATATCTTAACAGATTCAGATGAATACGAAGAAGAATCTGCCGATATTGCTAAACCGTTAGCCACATATGGAGAACTTTCTTCATCAGTTGAAGTTTTCCGCACTTATTTGGAAATGAGAACCAACGTACCAAATACTGTGTTTGCTTCTCTAAATGTATTAGAAAATTATATTGAAGAAGAAAAGTGGAAAAATGCATTTCAAAACAAAATAACTGACTACTACAAATAAAAAATGTTAAAAGGAACAAAATTGTTTTTCTTTTCTATATAGCGAATTTTCTTTATAACGAAGTAAATATCCAGTCCCTTGGAATTCGTTATAGAGAGTTTCGACTGTACAACAAAATATCATAAAAACAATTACACACTTATTGTTCATAAAATCCACAACATTATAACATAAAAGAAAAAAGGTAAAAAATCAATCAATAAATAATCACCCACCCAATCCACCCATTAACTAATTTGTGTTTCTTATTTTCCACCAACCCACCGTTCACGACCCGAACATTTTGGTCCACTCGAGCCTAGACAAAAAGACACCACAATTTTTGGCTGGAAATAACACAAAAGGTTACACAAATTACAAAAGAACACCCGAAATTATTTCACAACAAAGTGAACACAAAACAACACAAATTCAGCAAGTTTCCAATCACAGCAACCACCCACCCATTACCCAGGAAATAAAACAAGTAAGTTTGCATCTAGTTCAATTTATTCAGTGCTTACACATTCATAACATTTACACAAATTTCACATTTACAAATATCACACATTTTGTACACATTTCATTAAAAACCCATAAAGTGAAAAAATTTTAACAAATTTCAGACACTTGCCATAGCTATAATAGTATATAGTACATAGTTATAACACCCACACATACACACATATAATCGCTCTCTCGGCGGCGCTGCCAGATCGAGCAACGGAAAAGTGTGCTACCACATCGGAAAATTTGTGGAATTTTTGTGGGATTAAATAAATTTGCCCCAGTTCAAAACAATAAGATTATTTTGTAGCAAAATTACTACCATTATCATTCCTTAACCCTTTAAGGACCCTAACCCCTATTTTGTTGTGATATATCAAAGCTTGGGAATTTTTGTAGATTTACAATTAAAATCAAATTCCAAATAAAATTTTTGAAAAATTTTTTTTTGTAAAAAAGTTTGCTTTAATCCATAAGCGCCCAAAAAAATTTTTCATACACATTTTTTCGCTTTAACCCATAAGTGCCCAAAAATTTTTTATAGAAAGTTTCGCTTAAACCCATAAGCGCCCAAAAAATTTTTTATTTTTAAAATTTTTTAAAATTTCGCTTTAACCCATAAGCGCAAAAAAATTTTAATACAAATTTTTCGCTTTAACCCATAAGCGCCCAAAAATTTTAATCAATTCCAATTTTTCAACCCAATTTATCCTAAACCGCACACGTGAAAAATGTCGTTAGTCACCTTTGTGCATTTCTCCAATGACATAATGGAATTGGAAGATAATCTCAGCAAACCCAGCTAGATGACCAAACTGAGCACGTACTAGAAGTGCAAAAGAAGCAGATGAATTACCTCTTCGATAAATTTCAAGCAGCATATGAAGCTGTTAGAGAAAACCCCGAGGACCCGAAGGAATCTGTTGATAAGGAAAAGTTCAAAGCCAGATACAAAAAAACTTATTCCGCTTATGTCAACTGTGCAGCTTCTATCTCAGAACAATTAAAGTTCCTGAAGACCCAAACAGAAGAGGCTAAAACTTTCAGTACAGAAAAGCCCAAACTCCAAGCAGATGATCATCATCCAATGATCCATCTACCACCCTGCGACACAGACATTTTTCATGGCGATCATGTCACGTGGCCTACATTTAGAGACCTTTTTACGGCCCTATACATCAAAAACTCTCGATTGAGCAATGTGGAAAAACTTTTCCACTTGTTACAAAAAACCCGCGGAGAAGCTCGTGACATAATAAAAAATTGCCCTCTCACAAATGAAGGATTTTTTATGGCCTGGGGCAATCTCGTAGACCAATACGAGAACAAACGGATGCAAATAAATGCGCAACTCAAGACCCTTCTAAACTTGCCACAGATTGTGATAGAATCGGGAAGCTCCATTAAAAAGCTTCAACGGACAATAAACAACTGTGTATTTACCCTGCAGACCCTGGATATAAACACAGCTAGTTGGGAACCCATCCTAGTTTATTTGTGCTCCACCCGTCTTCCTAAGCATACTCTTGAGGAATTTGAGAGATGCATAACTGACAATTCCACAGTGCCAGACTGGAAGACTTTAGACAATTTTCTCACCCATAAATTTAAGACGCTTGAGTCTGTTGGCGATATTAAAGCTTCTGCTCCCCTCGCAAAGCCAAGTCAACAAACCCCTTCCAACAATCCTGGAATTAAATGGGGAGAAAAGCGCTACAATTCATATCATATGAATGTATCTCAAAACCCTGTCATTAGCAAAGCTAACCCTTTTGCATCCGTTCCCAAAAAACTGGAACCCAAACCCTCGAATGCCAAACCCCAACGGGAAGCTGATGGAGCTATATGCAGAATATGCAACAACAAGCACACTCTTCGGGAGTGCCCAAGCTTCATCTCCATGAAAGTAGATGACCGCCTAGACGCAGTAAAGCGAGCTGGATGCTGCTTTAACTGTCTAGCCGTCTCTCATGGAGTAACCGACTGTAAGAGCGGATACAGCTGTCGATATTGCAATAAGAGGCACAATTCCTTATTACACAAAAGCATATCGAACCGTAACACGAACCCAAACATGAACCCAAGCACAAGTGCTCAAGCCAAGGAAGCGGCTGAGCAAACAAACCACATACGTCAGGCATTCGCGACTCAAATACAGTCCACTAATCCCACACAAACCCACCCTACACAAACAAATGAGCTCAAAAGCACAATGGCAGTCTCTTCACACTTTGCAGCCACCAGAAAAAATATCCTCCTAGGAACCGCAATTGTAACTCTGGAACATGAAGGAACCACTTTTCCAGCAAGAGCCCTCATTGACTCCGGATCTGAGGCAACGTTCATAACTGAACAGCTGAGAAAACGAGTTGGTCTTACAACCCGATCAATAGCAGCGCAGGTAACTGGTCTGAACCAGATAGTTTCTGCAAACCCATCCAAATGCTGTGAACTGATATTGCGCTCCACATTGAACTCTAAATTCAAACTGGAAACTCAGGCCCTAGTGTTGAAGAATCTCACAAGTAACTTACCCACTTATTCAGTTGATTCGAAAATATGTGAGACCCTGTCTGACCTACAAATGGCGGACCCTGAATTTTATATCTCTCGACCCGTGGATATGATCATTGGCTGTGACATATATCCTATGATTATTCGCAGTGGTGTGCAGCGCAATGTAGGTGGATACCTTTTAGCGCAAGAATCCGAATTCGGATGGATTCTTTCAGGACCTCTACCTGAGTCAGGACCCAACAAAATTGTTGCACTATACAACAATATAAATATCAACGATAGCTTGACTCGATTCTGGGAGGTAGAAGAAATACCCAAACACACCCTGTTATCTAATGCGGATAATCTTTGTGAAGAGAATTACCGAAAAACAACACACCGAGACCCTTTGGGACGCTATGTTGTAACTCTTCCATTTAAAAACCCAGACTCTAAAGAACTTGGCATCTCGAGACATATAGCTATGGCACAATATTTAAGAAACGAGAAGTCGTTATTAAAGAAACTCGAAGTCAAAGCTGAATACGACTAAGTCATAAACGAATATTTGGAACTAGGACACATGAAAAAAGTTCAATATTCACCCATAAGTACAGATAGACCCACACATTATTATCTGCCACATCACGCAGTAATCAAGCTTGATCGCATCACAACAAAACTTAGAGTTGTTTTTAATGCCTCAAACCCAATGGCCAACAAAAACAGTCTAAACGATGTACTGCATACTGGACCCATACTCCAACATGACTTGGTCTTGCTCATTGTAAAGTGGCGACTTTATAAATTTGTTTTCAACGCTGATATACAAAAAATGTATCATCAGATTCTCGTTGACCCTGAGCACACACCCTACCAACGAATTCTATTCAGAAAGTCAATTGAAGAACCCATTCAAGACTACGAGCTAAAAACAGTGACATTTGGAGTCAACTGTGCCCCGTATCTAGCCATAAGAACCCTACAACAACTGGCAGATGACGTGCATACAACCCACCCTAATGCATCTTACATTTTACGCAACTCCATGTACGTCGATGATGTTCTCGCGGGAGCACATGAAATCAACATAGCCAAGAAGGCTCGAGATGAACTCGTATATGCTTTAGAGTCAGCAGGATTCTCTTTAAGAAAATGGACCTCTAATTCGCCACAAATATTAAGCGATCTACCCACAGATCATTTGTTGGCCATTGACTTGCCGAACATATCTGAACATGGTGACATCAATGCCAAAACCCTTGGAATTCGCTGGAATGCACGAAAAGACTCGTTCTTTTTTCTCGTCCCACCCATTGAGCACAAACCCGCTCATACAAAACGCGAAATTTTGTCATCAATAGCCAAACTTTTTGACCCGGCCAGATGGCTTGCACCCGTTGTTGTGGCAGCAAAAATAATAATGCAACAAGTCTGGCTAGACAAAATTGATTGGGACGAGACCCTAACAGCTTTGACTCAACACAAATGGCAAACCTTTATTGATGGCTACCCTTCACTCAATAAAATTGAAATTCCTAGATGGACCCAATTTACACCCAAGTCAACGGTGCAATTTCATGGATTCTGCGATGCTTCTGAGAAAGCGTATGGAGCAGCAGTATATGTTCGAATCAGCCAAGAAAATGGACAGGTTCATACAAGCCTGCTAGTCGCTAAAACGCGCGTGGCACCCGTCAAAACAGTTTCCCTGCCTAGGTTAGAACTATGCGGGGCAGTTTTACTAGCAAATCTAGTCGATGCCATATTGCCTAAAATCAATCTCCCGCATTATAAAACATATTTTTGGACAGACTCCACCATAGTCTTGGCCTGGCTTCAAAAACACCCATGTTCGTGGAATACGTTCGTAGCCAATATAGTTTCGGCAATAATTGAAAAGGCCGGCCCCGAAAACTGGTCTCATGTCGACTCCAAAGATAACCCAGCAGATGTTGCCAGCCGAGGATGTTCTGCCACCGAATTAGAAGATCATCTACTATGGTGGAAGGGTCCAACTTGGCTTAAATATGAAGAAGAAGCCTGGCCCAAGCCCAACACCGTACTCGACACTACCCTTGACTTGAAAACATCAAGTCATTTGCCTTAGCTACCCAAAAAGAAATTCTAGACAGGTTTTCTTCACTTCCACGAGCTCTGCGAGTCATCGCCTACGTGTTTCGTTTCTTTACAAACACATCACTCACCCGTCGTTCTCAAACGAATTATACAAGCTTGGATATAACATCCATTGAGATCAAGGCGATACGAGATAGGCTTATTTCATTAAGCCAGAAAAAAATGTTATTCCGATGAATATATTGCATTGTCATCCCGGAACCCAATCTCGTCAAAAAGTGCGATTTTATCTCTAAATCCCTTTTTGGACTCTAAAGGAATCATGCGTGCCAACGGCCGTTTAGTCAAGTCTCCAGCCTTAACATATAATGAGCGCCACCCCATAATACTGCCAAATGAAAGCCGACTTACTCGTCTTTTGACTGATATGACACATTTAGTCACCCTACACGGCGGTAACCAATTAATGTTAAGACTTCTACGATGTGAATTATGGGTACCCAAACTCAAGAATCTCATTAAAACATGCATTCATAACTGCAAAATATGTGTCTAAAGCTGATGATATAAAACAGCTTTTATATATTTTATAAACATTTATTGAAAACTAAATTTTATTGTCTTTTTTTTTTACAACCAAAAACTCTAATCAAAATTCTTGATTAGAGAAAAACTATACAACAAGTAAATATCAAGTAAACAGTATGTAATTGCTATAGTGTCTTACACAAGAAAAAGCTACAAACCCAAATAATGGCTGCACTACCCGCAGAACGCACTACTCTCACCCGCCCATTCACAAATACAGGTGTAGATTTCGCAGGACCCATTGAAATCAAAAATTACACCGGGCGAGCCTGTTTAATTACTAAGGGCTATGTTTGCGTTTTTGTATGCTTCGCAACGAAAGCAGTTCATCTAGAAGCAGTTAGTGATCTCACGACCCAAGCATTTTTAGCCGCTTTCTCCCGATTCTTTTCCAGGCGCGGATGCCCCGCCGCTCTCTATTCCGATAACGGCACGAACTTCGTTGGAGCATCTCAGATGCTGAAAAAAGATCGGCGAGAATTTATTAAATCACTCCAGACCCAGATCATAACAACCCAAAGTCATCAAGACTTGAACTGGCATTTTATACCTCCTGGCGCCCCACACATGGGTGGACTATGGGAAGCCGGTGTCAAAAGCTTTAAAGCACACTTAAAAAAGATATCTGCAAGCCAACGATTTACCTTTGAAGAGATTTCAACACAACTTGCACGAATTGAAAGTTGCTTAAACTCTCGACCCTTAAGTCCATTAAGTGAAAATTGTAATGATCTGACGTCTCTGACCCCAGGACAATTTTTAATTGGTACCCCGTTATTAACCCCAGCCGAACCCGATCTGAGTGAGTCACCACTCAACATCATTAATCGTTGGCAAAAACTAAAAATATTACATCACAATTTCTGCAGAAGGTGGAAAGATGAATATTTAAAAGAACTCCACAAGAGATACAAGTGGAAGAACCCTCAAAAGAACATCGAAGTGGATGATCTCGTAGTTATTCGACACGAAAATTTGCCTCCAAACGAATGGAACTTAGGTAGAATCGTGAAGATTTACTTAGGCTCTGATTCTAGAACTCGTGTTGTCGATATTCGCACGGCAAAAGGAATCACTACCAGACCCATTACAAAGGTAGTGGTTCTACCCTCTTGTTGAAATCACCGAATTACCCTACTCTAATCTACTATAAGCTACTCTACTCTACTCTACCCTACTCGACTCTATGCCACCCTACGCTAATCCATCTATCTTACAGTTGTCATGGCACCCAGCAACAACAAACGCTGCGCAAATGAACGATGCAGCAACCAACATTGTCGCAACAACAACAATAGCAGTCCCAAAAGGAAACGCGCTGACAACTACAGAAACAGATGCACCAACACCCAACGCAACACGCACAACAAGGTCACGAAGAAATCCAACCCGACCAATCAAAAAACTCACACCGTAACTCATCAACCTGTTTGTGGGCTTTGCCATCAGGACCATCGCTTGATGATCTGCCCGAAATTTCGTAATATGAACCTGACAGCTAAGTATGATGCAGTGGCCAGGCTAAAGTACTGCGAGAATTGTCTTGCGCAGTCACATCGATCCAATGCTTGCACTAGTCTCCATAAGTGTGCCATTTGCCATGCAAAACATCACACAAGCTTGCATGGACACCCACGACTGCGGCAGATAGAGCCCACACAAAAGGAAAGTGCCAAATGCTTCCAACTCTCCAGGTCCATGAAAAAGGAGGTTCTAATACCAACGGCAATGATTAAATTGCATCATGGAGACGACTGGCACTACATCAGGGCGCTAGTAAACCCTTCCCGCACGATGAGTGTTGTCGCTTGCGATTTGGTGAAGAAGCTTAAGCTGGACACTATATCGAAGGGCAGCCAAAGCTGGTGTCAATTCTTGGTTGGGTCCCGATATAGTGAGGATTTTATGTGTGAAGTCTCCGCACTGGTCTCCAACGAGCTTCCAAAGCAGCCTTACGACGAGGAAATCAACGAGACGGTCTTAAGACGGTTCGAGCACATGTTCCTAGCAGACCCCAAGGCAACCTCAACCCAGAGCATCTCGCTGGAACTCGGCGCTGAAATTTTTCCTCGTGTAGTCAGAAATGGCCTTTTTGTTGGCGAAAATGGCCTCGTGATTGCTCAAAGTACTGCGTTTGGCTGGACACTCTCTGGCCCATGTGGACTTTGAGCATCCAATTCTGAATATCCGTTCAGAAACCCACAGGAACTGAACACATTACATATATATATACTTAAAAAAATCACTGAAATTAATTTGAATAAACAATTGAACTATTTGCAAACACTTACCCTTTTCTATCACTTGTTTATGAACCCAATTAACCCGTTTTAAGTTTTGCAGATATTGCAAGGTGGGCGGAATGTTTACGTGGCCACGTATCCCTGTGGTCACTGAACACCCCCCCTTATCTACCCGCCGTTGAGGCAAAAATGGCGCTGTAGTAGCCTAGGTGGTCGGCTCGACGGTCGTGAAGAAAAAAGGTCTGCACAACGAAGAATTGGCTGTTTTAGAAAAAAGACGGACATCTTGATCATCATCCAAATTTCAACCCACCCCAAGAAGATCTAGAGGAAATCAACCATCGACATTCAACATAGACATTGGTAGAAGAAATCACACAACAATCAACATAAAATAGCAGTTGCTATTACAACAGAAATACATATACAACAAAATATCATAAAAACAATTACACACTTATTGTACATAAAATCCACAACATTATAACATAAAAGAAAAAAGGTAAAAAATCAATCAATAAATAATCACCCACCCAATCCACCCATTAACTAATTTGTGTTTCTTATTTTCCACCAACCCACCGTTCACGACCCGAACAATGTTCATAATTTTTTATGAATGCAGCCGTTAATTTATACATTATGTAACAGAATAGGAAAAAAATAATCTGTTGGTGTTTCGACAAGCGTTTGTGTGAGCAAAAGTTGCGTAGCCAAGTTTGTCATGCATTAAAACACGATGTATTTCTGTGGAGCTCAAACTCCGACTGACTTTATTATTAAAAATAAACTTATGTTAAACTTACAAACTTATAGAGAGGGAGAGAGAGAGAGTAGTGAGTACCGCATACGCTGAGAGCCACACGTGCATTCATAATATTGCGCTGTAAGCATAAACTGTGGGAATAGATAATGTGGGAAAACTGCAAGTGCATTGTTAGCAGAAAGTGTGGGAGCGTATGTGGATATCACTACATCTCCCTTCCTGAAACAGAATGATCTTACATCGTTAAGGATCATTCTGTATACATTAATTATTAAAATATTTGAAAATATAGTATAAACGTATTAACAATTTTAGTTATTAATTATGTTATCGTTTTAATAATATGAATTATGTCTTAAAACTAACGTTCGAACGTAATGAAAATTAAGTAAGTATTGAAAATAATATTAATTATATTTAATCTAATAGCTATGATTTATATTGTCGTAGTCTATTTTTGTGTACTACTATTGATTTGTTATTTTCATCTATTAACGTACAGTTGTTAAAGTCGTCTATTTGCTTCATTTTATACGGACCTTTAATAATGTTTTCTAATTTGTGACCTGCATTTTTTTCTAATAATACTAAGTCATTTATTGTCAAATTTAGTGGATTGGTGGTTTTGTCATAGTTTTGTTTTTTGGTTAACTTAGCTTTTTTAATTAACTGTAAGGCTCTTTGTTGGGCTATCTGTAGTCAGTGTTGCCAGAATGGCAGTTTTGCCTGCAAATGGCAGTTTTTTTAACTCTGAGCAGGTTGGCAGTTTTAAAAAAAAAAGGTTTTCAGTTTTAATATTTATGTTTTGTAAAAAAACATTATGTGAAGTGGTATTTATTATTCTTACGTATGGATTTTTGCTTTTTACTATCGTGCATGCTATAAAGATTCCGCTGGCTACTTCTTGGTTTGGCACTAAAGACTTCTTTATCTTTTGTGTCAGTGTATATTTTACTAATTACCTCTGCTCTTGCTGGTAAAGAAATAGAATTTTGAGTTAGGTTATCGTAAACTTGTATTGCAATAGTCTCAGGAAAGTGGTCTGGTCTCAATATTAACCTGTCTTGTTGTTTTTGAAAATCTAAAATGCAGTTACTTACTTTTTAAAAAAATCTATACCTAAGATTCCATCGCATGGAATGGGGGAATTTTGGTCAACTATTTGAAAGGAATGTCCTATTATGATTCTGTTTGTTATTAGTTCTGCATCTACTTTTCCTATTGAATGTATTATTCCATTGCCGATACCACTTATTTTCGATTTGAAATTGTAATCTATTATAATGCCAACCTGTAGCAAATTTTGTTTAAAAATTGAGATATCTGCTCCTGTCTCTAACATGAATGTCTTACTGCGATTAGTTAAGGTATTTTGTATTATTATGTAACTGTTTAGATTCAAATTTAGGTGATAAGTCTTTTATCCCTTTCAGACCGTGATGCATCGTTTGTGCGGGTGGGTTCTATCTCTAATATTTCCACTCTTATTTAACGAATGTTATAAAGAACGAAATGAATCGATTGTGCTTGTTATTGTTTACTTTTGTTTCTCACACTGTTCCACGATTCGCTTTACCGTTACTTAAACACGCGTGGAATTCTTGATAAACTTTTAAATTTTGTCAAAATGAGTCGCAGAGGTAATTTGTGTCTTCAATTAAAAATATATAAAGTGTAAAACTTAAGTGTAAAACTAGTGAAGTTAACGCATTTGAACTAAAAAAATAATAAATTTTAATGTTTCAAATAAATTTGAATCATTTTTTGCTAAAATAATGGGTTTCAGATAAAGTTGCATCAATTGTGCGTGTCCTGAAAATCCTTGAAGGATATGTAAATTGCGTAACCTAAACATTGAGAATATTTTCATTCCATATAACGACCATACATTCCAAAAATCATGCAAAAATTTTCCGTAGATAAGCGTCGGGTCTGAAAGGGTTATAATTCTGTTATTCATAAAAATGTTGTAGCTGCTTTGTTATTAAAATAGGAACACTTTCGATTTTATGTGGGAAGAGTGTTAATAATGGTTTGTGTAGTTGATAAATTCAATGAATTTTCACTTATTTGTCACAATTTCGTCAACATTTTCATGTTTAAACATCAATATTCGAAGTTACCCTCTGCACTAAAAAAATTGTCATTTTATTATCTTATTTTGTAAATATTTTAAAATGTTTTGACAAATTTTATTGTTTCTATTTTCATTTTGTTTTGAATTTTTTATATATTTTGAATTTTTTTATATATTTTGAATTTTTTAACATATTTTATATGTGCTCAAATGAGAGCAAATAATTTTAAAAATACTTTATGAGGGTTTTATTGAACATGCAGCCATTTTTAAAAAACCCCCCATATAAACAAACATTTTCAATAATTTTTTGACATTTTCTTTGTTTTTGATATATTTTGAACCAATTTGATATATTTTTGACATAATTTGTTCTCAGATGAAAACAAAATAAAATTTTAAAATGCTTTATCGATGGTTTATTGAATGTTTCATCCATTTTTAAAATTCTCTCATTTATAAAGCATTTAAAAGAGAATTTTAACGCTATTGAACGTTTATGAATAATGTTTTTAAATTTTTTTTCGATTTTTTCCTTATGAAGGCTTTATAAGATGTTTGTTTACGTGGCCACGTAACCCTGTGGTCACTGAACACCCCCCCTTATCTACCCGCCGTTGAGGCAAAAATGGCGCTGTAGTAGCCAAGGTGGTCGGCTCGACGGTCGTGAAGAAAAAAGGTCTGCACAACGAAGAATTGGCTGTTTTAGAAAAAAGACGGACATCTTGATCATCATCCAAATTTCCACCCACCCGAAGAAGATCTAGAGGAAATCAACCATCGACATTCAACATAGACATTGGTAGAAGAAATCACACAACAATCAACATAAAATAGCAGTTGCTATTACAACAGAAATACATATACAGTCGAAACTCTCTATAACGAACTCCATATGACGAAGTTTTCTTTATTGCGAAGCAATTATAAGAACTCTGTGTTTTGGTTCTACTTTGAGTGGATTTTGATCTCTTTGTAACGAATTTCTCTATAGAGAATATTTCCTTATAACGAAACATTTTTGCGACCGTAACTTCAAGATTGAATCGTTTTCAATCTCCATATAACGAATTTATTCAAATAATTTTTCGTTCTTATTTATCTTCATGTTTTATTTACCATAAAATTGAAAGTGTATTTTGGAGAACCACCGAACTATGCAAATGACAAATTTAATCATACCATCTCTGACATTTATTGCAGTGGTAAACTGTTACCTTTGCATTTGCGATAGTAAGTTGTAAAATAATTTCGCGCATAAGTATTACTGTAGAAAAAAAGCTATTGATCATAAAAGAAATTGAAAAGGGAAAAGCTTCAAAAAAAGACATTGCTAAGTGTTGAGAATATGATAATTTTGTAACATTAACTTATTTTGTTTACTGGGTTGTTTTTGTTCTTTTGTTCACTGGGTTTCATTTTGACATATTTTTCTATTCTGTCTCCCATTTTATTCTTTACTTATCTTTGCTTTTTTTTCCTTCTTCTGTAAGAACTTCTAAAACACGCTTCACGTGTATTCTTTTATATAAAATTAATATTGTATTAAATAATTAAAATATACAATCTGGAGTTTTTATTTCAATAGGTTATTGGCCCAGTCACGCTAAGAATATGGAAAAAGATCAGCCGATTATTGAGAAATTTACGGATGCATCACAGTGGCCAATGTGGAGGTTCCAGGTGCGCGTCAACTTGGTGGCAGCAGATTTGTATGGTTACGTTGAGGGCTCCATAGTTAAAACTGACAAAACCACAGAAGAATGACGCAAAGGCGCAGAGGATCATTGTAAATTCTTGTGGATCAAAGGTGTTAATTCATCTGTGCAACTGCTCCACATCAAAGGAAATGTGGAATAAGCTACATTCAGTATATGAAAGAACTCATATTGCAGCTAAGCATTTGTTAATGGAGCAGTTTTATGCTTACAAGAAGGATCCGGCACAAGATATTGCGACTCATATTTCGATACTTGAAGGTTTAGCAAATAAATTAAAAACTGCGGGTGCTTTAATAGACGAAAGCATGTTAATAACAAAAATACTGATGACGCTACCTGTAGAATTTAAATATTTTGCTACGGCCTGGGACTCAGTGGCCCAAGATCAGCGCACCCTTGAGAATTTGACAAACAGGCTCATGATTGAAGAATCTAGGCTTGGCGTTGAAAATATCAACCTGAATGAGGTCGGAACCAGTGAGGCATTTATGGCAAAGCATAATAATGAAGTATCTAAAAAGCTGAAAAATAAGCGTTATGCCAAATGTTTTAAGTGCGGTTTAACTGGTCATTGGAAACGCGACTGTAAGATAAAATCAACAACGAGATATATTGAACAACAATCTGCTCAAGATGGTGACGATAAAGCTTTTTTTACGAAAATTACACTGCCAATCGATAAAACTGATGCTTGGTACGTTGATTCAGGAGCGACAAGTCACATGTGTAAGCGGCGTGAGTGGTTTTTAACATTTTCGGAATTGGAAAGACCAGTTGAAGTTGTTCTTGGTGATGGCAAGGTGATGTCTGCAGTTGGCCGTGGTGATCTGAAGGTTTTGTGTTATACTGGAAAAAACTGGATCGAGAAAACTTTAAAGAATGTTTTATATTCACCACAACTTTATGCAAATTTATTTTCGTCGACAAAAGCTTTAGATAGCGGACATACAAGTTGGTCAGACAGGAATCAATTTAAGTTACTCGATGGCAAAGAAGTAGTTGCAGTGGGAGCAAGGCAAGGTGGTATGTTTCAAATGCTTTTTAAAATAATCGAGCCTATGTCTGGCCGCACAAGGGCTAACATTGCAATCAAGCATGACTCGCTGAGGGTCTGGCATGAGCGACTTGGTCATCAAAATCTCAATCATGTAAGAAATTTTTTGAAGCGAAATGAAATCGAGTTTTTGGATACAAATTTTAATTGCGATGGCTGTGCGTTTGGAAAACAGCATCGGCTAAGTTTCAGTTCACGGTCCGAAAAATCAAAAATGTGTGGCGAGATTTTGCATGCTGATGTTTGTGGCCCAATAGAAATGGTATCTTTTGGGGGGTCTAGATATTTTTTGCTTGTCAAAGATGAGTTTTCACATTTTCGATTCGTATATTTTTTGAAAGAAAAATCAGAAGTTATAGATAAAATCAAAGTTGTGGTTAAAATTTCTGAAAAGCATTTTGGCCATCGTGTAAAATTTTTACAAACAGATAATGGCACAGAGTTTGTTAATTTACACATGAAAGAGTTGTTAGAAGAAAACGGAATCCAGCATAGACGCTCAGTTCCATATACTCCTGAGCAAAATGGGTGCATCGAACGAGAAAACAGAACAATTATGGAGTCAGCGCGGTCGATGATACATGCAAAGCAGTTGGATTTTAAATTGTGGGCAGAGGCGGTAAAAACTGCAGTTTTTATTTGGAATCGAACTGGAACAAGTTCACAAAAAGACAAAACACCTTATGAGCTATGGTATGGTAAGCCAGCACAGTTTGATCATTTTCGAATATTTGGTTCAGAGGTTTACGTTCATATACCGAAACAAAAGCGTCAGAAGCTCGATGCAAAGGCAAAAAAATGTATTTTTGTTGGTTATGAAGACAGCCAAGGTTTTCGAGTGATGGATGAAAAAGGCTGTATCACAATAGCACGAGATGTAAAATTTTTAACTGAGGAGCCAGCTGTAGCTACAGTCATTGAAGATGAAGAAGAAGTTGCTGGTGATGAAATTTGTGAAGATCATGACAATATTCAAAAGGTTGAATCACAGAATCAAATAAGAAAACCACGAGAACGTTTTTTACAAGATATTCGTGAAAATAATATATTAAATTCGAGACTTCGAAATCGTGAAAACTCATTGATGGCAATGGCTTTTTTTATGAACGCTGAAGAGCCGAAAACGTATATAGAAGCAATTGAATCTCAAGATAAAGAAAAATGGCAAGAAGCTATGCAATATGAATTTGATTCACTGCTAAAAAATAAGACTTGGTTTTTAGTGGATGAACCCAAAGACCAGAAAGTAATCGACAACAAGTGGGTTTATAAAATAAAGAAAAATTCAGACAATTCAGTTGAGCGTTATAAAGCGCGGCTTGTGGTTCGAGGATTTGCACAGGAATATGGCGTCGACTTTTTGGAAACTTTTAGTCCAGTGGTGAAGTTCACTTCTTTGCGAGCAATTTTATCTATTGCAGCTGCTCAGAAAATGCAAATTACACAGTTCGATGTTAAAACAGCATTTCTGAACGGTGATCTGGAGGAGAGTGTTTATATGAAACAGCCAATTGGTTTCAACGATGACAGTGGTCGCGTTTGCAAATTGCAAAAAAGTCTGTATGGCTTGAAACAGGCTTCTCGATGTTGGAATAACAAATTTAAGTCCTTTATTGAAACGTTCGGATTTAAGGTTAGTGACTCGGATCCATGTGTATTTGTATGTCATGAACAACGAGGTACAACTATTCTTGCAATATACGTAGACGATGGTATAATCGTTGGAAACGATAATTCGCGTATCAAGATGGTTATTAAGCATCTTCAAGAACAATTTGAAATAAAAGTAATGAAACTTGGATACTTTTTAGGTTTTCAAATTCAACAAAATTGTAACGGCTCCATCTTCATTCATCAAGCTGCCTATGCACAAAGTATATTAAAGAAATATCAAGCGGAAGATTGTAGACAGGTTACTGTTCCTAGTGATCCAAATCAGGTACTGAATAATTTTGACGGGTCGCAAGAAAGTCAATTTCCATATAGACAGTTGGCTGGAAGCCTAATGTACTTGGCTGTTGCTACAAGACCAGATATATCCTACTCTATGGGCAATGTGTGTCGCTACTTGGAAAACCCAAAATTAGCTCACGAAAATGCAATTAAACGTATTTTAAAGTATGTAAAAGGTACAATTAATTTTGGAATCCTATACAATACTGGCGGGAGCAATCAATTATGTGGATATAGCGATGCAGACTATGCTGGTGACATTATTACAAGAAAATCAACGTCAGGGTATGCTTTTCTTTTGAATGATGGCATAATCAGTTGGTGCAGCAGTCGGCAGAAGTGCATTTCACTCTCAACTACTGAATCGGAGTACGTAGCAGCTTCAGAAGCAGTGAAAGAGTTGATTTGGTTGCAACGATTATTAGGAGAATTGATTCCGCTGAAAAGGAGTGAGAAAGCTATGTTTTTTATGGATAATCAAAGTGCCATCAGACTTATAAAAAATCCCGAGTTTCATAAGCGCACAAAACACATCGATGTACGATATCATTTCGTTCGTGAAAAGTTCCAGACGGGCCATATGGATTTACAGTATGTGCCAACGAATGAGATGATTGCAGATATTTTCACAAAGGCACTACCGAGTGAACGTTTTCAATTTCTTCGCTTATTAATGGGAGTTAAGCTTATTTAAATTTGTAATGTAACAAAAAGTGGGAGTGTTGAGAATATGATAATTTTGTAACATTAACTTATTTTGTTTACTGGGTTGTTTTTGTTCTTTTGTTCACTGGGTTTCATTTTGACATATTTTTCTATTCTGTCTCCCATTTTATTCTTTACTTATCTTTGCTTTTTTTTCCTTCTTCTGTAAGAACTTCTAAAACACGCTTCACGTGTATTCTTTTATATAAAATTAATATTGTATTAAATAATTAAAATATACAATCTGGAGTTTTTATTTCAATACTAAGCAATTTGGAATTCCTCGCAGTAGCTTTTCTATGATTTTAAAAAACAAGGATAAGCTTTTAGGCAGTGTCACAGATAATGCATCCAGTATTAAATGCAAGAAGCTTCGAACTTGTACCTTTGAGGATATTGACGAACCAATGCTGAAATGAGTATTCGCCGCACGTGGTAGAAATCTTCCTCTGTCTGGACCAATACTGAGAGAAAAAGCAAAACAATTCGCTGAAGCATTGGGCCACGGAGAATTTGAAGCAAGTGTAGGATGGCTTGAAAAATTTAAAAATCGTCATGATATTGTTCAAAAAACATTGTGTGGTGAAAGAGCTGCCGCCAACATCCAAACTCGTGATGAATGGGTGACGAATGTGTTGCCAAACTTGTTAGAAAAATATGACGAAAACGACATCTTTCACGCCGATGAGACGGGTTTGTTCTTAAAATGCTTACCAAATAAAATGATGGCGCTTAAAAATAATGGGGGGGGGGGAGGGGGGAATCAGCAAAGAGAGGATAACTGTTATGGTGGCAAGCAATATGACCGAATCGGAGAAAGTTAAATTGCTTCTAGATCAAATTGCTTCTAGATCAAATCTCTAGACGTGGATTATGAATTTAATATGTAACCTTGGATAACAAGCAACATTTTCTTGAAATGGCTCTTAAAATTGGACCGAAAATTTGTTTCTCAACAAAGGAATGTTTTGCTTTTTGTTGACAACTGCTTATTTTGTTTGAAATTGCTTATTTTCCACCCAACATGACTTCGTTACTTCAGCCAAGGCATAATTTGTAGCATTAAAACGCATTGCAGAAAAGGCATTTTGACAAAAATTTTGACACAAATGGAGGAGAAAGAACCTGTTGAACCCATAAATTTGCTGAACGCCATACGAAACTTAAACAACGAGTGGAATGTCAATGTAAAATTCGAGACAATTGCAAACTGTTTTAGAAAAGCAGGATTTGTGAAACTTGGCACCACAACGAACAACAGTAAGCCTTGGCATGAAAAGACTATCTACCACTATCCCACTTCACCTATTTAGAGTCTTCATTTAAAATAGTTGCTAATATTAATACAAGACTACATCAATGTTGACTGTGATGTTATTACCACAGGCAACCCTTCCGACGAAGATATCCTCGAAAGTGTTCAAGAAAGTTTGGGAGCACCACCTATTTCAGGTATATAAACAATAAAATAATAAAGAAAATCCGTGGCTAATAATTTTCTGATGTACATTATTATATATCTTAACAGATTCAGATGAATACGAAGAAGAATCTGCCGATATTGCTAAACCGTTAGCCACATATGGAGAACTTTCTTCATCAGTTGAAGTTTTCCGCACTTATTTGGAAATGAGAACCAACGTACCAAATACTGTGTTCGCTTCTCTAAATGTATTAGAAAATTATATTGAAGAAGAAAAGTGGAAAAATGCATTTCAAAACAAAATAACTGACTACTACAAATAAAAAATGTTAAAAGGAACAAAATTGTTTTTCTTTTCTATATAGCGAATTTTCTTTATAACGAAGTAAATATCCAGTCCCTTGGAATTCGTTATAGAGAGTTTCGACTGTACAACAAAATATCATAAAAACAATTACACACTTATTGTTCATAAAATCCACAACATTATAACATAAAAGAAAAAAGGTAAAAAATCAATCAATAAATAATCACCCACCCAATCCACCCATTAACTAATTTGTGTTTCTTATTTTCCACCAACCCACCGTTCACGACCCGAACATTTTGGTCCACTCGAGCCTAGACAAAAAGACACCACAATTTTTGGCTGGAAATAACACAAAAGGTTACACAAATTACAAAAGAACACCCGAAATTATTTCACAACAAAGTGAACACAAAACAACACAAATTCAGCAAGTTTCCAATCACAGCAACCACCCACCCATTACCCAGGAAATAAAACAAGTAAGTTTGCATCTAGTTCAATTTATTCAGTGCTTACACATTCATAACATTTACACAAATTTCACATTTACAAATATCACACATTTTGTACACATTTCATTAAAAACCCATAAAGTGAAAAAATTTTAACAAATTTCAGACACTTGCCATAGCTATAATAGTATATAGTACATAGTTATAACACCCACACATACACACATATAATCGCTCTCTCGGCGGCGCTGCCAGATCGAGCAACGGAAAAGTGTGCTACCACATCGGAAAATTTGTGGAATTTTTGTGGGATTAAATAAATTTGCCCCAGTTCAAAACAATAAGATTATTTTGTAGCAAAATTACTACCATTATCATTCCTTAACCCTTTAAGGACCCTAACCCCTATTTTGTTGTGATATATCAAAGCTTGGGAATTTTTGTAGATTTACAATTAAAATCAAATTCCAAATAAAATTTTTGAAAAATTTTTTTTTTGTAAAAAAGTTTGCTTTAGTCCATAAGCGCCCAAAAAAATTTTTCATACACATTTTTTCGCTTTAACCCATAAGTGCCCTAAAATTTTTTATAGAAAGTTTCGCTTAAACCCATAAGCGCCCAAAAAATTTTTTATTTTTAAAATTTTTTAAAATTTCGCTTTAACCCATAAGCGCAAAAAAATTTTAATACACATTTTTTTCGCTTTAACCCATAAGCGCCCAAAAATTTTAATCAATTCCAATTTTTCAACCCAATTTATCCTAAACCGCACACGTGAAAAATGTCGTTAGTCACCTTTGTGCATTTCTCCAATGACATAATGGAATTGGAAGATAATCTCAGCAAAACCCAGCTAGATGACCAAACTGAGCACGTACTAGAAGTGCAAAAGAAGCAGATGAATTACCTCTTCGATAAATTTCAAGCAGCATATGAAGCTGTTAGAGAAAACCCCGAGGACCCGAAGGAATCTGTTGATAAGGAAAAGTTCAAAGCCAGATACAAAAAAACTTATTCCGCTTATGTCAACTGTGCAGCTTCTATCTCAGAACAATTAAAGTTCCTGAAGACCCAAACAGAAGAGGCTAAAACTTTCAGTACAGAAAAGCCCAAACTCCAAGCAGATGATCATCATCCAATGATCCATCTACCACCCTGCGACACAGACATTTTTCATGGCGATCATGTCACGTGGCCTACATTTAGAGACCTTTTTACGGCCCTATACATCAAAAACTCTCGATTGAGCAATGTGGAAAAACTTTTCCACTTGTTACAAAAAACCCGCGGAGAAGCTCGTGACATAATAAAAAATTGCCCTCTCACAAATGAAGGATTTTTTATGGCCTGGGGCAATCTCGTAGACCAATACGAGAACAAACGGATGCAAATAAATGCGCAACTCAAGACCCTTCTAAACTTGCCACAGATTGTGATAGAATCGGGAAGCTCCATTAAAAAGCTTCAACGGACAATAAACAACTGTGTATTTACCCTGCAGACCCTGGATATAAACACAGCTAGTTGGGATCCCATCCTAGTTTATTTGTGCTCCACCCGTCTTCCTAAGCATACTCTTGAGGAATTTGAGAGATGCATAACTGACAATTCCACAGTGCCAGACTGGAAGACTTTAGACAATTATCTCACCCATAAATTTAAGACGCTTGAGTCTGTTGGCGATATTAAAGCTTCTGCTCCCCTCGCAAAGCCAAGTCAACAAACCCCTTCCAACAATCCTGGAATTAAATGGGGAGAAAAGCGCTACAATTCATATCATATGAATGTATCTCAAAACCCTGTCATTAGCAAAGCTAACCCTTTTGCATCCGTTCCCAAAAAACTGGAACCCAAACCCTCGAATGCCAAACCCCAACGGGAAGCTGATGGAGCTATATGCAGAATATGCAACAACAAGCACACTCTTCGGGAGTGCCCAAGCTTCATCTCCATGAAAGTAGATGACCGCCTAGACGCAGTAAAGCGAGCTGGATGCTGCTTTAACTGTCTAGCCGTCTCTCATGGAGTAACCGACTGTAAGAGCGGATACAGCTGTCGATATTGCAATAAGAGGCACAATTCCTTATTACACAAAAGCATATCGAACCGTAACACGAACCCAAACATGAACCCAAGCACAAGTGCTCAAGCCAAGGAAGCGGCTGAGCAAACAAACCACATACGTCAGGCGTTCGCGACTCAAATACAGTCCACTAATCCCTCACAAACCCACCCTACACAAACAAATGAGCTCAAAAGCACAATGGCAGTCTCTTCACACTTTGCAGCCACCAGAAAAAATATCCTCCTAGGAACCGCAATTGTAACTCTGGAACATGAAGGAACCACTTTTCCAGCAAGAGCCCTCATTGACTCCGGATCTGAGGCAACGTTCATAACTGAACAGCTGAGAAAACGAGTTGGTCTTACAACCCGATCAATAGCAGCGCAGGTAACTGGTCTGAACCAGATAGTTTCTGCAAACCCATCCAAATGCTGTGAACTGATATTGCGCTCCACATTGAACTCTAAATTCAAACTGGAAACTCAGGCCCTAGTGTTGAAGAATCTCACAAGTAACTTACCCACTTATTCAGTTGATTCGAAAATATGTGAGACCCTGTCTGACCTACAAATGGCGGACCCTGAATTTTATATCTCTCGACCCGTGGATATGATCATTGGCTGTGACATATATCCTATGATTATTCGCAGTGGTGTGCAGCGCAATGTAGGTGGATACCTTTTAGCGCAAGAATCCGAATTCGGATGGATTCTTTCAGGACCTCTACCTGAGTCAGGACCCAACAAAATTGTTGCACTATACAACAATATAAATATCAACGATAGCTTGACTCGATTCTGGGAGGTAGAAGAAATACCCAAACACACCCTGTTATCTAATGCGGATAATCTTTGTGAAGAGAATTACCGAAAAACAACACACCGAGACCCTTTGGGACGCTATGTTGTAACTCTTCCATTTAAAAACCCAGACTCTAAAGAACTTGGCATCTCGAGACATATAGCTATGGCACAATATTTAAGAAACGAGAAGTCGTTATTAAAGAAACTCGAAGTCAAAGCTGAATACGACTAAGTCATAAACGAATATTTGGAACTAGGACACATGAAAAAAGTTCAATATTCACCCATAAGTACAGATAGACCCACACATTATTATCTGCCACATCACGCAGTAATCAAGCTTGATCGCATCACAACAAAACTTAGAGTTGTTTTTAATGCCTCAAACCCAATGGCCAACAAAAACAGTCTAAACGATGTACTGCATACTGGACCCATACTCCAACATGACTTGGTCTTGCTCATTGTAAAGTGGCGACTTTATAAATTTGTTTTCAACGCTGATATACAAAAAATGTATCATCAGATTCTCGTTGACCCTGAGCACACACCCTACCAACGAATTCTATTCAGAAAGTCAATTGAAGAACCCATTCAAGACTACGAGCTAAAAACAGTGACATTTGGAGTCAACTGTGCCCCGTATCTAGCCATAAGAACCCTACAACAACTGGCAGATGACGTGCATACAACCCACCCTAATGCATCTTACATTTTACGCAACTCCATGTACGTCGATGATGTTCTCGCGGGAGCACATGAAATCAACATAGCCAAGAAGGCTCGAGATGAACTCGTATATGCTTTAGAGTCAGCAGGATTCTCTTTAAGAAAATGGACCTCTAATTCGCCACAAATATTAAGCGATCTACCCACAGATCATTTGTTGGCCATTGACTTGCCGAACATATCTGAACATGGTGACATCAATGCCAAAACCCTTGGAATTCGCTGGAATGCACGAAAAGACTCGTTCTTTTTTCTCGTCCCACCCATTGAGCACAAACCCGCTCATACAAAACGCGAAATTTTGTCATCAATAGCCAAACTTTTTGACCCGGCCAGATGGCTTGCACCCGTTGTTGTGGCAGCAAAAATAATAATGCAACAAGTCTGGCTAGACAAAATTGATTGGGACGAGACCCTAACAGCTTTGACTCAACACAAATGGCAAACCTTTATTGATGGCTACCCTTCACTCAATAAAATTGAAATTCCTAGATGGACCCAATTTACACCCAAGTCAACGGTGCAATTTCATGGATTCTGCGATGCTTCTGAGAAAGCGTATGGAGCAGCAGTATATGTTCGAATCAGCCAAGAAAATGGACAGGTTCATACAAGCCTGCTAGTCGCTAAAACGCGCGTGGCACCCGTCAAAACAGTTTCCCTGCCTAGGTTAGAACTATGCGGGGCAGTTTTACTAGCAAATCTAGTCGATGCCATATTGCCTAAAATCAATCTCCCGCATTATAAAACATATTTTTGGACAGACTCCACCATAGTCTTGGCCTGGCTTCAAAAACACCCATGTTCGTGGAATACGTTCGTAGCCAATATAGTTTCGGCAATAATTGAAAAGGCCGGCCCCGAAAACTGGTCTCATGTCGACTCCAAAGATAACCCAGCAGATGTTGCCAGCCGAGGATGTTCTGCCACCGAATTAGAAGATCATCTACTATGGTGGAAGGGTCCAACTTGGCTTAAATATGAAGAAGAAGCCTGGCCCAAGTCATTTGCCTTAGCTACCCAAAAAGAAATTCTAGACAGGTTTTCTTCACTTCCACGAGCTCTGCGAGTCATCGCCTACGTGTTTCGTTTCTTTACAAACACATCACTCACCCGTCGTTCTCAAACGAATTATACAAGCTTGGATATAACATCCATTGAGATCAAGGCGATACGAGATAGGCTTATTTCATTAAGCCAGAAAAAAATGTTATTCCGATGAATATATTGCATTGTCATCCCGGAACCCAATCTCGTCAAAAAGTGCGATTTTATCTCTAAATCCCTTTTTGGACTCTAAAGGAATCATGCGTGCCAACGGCCGTTTAGTCAAGTCTCCAGCCTTAACATATAATGAGCGCCACCCCATAATACTGCCAAATGAAAGCCGACTTACTCGTCTTTTGACTGATATGACACATTTAGTCACCCTACACGGCGGTAACCAATTAATGTTAAGACTTCTACGATGTGAATTATGGGTACCCAAACTCAAGAATCTCATTAAAACATGCATTCATAACTGCAAAATATGTGTCTAAAGCTGATGATATAAAACAGCTTTTATATATTTTATAAACATTTATTGAAAACTAAATTTTATTGTCTTTTTTTTTTTACAACCAAAAACTCTAATCAAAATTCTTGATTAGAGAAAAACTATACAACAAGTAAATATCAAGTAAACAGTATGTAATTGCTATAGTGTCTTACACAAGAAAAAGCTACAAACCCAAATAATGGCTGCACTACCCGCAGAACGCACTACTCTCACCCGCCCATTCACAAATACAGGTGTAGATTTCGCAGGACCCATTGAAATCAAAAATTACACCGGGCGAGCCTGTTTAATTACTAAGGGCTATGTTTGCGTTTTTGTATGCTTCGCAACGAAAGCAGTTCATCTAGAAGCAGTTAGTGATCTCACGACCCAAGCATTTTTAGCCGCTTTCTCCCGATTCTTTTCCAGGCGCGGATGCCCCGCCGCTCTCTATTCCGATAACGGCACGAACTTCGTTGGAGCATCTCAGATGCTGAAAAAAGATCGGCGAGAATTTATTAAATCACTCCAGACCCAGATCATAACAACCCAAAGTCATCAAGACTTGAACTGGCATTTTATACCTCCTGGCGCCCCACACATGGGTGGACTATGGGAAGCCGGTGTCAAAAGCTTTAAAGCACACTTAAAAAAGATATCTGCAAGCCAACGATTTACCTTTGAAGAGATTTCAACACAACTTGCACGAATTGAAAGTTGCTTAAACTCTCGACCCTTAAGTCCATTAAGTGAAAATTGTAATGATCTGACGTCTCTGACCCCAGGACAATTTTTAATTGGTACCCCGTTATTAACCCCAGCCGAACCCGATCTGAGTGAGTCACCACTCAACATCATTAATCGTTGGCAAAAACTAAAAATATTACATCACAATTTCTGCAGAAGGTGGAAAGATGAATATTTAAAAGAACTCCACAAGAGATACAAGTGGAAGAACCCTCAAAAGAACATCGAAGTGGATGATCTCGTAGTTATTCGACACGAAAATTTGCCTCCAAACGAATGGAACTTAGGTAGAATCGTGAAGATTTACTTAGGCTCTGATTTTAGAACTCGTGTTGTCGATATTCGCACGGCAAAAGGAATCACTACCAGACCCATTACAAAGGTAGTGGTTCTACCCTCTTGTTGAAATCACCGAATTACCCTACTCTAATCTACTATAAGCTACTCTACTCTACTCTACCCTACTCGACTCTATGCCACCCTACGCTAATCCATCTATCTTACAGTTGTCATGGCACCCAGCAACAACAAACGCTGCGCAAATGAACGATGCAGCAACCAACATTGTCGCAACAACAACAATAGCAGTCCCAAAAGGAAACGCGCTGACAACTACAGAAACAGATGCACCAACACCCAACGCAACACGCACAACAATGTCACGAAGAAATCCAACCCGACCAATCAAAAAACTCACACCGTAACTCATCAACCTGTTTGTGGGCTTTGCCATCAGGACCATCGCTTGATGATCTGCCCGAAATTTCGTAATATGAACCTGACAGCTAAGTATGATGCAGTGGCCAGGCTAAAGTACTGCGAGAATTGTCTTGCGCAGTCACATCGATCCAATGCTTGCACTAGTCTCCATAAGTGTGCCATTTGCCATGCAAAACATCACACAAGCTTGCATGGACACCCACGACTGCGGCAGATAGAGCCCACACAAAAGGAAAGTGCCAAATGCTTCCAACTCTCCAGGTCCATGAAAAAGGAGGTTCTAATACCAACGGCAATGATTAAATTGCATCATGGAGACGACTGGCACTACATCAGGGCGCTAGTAAACCCTTCCCGCACGATGAGTGTTGTCGCTTGCGATTTGGTGAAGAAGCTTAAGCTGGACACTATATCGAAGGGCAGCCAAAGCTGGTGTCAATTCTTGGTTGGGTCCCGATATAGTGAGGATTTTATGTGTGAAGTCTCCGCACTGGTCTCCAACGAGCTTCCAAAGCAGCCTTACGACGAGGAAATCAACGAGACGGTCTTAAGACGGTTCGAGCACATGTTCCTAGCAGACCCCAAGGCAACCTCAACCCAGAGCATCTCGCTGGAACTCGGCGCTGAAATTTTTCCTCGTGTAGTCAGAAATGGCCTTTTTGTTGGCGAAAATGGCCTCGTGATTGCTCAAAGTACTGCGTTTGGCTGGACACTCTCTGGCCCATGTGGACTTTGAGCATCCAATTCTGAATATCCGTTCAGAAACCCACAGGAACTGAACACATTACATATATATATACTTAAAAAAATCACTGAAATTAATTTGAATAAACAATTGAACTATTTGCAAACACTTACCCTTTTCTATCACTTGTTTATGAACCCAATTAACCCGTTTTAAGTTTTGCAGATATTGCAAGGTGGGCGGAATGTTTACGTGGCCACGTATCCCTGTGGTCACTGAACACCCCCCCTTATCTACCCGCCGTTGAGGCAAAAATGGCGCTGTAGTAGCCTAGGTGGTCGGCTCGACGGTCGTGAAGAAAAAAGGTCTGCACAACGAAGAATTGGCTGTTTTAGAAAAAAGACGGACATCTTGATCATCATCCAAATTTCAACCCACCCCAAGAAGATCTAGAGGAAATCAACCATCGACATTCAACATAGACATTGGTAGAAGAAATCACACAACAATCAACATAAAATAGCAGTTGCTATTACAACAGAAATACATATACAACAAAATATCATAAAAACAATTACACACTTATTGTACATAAAATCCACAACATTATAACATAAAAGAAAAAAGGTAAAAAATCAATCAATAAATAATCACCCACCCAATCCACCCATTAACTAATTTGTGTTTCTTATTTTCCACCAACCCACCGTTCACGACCCGAACAATGTTCATAATTTTTTATGAATGCAGCCGTTAATTTATACATTATGTAACAGAATAGGAAAAAAATAATCTGTTGGTGTTTCGACAAGCGTTTGTGTGAGCAAAAGTTGCGTAGCCAAGTTTGTCATGCATTAAAACACGATGTATTTCTGTGGAGCTCAAACTCCGACTGACTTTATTATTAAAAATAAACTTATGTTAAACTTACAAACTTATAGAGAGGGAGAGAGAGAGAGTAGTGAGTACCGCATACGCTGAGAGCCACACGTGCATTCATAATATTGCGCTGTAAGCATAAACTGTGGGAATAGATAATGTGGGAAAACTGCAAGTGCATTGTTAGCAGAAAGTGTGGGAGCGTATGTGGATATCACTACATCTCCCTTCCTGAAACAGAATGATCTTACATCGTTAAGGATCATTCTGTATACATTAATTATTAAAATATTTGAAAATATAGTATAAACGTATTAACAATTTTAGTTATTAATTATGTTATCGTTTTAATAATATGAATTATGTCTTAAAACTAACGTTCGAACGTAATGAAAATTAAGTAAGTATTGAAAATAATATTAATTATATTTAATCTAATAGCTATGATTTATATTGTCGTAGTCTATTTTTGTGTACTACTATTGATTTGTTATTTTCATCTATTAACGTACAGTTGTTAAAGTCGTCTATTTGCTTCATTTTATACGGACCTTTAATAATGTTTTCTAATTTGTGACCTGCATTTTTTTCTAATAATACTAAGTCATTTATTGTCAAATTTAGTGGATTGGTGGTTTTGTCATAGTTTTTTTTTTGGGTTAACTTAGCTTTTTTAATTAACTGTAAGGCTCTTTGTTGGGCTATCTGTAGTCAGTGTTGCCAGAATGGCAGTTTTGCCTGCAAATGGCAGTTTTTTTAACTCTGAGCAGGTTGGCAGTTTTAAAAAAAAAAGGTTTTCAGTTTTAATATTTATGTTTTGTAAAAAAACATTATGTGAAGTGGTATTTATTATTCTTACGTATGGATTTTTGCTTTTTACTATCGTGCATGCTATAAAGATTCCGCTGGCTACTTCTTGGTTTGGCACTAAAAACTTCTTTATCTTTTGTGTCAGTGTATATTTTACTAATTACCTCTGCTCTTGCTGGTAAAGAAATAGAATTTTGAGTTAGGTTATCGTAAACTTGTATTGCAATAGTCTCAGGAAAGTGGTCTGGTCTCAATATTAACCTGTCTTGTTGTTTTTGAAAATCTAAAATGCAGTTACTTACTTTTTAAAAAAATCTATACCTAAGATTCCATCGCATGGAATGGGGGAATTTTGGTCAACTATTTGAAAGGAATGTCCTATTATGATTCTGTTTGTTATTAGTTCTGCATCTACTTTTCCTATTGAATGTATTATTCCATTGCCGATACCACTTATTTTCGATTTGAAATTGTAATCTATTATAATGCCAACCTGTAGCAAATTTTGTTTAAAAATTGAGATATCTGCTCCTGTCTCTAACATGAATGTCTTACTGCGATTAGTTAAGGTATTTTGTATTATTATGTAACTGTTTAGATTCAAATTTAGGTGATAAATTTTTAAACTGGGAAGTTTTTGGGGTTTATTAATTATTAAATAAGCTAATAAACGTTATAAGCTACGTTTGATTTGGTATCTGTTATATCTGTACAAGAATTTACGAATTTGGATACCGCTTCATTCATGTTTGTGAATGATCCTGCTTCCATTATAAGCTTAATGCGCTCTAAGGGCAGTTTGTGTTGCATATTTTGTAGCCAATAAATTGTTAAGGCCATCGCTAAGATAAGAATTTTCTAAAGCCTTCGTTAGCATAGGTTGCAGCAGTCTTGCCTTGCTGCTTTACATTTCACAGTTTTGCAGACAGTACCTCTACTGAATCACCTTTTACTGAAGTTTTTAATTTGGTGATTATTTCTGCTAAAGAATTTCATTAGATATTAAATTCCTAGAAGTACCTTTTAATTTTGCTTTAACTAATGTTACCGCTACTGCCTCATGACTATCTTTAATAAGTTCTACCAATTCCAACGCATGGAGGAAACTTTGCAAATTTTCCGATTTGCCATCGTACTCTGGCATGAGTCTGGCATTATTACATTTGCTGCCATTTGCATTACAGTTTGTGACATTTTAGTTGAAGTTAGTTTAATGGTATTTTTTGTTGTTTTCGGTATAGAATTTTCTAAATTTTCGGTTTGGTATTCGTCACTGTCTGAGCTATTTATGAATGTGTAGTCGGATTTAACTTCTATGTCTAATGTTACTGGAATGTTTAATTCTATATTCCGTTTTGTACATATTTTAATAAAATTATCCCTCAATTTCCAAAATATCTTATTAGCGCTTATTTTGTGTTCAGGTGTGAACTTTGTGGAGTATATATTAAGTAAGCTTCTAATGCCATTAAAATTTTCAATTATTATTTTTATATGTTTATCGAGAGTTTCCTGTGAAATTTGTCTATTTGTGTTAAGACATTTAAGTGATTTGTCAAATTCGATCTTATGAATGTTTATTTTTTCTACTATTTCGTCCCACTTCATGCCTCATGTTTAAGATCGAACATTTATTGAATTTATTTCATTTATATGAATTTATTTCATTTATACGAATATGCTCTGATTTTTTAAGGCATTTGTTGTGCAGCATATAGAGTTTTACTGACAACAAAGCTGCCAATACTATAGCTGTTATCCATACAATTATAATAGTATTGTATTATATCGGAAATGAAATCCGATTCTGATCCAATTCCGAGGTGGATTTCAGAACATGCCTGTATGCCATGCTATGCTGAAGAACACCGGACACACTATTCGGCAATTTTTGTTGTCAATGTTGTTAGATGAACGAGCCATGTTGCGTTTGATGTTTTTTTTTTTTCACTCAACACTTTACTTTTATTCTATACAATTATAATTGGGGTTCATTGTTCATTTATCATTGCAATCATTTACATTATAGTTTTTTCTTAAACTTGTAGTCACGGTCGCCATGTCATGCATTAAAACACGATGTATTTCTGTGGAGCTCAAACTCCGACTGACTTTATTATTAAAAATAAACTTATGTTAAACTTACAAACTTATAGAGAGAGAGAGAGAGAGAGAGAGAGAGAGAGCGTAGTGAGTACCGCATACGCTGAGAGCCACACGCGCATTCATAATATTGCGCTGTAAGCATAAACTGTGTGAATAGATAATGTGGGAAAACTGCAAGTGCATTCTTAGCAGAAAGTGTGGGAACGTATGCGGATATCACTACAGGCTGTTACCAGGGTAAGTCTATCCATACTTTCCTACAAAGCCGGAAGCAATCTTCATGCTCATGAGGCGGTAAATTCTACAACAACTCAAGCTACGTGTCCTGTATGCAACAGAGAGCATATTCTTGAATCGTGTGACAAATTCAAGCAGCTGAAACTAGCTGATCGGTGGCACAAGGTGCGGCAGCTCAAACTTTGTCGTCTGTGTCTCAAGAAATATGGCAACTCCTGATGCTCTGATTCAAAATGTCAAATTCAAGACTGTGAAGCTAAGCCGCATAAGCTGCTACATAAGTTTCAACAAAACCCAACTATGGTCACGGCACACTCGAGTTACGTATCGAACAACGTATCGAATATATTCTTCAAAATTCTGATAGTAACTCTACATAGAAAGCATCATTCAATTGACACCTTTGCGTTTCTGGATGATGGATCAAATGTTACGCTATTGGAAAAGGAAATCTGCAATCAACTAGGCTTAGAAGGAGAAAAGAACAATCTCTGTTTAAAATGGACGGCAAAAACATCTCGTACCGAGGAAGACTCAATGCAAGTTTCTGTAAGAATTTCATGTCGAAACGCCACAGCAAAAATGTTCGAGCTGATTCATGTTCGCACTGTAAATAAACTGTCATTACCAGTACAAATCGTCACTAAACATGATTAAGCTTCATATCGGCATCTTAGCAAGCTACCTATTTCGACGTATAATGAAGCAGTTCCTCAAATCCTTATTGGTTTGAACAATGGTTACGTCTCTAATTCCGTAAAGACTGTTGAAGGCAAAGCAAGTGAGGCATATGCATCCAAGACTCGTTTGGGATGAGTTATTCATGGCGGCAAAGAGTCAGCGCAAGGCTCCCTCGGATACCATCACTTTGAACAATGTTCCTGTGAGTATGAAATGGAAAACCTGCAAAAGATAATAATGGACTACCTCTCATTGGAAAACATTGGACAAAAGCGCGAGCTAGTGTCACCAGAAGATAGAAGAGCAAATTCAATACTGCAATCAACTACAAAACGTATCGGTAAGCAGTTCAAAACGGGATTAATTTGGAAGGCAGACAATATCGAAATCCCAAATAGCTTTCCGATGGCCTTTAAGCGTCTACAGTGCTTAGAGAGAAAATTCGATCCTGATCAAAGTCTAATCATTACTCAACAAATTGATGCTTTGGTACAAAAAGGGTATGCCCGAAAGTTACTCGAAGAAGAGGTTGATAACTCCAGTGGTAAAACATGGTATCTTCCAATATTTACTGTCACCAATCCAAACAACCCAGGAAAAATTAAAGTACGCGGGGTATCTTAAAATTCTATGTTACTAAGGCCCCTATTAGGTACGAAAACTCAACTTAAGTTGACGTGACTTAAGACACCTCAACTGAACTTTTTTGCCATATTACATATAACATACATTTTCAGTTGAGCTGTGGTGTACAATTGCTTTTTATATTGGAGCATGATTACGTCGAAATTTTGACACTTTCATTGAAATGAATTAGCTGTTCGCATTAATTTCAATTTTTGTGTATATGTATTTTGTTCACAAGTATGGAAGCAAGGAAGTAGCAGAGCGGTAAGACATTTGGGTGTAACGCCAGCAGTACGAGTTCAATCCTCGCATGAGACAAAAAATACAACTTTTTTTGCTTTGTTTTTGTGTTTTTTTTTTTAACACAGCTAGGACATCCAATGTAAATTTTAATATGAATTAGGTTTACTTAACCCTGCAGTAGTCGCGTAACTAAATGTGACGAGAGTGGTCGCGCGGATTACATATGTAATCCGTTTTTTAAAGTTTAAAATAAGAGATGGCAATTTGAAAATGCTTAGTTATTTGTTTTAATTTTTATTATTACTTTATTTTATATTATATTTATTTAAAAAAACAACATAAACATAATTCTTATAGTACGTAAAATCAATGAATATCGATTGTAGACAATTGTGAAATTCATAATTTTGCATGACTGGATTACATATGTAATCCGCGCGACTACTGCAGGGTTAAAAAGCGCTCCAGGTGTGTGGAACGCTATGGCAGAAGCGCTTGCTAGGATGCAAGCGCTTTTTGAGTGCTGCTAAAAAATCGTTTAAAATATTTACAAATAGTTAAAAAAAGCTCTTTTATGGGTTAGTCCAAGGAGCGCTGTGCTAAAAAAAAATACATAAAAACAAAGCGAGAAAACTTTATATATTGTCATATAATATACATGTGTATTTATACTTTATTTTACTTACGTATTTTTATCCATTTTCACTCAATTAACAAAGGGAGGGCCAGCCGAGTTTTCTACTAGAACAAACAATTTTTATAAAATCTACAAAACATGAATATAGCGCCGAAGTATGTATTATATTAAAACACTACTGCAAGCAAAACGACAAACTGATACGACAAAAGGAGAGACTGAAATTCTTACTGACATGTAGAGAGTATGGGATCATCCCAAAACATCTCACTAATACAACCGCACATATAGACAAAGTTCAGAGATCGGACAAGGTTGCCAACGCAATCAGAAAAACCACATATAACTTGCACAAAAAAATACTTAATTTGGAGATAAAAGAAACACACATTGTAATACAAGGAATGCAAAAAAACATTTTCCACGTGGACAATCTGATAAAAAAGACCCTTAATGACGGAGAATACAAGAAATAGCAGTCAATTCAAGTTGACGTTACAGCTGGCAACGCGCTAAAATTACTTTAAGTTGTGTTTGTTAATTTCTGCAAAGTTTAAATTTAACTACAGTGGTTTTTTGAAAATAATTAAAAAATTTTGTGCTTATGTGAAGTCTAATGATTGCAGCGGATAAGTTTTGCATTTGTTTTACTATTGTTAACATAAGTGTTATTATTATTACTAAAATTTCTTTAAAGTGCTGAACAAGTTTCTTTACATTTTCTTTATTATATTCTTCGCACTTTAAGTTGTTTGCTTTCTTTTTGTTCTATTGCTAATTGCGTTTAAGACATCTGCCTAGCTCTGTCTAGCTAAGCTATTGAATACGTATTATTATTATAAAGGGTGTTTTTTAAGAGGTATAGAACTTCGAATTGAAATAAAACACAAGAAAATCGTTTTAATGTCCATCAATTTGGCTTTATTGGAAGGATAATTTTATGCCATTAATGTTTAAATATGATTTCGGGCATGTGGCCGCCGCGGCTGGCTCAAATAAAGCCAATTCTACAGGTCCAATTTTCAACCACTTTTTCGAGCATATGGGGCCGTATGTCGGCAATAACGCCACGAATGTTGGCCTCCAAGTCCCCTAACGTTTCTGGTTTGTTGGCGTAGACGAGCGACTTCACATATCCCCAAAGAAAATAATCCAATGGTGTCAAATCACACGATCTTGGTGGCCAATTGACAGGTCCATTCCGCGAAATTATGCGCTCATCGAATGTTTCCTTCAATAAATCGATTGTGACGTGCGCTGTGTGGCATGTAGCGCCGTCTTGTTGGAACCACAACTCATCCACATTCATGCCATCCAATTCGGGAACAAAATAGTCGGTTATCATGGCTCTATACCGGTCTCCATTAACGGTAACTGACTCTCCAGCATTATTTCGGAAGAAGTATGGCCCAATGACTCCACCAGCCCATAGAGCACACCAAACAGTCAGTTTTTGTGGATGTAATGGCGTCTCAAGGATCTCATGTGGATTCTCTTCACTCCAAATGCGGCAATTTTGCTTGTTGACGTAGCCATTCAACCAAAAATGAGCCTCATCACTGAACAAAATTTTGCGATGGAAATCAGCATCGAGATCAATCTCATTTTCGGCCCATACACCAAAATCACGACGCATTGCATGGTCTCGAGGCTTTAATTCTTGCACAAGCTGGATCTTGTAAGGTCGCAAGCCAAGATCTTTGCGCAAAATCTTCCATAAAGTTGATGGACAAAGCTCCAATTGCTGTGCACGGTGGCGAATCGATTCATTCGGGTCCTCTTCAACATTTTGCTCTACAGCGGCAATTGTTTCTTCGGTGCGCACTGTTCGACGTCTCTGCGGATGCGTATTATCACATAGAGTAAACGTAGTGCGAAAACGACCCATGGTTAACCGAATTAATTGCTCTGATGGACGATTATGTCGACCATAAAATGGACGGAGCTTGCGGTAAACTTCGCTAACTGAACCATTATTTTCGAAATAAATTTGCACGCGTTGTTCTTTTGTCAACCTGTTCATGATGAAATGGCAAACCAAACTGAACATAAATGACATTAGAGTTGCCAGATTTGACCACAAAATGCCAGTTTTATCTCTATTCGAAAAACAAACCCCTAAAAAAACACCCATTACATACTAAGGGTTGCCATCACTTCAGGTTGTTACTTTTGCTTAGTACTATTATTATTACTACTTTTACTACTTTTATTTATTTTTATTTATTAATTTCTACTAATATTTTTACTACATTTACTACTTTTATTTATTTTTACTACTTCTTTGGTCTTTTTTTTTATTTATTAATTAAAATGCTCTGCTCTAAGCCTGGCTGTTCCACTAAGGGTGAAACTGAGCGATTTTTATCATGTTGGCTATGTGATGATATCGTTCACACCAAATGTGTGGGCATAATGGGTAGAGTTGCAGACCTTATTGAAGAAGGTAAAGGGTTGCGTTGGTGTTGTGAGAAGTGCAGATTGACTGATGTCAATTTTTATAAGCTTTTTAAGATAAGTAGGGAACTTTCTTTGCTTTCTGCAAAATTTTTAAATTACCAAACACTTTTCGATGAGTGTAAATATATTGATGAGCCAATTCCTTCGCCCAAACGTAAAAAGAAATACATGAACCTGCGCAATAAACAGAAAACTAACTCGACACCACCAATACCACCACCTGTTGAACGTGACATTGCAGACGATATGGACATTTGTACTGATACGATTGCCTCTATATCTGCTCCAAATGAACCAGAGACCGTTTCCTTGCCAATGTTAGCACCATCCATACCTGTTAATCAGCCTGTTCTTACTTATGCTCAAGCTGTTTCAATTGCTCCTCCTACTGTTCAAACTCCTATTTTTGCAACTTCAGTTGTTAACGCTCAACGGATTCCTATTACTACTGCTACTATTTCTCCTAAGCCATTAATCGCAATTCCACCAACTAAAGCAATCTTTGTCTCGCGCTTAGCTGCTGATACAACTGAAGATGATATAAAATTTTTTATTAATTCAAAGTTAAATAGTGGTATGCCTCTTTCGATCCAAAAATTCAAATATTTAAATGCGAGACTGACTACGTCTTTTAGATTGACTGTTCCGGAAAATTTATTTAATACTCTTGTGGATGTAAACTTTTGGCCCCGTAATACAATTGTTCATGAATTTGAATTCAAAAACAAACCGCGTATTGCAAATGTTGTACACTTGCCTCGTCCTTCTAATAGTCCTCAGTACCATACAAAAAACGATTAAAAAATCACAAGTCTAAATTAGAGCTTGTCTATCAAAATGTTAAAGGTCTCAATTCTAAACTTTCCGATATTTTCATTAACAGTTTTGATTTTGAATATAACTTTATAGTTTTTACTGAAACTTGGCTTCGCTCTAACGTTTTAAACTCTGAAATAATGTGCAATAAGTACCAAACTTTTCGTAAAGATCGCTATGATAAGATCGGTGGTGGCGTTCTGATAGCTGTCCATAACTCCCTTGCTTCGAAGGAATTAACAATTCCTGGTACCAACGACCTGGAGTTTATTTGTGTTACAGTTAAAGTAAATAATAATACGATTTTTCTTACTTGCTCTTACATTCCACCTAAAAGTGATTTAACAATTTACTTAAACCATATTAGTGCCATCGGAACCGTCCATAATATGCTTAAAAATATGGATACTATCATTGCATTAGGTGATTTCAACTTACCTTCTGTATCCTGGAGTATTTCCGATGATTCCGCATTTCTTACTCCTATTTCTGCCTCTGATTGGATAAATGATTTCTTAGATAAGTTGTCTGATCTGTGTCTTCAGCAGGTTAATAATATTCTTAATAAAAATTATAGATCTCTTGACCTTGTATTTGTAGATAGATGCACTTCCGTAAATCTCCGTCGTTCGAACCCAGTTTCCTTACCTGAAGACGATTATCATCCAACTCTTGAAATAACAATATTACTTGCCAACATAAATGAAAATAAATTAGCTCCAGATACGCGAAATAATAAAATTTTTAACTTTAAAAAAACAGACTATGTTAAACTTAATGCTCTTCTCGCGCGGATTGACTGGTTCCCAATTTTAAATAATAGGTCTTCGTACTCTTTTTATGATGTCGAATCTTCAGTACAGTTTCTTAATGATACATTGCAAAAATGTTTCTCATTATCTGTGCCAAAAAAAAATAGTGATTTCAAACCTATAAACCCCCCTTGGTTAACTAATGAACTTAAGTCTTTAAAAAATTCCAAAAATCGCTTATTTAAAAAATATAAAAAGTCAGGCTCTAATTTAGACTACGCTTGCTATTCCTCTTGTCGTTACAGATATCAACTATTAAATAAACAGTGCTACTCTGCCTATATAGCCAAAATAAAAATTCAATTCAAAGATAATCCGAAACTTTTCTACACTTTTGTCAACTCAAAACGAAAAACCTCTAGCTTCCCACCTCTTATGAAATTCAATCATGAAGAAGCATCTTGCGACATCGAAGTTTCCAACATGTTTGCAAACTTCTTTAAAACAACCTACTCCGATATACCATTGAGCATGAGTCTTGAATATCCTTACCTACCACCAGTTAACTCTTTTGAAACCCTCGTAATAGATTCTAATATAGTTATGCATTACCTTCGACAAGTTAAATCCTCTTTTACGACTGGTCCTGACGAAATCCCGAGCTGCATTTTAAAACATTGTTCTATTAGTTTGTGTTCTCCCCTATCAAAAATTTTTAACACATCCTTGCACAGTGGTCATTTTCCCTATATATGGAGAAAATCTTATATAATACCTCTTCATAAATCCGGCTCAAAAATTGATGTTTCCAATTACCGAGGTATCGCAAAACTAAGCGCAATCCCTAAGTTATTTGAGAAAATTATAACTGATCGAATAACCCACGATGTATCTTCCTCCATTTCCACCTCTCAACATGGTTTCTTAAAGGGAAAATCTACGTCAACTAACCTCTTGGAGTTTACTTCGCGTGTCATCAAAGGTTTTACTTTAGGACGACAGACTGACGTTATTTATACAGACTTTAGCAAAGCTTTCAATTGTGTCAATCATTATCTTCTTCTGAAAAAGCTTCATCTAATTGGGTTTCCCGTCAAACTATTACACTGGATTAACTCGTACTTGTCGAATCGTTCTCAAAAAGTGTTATATAAGAATTCTATGTCAAAAAATATTTTGGTCACATCTGGTGTTCCGCAGGGAAGTCATCTTGGTCCGGTTTTATTTTTACTGTTTATAAATGACCTTCCTTCTGTAATAAAACACTGTAACGTCTTAATGTACGCCGATGACGTGAAACTTTTCCTAACTTACAAATCGCCTGAAGATCAACAACTCTTACAATCGGATTTAAACAGTCTAGTTGAGTGGTGTAATTTTAACTTTTTAAAATTAAACTTAAAAAAATGTAAGCAAATGACATTCTCACGTCGAATTGCTAATAGTATAAATTACACTATAAATAATACTAATTTAGAAATTGTACACAGTTTTCTTGATTTAGGTGTAATTATGGATCCTAAACTTCGTTTCAATCTTCAAGTTAATTTGGTGGTAAATAAGGCTAGAGGTGTCCTTGGTTTCATTAAAAGATGGGCTAAAGAATTCAACGATCCTTTCACTACTAAAATACTTTATACCTCTCTTGTTAGACCAATTCTTGAATATGCATCCGTAATATGGAACCCTCAATACAATGTCCGCATCGATGCATTAGAATCGGTTCAAAAACAATTCTTACTTTTTGCTTTACATTATCGTTGGAACCCCAATATTATTCTTCCCCCTTATGAAACCCGCCTCAAAATTATTTCCCTGCCTTCCTTAAGAAGCAGAAGAATTATGCTCAATGTCTCTTTTTTATACAAATTACTCAGTGGTGATATAGACTCACAATACCTCCTTTCTTCATTAAACTTCAACATCCCCAGGAGCGGAGCCAGACATTTCCAGCTTTTTAAGTTGAGTCACTGCACTTCTAATTATGCCCTTCACGACCCTTTGCGATGTATGTGTAGTGATTTTAATGGCAACTTGAACTTGATAAATTTTTCTGACTCGGTGGATGTCTTAAAACGCAAAATGATATTACATTTGAATACTTAACGCATTCCTTGTGATAACAAATATAACTCGCGATAATTGTGTAGATTTTACGATTTAACAAATAAGCATCATCGAATATGATAGATACTTTAAGTTTTCGTTTTATTCAGTTTCGTTGCTTTATTTTTTCATGAAATTATTTTAGATCTTTAGTTCTTCCTTATTTGACCATGTATACCGTGTCTCTTGGCTTGGTGTGTCAGAGTTTATCTCTTTTCCATACAAGTTTTTACCTGCGTTGGCCCAAATGCATATCCAAATAATAACTTTAGCTCGGTGTTCCCTTATTTTAGTGACCCGAATATATAAATATATTGTGCCTGCACAATATATACTTGTATATCTGTGCTATGTTTGGTATTGGTTTGGTGTTTGAGAGTTGCATCTCTTTTCCACGTAGGATCTTGGGTTGGACAGTGGCCCCAAGCCGAACGACAACAATTATAAATGCGGTTATATATGGTCTAATAAATAACTTTGGATGTTGTCTTGTATTGCTTCGTATTATGAAGAATGTGCTTTTATTCGATGATGTTTATGAAGTTTACATAAGCACAAAAAATTCTCAAATTTTATTTAATTTTAATTTCCGCTGAAAGGCCAAGCAATTGTGCTTAGTGGAGGCTATTATTTGCCAACAGGTGGTAAGTTTTAGCACGTAGGTGCATTCTATCAGTCCGGCTGATCCGGGAACTTCTTAGAATGTAAATCGTGCATGCGTATGGCGCGGGTCATACGTATCTATGAAGATTTCTTACCTCCGGGCGAATCCAAAAAAAAAAAAAAAAAAAAAATTCACAACCACACAGCAGTATATCGTCACATAAAATGCAAAAAAACGTATGATCAAAAAATTCGAAATTGCGTTTTTTATTGATTACAATTCTCTACATTATGTCACATGTGTGTTATGAATTTTAAACTTCTGCCAAATAACCAAGTTATTTGATTTGAAAATTTTGTTTCAATATCTCAAGTTGATTGAATTTTATATCGTTTTTTGCTTCTCCTGTAAACTTATCAAAAGTGATGTTACGTTATTTTGCATTTAGGTGACGATATGTACAAGTACATAGAAACAACTATTAAAACAACACATTCTTCAAAAATACAAATGCTCAAAGACAAACAACTAAAAAATCAAAAAATTGCCTTCAACGAAGACTGGTTTGACAATCGCACAGAAATCTTTTTCCCAGAAGAAATAAAATGGATGTTGTCTCTTGGTGACAAATTTGCATTACCAGTAAATAGACAAAACTTGACTCCAATAAACATAATTGCGGACGTAGAACAAAGTATCCAAAAAATAAAAGACGATAAAGAGAAAGAAATTGCCAGAACTAAAGTTTCACAAAATATTATAGAACACAAAAGGAAAATGAAAAACACAACTCAAGAAAAATTCATTCTAAATATATACGAAAAAACGAGGAAATTCATACATAACTACAGGGAAGAAATAATTATTACAAAAGCGGACAAAAGCAAAACAACGTTAACAATGCACAAAGCAGAATATAAACAAAAAATGGAAAAATTACTGGAAGACAAAACAACGTATAAAACAATTAGAACTGACCCCACACTTAAACTAACCAGAACAAACAATAACATAGTTAATGAACTTTTTAAGAAAAATTACATTGACTTCAAAGAAAAACTTAAACTATATTGCCCAGCAGCACAGGCACCAAGATTATATGGACTCCCTAAAACGCACAAGCCTGGACTACCACTCCGCCCCATTTCTTCGTCAACCAATGTATCATGTTACAAGTTAGCAAAACATATAGGACATATCTTGAAAAATATAATATCTGATAAATATAACATAAAAAACTCCTTCGAACTAAAACAAAGATTAGCAGACATAAACCTACATAATGAAGAAATTCTGGTATCTTTTGACGTGGTATCACTGTTCACAAACATTCCAATATACCTAGCCATACGGACTATAATGGAAAAATGGGAAAAAATTGGAAAAAACACGAAAATCTCCAAGAACAAGTTTTTAGAGATTCTAGACTTCTGCTTAAACAAAAACAATTATTTTATGTATGACAAAAAGTTATACAACCAGACGCCAATGGGCAATCAATTATCACCTACAATTGCGGACATAATATTAGATGACGAACAGTCTGACCGTGATTGCGAGACGAACAACACGTACCGCGAAGAACAACTGTCACACCAACCAGTGCGAATTCCTTAAAAGAATTGGGCGAACCAGTTATTATTATAATTTAATTTATTTATTTCTTTTTTTCTCTTGGATGTGCAAAGTTAAACTCAAATTATAGAGTGGTTAAACTTTAAAAATATGAGTGAGCGCATTGCGCTAAATAATAATACATTCAAAAGTGTTACACAATGTGACAAAAAAAAACTCCAATAGAAAAAGAAAAACAGTTGGCATGGTAGATGATCCCAATATGTCAAAAACTTACAAAAACAATTATTATTCTATACTCGATGACGAGTTAGAAGAGTGTAATGAAGATGTGTTTAAAAAATTTGAACAATATGTGCATAGCAACAACCTCCGTAGCGATATAGAGAAAGAAAAAATTAACGATACCGCAAACAAAAACAGCATTCCTTCAACAAGCGCAGCCGCTGCAGTCTCTGCTGCAGCCGCCACTAATCACGATCGCGAAAACAGTGAAGCAAAAATAAATAAAAACAATAACAAAAATATTCCCCCCATAAACACTTTCGATATAGAATCAAAGCAAATAATAGAATTCATAAAAGACTGTCTTAAAATAACTCAATTTAAAATTAAAGAATACAATAAAAACAAAATATCAATTTTTTTATCTAATCTCGAAGACTATAAAAGAGTTCGTGGATATTTTGAAAAAACTAAAGTTAAATTCTACTCTTATACACCTAAATGCCTGAAAACAAAAACTTACTTATTGAAAGGCTTAAATGGCAATTCGGACAGCAAAGAAATTTTCGACGAACTGTGCTGCTTTCAAAGCGATAAACTTAAAATCCTTAAAGTTAATTAATTTACTACCAAAAACTCCTTATTACAAAATATAAAACTACCTATTTTTATGGTTCAAATAAGTGCAGAAAGCAACGTTAATGAATTAAAAGCAATTAAAAGCATTCTATACCATTGCATTAAATGGGAACCCCTTCGCAAATCTGAAATTCCACAATGCAGAAACTGTCAGAGCTTCTTCCATAGTGCAGCCAACTGCAACCTGTCTCCAAGGTGTGTAAAATACAGCGAGACACACAAAAGTAAAGACTGTCCCTCATCGAAAGAAATCCCCCTGGAAAAAGAAAAGTTATATTGTGTCCTATGCAAAAAGTTTGGTCATCCAGCATCTTACAAAGGATGCGAGCGGTATAAAGAACTTCAACAGAAAATTAGATTGAAAAAACAAAATCTATCTGAAACCAAGAAAAACTATACATCAAAATTTACTAACCCTAACATAAGCTATGCAAATATAACCAAGCAATCTACTATGGACTTCAGTTCTCCTACTAATCAAAATTGTCAAAGTTCTTTTCTAGAAGATATAAAAAACACCATGTTAGCTTTAAGTAGGCAATTAGTAGCTCTTCAAAAGCAACTTGAAATACAATCAGCTAGAATCGATGTTATTTGTAACCTAGTAGACTCATCATGAATGCAAATCAATCACAATATATAAATCGATCTCAATTAAATATATTTGCCATTAACGTTAATTCACTTATTAATATAAGCAGAAGAGTAGAGTTAAATAAATTTCTAACGGATAACAACCCAGACATAGTTCTGTTAAATGAAACTAAGCTAAACACAAAACACAAACTAAAATTTTTAGGATACAACGTAATACGAAAAGATAGAATGAGGGGTATGAGAGGTGGTGGAACAGCCATTTTAATTAAAGATAATATAAAATTCAGCAGATATTACAATAACGCCTTAGACTCACTGTCTCATTTAGAAACTTGTATAATCAAAATACACATGCCTTCGAATAATTTGATGTTCATAATCTCAGCTTACTATCCATCAGGTAACAATAATGAATCATTCAAAACAGAATTAAACTCAATTTTCGAAGCTCTAAATCTTGAGAACCCAAACCATTACTATATACTTGCAGGTGACCTCAATAGTAAGCACACCGATTGGGGTAACCCAAGTAACAACTCCAAAGGTAGGGCCTTAAAAGATTGGCTGACCTCAAACGTAATAAAATTCAGATGCAACATGTATGCATCCATTTTGCCATCTTACGAAAGAGCGAACTCTTTTCTGGATATTTGCATTGCTGACCACAGAATAAATATCCAAAGAGCCAACAACACAGTAAACTGCTTAAAGTGCATTGATTACGACAGCGATCATAATGCAATCCAAATAGTGGCGAATAATCGAGACGGTACAAACTATTTTAACTTATTAGGTAATTCGATTGAACGTGCATTAGACTACAAAAAAACAAATTGGAGAAAATTTAAAAATCTTTTAAATAGTCTACTTCAGAAAGAATCCTCCACTCCATGCGATAGAAACTTGAATAATTCTGAGATAAATCATCATTTATTTAAACTTAATAAAATTATTTTAACAGCAATCGAAAAAACTGTACCAAAAACAAAAAGCAAAAGCACTTCGCACACACTCGTAAGCTTACCTTCTATAAAAAAACTATTAACGGAAAAAAGTAAAATCATCTCAGCAATTAAAAAACACAACCGTCTAGAAATATGCCTCCATCCGAACTCTCTCCAACTAGAGAAAGCAAAACTGAAACTTATCAAAAAGCTGATAGAAGACAATATTCGTGTTCATTTCAACAACCAACTAGAACGCAGGCTCACTTCTATTAAAACAAGCGATCCTTCAAAGTTTTCAGTTATTAAAAAAACTTTTTTAAAACATGAAAATAACACAGTTAGCCATATTAATGTTCCCTTTGATTCATCTCAGATACTCCAAAACGCGGGGTTAGATTGCAACATACTTGAAAGAGATTTGGAAACAAACAACTACGTCATCAGAAACAATAGCGACATACTTAATGTCATTGGAGTTCATTTTCAAACAATCCACGCTTCAAAACAGTATAACTGCAACAATATGGTTCACTCTCAGGTTCAAGAAAACTTCAATCAGTTTTTAGCAGAAAAAACTAGATTCGATAGTACTCAAATGACCAAAACAACTTTCAATACTAATAAAATAGCTAACAACTTATCTATCTATCAAGCAGAGAACTTCTTTATTCTTCACAATGATCTTACATACATTTTTATTAATTTAAAAAACAAACTGTCATCAGGATTAGATCAAATTCCTAACATCATTCTAAAAAACCTCTCCCCCGACGTTATTCTAGAATACTGCACTCTTTTCAACAATATGCTAAATAATGCTTATTTCCCACCTCATTGGAAAACTGCGAAATTGATTGTTATACCCAAAAAAGACAAAGATAAAAACAGCTTGAAAAATCTTCGCCCAATCAGCATGATGCCAAACATCAGTAAAGTTTTTGAGGTGGTAATCAACATTAACATAAATAGAGTTTCGGAAACCAACAAGTTAATTAGCCCCAAGCAATTCGGGTTCAAATATTGTCATTCGACAATACATGCCATTAATTTGTTGGTTTCAGAAATAAACTGGAGCTGGAATAAAAAACACGTCACAGGAGCCTGCTTCATTGACCTAGAAAAGGCATTTGATCAAGTTTGGATCCAAGGTCTAATAACTAAACTCATGATATATAATTTTCCTGTTCATCTTATCATACTTATTTATAACATGATATCGAACAAAAAGTTTTCAGTACATATCAACAACATTAATAGTAGTCGGGAATATCATGTATCTAATGGCCTTCAACAAGGAACAGTTAACGCTCCAACACTCTTCAACCTATTCATTCTCGATCTAATGAACAAGATAGATAACATTATAGCTTTCGCAGATGACATTGTAATATACCACTCAGACCGATCAATTGACAGCATAAATAGGAACTTGCAACGGAAATACAACATATTGGAAGATTTTGCAAAAAACTGGCATCTTAAAATAAACACTAATAAATGCGAGAGCATTCTTTTCCGACCTCCCATTAACAAATGCAACACAAATATTAAAAAAAACTGGAAACAATTCAATATAATTTCTAACGAAACGAACTCCTGTATTCAACGTTCTGAGAAAGTTAAGTACCTAGGTATTTATCTCGACAAATTTCTCTATTATAATAACCATATCAATATGGTAATTACAAAAACAAATAGGGCTTTCAACGCCTACAAAAAAATGTTTTCATCAAAGCTCCTGAGTAGCAAATTAAAAACAATTATGTATTTAACGCTAGTAAGACCAATACTTTCGTATGGATGCCCAATTTGGTTCAATATTTCTCCCTCATACATGGAAAGACTGAGGAAACTCGAAAGAGGAATACTCCGCTCGTGTACTTCCCTTTACAGATCACCTAACAGCAATTTCATTAAATACATCTCCAATTCAAAACTGTATAATGCAGCAAAAGTTTCTAGAATTGATTGTCATATTATCAACTTAATTAGAAGACACATCCTTCGTTGTCTTGGCAATGACAACAACATCCTTATAAAAGCCCCTTTTTATGAAAGCGACGATTACTTTAAAATGGCTACTGCGAATGGTTTTGCACCCCCAGAATCGTTTCTTTATCTGGACAAAAACGGTTTTATTCAAAACGAAGTCCATATCCCAATCATTTACCACATATATAGAAGAGCCAACAAAAAAATAGTAACTTCAAAAATACTTAATCCCTTAAACAAACGCTTCGACACAACCATATCATTTAGTGACAAAAATGAATCCAGCTCTATCATAAAGAAATGCTGGTGGCTATCAAATAATCATTAACACTAACTTTCATTGCCCTTATTTCAGAGTCTGCTTATTATTTTTTTTTTTTTTTTTTTTTTTTGTTTGTTTTCTTTTTTAATCTTTTTAATATCTTTTAACTCAAATCATAATAAATGCATTATTTTTTTAAAAACTTATTTTTTTGTGCATCTATATCATATCATAATAGTCCTTCGTATGGCCTAAACTAATCATTATCCATTAAGAAAATGTTACATTTATATTTATAATTAAAAAGGTACTTGAGCGCTCGTCTAGAGACATTGTACGAGTCAATCATCCACACTATTGTTTATTGTAGTATTTAAGTTGTTTACATATAATTTTCAAATAAACAATTTTTAAAAAAAAAAAAAATAATATTAGATGACCTCCTGGACCAATCGCTAAAGGACTTATTTCAAAAAAACATAAAAATTAAATGCATGACAAAATATGTCGACGATGTTTTTGCTATCATAAATAAAAACGACCAGAACATAATTCTCCAAACACTAAATTCGTACCATAGAAAACTACAATTTACTATTGAAACAGAGAAAAATGGAAACTTACCATATTTAGACGTGAGACTACAGGAAAAACAAAAAAATAATTTTCTACTGGTATGCAAAACCTTCCTCATCGGGCCGAATGATGAACTATTTGTCGATGCAACCAAGAAGACAAAAAATAAATATGGCCAATAATTTTATAAATAAAGTCCTGACATTAAGTGATGATCGCTTCAAGAACGAAAACATTAACAAAATTAAAGACATATTGTACAAAAATAATTTCCCAATTAAAACTATAAACAATCTTATAAAAATATCTTTAGAAAATTAAAAATACCCACATAACAAAAATAAACAAATAAAAACTGATGGCAACCCTACTCAGTACTTTGGAGTCTCATACGTACCTAACTTGACGGACAGTAGAAGCCTACACAGAACGATAAACTAACAAAACTTCTCTTTTGCACACAAACCAACCAAAACTTTAAAACACTTATTCACTAATACCAAAACAAAAATCGAAAAAGAGAACCAACAAGACGTAGTCTACGAAATCGCGTGTAAAGGCAAAGATGGAGAGACATGCGATCTCGTATACATTGGAACGACCAAAAGAGCGCTGGGAGTGAGACTAATAGCATCATTTTATAAATCCCTGCACATCACTTCACGCTGCGTTGTTGAAATCGCAATTTATAAAACGCAACACTGCACGCCGTGATCTTCAGCGTTGAGTAACGCGATAGCGTAGTGAAAACAGTACAAAGTTCGCATTTTATAAAACGTTGCACTTGAAATTCGTTCACTTGAACTGTCACTTTCATCACTTGCTCTTGAGCTGCCGTTAGAACGAATAAGTTGGCATTGAAAGGGTAATAACTGTTTGTTTTACTCATATATTCTTAAATGTTTACATATATCGTTTGAATATAGGTTAAAGGCAGCAACAACGAACCAACAGTTCGAAATGTTGCTAAAAGAAATAAAAAAACTACCGCAGGTAGCAAATGTGTACGCCAGTGTTTGGCGTTTATATTGCAATTTCAATTTAATGATGGCTGAAAAGAACAGCTGATATGGTTGCCAACAAGTCAGAATTTGGTGAATCATAAATATTTCAAATATTTGCAATAATGATGCTAGTTTTATTTTACATGTGACAACCCTAAACTGTTGTTGACTGACAGTTCACCGTGGTAAGGTAACATAGCTTACGCAATAACGTAAAAAAAAATAAAATGCAAATTTTTAATCCAAGTGATGCGCCGCGTTAGCGTTGGGTTTCATCACGGTGATTTATAAAATGATGCCATTAATGAACACAAAGCAGATATCAACAAAGAGAAAGAAACGTCAGCACTAGCACAACACATTGCAGAAAGTGGACACATAGCTGATTTCGACGACGTAAGAGCAATTGACAAAGAGAGAAGAGAAACTAGAAGATATTTGTTGGAGTCTCTGCATATTCAAAGCAAAGCAACAAAAACCATGAATACAAAAGAGGACAACGACAACATCAGCTCGGTGTATTCCACAGCTTTAAAAGCTTAACCAGCTGATTAATGTTTACTTTTCGTCTCATCGTCCAAAAGTTTCGTCGTTATTGTTAATTTTTGTTTTTCTGTTTTGTTTAAAAGCTTATCGTAAAAAAATAAAAGTGCAATATATATGTTTCATGGTGTGATGTAAAAACTATAAAAGTAAAATTGCTCATATAAAATATGTAATATATATATAGTAATTGTTATATGTTTTTTAGATTTAATAAAATAATCCCCTGAAGAAGGAAGGAATAACTTTCGAAACGTTGGGAAAAATAGAAAAAAATTTTTTAAAATTTAATTTAAAAAAACCGCTTGACCAAAAAAGCCCGAAATTGACGACAAAAAACAATAAACATATAAATAGTTCGTATGAAAAAGACGATATACAGCTAACTCAAATCAGATGTAAGTTTTTAGCAGTCCTTACACTCGACACAGAGTTGCATTGTTAAACATACTACCACAAAAAATACATACACATCTTTGAGATACATACTTGTCAGACGACAGACACGTATGTATCTCAAATGTGTAATAGACAATACAAATTTACAAATTACACACTCAACTTAAGTTGAGTTGTCGTACCTAAAAGGGGCCTAAAATGAGCTGATCTGATGGCTCCACTTCTAACAGTTCTGTACGGTTTCTGGATGAAGAAAATTGCAATTTGTGCCGACATCAAAGAAATGTTCAGGTGATGACTTTCGGTGCTGCATGTTCACCTAGCTTCACGCAATACGTAAAGAACATAAATGCTATGGAGTTCAAACCCACAATTCCCAAGAGCCGTCGAATCCATTATTCATCATCACTTCGTTGACGATTTACTGGATTGTGCTGATTCCGAAGCAGATGCAATTCGATTAGCAAAAGAAGTGGCGCTTATACACAACAATGGTGGATTTTTTATAAGAAAATGGAGATCAAACTCAAAAGTGGTTTTGCAGACTCTCGGTGCGTTGGAAGAACAAAGCAACGTTTCAATCGGTGGTTCCAATACTGAGATGACAACTGAAAAGGTCTTAGGTATGTGGTGGTTCACTGAGTCAGATAATTTCACGTTCTCGTTTAAATTAAATCGCGTTAATAAGGAAATGTTATCTGGAAATAAGAGGCCAACGAAAACTGACATATTTAGAACCCTTATGTCGATATTCGATCCTTTGGGATTCTTGTCATCGTTCGTCGTTTACCTTAAAATTTTGCTTCAAGAAGTTTTGAGAACTAATGAAGGATGGACCGATGAAGTGAACGACGACGTCGTTCAAAAATGGTTAAAATGGGTAAAGCTACTTCCTGATATTGAAAAAGTTAAAATTTCAAGATGGTACTCGCTTCAAACAGACTCATTAGTGGAGCTTCATACTTTTGTCGACGCAAGCGAAATGGCATATGCAGCCATTGCATATTTTCGAACAGTCTCAGCAGCTGGAGTCCAATGCTCCTTCGTAAGTTCGAAGGTGAAAGTCGCTCCAAAGCAACCGTGTCTATTCCTTGCATGGAATTAATGGCAGCAGTATTGGGTGTTAGATTAGCCAGTACAATTTGCAACATGCACAATTTGCAATTCAAAAGACGTTGGTTCTGGTCGGATTCAAATACAGTTTTAGCTTGGTTGAATGCTGATCCTCGCAATTACAAGCAGTTTGCTATGTATCGAATTGGAGAAGTTCTCGAAAACAGCAAGATTTCAGAATGGCGTTACATACCCACGAAAGAAAATATTGCGGATGATGCTACGAAGTGGACATCTACTTTCAAATTCGACATGCAAAGCAGATGGTTTATCGGGCCAGATTTGTCAAGGCAACCTGAATCCAATTGGCCTATGAAAACATCAAAAGTCACAAAGCCTGCTGAAGAATTAAGACCTCATTTGGTAATGATTCACTCAGAACAGGTAAACGATTCCAATTTTATTGATTTTAATATATTCTAGTCCTGGAAGAAATTGATTCAAACTATTTTAAAGATATATACGTTTATTCACAATTTGAAGCAGAAGGCTATGATGAAAAAAAAGCTTTCATATAATTATCCAAATAATTCGATTATATTTGCGTGGTCGGAGAGTTTTCTTTATCGTCAAATGCAAATGGACTTTTTAAAGATGAAATTGCTGTTTTGATGAGTGACAACTATGGGAACATTTCAAAGTCAAGTATGCTCTACATATGTTCTCCATATCTGGATGAAAACCAAGTTATACGCATGCAAGGAAGAATTGGCTTAGCTGGTTGCATAAATGATGATGCAAAAGCACTTATAATTCTTCCAAGAGACCACCATATTACCCATCTCTTGATTCAACATTTCCACGAAAAGTTTCACCACATTCACCACGATACGTGTTTAAATGAGCTGCGTCAAAAGTTTTATATACCTCGTTTAAGAGTCGAGTTGAAAAAGTTACGTAGAAACTGTCAACTTTGTAAAAATATGAATTCAAAACCAGTTGTCCCAGAAATGACAGTGCTTCCAAAAGCTCACCTATCATCATTTACTCGGCCATTTTCCTTCGTCAGCCTTGACTACTTTGGTCCAATACATGTGAAACTGGCTCGGCATGAAGAGAAGCGCTGGGGTGTTCTTTTTACATGCCTCACAATACGTGCAATACATATTGAAGTTGCACGTGATATGACAACAGAATGCTAAATTATGGCTATAGAACATTTTGTATCTAGACGTGGTACGCCCATAGAAATATATTGTGAAAATGGGACTAACTTTCTAGGTGCTGAAAATGAACTAAAAAATTCCCTTAAAAAGGTGAATTTCGAGAACATTGCACTGAAATTTATCACATCGTCTACATCATGGCACTTTAACCCACCAGCTGCACCGCATATGGGTGGTAGCTGGAAGCGCTTGGTGAGATCCGTTAAAAAAGTTCTACATCAAATAACTCCAAACTTTACGTTTAAAGATGATACTCTTTATAATGCATTGCTTGAATGCGAGCGGGTAATTAACTCAAGACCTCTTACCTATGTTGACTTGAACACATCAACAGATGAAGCACTCACACCAAATCATTTCTTGCTTGGATCATCAAATGGTGAAAAGCCGCTTGGTGAATTCAGTAATGATGATAGTTTGCTGAGGAAGAATTGGAGAATGGTTCAGTATTTCGCTAACATGTTTTGGAAACGTTGGATCAACGAATATCTTCCTACCCTTACAAAATAAACGAATTGGCACGAGAAAAGTAATCCAATGGAAGTTGGTGATGTTGTCATTTTATGTTACCCGAACCTACCAAGAAATAATTTGCCTATGGGGATAATTCAGTCCATAAATAAAGCAAAAGACGGCAACGTAAGGAGTGCAGCAGTTTTATCAAGGGGAAGCATTTTAACTCGTCCAATTGCAGAACTAGCAAGACTTGATGTCAGAAAGCAATAAATTCCTAACTATGGTTAAAACACTTGCAGTCTTATTTATTAGATTTCGTTAAACAACCTTTAAGCAGTTGTTTAGTTAAACATCGTCTAAGGTATTACGCAACCTTGCTTAAATTGTTATTTATAAACGATTTATATTCATTGTGTAACTAAGCAAGTGTTATGTCAAAAATATACAAACTCTACTACAATAATCTTTTACATTCAGAGGAAATGCAATAGGCTTGGGCATTTTAGTTCACAACAAAGATCGCTCTTTTTAGTTCAATCGTATGTAATGAATAGACAGCGGAATTATATGCAAAATTTATTTGAAGTCTGATTGCAGTCAAATTTTGGATTTGTACTAATTTTGAATTCTTGAATGCATTTTTTACTCCATATCTATGATATGCAAATTTTATGCAAAAAATATGCAAAAGCATATGCAAGAAATATGCTGCATATTTTCTACATATGCAAGAAATATGCTGCATATTTTTGCTTATAAAGTCTTTAAAATTTTCTGATATCATAAAATTTCCAAATTAATTTATATATTTAAAATGTTTCTTGAAAAAGAGAATGTTAAAAATTAAAAAAATTATTTTATTAAAGTTTTATTAAGGCATGTCACTACTTGGCGCGCTCGGTATTCGAGTGAAAATTTAAAAAATTTTAACAGGAAAACGGTAAGAGATAATAAAAAAATTTTTTTGGGTTGAATAAATACACTAAAAAATTATTTACAAAAAAAAAATTTTTATTAATTTTTAACATTTCTTATGTATGATATTTTATATATTTTAAATATTTTATAACTGGTTATCATCGTTACTCAAAATTACCTTGTCCGATTGTCTTCAAATTTTAACCGCATACTTTCCACATGTGAAGTTTCCGTGTGAACTAAAATATTACAAACATTTTTATTATTTTTTTGCACAAAATCCAGACAAAAACTGGAGTATTTTACGATTTTTTTTTTCAATCTTCATAAATTTTTTTGTTTTTGACCAAACTTAGAAATTTTAGTTCATAGTATAACCATACTCATATTATTTCTGAATTCTTTTCTTTTTTTTCTAGGTCAAAGAAAACTTAAAGTTAAAACTTAAGTTATTATGGTGATCAGCTCTTTCCTATATCGACACGTAAATTCAACTTAAAGTTTTATACATAAAAAATGTTAAAAATAAATAAAAAATTTTTTGTAAATAAGTTTTTAGTGCATTTATTCACCCCAAAAAATGTTCAATTATCTCTTACCGTTTTCCTGTAAAACAATTTTAAATTTCCACTCGAATACCGAGCGTGTCAATTAGGAACATGCCTTAAAGGTAACATATATATATTACTATAAATTATTAAAACTTTCCAAGTTGTCGTCGGCAAAATTATGTCGCTTTTTAGAAAAAATATTTTTATATTACTCCAGGTAATCCACCAAAGTTTTATTTAAAATTTTGGTTTTGATAAAAATTAAACTCCTATATAAAAGTGAATTTTGCAATAACTCTTGTGCGGTTTTTACTACCACTGCTTAATTCAAATTAGGGAGGACGATCCTCACAAGGCAACGCGTGAGGGTCAAGGGGGCGATCTTCACATGGCAACGTGTCTGACTGCCTCAACCTGGTGAGGCCAGCATTATCCATGTCGAACTCGTCTCAAGTCGACTCAAACCTCTGCTTGGTGTCCTCTAGAAATGGCAAACTGGCAACCGTTAGTTTGACGGCTAATCTGAGCAGCGGGCTCCCCCTGCCTTTAAAGGGTTGTGCGTTGGGTTTGAAGCCCACCACGTAAAAACAAAATTTTAAATGAAACGCATAAGAAATAAGATAAAAATGATCCCCAAATCTGATGACGACTACCGCAAACGAAAAACTGACAATGATTTACGGATATGCACCTGGAACGTCCGAACCCTTAATTGGGATGGTGCCTCTATCCAACTGATAGATATCATAGAAAGATACAAAGCTGATATCACTGCAATCCAAGAAATGCGATGGAAGGGACAGGGTTGCTTACGGCAAGCATCCTGTGATATCTACTACAGCGGCCATGCGGAGAAGCACGAATTTGGATGCGGATTCGTGGTTGGCAAGCGACTACGGCATCATGTCCTGCGATTCACACCTGTGAACGAACGACTTGCCATAATCCGTGTCAAGGCAAGATTCTTCAATATAAGTCTGATTTGTGCGCACGCTCCGACAGAAGAGAAGGACGATGAGACCAAAGACAGCTTCTACGAGCGCCTTGAAGAGGCCTATGAGCGCAGCCCCCGCCACGACATAAAAATCGTGCTTGGTGACTTCAACGCCAAGGTGGGAAAAGAAAATATCTTTGGTCCAACAGTCGGAAAGTTCAGCCTCCACGACAATACCTCCGATAACGGAATGAGGCTGATTGACTTTGCCGCAGCGCGAAACATTGTCGTTAGTAGCACTAGATTCAAGCATCTCGATATTCATAAAGCAACTTGGCTGTCTCCTGATCAAAAGACGCGTAACCAAATTGATCACGTTTTGATTGACGGAAGGCACTCTTCCAGTGTTTTAGATGTACGCACGATCCGCGGTGCCAATATAGACTCGGATCATTATCTTGTCGCAGCCAAGATCCGTACACGCCTGTGCGCAACGAAGAATGCGCGCAATCCAGCACAGAGAAAGTTAAACGTCGAAAAGCTGCAATCAAAACAAACAGCCGAAGACTTCGCTACTCGACTCTCACTCATGCTTCAGGAAAGCACTCCTCCGATCGACGATATATGCGCGCAGTGAAATCACATTTCCCACTCTATGCGTACGGCTGCCGAAGAGGTGATAGGCTATCACCGTCCTCGCCGAAACCAGTGGCACGACCAAGAGTGTCGCGACGCCACTGCAGAAAAAGACGCCGCCTACAAAGCCACCCTGCAGTCGGTTGTAACGCATGCTGCTAAAGAGCGATACAAAGAGAAGAGGAGGGAAGAGAGACGCATTTTCAGGCGAAATAAAAGGGAAGCAGAAATGCGTGAGTGCGAGAAAATTGAGATGCATGGTGACAGGAATGAGGTCCGAAAATTTTTCGAAAAAATAAGACGCCTGGCCGATGGTTTCAAGACCGGGGCCTCTTCCTGCAAGGATGAAAATGGGAATCTAGTGACAGATATCCAGAGTTCACTGATGATGTAGAGAGAACACTTCTCTAGGCTTCTGAATGGTGACGACGACAACAATCCCGCCAATAAAGATGATATCCCGGAATCCCCAATTGTGGACGACAGCGTTGAAGTTCCGCTGCCCGGCCATAGTGAAGTCTTGAAAGCTATAGCTCGGCTTAAAAACAACAAAGCCGCAGGAGCCGATGGCTTACCTACTGAGCTCTTCAAGAATGGAGGCGAAGCTCTATTAAAATGCATTCATGGGCTTCTATGCAGAATATGGTCAGAAAAATGTAATCTAAACGATTGGAACCTCAGTGTGCTCTGCCCAATCCACAAGAAAGGCGATCCCACAATTTGCGCCAACTACCGTGGGATAAACCTTCTTAATATCGCATATAAGGTCCTGTCGAGCGTACTATGTGAAAGACTAAAGCCCATCGTAAACCAGCTGATTGGACCTTATCAGTGTGGCTTCGGACCTGGTAAATCCACCATAGACCAGATATTTACGCTACGACAAATCTTGGAGAAGACCCTAGAAAAACAGATCGACACGCACCATCTTTTTGTCGATTATAAAGCCGCCTTCGACAGTCCAATAAGGAATTATCTATACTCCACCATGTCTGAATTTGGTATTCTTGCAAAGCTCATCCGTCTTTGCAGAATGACACTGAGCAACACCAGCAGCACAGTTAAGATCGGGAAGGATCTCACTCCTCCGTTCGATACCAAACGAGGTTTCAGACAAGGTGATTCCTTATCGTGCGACTTTTTCAACCTAATGATGGAGAAGATCATCCGAGCTGCTGATTTGAGACGCAGCGGCACGATATTCTACAAAAGTATTATGCTGTTGGCGTATGCTGATGATATCGATATCATTGGCCATAATACGCGCGAAGTCAGCGCAGCATTCTCCAGATTAGCGAAAGAGTCGAGTCGAATGGGTCTTGCAGTCAATGCAGATAAGACGAAATACCTAGTGTCAACAAATAAACAGTCCCAGCGTCTTGGAAACCACGTCACTGTTGACAACATCTCCTTCGAGGTTGTTAAGGACTTCGTCTACCTGGGATCCAGCATTAAGTCTTTCAACGATGTTAGTATTGAGATAAAACGAAGGATAACTCTTGCCAACAGGTGTTACTTTGGGCTAAGTAGGCAATTGAGAAGCAGAGCCCTCTCTCGACGAACAAAACTCACGCTCTATAAGTCACTAATCATGCCCGTCCTATTATATGCAGCACAAACCTGGACGTTGAACTGATGAAAAGACTCTGGGAGCCTTCGAGAGAAAGATCCTTCGCAAAATCTTCGGTCCAATCTGCGTCAATGGCGAGTACCGAATTCGATGGAACCACGAGCTGTATGAGCTGTACGCTGACATCGACATAGTTAAGCGCATTAAAATCGAACGGCTCCGCTGGCTAGGTCATGTTGAGCGAATGAAAAACGACGCTCCAGCGAAAAAAATATTCGATTCGGTGCCCGGTGGTGGTCAACGCAGAAGAGGACGCCCACATCTTCGTTGGAAGGATCAGGTGTTGGATAGCCTGACCACGCTTGGTGTTTCCAACTGGCGCCAGCAAGCGCAGAACAGAAATGGCTGGCGCAATTTCTTATACGAGGCCAAAACCGACTTACGGTTGTAAGCGCCAGATAAGTAAGTTAGTAAGCTTAATTCAAATTTAATGATTGTACAACCCGAAACACATGTAAGGAATTTATACACATGTGGTATAATACATACTATTTATGGCTCCCGGAATTTACGCCCGATGAACTTATGCCCGAAAAAAAAAATGGTAAAAAAGCCCGAAATTCTCCATACAAAATCGGGCATTAATTCCTAGGAAAAAATGCCCCAAATTTCGGGTGATTTTGACATGTTTTTGGGTGTTTGTGCCAAAAAATGTCTGTTTTTTTTTTCCAAATATTTGAAATGGAAGAAAGACCCGAAAAAAAATTGGAACTTAGGCCCAAAAAAAAAAATCGGGCATTTTTACCAAATTAAAATAAGGAAAAAACGCCCGAATTTTTGTTTAATAAAAAGTTGCGAAATTTTAATTAGTTTTTATTACTGTTATGTAGATCAGCGTTTCCAAACTTGTTCTCTGCAAGCTCCTTCCCAATTTTATTTCAAAAATATTGCATCGAATCATTGAAGATTGCAAGAAAACACATTGGAGAAGCGCTGATATATGAGGCCTTGAGTTCTAAAGTGGGTTAATACTATAACAAATAATAACTATTATTGCACGATAAAAGGTACTGGGTAAGCTGATTTTTAAATTGCACTACTACGTTACTTATCAATCTTAATTGTGTAGGAAGTTCGTTAAATTTTTTTTTTTTTTTTTTTTTTTTTCTTTATTGATTGCATGTGAGATAAATTTATCGTATGCAATTATTTCTCAAAAAAAATACATTTTGTACGAGAAAATAATTTAATAGATTTTATAATAAATAACGCTATCAATCGCGTGACGAGATCATTGCTAATTCTTATTTATATATTCATTTAGTATAACATAATTCAGTTTACTAGCTTACTGTATTCAAATTTAATTTTTTGTATAGTACTTGGCATTAACAATTCATATTATAAAATATTTCATTTTCTATTGAAAACGAGTTATTGAGCTCTAGGCCAATCATGTTGAGAACAAGACAACATGAAGAACAAAGAAGGCGACAGCCAACAACAACAACAACGGCTCTGTATAGAGCCAATCACAACAGCTTTGACTATACAGACTGTTTCATTGGTCGCTACACCAACTCATCAGTAGTCTTTTGTGTGACTTTACACTGTGATCCACTCAAGCTACTTAGGTTCTAGTTATACTGCCAATATGCCGAGAAAGTTACCCGGAATTTTATTTTTGGCAGAGAACGCTTGAATTTTTGTAACTGAGTTCTTATCGACATTAGATGCAAGCTGTACCAAGGTTGACCTAAATCGTATCATACTTTTAGGCCTAGCCTTAATTCATGTGCATCTTCGAAACTCGATCACGTGGTTTGCCACTATCAGAGCATATTGAAGTTGTTGTTATTTTTGCTTTTTAGCTCCTCCCTTTTTCCACACTTCCATTTTTAGGGTTCAGTTAGTTTAAGGCAGTTTAGGCATATTGGCAGTATAACTAGAACCTAAGTAGCTTGAGTGGATCACAGTGTAAAGTCACACAAAAGACTACTGATGAGTTGGTGTAGCGACCAATGAAACAGTCTGTATAGTCAAAGCTGTTGTGATTGGCTCTATACAGAGCCGTTGTTGTTGTTGTTGGCTGTCGCCTTCTTTGTTCTTCATGTTGTCTTGTTCTCAACATGATTGGCCTAGAGCTCAATAACTCGTTTTCAATATAAATAATGAAAAGGCCGTATTCAAAAATATTAAGATTTAATATTTCATTTTCTTTTAAAAGTTTCAATTTTACAGTTCAAAATTATAGTTTTGTAATAAGAGATTTTTAACCATACTTTTGAAGTAATCTAGGATATTACAATTTTTTACATGTGCAGGTAGTTTGTTGAAAATTCTTATACCATAACTGCGTATAGATTTTGTGCTTCTTTCTGTTCTAAAAAAAGTTGTTCGTAAATTTCTATTGTTTCGAAATCTATACATGTAGTTTTCTGTGGGATTTAAGTCAAGATTGTTCTTAATAATATTTTTTTTTATTTTGTAAATAGTTATTAATGTTTGCATTATGCTGTATTTCTTTATATCCATTCTATTCACATACAGATTTCTTGTTGGGGTCCTTATTGGAAGCAATAATATATTTTTAATAATTTTATTTTGAAGTCTTTGCAACTCATTAATTTTTTGCTCAGAGCATCGGTTCCAGATTGTATTTAAATAGCCTACTTGCGACATAAAATAACATTCATACAGGAGCCATAGCTGTTTTTGTGGAATATATTTTCTATTTTTATATATTGCAAAATTTAAAGGAATTAATTTTTAATTCAATTTCAATATGTGTTCGCTCCAATTTAAATTTGAGTCGAACCATATTCCTAATAGTTTCAACGATTCCACTCTAGTAATAAGAACGTCATTAAAAACAATTCCAGGGAGTTCATTTAGATTCGGTATTGGCTTAAAATTTTTAAATATAATAAAATTCGTTTTTTTTTAAATTTATTTTTAGTAAATTGTTATCAAACCATAGTTTGATTTTTGCTAAATCTGATCTGATGCTTGATATTAAGTCCTCAATCGATTCTGTTGCATACATGAATATTCCGTCATCAGCATAAAACTGTGGTATTCCTTTTAAATTAACTTTAAAAATATTATTAATGTATATTAAGAATAGAGTTGCCGCTAATTTTGATCTTTGCGGTACTCCTGATTTAATTTTTTGTTTTGAACTTTCAGCCTCTTTGATTTGAACAAATTGCTCCCTGTTTTCAAGAAAACTTTCAAATAATTTAAGTTCGGTTCCACCTATCCCCAATTTAGCAAGTTTCTTTATGATTATTTTTATGTTAACTGAGTCGAATGCTTTTGCTAAGTCAATCGCCAAAAAGGCAACATATTTTTTTTTATCTAAATTTTCGTAGGCAAATTCTGTACATGATATACATGCTGATAATGTGTTTGAGTTTTCTACAAAGCCAAATTGATTTTTATCGATGATTTGATTATTTTTTAGAAAAACTTTTAATCGATTTAATATAATACTTTCAAATATTTTATCAATTGTGTTTAATTTAGTTATTGGGCGGTAATTTGAGCAGATTTCTTTGCTTCCTGACTTGTGAATGGGTACTACAGAACCAATTTTTAGTTCTTGTGGGTATTGACCATTATGAAAACATTCATTTATAAAAATAAATTTAAATATTTAATTCATTTTAATTTTATATAATCTCATACTTAAAAATACATAAAAACATTGCGTACAAGGGAAAAATACTGATTCTTTTTCAAAACAACAAGTTTCTTTGGTTATCAAAAAATTTCAAAAAGAAAAAATTACGGCGGAGGTGGTTGGGGGGAGCAGGGTGGGGCGACAGGTGGCGCGTGCGATCCGTCGCACTACGCGTAATCCGCCGCGTCGCGATGCGCGGGCGCAGTACTAAATATTTCTGCTTTTACTTTAAATACCGTTATCTTTAAGAACTGATTGACGTTTCTTATTTAATATTGAAAACGAAAGATCATAAAAAAAAAACGAAAAATCACGAATGCAATTTTTGGGTGTTTTTTCATATGAAATTCGTATGTAAGAAAATTGGATGATTTTTCATTATTTTTTTTTTTTTTTTGGGTGATTTTGCGGAGAGCCTTAATTTACTACTCAAATCTGTTGTTTAATATTTTGATAGTCGTACATTGAATCTGGATCGCGGAAATTGGGCCCGAAAAATTTGAAAATAAAGCCCGAAACACTGCTGAAAATTTCGGGCATAATTTTCATTTTTTTTCAGGCTTAATTTCCAAACCATTCGGGCGTAATTTCCTTCTTTCGGGCTCAATTGCCATTTCAAATTCGCGCGTTTTTTCCAAAATTCGATGCTATCGAAAATCGGGCTTTTTCCATTTCTTCTTTCGGGCGTAAGTTCATCGGGCGTAAATTCCGGGAGCCACTATTTATACGTGTTGGGTATAAAGAGCTGCACAGAACATTCTATTAACAGTACTTGAATAGTATACACTATGTTAGTGTAGTTTCAGTGTAGCCATGATATCGAACAAAAATGTTTTGTATGAAGCAAAGCCAACAAAACAAGAATTGCATATTTTAAAAGCTTTTCATTAGTGTCGTTGTATTTTGAAGGTTTTAATATGAAATAAAATATCAAACCATAGAACGACACTGAAGTAAAAGTAACGGGAAATCATAGCGAGCACACCTAGTGCACCATCAAACTGCATCGAAAAATTTTCAGCAGTCGTTTTCAGTTTTCTGAGGGGCTCACAAGTAAAGAGAGTCGATAATGTAATTTAAACTTAAATAATTTGAAAAAGCATAACTCGAAAACGAAGCAAGATAGACTTAAAATGACAGTGATTTTGGGTTATCTAAAGGGAGTCTCGAAATCGAGATGCACAGGTAGAGGGATCGGTCAAAATAATAACCTTAAAAAATTAGAAAGAACGCCATATCTTGAAAAGGAAGCAAGATGGGCCAAAAAATAGTTTTCTAAAAGGAGCCTTGAACTCTTGCCATCGTTTTGCCCGAATTATTCTAACAACAACAAACATCTTCGACCATCATTTGATTTTATTTCTGAAGAACTCAGCTTCGGTTGACTCAATTTACCTATAATCATCGGTGTCCGCAGGATTTCTAAAAATGCAAAACTGGGGGAAAGGGGGGCATTTTCCCTGCACCACCTGCATACGCCCATTCCTATGATAGAAATTGTTGTTGGTTCAGAAACACATGCAGACATGCAGTTGTGGTTAAATGGACTTGCATACATTTTGCATATGTATATTATATGCAAATATGCAATTTTTTATTTGCATATGCACTAAAAATGCGCATATGCATTTTTTATGCAATATGCAAAATATGCAAATTTTATGTTGTTTTTCAAGAGAGAATTTGACGGGACGCATATCTGTGTCATCGAAATTGTTTTACGGTCATTCAGTACAAATATGCAATTTCATATTTTCCGCTGTCTAGTAATGAACTAGTTCGTTCATTTAGTTCTTTTAGTTCGTTCGTTATTTTTGGTCGTTGCATGTTTTACTTCGTTTGTTCTCTTAGTTCGTTAGTTCTTTTAGTTCGTTCGTTCTTTTAGTTCGTTAGGTCTTTTAGTTCGATTGGTCTTTTAGTTCGTTTCGTTTCCTTGTTCATGTCCAGGTATATGAAATGAAACAAACTTGGTATGAATATGTGGTAGCCATCAAATCCAACATTTATATTAGTGCAGACACAAAAAGTCTCAAACCAAGTACTCAGACCATAGCTTGGTGAATTTAGTTATTTTTGCTCTTGTTCGTTTTGCTGCTACTCGCTGCAATATCAATTGAACTAAAATGAACTAAAAGAACTAAAAGAACGAGAAACACTGAACTAGTTCACATAGTTCATGAGTGGGAATCGTTCAATTGAACTAGTTCGTTCATGAACTACCCAAGCCTAAAATGCAACCGAAATTGCAATTATCGGTTGCATTAAGCGAAAATGCAACCGATTAGTAATTTTGACTGATCGTTTCCATTCTAGGTCAGCAGATTGCTGAAAATTTTAGGTTGGACTTACGCAGTCTTTTAACGCAAATTTTGGCGTTTAAGTTATGCAGTTCTTAAACAGCTATGAAAAATGTTTATAAATCACGTTTTCATGTTTAAATGCTGTTCAAAGTTAAACAAGCGCTAAAATGTGTTTATAAATAACACTTTTTACCGAGGGGGAGAATGTGAAAAAACTTTGTTTAAATATACCCTATTTTTATTTATAATTTGAATCTTATAAAAATATTTCAACTAAAAAAACTTTATGAAAATTTCAAAAACCTAAGCATATTTTTTCAGTTGGAAAAAATTATTCTTTGAAAAAATACTATGAATTTTGAAGTTCAGCTTTACAATATATTAAGGTATAATATACGTGTAACAACCAAAAACAGGAGCTGTTTTAAAAAATTTTTTTTAGATATAAGATGTTATTGTACATAGAAAATATTTTATAAAAATATTTTTGATTTTTTAAAAACAGTTCTGGCTTTTATATAGAGGGCGCTGAAAATGGCATTGAAAAAAAAACATCCAAAACGGTTCGATGGATATGGCCTTTCCCATGTATCGGAAACAAAAAAATCAAGTGACATTTTAAAGCATAGACCTTTTATTAAGCATCCCCCCTACGCATGACCCCCGGGGTTTCAAGTAAAGTTGAAGTAAAAAGTTCGAAAAATAGATACATTTTCGCGCGCTTTTTTGTTTATATAAAAATGACAAAAAAATAGATACTTGAATTTAGGGGGATGCTTAAAGGACAAATTAACGAACAATATGCAAAAAAAAAATCAATAAAATTGAACCAATAGATTTCGAGTTATTTATCGAACCGTTTTAAAAAAACTGGTTTCGAGGAAATCGCCTTTAAAGTTTTTTATTTGTGGTATGGAGCTTAGACATAGGTTAACGTAAACCGTTATAACTTCTGTTTTCCTTGTTTCATACAATGGAACAAGCCGCATCTCTTTTAGCAGACCTACAAACATTGGTTATATCAGCTCAATTTGAATTGCGCAAGTATTGTTTTAATAACCCAGATTTATTAAAATTTATTCCAGAACAGCAGAAGGAACCTTTCCTCAGAATTGGTGACAATGACGTCATAAAAACATTGGGTTTGATTTGGCATCCAACTGCAGATTCATTCGCATACCACTTTGCCCTTGAACGGCCAGCAACAACCACAAAACGAACTGTTCTATCAGATCTCGGAAGAATTTTTGACACACTTGGCTTAATTGTCCCAGTAGTAGTTTTGGGAAAAATCTCATGCAGCAACTGTGGAAGCTTAATGCTATGAGCAGCGTTGGAATTATTCCGTTCAGCAATTGGAGAATCTTAATTCAGTTCGAACTCCAAGACATGTTCTTTGCAAAAATCTATGGAGCTTCATTCCTTCGCTGACAGCTGTTATTTGCACAGTATTGGCGAAAACAATGATTTCACTGTGCAGCTAATTTGCTCAAAATCACGGGTGGCTCCCACAACATCCACGTCAATGGCAAAACTTGAATTACAGACAGCGCTGCTTATGGCTGAGCTTGCAGAACAGATACTCAATAATCTTCCAAGGGCAGTCAATGTACGATTTTATTACACCGATTCCAAGATCGTACTAGCATGGATCGCACAACCTTCATATGCGTGGACAACCTACGTAGCAAACAGAGTTGCTGAAATTCAGGGTGAAATTTTACAAAGGAAAATCCTGCAGGTATTATCTCTCGTGGCACTATGCCTGATGAGTTTATAAAATTGTCATTATAGAGACGTGGTCCAGAATTTATGTGCACAACAATTACTGAGTGTCCTCAGCGACCAACAGACAACTTAGAGAACATCCCTGAATTCCGGTTAAATAAGATAGTACTTTTAGCAGCAAAGTCAATCTACGACGGTGTTACGCTGCAGTCAATCATCGTGACTTATTGCAACGGCTTGAAAGCATATTCGCTTATTGCCTCAGATATACCAAAAACGCTAGAAAACCATCAGAAGGCCGAACTACGAGGCCATTTACCATAGCAAAATATAACGCAGCTATTTTAACGTTAATTTGAAATTTTCACCGCAGCCACCTCACAGCAGAGTACAAAACAATTTCAAATAATTTTACCAAAAAATTGTAATTTAACAAAAATTTTGGTTTTGTCCTATCATTACAGGTACATACACGCTGGTCCGCAAACACTGCTCTCAATGTTGAGGCAACGCTATTGGCCTATTGATGGAAAAACATTTGTGCCGCAATGCTGTATATCAATACATCCAATGTTTTCGCACTAAGCCGATGAAACAAGATCCGCTCATGGGCAACCTTCCAAAAGAAAGTGTTTAACCGGGACGTGCATTTTTAACCACTGGAATAGACTTCTGTGGTCCAGTTCCTGTTCACTCACAAATTCGTCGAAGACCTCCAGTGAAGGCGTATGTAGCTACGTTTGGGACCTATCAACTGCCGCATTTATCGCAGCGCTACGTCGTTTCATTGCACGCAGACGGCTATGCGAAAAAAACGAACTCGCCAAGCTGAGCCAACTATTTCAAAGCGAAAAACATTAAGCAAAAATGCTAAAATTTTTTCAACAGCAGCGAGTTGAATGGTGCACAATCCCAACAAGATCTCCTCATTTCGGAGAGTTACGATATCACCTTAAACAATATAAAACTTTAAATAAATATTAAATCTTAAACCATATTGCAGTTATACTTAAATAAATGTTCTTGTAAACTATGGAAAAGTTCCAATCATCGTATGATTTATAAATAACTAAGAAGAACAAAAATCATGTAAGAAGAACACGAGTCACATTTCAAACATTATAAAAGTGTAGTCTACTTACCATACCTACTTGAAACTTACCCACTGACCTACTGTAGCATTGTAAGTCATTATAAACATTTGCCTCTATTCTAATTGGTGGATTGAGGTGACACAAGTCACTGCGACTCTAAACCATATTCTAGTAGTCACTGAACAGCGACCTGCGTCACATGCGTGACTAAACACAGCTAAATAATGTTTTCGTCATATTATAGTTGTCACTGTAAGCCGCCGTGTGTCGCATTTAAGTGATATTTTAGGCGCCGCAATTTTTGAAGTGAGATGGAGGCAGAAAAAAGGTAAATGAACAAAAATTCTAGTTTATTGATAGAAATTGTTTATAATTAATTATTTTTAGCTTGAAAATAACCACCAGGAGGCAGTTCGAGGAGATGGTCACATATATGATAAAAAACCCATCTGTAGCTAAGGGCTTAAAATATGCAGAAAATTGCTGCATTAATAAAGCCACTTTTGAGGGTAAATGGCACTTGCTGTCCTCAAAGCTTAATAGTTTGCAAAAAGTATGATTTGCAGTCGTCGCCTTGAAGTTATGTTTACGCACATCAATGGCAATAGCATAACTGCGAAGTGACGACTTTTTTTAAATGCTATTAAATTCAATGAATTCTAGGTTTGGACCGATTACAAACTGAAGCTCCGCAAAAAATTGGCGCATAACAAAAAGGAGATAAACTTCACCGGAGGTGCGCCATTTTGTATAGCTCACCTTTCAGCCCAGGAAGAACAAGTGCCAAATCTGCTGCATTTACACAAGGTTGCTCAGAGTGATGCGGTTGTGTTCGGTGTCGAAGACGCGGTGCAAATTGGCTCCATCACCGACACTGCAGAACAGGAGGAGGAGGTGGAATCAACAGTAATGGAAACTGCAGAACCCACACAGCCAACACCGGAACGACCAGAACCACAACTGCAACGGAAGAGGAAGAGGCACGGTCAAAACGACGACGCAAAAATGGAAATGCTTAGTGAGCAAACAAAATGTCTGCAAGACATTCCAAAATTGCTGGACAAGTCCAATAAATATTTAAAAAACATATCCAACTGCATGGAGAAGAAGCTGAGTATTTATAAAAAAAATGCGGAAAAAAAAGAAGAAGAAATTGATCTGAGGATGGAGATCATGAAGTTAAAGCGTCATAAGCTTCAAATGGAGATATCGAAAGGGTGATATTTTTTAAATTTATTTTTATTTATTTATTTTAATTTATTTTTTAGTTTTAATTCATAATCACCCCAATCATAAAACATTTTCCCATGGGAGTTGTTAAAGGGAGTTTCCGTTTTCTTCCAAAAAGTTTTTGAACTTTGTCTTAAAAACGGAAACTCCCTTTTACAACTCCCATGGGAAAATGTTTCATGATTGTGGTGAATTAATTTTTCATTAGTAATTGAAGTTTTTTTAAGTTATTTTAAAATGGAGATCTCAAAAGTGTAATATTTTTATTTATTTTTAATTTTTATGTATTAATAAGTATCTGAAGTTCCTTTTAAGAAAATATACATATGTGATATAACATAAAAAAATTAATAATAAAAAATAGAAAACATGAATTTAATAAAACTTAATTTCAACATAACTTCATTGTTTACATGCATAAAATATAATTTGAAAATTTTTCTATAGAAAAGTTTATGAATTGAAAATGGAATTCATAATTCTTGTTCTTATAGAAGAGCCATCTTCATCGTCGTCTTCTGGCAAGCCTACGTAATCATCATCATCATCAGGTAACGCTATTGGGTCGTCATGAATTTTGTACTTTATCTTAAATTATGCAAGGCACAGCATACGTTTATAATTTTGGATGCCTTTTCGGGTGTGTAATGGAGCTACCTAGCGCCGAATATGCATCGAAATGTATTTTTAACAACACCATTTGTTGTCGAGGTGTTGTTTATTTTTAACAACACCTCGATCCCGATGAGCCCTAAAAGGAGTGATTAAATAAGGCTTAAGAGGATATCCTGCATCACCTTAAAATCGAATCTTTGGTATTTGTATGCATGTATTGAGATATTTTCATTAGTACCTACCTAAAAGCCAAGAGTTTCCTTCTGCACTATCACTCGCAAGCATCGTATCTAAGTGACTACTGTTCCAAATGAATGAGTCATGTGAAGCTCCCGGGTTATTAGCATCAACGTATCTGATGCGCATTTCGTGATCGCAAACCTTTAGGAAATATTTTATTTTTGTATACTTGCATTGAAATATTAATTAAAAACAAATTAGACTCATACCAACATCACGTTCAGGCTATGAAAGCCTTTCCTATTGTAGTATAAATGTTGAAAGCTTTTTGACGGGCATATAATCCTGACATGCGTACCGTCTACGCACCCAACGACTCCAGGAAATCTAAATTTCTCGAAAAACGCCAACTTGATTTCATTTCTTTCAGAATGGCTTGGAAATTTTATCAAATCTCTACATATTTCACTTTCCAGCGTAGACAACACTTCTGTGAGAATTTTAGAGAAGGTAGGCTGGGGCAAAGCAACGTTAAAATCATTGCCGGCACCTTTTTGGTAGCTACCTTCAGCCAAAAAACGTAGTGCAGCAGCTAATTTAATGATTGGAAGCACTGCGAAACTTCTCTTCTGTGGATTTGATTTACTTTCAATTCTGTTAAGTAAATAAACAAAAGCTTCTTTCGATATTCTGCAATAGCTTAAGAAACTGAAAAGAAAGGAAATTCTGAAAATCTACTTAAACATATATTTAACATTTTGAACTCACACTCCTTCGCGCAATTCGAACGGGTTAGAGCTATCCCTTAATTTTAATCTTTTAATTCTTAAGTTTTCACTATAATCTGCACTATCTGAGCTATCAGAATCCGAAAACCATAACACAAAAGAACTCATAATAAATTATTAAAGCTTATTTTCTTATTTTATTTGTGACTTCGTTTTTTATGCACAGCTGTCATTTATTTACCATTTTAAGATGTGTTTAAAAACATATTTTGTTTCATTTCAAACGTTCCGTCACCTCACGTCACGTGACAACCATGATACCACTTTTCAAGTGACGTGACACCGACTGTGACAAAACTCACATAGGTGAGGTGACAACAAGAATCAGGCTCATTGTAATGAAAAACCATAAACAAGCGAGCGTTGACACATTGTAAGCGCTTGTAAACATAAACCATAAGCGAAAGCAATTGGTGAATATGCTGCGTTTGCACATTCTTTAAACGTAACTCAGAGTTTCCAAGTAGAAATAAGTTTTCATGTATTTGTGAGATTTTAGAGCATAAGAATTTATAGATTTTAGAGCGTAAGAATTATTGTAATGTTAATTATAGCATGTAAGAATTTGTAACATGTAAAAATGTAAGAGAGAGAATCTGATTGGAATGGGATCGATTTGGCTATATGAACCAAATGCGATCACGAAATAAATCAATTCCTAAACCTCAGTTTAAGTTGGAAGAACTGTCTTGATTATATTTTTGAACAAGCTTTGTCAACTTAAGTACAACCAGTCAAATGTAAGAACGGCTCTTTAGCCAACAATACAAAGCTTTGTCAGCTTTCAAAATAAAGACTATTATAATTTTTTTTTCTTCCTTAATTTTCCTCCAACAAATTAAAACCACGACATGGCGATCCTGCCAACTGACCTGCGAATCATTACTAAAAAATCATTTCAAATTAACAATTTTTCCGCGATCCACAGTATGAATGGAGAAATCTTAACAAAAAACGAACTGGACAAAATTTTTCTTAAATGGGAAAGTCTGGTAAATAAATCAAAAGAGAATCCACCAGAAGAATACGTGCCAGAGCAACTGCAGAAAAACAGAGAAATAAAACCATATGTACCGACTCCAAAGAATGCTGGACCACAGCTTTTGACAATCGAACAATACAGAGCTCGTCACAAGACTGTTGCAGCGAATAAAGAAGATTTAGAGAAAGTATAGGTGAAAGAAAAAAAGGAAGCGAGCAGGTCGGCGGGTACGTAGTAGACAACGCATTGGAGAACTCTACAGACTAGCAGGCATAACAACCAAGGAGCAGAAAAAATTTTATAAAAATCAAATAAAATTAGAAAAATTTAAAGAACAGCAGTTTAGGAAGCAAGGAAATAAAAATGAACATTCATAATATAAAAAAAAACAATTTAATAATGGGTAATAGCGAAAGCAAAAAGGAAAATGTTAATACCCTTGACCCATTAATGCTCACCACCAAAAATCGATGCTCACTCGAACAAAACTGGTGCGAAAATGTAAACAAAAGAGCTTTTGGCGTTAACTTCAGTGCTTTTTTGAAAAAGCATACTTTTAGCTTTCTCACATTGTCGAAATCAAAAGTTTTACATTGTCGGTGGATTTTTGAGGATTTTTCGAAAAATGCGTAAAAAAATTTCATCGCGTATGATATAGCATACGTTGTCGTTAATGGGTTCATACTATAACAAATAGCAGTATAGTAGTTACAGGTCACAACTTACTGTGTTGTTGTAATCATATGTTGTAATCATAAATGCGCATTATAAGAAATACGTAAGAAAACAATTACAGAAGAATGTATCAACTCAAGTTTAAAAATTATGTTTAATAATAAATAATAAAAATATATATAAAAATTTAATATTTTCGTTAAAAATTAATAATTTACATAGAAGGCCAAAACAATAAGGTAGAAATTCACTTCCATTTTACAATCAAGATCAAGAATTAGAAGTACCGAAACAACGTGACGAACAGAAATAACTTGAATTTTTGACGAAGTTTTGGGAGTCAATAGGTATGAATAGAAAACCGACTATTGACGATATGACTAACCCAGACACTACAAAAGAAACAGCTAAAATGATCCATAAAATATATGAAGGCTAAATGGAAGCTATTTCAGAAAACTTAACAGTTATTTTAACTTACCTAAAGAAAAGTAAAGGAAGGGGATATTCTTATGAAACTATTTTACAAAAATTACAATCTATAGAAGATCATAGAATAGAGTTTGAACCACTTGCTATTACTGATCATGATGATACTAACGCATTAAAAATTGAATTTAATAGAACATATACAAAAGTGAGACAGCTGTTACTAAAACAGTTACAAAATAAAACTGATAATATTGAACAAACTAAAAAAAAAATAAAATAAATAACTGGCCATTTCAGCCCTTGAAAGGACTTTGACCTAGCTTCTTATGATCAGATTGAACAAACTAAACAAGAAACAAAAATGAATTTTTTTTTAACTTAGAGCTAGTCATTAAGGCAATTCCGATGTTCAATGGTCAATAAAAAGAGTTAACCTCATTTTTAAAAATCACAAAATTAATAAATAACGGACTAAAAAACGAAGATAAACAAAAATTAATTGAAGAGTAATCTGTCGACCAATTCTTTTAACGTAGAATACGTTATACGGGGGTGTTAATCTGGAGTACAAAATTTTGAGAAAATGTTTGTCACTTTCATTATAAGTTTTTAATACTGTTGACGCCACTGGCGGTTTCCCGGTGCTGGCGCGGTAGTGTGCGTCTGCAATGCTGTATTGCTGGTCTATGTATTCCCATTTTTCTTTTGGGCAGCGCTTATCGCTGCTCTTATAAAACTTTGTTAGTTTTAAGTTGATTACTAATAAAACTGACCTCGGTCAATAAAGTTGAAGCACCGCGTTCTTATTTCTCTATTCGAAAAGTTCATAAGTGTTTTCTCCCCTCGTTTCGAAAAGTTTACATGGTCCATCGCGATCCGGGTTTTTAATCACTAAAAACAATATTTAAAAACAAAAAACAAAGTGCTGTGCAAATTCAAAATAAAAAGTGCTGTGAAAAAAATTTTCTTGAAAAAGAAAAAGAAACAAAAAGATTGTGTGACTTTTCACCAGAAAAAAAAAAACATCAGCACAACAACTGCAGCATCAACAACTGCAGCAACAGCATAGCCAACAACAACAACAACTGCAGCATCAACAGCATCGCCAACACCAGCGACAACATCAACACCAACAACAACAACAACAACAACAACAACAACAACAACAAACAACAAATTTGTTTTAAAGATAGGGAAAAATCAGGTGAGTTTTTTATTCTTATTATATTTTTGATTATATTGATATATACATACTTATATATTTATCGCATTATATTTCATTTATTATACTAATAAAAGAGAAATAGTGACTTTTTTTTTATAAGAAATTCACCTAATTCGCCAAATTCACGCGGTTCGGTTCGGTTAATTCTTAAAGTGCAGGTTCTAGTTTAGAAAATTGTATATAGATATATACATAGTATATATGACGCGCACAGAATAAAAACAGTGACTTAAATTTCACAGAAGAAAAACACTTACAAAATTTTCGCAGCGTAAAAAGAAGTTCTCTCTCCAGCGTGCGTGTGGATTTTGCATGTATAAGTGAGTAATTGCACTCTTCGTTCATGATAGTTCGTTCGTTTTTTTTTCTTTGGCCGCCAAGCAGTAATTACTTTCAAGTTTATTAGCAGTGGGAGTGTAAAATAAATAGAAATAAATAGGAAATTTTTTTAATATTTAAAAAGGAGTGTGTTTGTTGTTCAGGTGTTATTTTATTTTTGGACATTGATTTAAGTTAAAATATTTTGAAAACATGGAAGAACATGCTGGTAAGTTATGATGTTTATGGGGTAAGTACATAAAACTTTTTCTTACTGAGCTTAATTTTTAGATGTAATAAATCCAAGGAAAAGACAAAAGCATCTGAAATCTCGAAAGCAAAATATTGCTAAGGAAAATGTTGAGCGCGGCAGAGAACATACAACAGCCAGTGGTAAAATTATTACCGCAAAGAAATTTCAAGGGCAAGTCATTTGCAAATGCAATAAAGATTGCTGCCACGAAATAGATATTGCTCGCCAAAAAGAAATTTTTGATAATTTCTATTTCGCATGTAATTGGACACAAAAAACCTTACTGATCCGATCAACAGTTAAGAAGATTGCGGTCATTCCTAAGCCAAACCCAATTATTCCATTAAGGGTACAAATGCACAATTTTCAATATTCATTGGAAGACGCTGATGAAATATCTCGAAATGTGTGCAGGATGTTTTACATGAAATGTTTAAACATATCATCGTCGCGAATACAAAGTGCTTTAAAAACTGCAACAAAAAACCCTAGCGCTACAGAGGCTCGCGGACGGGCTCCCTCAGCAAATAAAACCTTGGAGAACGATCGCGAAAATGTTGTAAAATTTATAAACCTTTTTCCAAAGTACGAATCGCATTACAGCCGTAAAAGAACAGAAAAAAAATATTTACATCCTAATTTAAATTTACGAAAGTTGTATGAAGAATATAAAAGTTCATGTGAAGCAAAGAAAGTTAAAGCTGTTTCCCATTATGTCTTCTCTGAAATTTTTAACAACAATTTTAATTTAAGTTTCAAACGCTTACACACGGATACGTGCAAAACTTGCGATAATTTACAATGTGGCTTAAGAGCAAGCTCTGTACAAGCAGAACGTGATGAGCAACAGAAGCATATGGAATCGGTGGAATGGGCTTGTAACAAATTTAAACAAGACGTAGATGAAGCTTCTCAAAATAGATGCTCGGTTGTTTTGACATTTGATCTCCAAAAAACATTGGAAACTCCTTCATTGACGACATCTGTTGCGTATTATAAAAGGCAATTATGGACGTATAATTTGTGTGTGTTCGATGAAGTAGGTAAGATTTTCCCCTTAATGGGCGTTTTTTCAATGACCAGTTAAGCACTTATCAAAACTTTAACCACAAATTTTTACACCCCCATACGTCTGTCTCTCTGTCTGTCTGGCCTGTTGACACGATTTTTTCTGTCACTCCGTTTTCGAGATATTGCACACCGCAGTTATTTTTTACGAAAAAAGGTAGTTTTTTTAGTTTTACCACTTAAGTAATAAATATGCGACAATGTCTTCTAACTTAGCATTTTTCGGGTTTCATTAGCATACATGTATATATGGAATGAGAGTGTTGCTTCGAGAGGAGGGCAAGAAATTGGGTCATGCTTAATTCATCATTTGAAAAATCACATACCCGACTCAACAGAACAAGTTGTTCTATATTCCGACTCTTGTGGAGGACAGAATCGCAACATTAAGCTTGCAATACTCCTCAAGCATTTTTTGGCTAATTCGAATATTAAAACTATTACTCAAAAATATTTCATATCGGGTCACAGTTACAACAGTTGCGATAGGTGTTTTAGCTTGATAGAAAAATACAAGAAAAAAATTGAGGTTGTGCCAACTCCAGATGATTGGCTAAATATAATAAAGGAAGCTAAAAGAAATGAACCAAAGTTTCATATTAAGAAAATGGAAAGGGCCGATTTCGTTAGCTCAAAAGAATTGGAGAAGCTGATTGTGAACCGAAAAGTCGACATAACTGGACAGAAAATAAATTGGTTTAAAGTTGAAAAAATCACCCATGAAAAGCAAAATATATTTCAACTTATATTTTTTGGCGCAAATTTGACAAATGTGGTTAATTTGAAGAAGAGAAGTGTGAGTGAGGAAGACTTCAGAACACTTGATTTGGCTTGCTTGTATCCGAAAGGGAAGATATTCACAAAAGCTAAATACTTAGACCTTCTTCAGCTAATGAGTTTCATTCCAAAAGAATCTCGTCAATTCTTTGAAAATTTGCAGTATGAAAACGTTTCAGATATTGACTACGGTATTGCAAGCGATGCCAGTGATGAAGAAAATAGTTCTTAAAGAGAATTTTTAAAACATCATTATGTTATTTTACTGTTTTAAATTAAATTTTGAATGAAACATTTTTGTCTTATTAATTATAAACATTTATTCTTTCTTCCTTATATTTTTAAGTCTGATTTTCTTTTGTTAATTTAATTTGTTAATGAAATGTTATCTTTATTTTTGTTTCTTGCATCCTACAAATAAAAATGAATAAAATGAACTTAGAAATAACTTACAAATAATTGAATTCTAATATAAGCACCAAAAATTGAAAGTATTAAAAGAACTGAATGCAAAAAATTGCATTTATAAAAACATTACAAATTCAAAAACAACAAAGTAAGCATCGTTTCTCGACCAAAGCAGAAACAACAACAAAAAAACATCCAAAGAACGATCATACACGAAGAGTACAATTGCTCACTTATACATGCAATATTCACACGCACGCTGAAGAGAGAGCTTCTTTTTACGCTGCGAAAATTTTGTAAGTGTTTTTCTTCTGTGAAATTTAAGTCACTGTTTTTATTCTGTGCGCGTCATATATATATTTGTTTTGCCAAATTTTGCCAAACAAAATTGGCGGTAAAACTGATTTTATATATATTGTATTATATACAAAGTTTCTTGAACTTGATACTTGCGGAGAATTATTTTTCGATCGACATTATTTTCTTCAAAAAAAAAAAAAGGGTTTTTTGTGCTCACGCTTGACTTTCAAAAAGTCTAATTGCGTTTTTTTGTAACAGTTACAAAAACAAAAATACCAATACACCGAGCTGTATTGATTTTTTTGGAGCCGAAAATAGGCAAAAATTGTACCGATCAAGAGTCTCAGCAGGCTTTCTGCACTCTTGCTCGTTAATTTTTGCATTCCTCTTTGTGCGGTGTCCGTAGCGATCGACGCCAAAGCCGCGCTTTGTGCTTGCTAGTAGCAACCCCAAATTGTGTTTTAGAATTATTTACTCTCTCACGCGCTCAATTAATTGTTTGCGTTCAAAGCTTAGACTGCATCTCGTGCCTGCTGCGCTTGATGAACAGCTCTTTAGCTGGCTGCATATACTTGTAGTTGAGAGAGTAAATAAGCCGCACAGTGGAACCAAGGGATCAATTTGCAAGCAAAATTGACTTGGTCTATTTTCATAGGAAAATTGCACTGTGAGCAAAATACAATATTTAGCAAGCACAATTTATTGAAACGAAAAAATTATATATAAATAATTAATTTGATACACTATAAAAAAAGAAAAAAAATGTATTTTACTATTTTTTTTTAATTTTTACTAATTATTATTGTAATAATTTTCTGCAACAAGAAAATAATTATAATAAAAATTAATTTTAACGGTGCAATATGTTATTGTATATATTTAATTAAATCGTTATATTATACAGTTTTTTGCTAATTTTTTATAGCAGTTTCCTGATATTTGTTGTTCACATTTTTTTATATAAAAATTGGTGAATTTTTTTTTTACATTGTTTTTTTATATACATTTAAATAATAATTTTATACAATTTTTGCTTATTTTTTATAGCAGTTTCCTTTGTTGTGGGTTTTCACATCCTTTTATAAAAATTTGCGAATTTTTTGTCATTGTTTATTTATACATTAAAAAAAAAAAAACAAAATAAATCAAAATTTTAACAGGACATAGACACAAAATGTCAACTTTGAAAACATTTATTCGTCTGTCTGATGCGCTGGTAGAGTTTGAAACGGATTTTAATGCCGTGGAAACTCAAGACATTTTCTCCCTGGAGGCTCAAAATGAAGAGCTAAAAGCCCAGTGGAGAAAAGTCAAAGCTGCTTACGATGCTTGCTTGGAGAAAGCAATAAATGACGATGATTCAGAAGTTGAATCAATTAAAAAGAAGTATCGCAGCTGCTACCAATCATACATTAGGGTAGCAGGAAGAACTTCTGAGTTTTCTCAGAATAAGCCCTCGAAGCAAACCATTGCTTCTGAGCCGGCGCCGGTTATTGGTCACAGCATGCCTGTGCCACCATGCGATACTGAGGTTTTCAATGGTGATTACCTCTCATGGCCGTCCTTTAGGGACATGTTTACGGCCATATATGTAATGAATTCGCGGCTAACTTCAGTGGAAAAACTTTTCCACTTTGTAAGGATGCAATATCGCAGGCGATATTAACCCTCACAAAATTATAATTATATTATAATATAAATATGTATAGGAATATGTATATGAATATGTATATAATAATGAATATGAATTATAGTAAGAATATAATAAGAATGAATATGAATATGAATACGAAAATGAATATGAACATGAATATGAATATGAAAATAAATATGTGGGTAAATCCTGTAGAAAACAACAATAAATTAAATGAATTGGTCGCTTAATCATTTCTTTTAGCAACATTTATGCAGCCACACAAGGCAACATGAAACCCGCAACACGCACTCTGCAACATGCGTCTGGCAACAGACATTACGAAGAAGAAGAACACAAGCAACACAAAGGAAAAAGTATAAAAGCCGCTGCACATGCGCAATCAAGTCAGTCTGCGGAGTCGTGTGTTGTACGCAAGGTCTCTTCTGACTAGTAGTTTAGCATACCCGAGAAGCGTTGTACACTTCGAGGCGTTATCAAGTATTTTATCTAGCTTATCCTTAGTATACCCGAGAAGCGTTGTACACTTCGAGGCGTTATCAAGTATTTTATCTAGCTTATCCTTAGTATACCCGAGAAGCGTTGTACACTTCGAGGCGTTATCAAGTATTTTATATAGCTTATCTTTAGTATACCCGAGAAGCGTTGTACACTTCGAGGCGTTATCAAGTATTTTATCTAGCTTATCTTTAGTATACCCGAGAAGCGTTGTACACTTCGAGGCGTTAGAAAATACCGTATCTAGCGTATCTTTAATATACCCGAGAAGCGTTGTACACTTCGAGGTGTTAGAAAATATCGTATTTAGTTTATCTGGAGCATACCCGAGAAGCGTTGTACACTTCAAGGTGTTAGGAAATAGATATAAGTCAGTACCCAAAGAGGGTAATACCCTTCTGGGAGTTTATTTTAAGAATAGATTTAATCCTGAATTAATAATAAATGAAATAATCTACTCAAAATTAAAACCAAATCTCTCTTTTTTTTTGTAAGAACCTTTGGACCAACCGCTGGGTATACCCCAGCACTTAGGTAACCGAACAGAGGGTTCGTTACAAATGGCGCCCGAGCAGGGACTCTGGTAAAGAAACGAAAATCCACAGCATCACAAATCTACAATAATAACATATAGAACACTGAGTGAAGACTTTCTACAAACCCCAAAATGCCTCTGAAAACATCATGGGTATACTCCCTTCGTAAGGAAGAACTTCAAGCATTCGCCGAGGAATTCTCTTTTGACGCCGCCGGAACAGTCGACGAACTACGGAAGCGCTTTGCACAATTAATTTCCGAAACTGAGGAAAAATCCGATGTGGGACAACGTCTGTTAGAACTAGATGTAAAGTACTCTAGAAGTCCCTCACCCAACTTACCACAGATCAATATCGGCTCCGCAGAAGCCCAAAAAAATATTTTTATGGCGTCCCAAAACATGGAATCACGCCAAGCAACATCGGAACAGGAATATCCGTCAGTCATCGATCAGGTAAGAAAGTGGTCATTCAAATACGACGGTGGAAAAGAACCACTAGCCTTCATCGAACGGGTCGAGGAACTCGCTGAAGTGTACGGATTGAGCAAAAATCTACTACCAAGAACGATGCCGGAACTCCTTAAAGACAAGGCTTTGATATGGTTCCGCAATAATAATCGACAGTGGCGGAACTGGAGTACATTTAAAGAAGATTTTTTACAGTTCTTCTTGCCCATAAGGTACTTCGAACAGCTGGAAGATGAAATCCGCCAACGGTACCAACATCCTAGAGAGCCATTCAAGGATTACTTAATCTCCATCCAGAACTTGATGCGACATGCACAGTACACTGAGGAACAACAACTCGAAAGATTATATCGAAATTGCCATCAAGATTATAGATTGTATGTGAAACGCAGGGATTTTGGAAACCTAAATGAATTGATAAAACTCGCTGAAGATTTCGAAAGTATTCAGGCGGAATCACGCCAAACACGACCACCAATACCGAGACCTAGAGAGGAGAGACATCGAATGATCGTGCAAGATGGGCCTCAATTAATCAATCCCCGCACTGCTTGCCGCCGCTGTGGCCAAGATGGTCATAGTCTCCGCGAGTGTCGAAATGCACAGGTTATATTTTGCTGGGAGTGCGGTCGACGTGGGATCCTTACCGTTAATTGCTGCCGGTACTCACAGGGAAACGCACAGGGTTATCGTCGGGAGCGAGGCCAGACGGAAACCCAAAATCAACACTCTCGCAACTAAGTCACGATTCCACACATATTTTCGCGATGGTTATGATCGGCACGACCCAAGTGAAAGCAACCATCGACACAGGTGCCACAAGAAGCTTTATCAGTGAAACCTTAACAAACAAAATATCAACAGCACAACAAAATCTAAAGGAAACGCAAATAACAGTACGAATGGCAGATAGTTCCACTAGGGAAGTAAATAAAATATTAATAGCCGATATTACGCTCGGCTCCAAGAAGCATCAAACTTCATTGCTTGTTCTTCCAAAAGTCATAGATGACCTCATTCTCGGCATGGACTTCTTGATAGGCATTCAAGCATCTATTCAGTGTGGCGGGTATTCAACCACGCTGCGTTGGCCAAATATCTCATCGAAAAGGGGAAACACTGATGAAACACCCTGCTGCACCGTTATTCGCGAAGGAAACCGTAGTGACCTCAACAAAAATCTCCACGGCTTGTCAGAAAAAGAGATCGTCGAACAGTTTTTAGCAGGAGAACTGAGCAAATTTAATAGAGTTGAAGGTGTTTGTAATATTACAGCGCATAAAATTATAATGAAAGATGATCGTCCAATCAAACAACGCTACTTTCCACGGAATCCGGTCATGCAAGCAATTATATATAAAGAAGTCGACGAACTGATCAGCAAAGGGTGTATTGAACTTTCACACAGCCCACACAGCGCACCTATCGTTTTGGTGAAAAAGAAAACGGGAGCATGGAGACTATGTGTGGACTACCGACAACTCAACTCACGTTCTGTACCTGACGCTTACCCACTCCCAAGAATACACACGATTCTAGATCGCCTCAGAAGTGCCAAATATATAAGCGCATTGGATCTCAAAAATGGCTATTGGCAGATTCCAATGGAAGAAAACAGCAAACAATACACAGCATTCACTGTACCAGGGCGTGGCTTGTACCAGTGGCGGGTTATGCCTTTCGGTCTACATTCCGCACCAGCCACATTTCAGCGAGCGTTAGATCAGGTCATTGGACCCGAAATGGAACCCCATGCGTTTGCATACCTCGACGACATCATCGTTATCGGATCCTCTCTGGAAGATCACATGCAACATCTTAAAGAAGTTTTTCGAAGACTCCGGGCAGCGAATTTAAATATCAATATTGAAAAATGCGAGTTTTTTAAGACAGAACTCAAATATTTAGGGCACGTAGTCAGTAATGAAGGTATTCACACCGATCCAGAGAAAGTAGCCGCCATAAAAGAATTGAGACCACCAGAGAACGTGAAAGAGCTCCGTCGCTACTTAGGAATAGCGTCATGGTACCGACGATTTGTTCCCGAATTTTCAAGCATAGTACAACCACTCACCACTTTACTACGGAAAGGCAAGCACTGGAAGTGGACGGAGGAACAGCAAAAAGCATTCGAAACCCTGAAAACACGTTTAACCGAGGCACCCGTGTTGGCATGCCCGGATTTTACACAGAAATAGCAGACCGATGCTAGTGATTACGGTCTAGGTGCCGTACTTACCCAGGAACACGACGGAATAGAACGAGTGATAGCGTATGCCAGCAGACACTTAAACGGAGCAGAGAAGAACTATTCGCCAACGGAGAAGGAATGTCTGGCTATAGTATGGGCCATCCGTAAAATGCGACCATACCTTGAAGGATACCACTTTACAGTGATCACGGACCATCTGTCACTTAAATGGCTCAATGCAATCGAGAGTCCTTCCGGACGTATAGCAAGGTGGGCACTCGAGTTGCAACAACATACGTTCGACATACAGTATAGGAAAGGAAAACTCAACGTTGTAGCAGATGCGTTGTCAAGACAACCAGTGGAAACTCTTCGTAAAACAACGCTCGAAGAAAACATAGAACCCAGTTGTAACTGGCTAACCAAGAAGAAGGCTGAGATTCAACAAAATCCAGAAAAATTCTCAGACTTTTTAGAAGAAAACGGTCAACTGTATCGCCATATTCCCCAACATTCCAATGATGAAGACTGTGCCCCGTGGAAACTGTGCGTTCCGATTTCACAACGACAGAGGGTCTTGAGAGAAAATCATTACGATCCTAGTGCGGGCCACATGGGTATTCGGAAGACCATCGCTAGGGTAGCCAACCGATATTATTGGCCAGGGATGTTCCGCGACGTTAGTAAATACGTCCGAAACTGTGCATCTTGCCAAAAGTTTAAGCCATGCCAACAAGCAGCAGCCGGTAAGATGCTAACACAAATCGCCGAGGAACCATGGGCAATGTTATGCGCCGACTTCGTGGGCCCACTTCCAAGATCAAAACATGGTAATAATATGCTTTTAGTGTTCTTTGATCGTTTTTCCAAATGGACGGAAATTGTGCCACTTCGGAAAGCCACTACCGAGTCACTCAAGAAATCCTTCAGAGAAACGATATTGGCGAGATTTGGAGTACCAAAAGTATTAATAACTGATAATGGAACTCAATTTACCAGCAAGGCATTCCGCAGCTTTTTGGACGACCTAGGAATCAAACAACAGTTCACAGCGCCATATACTCCGCAGGAAAACCCAACAGAGCGTGCCAATCGAACAATAAAGAGGATAATCTCACCAACTCATAGGCGAAGATCAACGAAAATGGGATGATTTACTCCCAGAAATATCTTTAGCCATAAATACTAGCGTATCCGAATCTACAGGTTTCAGTCCCGCGTACCTAATCCAAGGTCGAGAGCCACGGCTGCCGAACACTCTATTTGATCAACACACTCCAGGAACCGGACAGGAAACTCATACACCCACTGAGAAACATACACGCTTACAGGAAGTCTTTAAAATTGTACGACGTAACATGGAACGTGCCGCCCAAGACCAGGCCAGACACTATAATCTACGTCGTAGAAAATGGAATCCGCAGATCGGAGAACAAGTCCTTGTAAAGGAACACCACCTTTCAAAGGCCATCGACAATTTTGCAGCCAAACTAGCACCCAAATACGATGGACCATTTACCATAAATGGATTTATATCACCCGTGATCATGCAGCTACGGAGATCAGGAAGTGATCGTATCCGTACAGCACACGTAAACGAAGTCAAACGTTATTATTCTAATGGTGAATAAAGTTAAAGCCGGATATCGAGGATGAAAATCACACTCAGAATATCAGAAAACGCAAATACACGACATGAAAATTTGTAAAATAATAATATATGGCGAAAAGGGAGAAATTACACTGTGGGCATTTCTAATCTATTGTGAACAAGTCAGGTACTCAAAGGAAAACGATACATCTCTGAACACCTCCCTTCACACCAAACAGCTGACAAAAGTAAACAGAAATAAATAAGAAACAGTTTTCTATTTATTTCATCAAAGAAAATGTCGACTAAGGACGAGAGGCTACGGCGACCCCAGCCGACCAAACTGGTGAACAATTTCAACACCACCACGAGACTATGAACAACGAAACCACAGAGCAGAAGTTCCGGAGATGTGCTGAGCAGTTTTTTCACCGTCACCAGGCGATCAAAAGAAGCCACCGCCTGACTAAGGTACTGAGCCCGAGCTACAAGCCGGTGATTGAGGCGCCACAATCTCGTTTTCCACGCATACGTCTGGTGAAACGAAGCAAGGAGGAACTGCTGCAGCTCAACCAACGTCCGCGTCAAGAAAAAGTGGCCGAAATAGTCGATTTATGTACCGATGACGAGGAGCGGTCCATTTCCAGCAACGACTGCGAGGAAAGAAGCATTGCGAGTAGCGACGAAGGCTTCAACCGCAGGGTGCAAGAATTTTGTACAGAAGTACAATCGCCGACTGGGTCAGCTACATCTACAATCAGCCTAGGAAGTGACGAAGAAAACCCATCGATCGCACCAGAAAAACCCAAAACCGCTCCACTCAACACCACCTCCATCAACGCCGAGGTTCTAGGTGCTGCTAGCTCTGCAAGCAGTCTAGCGAGTCAATAGGCCGCCCACAGTTCAATGCAGGTATGTGCAAATGCAGAGGTCGGGGCCAACTTTATGACGCAATATGCAACCGCTGTCAGGGCCGAAAATACGGCCACTGCCAATAGCGGTATTGCACCAACAAACGCCAGCATCGACGTCGTTCTCAATTTCGCAACAACATTAGCAGCCAATTTCGCTGCTACATTCACAACCAAATTCGCAGCCAGCTTCATCGACCAGTACTCCGCCGCCACCAATGCTACCACTGACGCTATCTTTAACAGTAGCACCAACGCTTCCACAGTCAACATCGCTCCTAGTTTCATCGACCAGTACGCCACCGCCACCAATGCCACCACAGAAGCTATACTTATCGACCATTACCCGGCCAACATCGCATGCACGGCAGTGGCCAACGTCGACGACGTGACGTCAACAAATATCGACAGTACTGCCACGGGTAACGTAGAGCAACCGCAATTGACCCAGTCAGATTGACTTGCTCAAATTGAACAGTGCCAAAATCAGGCTCCAGAAGATGTGTTAGCACTAGGCGACTATGAAGACGAATTGGATGGAATTCTAGGCGAACTCACTCCTAGAATGCAAAAGCAGCAACCACTGAACCTAGAGAACAACACCGGTAAGACTATCCCAGAGGAACTGCTGAATATACTTCAAGAAGCTTTACGGACCAAGCGACCTAGGCAGAGGATAGCGTTCCGACGAAGACTTGCATGCCAGTGGTACAAGGTGCGGATTTCAAACACGAACCGTGTTAAAATTTCTTTGGGTTAGAAAGGGGGGGGGGGTGTGAGGATGCAATATCGCAGGCGATATTAACCCTCACAAAATTATAATTATATTATAATATAAATATGTATAGGAATATGTATATGAATATGTATATAATAATGAATATGAATTATAGTAAGAATATAATAAGAATGAATATGAATATGAATACGAAAATGAATATGAACATGAATATGAATATGAAAATAAATATGTGAGTAAATCCTGTAGAAAACAACAATAAATTGAATGAATTGGTCGCTTAATCATTTCTTTTAGCAACATTTATGCAGCCACACAAGGCAACATGAAACCCGCAACACGCACTCTGCAACATGCGTCTGGCAACAGACATTACGAAGAAGAAGAACACAAGCAACACAAAGGAAAAAGTATAAAAGCCGCTGCACATGCGCAATCAAGTCAGTCTGCGGAGTCGTGTGTTGTACGCAAGGTCTCTTCTGACTAGTAGTTTAGCATACCCGAGAAGCGTTGTACACTTCGAGGCGTTATCAAGTATTTTATCTAGCTTATCTTTAGTATACCCGAGAAGCGTTGGACACTTCGAGGCGTTATCAAGTATTTTATCTAGCTTATGAGAAGCGTTGTACACTTCGAGGCGTTATCAAGTATTTTATCTAGCTTATCTTTAGTATACCCGAGAAGCGTTGTACACTTCGAGGCGTTAGAAAATACCGTATCTAGCGTATCTTTAATATACCCGAGAAGCGCTGTACACTTCGAGGTGTTAGAAAATACCGTATCTAGCGTATCTTTAATATACCCGAGAAGCGTTGTACACTTCGAGGTGTTAGAAAATATCGTATTTAGTTTATCTGGAGCATACCCGAGAAGCGTTGTACACTTCAAGGTGTTAGGAAATAGATATAAGTCAGTACCCAAAGAGGGTAATACCCTTCTGGGAGTTTATTTTAAGAATAGATTTAATCCTGAATTAATAATAAATGAAATAATCTACTCAAAATTAAAACCAAATCTCTCTTTTTTTTGTAAGAACCTTTGGACCAACCGCTGGGTATACCCCAGCACTTAGGTAACCGAACAGAGGGTTCGTTACAACTTGAACCAAAAACAACGTGGTGAAGCAAAAGAGATTGTGAGAAAATCTCCTTAAACCAATGATGGTTTTGCTAAAGCATGGCAAGATTTGTCTGACCGATACGAAAATAAGCGTATCATGGTCAACAGCCAATTAAAAATTATATTCAATTTACCACATGTGCCAAAAGAATCTGGCACAGAACTCAAAAAACTCCAGAGAGATATCAGTGGTTGTATTTTTGCTCTAAAAATGCACAACATTGATATCAGCAACTGGGACGCAATCTTGGTCTACCAATGCTCGACAAGATTGCCAGAGATCACGCTCTCCTTATGGGAGCAATCCATTTCAAATAAAAATGATATTCCGAAATGGACAGATCTCGACAATTTCCTCACAAGTCGGTTTCAAACTCTGGAAACCGTGTCTGATATTCGCAGCTCTTGTGGCGCAATACCACGACAGAATCTCAATTCGTCCTCCTCCAACTCGAAAACAAACCAGAGCAATTCATCTGGAAAAAAGGTAAATAATTACCAAATTAAAATTACTTCTGCGAATTTCAAGCTGTGCAATACAGAACAGCATGCATTGCGATTCTGTCCTCGTTTTCTTCGAATGGATATAAGCAATCGCTTATAAATTGTTCGCAAACACAAATTTTGCATCAATTGCTTATCTCATTCTCATGAGGTGAAAGAGTGCAAGAGTCAATATACTTGTGTGATGTGCAAACAACGTCACAATACTCTCTTGCATCGAGACTCGACTCCAACTCAATCACCTGCTTCGAATGTTGACTCAAGTAGGTCGAGCTCTCGACATAATCCCCCGGGCTCTGACACTCTAACGCATTCTACACAAATACAGTCCACTAGCAATGACGTTCAATCATGCTTCGCTACCACTACCAGGCACGTATTGCTTGGTACAGCAATAGTGACCGTATGTCACCTAGGATCAGCGTACACAACTAGAGCTCTTATAGACTCTGGCTCTGAAGGTACGTTCGTATCTGAAAGATTGCAGAAGCTATTGAAGTTACCCACAAGAGCCATAAGCGCTCAAGTTTCGGGGCTTAATGACGCAGTTTCAGCGCAAGTGACAAAAGCTTGCGGTATAATTCTCAGTTCGCTTAGAAATAGGCAATTCCAAATAGAAGCTACAGCTTTTGTGCTGTCTCGCTTAACTGGGAATCTGCCGTCATGCTCCATTGATCCTTCTTTGTGTAAGAGTTTGCCTGACTTACAACTGGCAGATCCGCACTTTTTCAGAAGCGATCAAGTTGACTTACTTATCGGTGGCGATTTGTACCCTGCCATAATTCTCGATGGCATTCAACGAAACCTTCTTGGCTCACTTCTGGCTCAAGAAACAGTTTTCGGCTGGATATTCACAGGCCCTATGCCTTGTACCGAAATATCTAGTTTTACAACTTGTTTGAGCCATTATAGTGAAGTTGCGATCGATCAATAGATCGCACGTTTTTGGGAGTTGGAGGAGTTCTTCAAGCTGACTTGACGCTTCTGGTGTTGAAATGGCGGTTTTTCAAATATGTCTTTAATGGCGACATTCAGCAGATGTACCGCCAGATTCTGGTTGACCAAAAACATTCTGCTTTCCAACGAATTCTGTTTAGAAATTCACCTGATGAGTTGATGCAGGATTATGAACTTAAAACAGTCACCTTTGGCCTCAATTGTGCTCCATATCTAGCAATTAGAACCATGCTGCAATTAGCACATGATGTTCAACAGCAGTATTCTCTCGCTGCAAAAATTTTGCGACATTTCACATATGTCGATGATGCTCTAGCTGGAGCTCATGATGTTGAAAGCGCAATTAAAGCTAGAAATGAGCTTATCTCGGCTTTAGACTCTGCAGGTTTTACTATGCGAAAGTGGACTGCGAATGCTTCCAGCATTTTAGCAGACTTACCTACAGAGCATTTTTTGCATGAAGACTTCTTGAAGTTAGAAGATACGAGTTGTGCCAAAGCATTAGGAATTCGTTGGAATGCCACTTCGGATTTATTCTATTTTACTGCCAAGCGTCTCGAAATTAAATCATCTTATACAAAACGTGAAGTCCTGTCAATGATAGCGCAACTATTTGATCCTGCAGGTTGGCTGGCACCTATAGTGGTGACAGCGAAAATTCTAATGCAGCGTATCTGGTTGGATGAGATAGATTGGGATGAAGATCTCCCTGCGCATAGTTTTCAATCTTGGCAAACATTTTTGCTAGATTATGAAAATATTAACGATATTAGCATACCACGTTTTGTTGGGTTTTCACCTGAATCCGACGTAGAGTTTCACGCCTTTTGCGATGCCTCTGAAAAAGCATACGCAGCGTCGATTTACATTCGTGTGAAGGAAAATGATGGCATAGTCAGTCATCTGCTTTATTCAAAAAGTAAAGTTGCTCCAGTCAAGACGATCTCACTACCCCGTCTTGAATTATGTGGTGCAGCCCTTCTCGCGGATATGGTAGATTCATTACTATCGCACCTTGATATAGAACGGCACCGTTTGTATTATTGGACTGATTCAACAATAGTGCTTACTTGGCTTTGCAATCCTCCATGTTCCTGGACAACCTTCGTAGCCAATAGAGTATCAAAAGTGGCAGAGAAGGTAGGAATTCACAATTGGTTTCATGTAGATACACATGAGAACCCTGCAGATTTGGCAATGCGTGGAGTTACGCCACAAGAGTTAGTTGAGAACGCTCTTTGGTGGCATGGACCTTCATGGCTCTCGCTCGAACGATCAGCTTGGCCAAGAATGTCTCCACCCCCAGCTCCAGAAACTTGGCTTGAACGCAAAGCTGTAAAAGTACACTTTGCATACTTTTCGGAATATGAAGATATTCTAGAGCGTTTCTCTTCGCTATCGCGCGGATTGAGAGTGTTAGCTTACGTGTTTCGCTTTCTACATCGCACGCATCCAAAGTCTCGTGCGTCTTTTTCAAAAAAATCAGCGTGCCTTGAAGCGACTGAAATTAAATTCGTGAAAACACGATTGGCGCTTCTATGTCAAAAGATAGCTTTTCCAAACGAATATCACTCTGTTGAACAACCACGACAATTTAATGCGTGTTGGTGGACGGCTCGCCTCATCACCAGTGTTATCATATGATGAAAGGCACCCAATTATATTACCATATAATTGCCACTTTTCACGCCTTTTAATACGTTTTGTCCATGAAATTTCGCTTCATGGAGGGAATCAATTAGTGCTTCGACTTATTCGTATGGAATATTGGATCCCACGTGCTAAAAATCTAATTAAATCAATTCTACATAATTGTAAAACCTGTGTTGTACACATGAAACGCCAAAGAACACAAATAATGGCTGCGCTGCCAGCCGAGCGAACAGTTATTTCACGGCCTTTTGCCGCGACTGGTATTGACTTCGCTGGCCCATTCGACATAAAAAGCTACATTGGTAGATCTTGCCGAATCAGCAAGGGCTATGTTTGTTTATTTGTGTGCTTTTCTACGAAGGCGATTCATCTTGAGGCCACGAGCGATTTATCAGCCTCCACTTTCCTGGCAGCTTTTTCTCGGTTCGCAGCGAGACGTGGCTGCCCCGCAAACGTGTACTCCGACAATGGTACAAACTTTGTGGGGGCCTCAAACTCTCTTAAAAAAGATTTCAAAGCCTTCTTAACAGCGTCGCATGATGCAATACTATCTCAGTATTCACATCAAGAAATTGCATGGCATTTTATTCCCGCTGGTGCTCCCCATATGGGAGGCTTAAGGGAAGCTGGAGTAAAAAGCTTTAAAACGCATTTCAAGAAGATGGCCGGAAGTATGAAATATACTTTCGAAGAATTTTCCACTCTATTGAATCGAATCGAAGCATGTCTAAATTCGAGGCCACTTTCCACCATGTCGGAAAATCCTTCTGATTTTCAATATCTCACTCCAGGTCATTTCTTGGTCGGCGGCCCACTGCTATCGCCAGTGGAGCCAGAAATAGCTGAACAGCCTCTGACTCTTGTCAATCGTTGGCAAAAAATCAAGGCGATGCATCAGCACTTTTGCCACCGATGGAAAAACGAATATCTAAAAGAGATGCATCGACGTACGAAGTGGAAAACCCCTCAATTAGATTTCAAGGTCAACGACTTAGTTGTTGTCAAAGAAGACAATCTTCCCGCGAATGAATGGCGATTAGGTCGAATTTTAAAGATATACACCGGTAGCGACAAAAGAGTCCGTGTAGCAGATGTACGCACCGAAAGAGGTTGTGTTACGCGGCCTATAGTGAAGCTGGTCACAATACCGTCGACCTATCTCCGTCACCATTTATTTTCTCTTAATTGTTTTTTTTTCTTCTTTTCTTTTTTTTTCTTTTTGTTTCCGTCTCGTTTCAGGATGTCTACCACCAACATCATGCGCGACTTGATCGAAGAGATGCTTCTTCAGACGGACTCCGAGATGGCCATGAGTGAGAACGATACGGTGCGCGAGAAGACGCCAGTTCCGGCAGCCAGCGTACTCCAGCCTCAATCCCCGGTGCGGAGCGTGCTGTCCCGCGTGGTCCCCGTCGTGACGCGCAGCGACATGATCCCAAAGTGTCGCTTGTGCTCCATGGAGCACAATCTCATGTCGCGCCGTCGGTTCATAGCTATGAACCTGGAAGAGCGATTGAGAGCAGTACTTCTTAATTTTTACTGCTCCAACTGCCTTTCAGCTGTTCATATGCTTAAGGACTGTCGGAGCGATGTGAGGTGCCGTCACTGCGGTGAAGATCACCACAGCATGTTGCATTCCCACACTCGGGTCCGATCAAGTCGAGCCCACTCACGAAGACCACGTGGAAGACGTACCCGTGCAAAGCAGCCAAAGCTGCAGCCTGCATCCGCAGCTGCCCGAGAAGCAACGAGGTCTGGGCCGGAATCGAAGAGTTCTTGGAAGGGTCCGCAGTCGACGTTCCAATCTGCGTCGTCGTCGAGGGACGCCGTCCCGAAGCGGTTCCCTTCCAAGAGACCGCAGTCGATGCTACCGTTAGCGTCATCGTCGAGGGACAAATTCCCGAAGCGGTCTCCCCCCACACGACCAGCAACGACGAGCCTCCAGAGAGTGGTCTCTCTCCTCCCCACAGTGGTGGTAAGTACTTGGGCCAACGGAAGAATGGTCCCAGAGCGAGCTCTACTTGATTGCTGCCTTCCGCAACCGCGAGTGGCCAGAGAACTGGCTGTGAAGTGGAGACTTCCAACTTCTGAAATCGACGGAAGGGAAGTCTGCACACTCTCGCTTCGTGGCAGATATGGCTCGTCGGTCAATATAGAGACGACAGCCTTGATTGATCGGCGCTTAGAAGTCATCACGCCATCCAAAGACATAGATGAGAGGATCAGTCAGAGCTATCCTAACATAAATCTGGCTGATCCTCATTTCTACAAAAGGTCGCCGGTCCGGATCCTGCTGGGTATAGACGTTTACTCCCGGGTCATGCAGCCGGGTATACTACCAGCTGGTTTTAGCATGCCGTTGGCCCAAAATTCGATCTTCGGTTGGGTCTTATCAGGACAGGGTGCCTGGTAACGTCTTGCATTCTTGCAAGGCGGGCGGCATGTTGACGCCACTGGCGGTTTACCGGTGCTGGCGCGGTAGTGTGCGTCTGCAATGCTGTATTGCTGGTCTATGTATTCCCATTTTTCTTTTGGGCAGCGCTTATCGCTGCTCTTATAAAACTTTGTTAGTTTTAAGTTGATTACTAATAAAACTGACCTCGGTCAATAAAGTTGAAAACGCCGCGTATTCTTTATTTAGAAGTCTTTATTTGGTTTCCTTAAATTGTTTTAAACAAGTGCTTTCTCCCCCCTCGATATCCGAAATTTACCCCCTCGATTTATGCATGCATTGAAGCAAATTCAAATATGGTCGTAACATATTTAATATGTCTTCTTTTGATTTGTATTTAAATAATCACATTGCTACATATAATTTTTTTGATTCTATAAGTAAATCAAAATTTAACTCCTTAAAATTTTGTATTAATTTTCATATGCTTTGTATTTTATGTATTATAACATCATGTGTAAGAGCAGTACGATTATCTGTGTGTTCATCACAGAACCAGTGTGAGAAAGAGAAGAAGTATAATGACCAAGTAGCGAACGACAACCATGATAAATACAACCATGATTTTTGTTTGTCTTTTCTTTTAATATCAAAGACATGCTCCATATGCGCCCTTTGCAGTATTTTTTTATGCGGCGGCCATTATAAATCCATAGGAATTCTTAATTTTTGTAGAGATTTTCTATAGTTCAGACACAAACCTTACAATCATAAGCAGAAAATGAAAAAATATGTATGAATAACAATGTTAGCAAGGTTGCATAGAAGATGCGTAAAGCCCAGTATGCTGTAGAAACGAAAATTTCTTGGCATATAATTCTACACCCGAAATATTAGTGTAGAGTCAAAAATGTTTGTGTGGAGAAAAAAGCAACTACAGTACGACCTAGCTCAATGCAACTAATAGAAATTCGGCCAGTTGACGTAGTTAATGTTGAAGAAACGCTTTATGGCTCTGAATCCTAGATATTGTAGTTTTATGTATTAAGATATGCACTTAGTTTCCTTAAATATTGTTTTAAGAGATTTTTCGTACATCAAAAATGTATTTTACAAGAAAAGAAGAACTGAAAGTAAATAATATAAAAGTTTATGGAAGTGTACGCAAATGGAAGTTGCGATAATTGTGCATTTTTTTTTTTAAGTTGCGTTTACTGAGTCAACAATATAAATTTTTGAGTATTGCGATAATCGAGTGTTGCGTAAAGCGAGGTCGTACTGTTTTCTTATTGAAATGTCAAAATTCTGGCGCCAATTAAATGCCCGGACATTTAATCGACAGCAAAATTTTGACATTTCAACTCTACACATGGTGGTTGTACTTGCTAGCATTGAACAAATTTTTCACCTCTACAGCGTACTAAGTAGCGAAAAAAAAATTCCGCTGCCTTTTCGCTGTCAAAAACTCAATGCATTTCTTATGGAAAGTTTCTTTCCGCTTCTACAGCATACTGGGCTTAAAGCTTTAAACAGTGCGTAACTAAACAAGCGTTTAAAGGTTGATTAAGGAAATCTATTGAATAAGGCTGTTAATGACTAACGTATTCTACGTCTGACCTATGCGCCCGTGTTATCTAACACAGGCTTGAGCTTTTTTTTGTTTCACTATAAATGTGTGTTTTTTGGCCTGGTTTGGTCAATTTGAGTTTCAATGTTAAATTAAAAAAATTTTTCTTTAACATTATTTTCCCAACGTTTCGTAGGTAACTTTCCTTCATCTTCAAGGGATATCAATTTATTTGAAAACTAAACAAAAAACAATTATGAACATATGCTTACAAAAATTCAAATAACAATTCTTACATTTGGTTAATAAAACAAATAGAAAAATTTAAATTTGATTTTTAAAATATAACACAAGCACTGCAAAACAAAAAACATTGAACATTAATATACAACTGACAAAATTTTAACAAATTTGAGAAACAACAAACATAACATAACAAAAATTGTTTTTATTTTATGCTAGGCTTTTCTCAAAATGATGCTGTAGTTGGAGCTAATGTTGTCTTCATTTTGTGTTCATTGTTATTGTCGCTTTGTTTTGAATATGTAGGCTCTCCAAAATGTATCGTCTTGTTTCTCTTTTTTCTTTTTCTATTATTTTCGCATCATCAAAATTAGCTGTATGTCGAGTCTCTAAAATATGTTGCGCTAGCGCCGTTGTCATTTTTTCCTTTCTTATGTCTGTTTTGTGTTCATCTAGTCGAACTCCTAACGCTCTCTTCGTGGTGCCGATGTATATTAGTTCGCAAGCTTCTCCTTCTTTTCCTTTACATCCAATTTCGTACACAACATCTTTCTGCTGTTCTTTCTCTATGCGTGTTTTTGTGTTGGTAAATATATTTTTTAGAGTTTTGTGTGGTTTGTGAGCAAATGATATGTCTTTTTTGTTGGTTATTGTCTTATGTAGATTTCTGCTGTCGGTCAAGTTGGGTATGTATGTTATACCGAAAAACTTCTTAGGGTTGCCATCGCCTTCTGGTCTCAAATTATTTTTGTGGGCATTTTCATTTTCCAGGTTTTGTTTTAATTAAGTTGTTTATTATTTTTGTGGGATAGTTATTAGTCTTTAATATGTTTTTTATAGTGTTAATGTTGTCATTTTTAAATTCTGTGTCACTTATGGTCAATACTTTGTTTATAAAATTATTCGCCATGTTGAATTTTTGTGCTGTTGGCTGTGTCGATAAAAAGTTCATCATTCTTCCAGATGAAGATGGTTTTGAGTACCAATTAAATTTGATTTTGTTGTTGTGTCTATATATTTTTGTGTCCAAATATGGTATGCGTTTGTTGTTTTCGGTCTCCATTGTGAATTGCAATTTGTTGTGATGTTGGTTTAGTGTGTTTAGTATTATTTCTTTGTCCTTTTCTTTAATTATTGCGTATATAATATGTGGACGACATACATATTTTGTTAAAAATTTGAATTCTACTCGTATGTTATTTTTCTTTAGTTCTTCTATTGTGCAGTCAAGGCGGTGATCCAGAATGATGTCCGCAATTGTTGGTGAAAGTGGGTTACCCATAGGCATTCCAAACGTCTGGTTAAAGATTTTGTCGTCATATTTAAAATAGTTGTTCTTGTTGAGGCAGAAGTCCAAAATTTTTAGGAATAGTCCTCTGGGAATTTTTGTGTGTTGCTCTATTGTACTCCATTGTCTCATTATTGTTTTTATTGCCAGATGTGTCGGTATGTTCGTAAAGAGCGATATTACGTCAAATGATACTAATACGTCTTCTTCATACAGAATAGTATCTTTTAGTCTTTCTTTGAGCTGTGTCGAGTTTTTTATGTTATGCTTGTCAGATATTATGTTTTGTAGAACCTTTCCAAGCGTCCGTGGCGTAGTTGGTTAAAGTGCGTGGCCGCTATGTCAAAGAACCTTGGAGACCCAGGATCGAATGCCAGCAGCGACAAAAAATTATTTGAATTAAAATAATTTTTCTGTACGGCCCCCACCTCTCTGCAGACAATGGCAAACCTCAGAGAGTAATCAAAATGCCATGTAAAGCTTCTTGAGAATAAGAACATTCCGTTCATCGCCGTTCGGAGTCGGCGTTAAGCCTGTAGGTCCACTTCTCGGTCAATTGTGTATAAACTTAATAACACGCACAACACAATTGATCATAAGAAGCTAGGTCAAAGTCCTTTCAAGGGCTGAAATGGTCAGTTATTTATTTTTATTTTTAGAACCTTTCCAAAATGTTTTGCAAGTTTGTAGCATGGGACATTTGTTGAAGAGGATATTGGTCCTTGTTTGTGTGTTGTTGGTAGCCCATAGAGTCTTGGTGCTAGGGCCGCGGGGCAGTAAAGTTGAGTTTTTTGCCATAATCCTATGTGTTGTTTCTTGAACAGCTTATTAGCTTTGTTGTTATTGAGTCTCATGAGCTTTGTTGGGTCAGCTCTCATTATTTTATACGTGTTTTTGTCTTCAAGTAATTTTTCCATTTTTCTTTTATAATCGTCTTTGTACATTATGACCGTCTTGTTTCCTTTGTCTGCTTTTGTAATGATGATCTTATTTTTGAGTTTCTTTGTGAAGTTTTCCGTTTTTTCATGTATTTTCAATATAAGTTTTTCTTGGGGCGTATTCTTTATTCGTCTCTTGTAGTCTAAAATCCTATTTACTAAAGTCGATCTGGCAACATCTTTCTCCTTATCATTGTCAATTGTTAAAATGCTTTGCTCTACATCCGCTATTATGTGTATTGGTGAAATACTTCGTCTATTGATGGGCAAAGCGAATTTTTCTCCTAACGAGAGCATCCATTTTACTTCTTTTGGGAAGACTATTGTTGTCCGATTTTCCCAAATGTCCCATGCTACAAACTTGCAAAACATATTGGAAAGGTTCTACAAAACATAATATCTGACAAGCATAACATAAAAAACTCGACACAGCTCAAAGAAAGACTAAAAGATACTATTCTGTATGAAGAAGACGTATTAGTATCATTTGACGTAATATCGCTCTTTACGAACATACCGACACATCTGGCAATAAAAACAATAATGAGACAATGGAGTACAATAGAGCAACACACAAAAATTCCCAGAGGACTATTCCTAAAAATTTTGGACTTCTGCCTCAACAAGAACAACTATTTTAAATATGACGACAAAATCTTTAACCAGACGTTTGGAATGCCTATGGGTAACCCACTTTCACCAACAATTGCGGACATCATTCTGGATCACCGCCTTGACTGCACAATAGAAGAACTAAAGAAAAATAACATACGAGTAGAATTCAAATTTTTAACAAAATATGTATGTCGTCCACATATTATATACGCAATAATTAAAGAAAAGGACAAAGAAATAATACTAAACACACTAAACCAACATCACAACAAATTGCAATTCACAATGGAGACCGAAAACAACAAACGCATACCATATTTGGACACAAAAATATATAGACACAACAACAAAATCAAATTTAATTGGTACTCAAAACCATCTTCATCTGGAAGAATGATGAACTTTTTATCGACACAGCCAACAGCACAAAAATTCAACATGGCGAATAATTTTATAAACAAAGTATTGACCATAAGTGACACAGAATTTAAAAATGACAACATTAACACTATAAAAAACATATTAAAGACTAATAACTATCCCACAAAAATAATAAACAACTTAATTAAAACAAAACCTGGAAAATGAAAATGCCCACAAAAATAATTTGAGATCAGAAGGCGATGGCAACCCTAAGAAGTTTTTCGGTATAACATACATACCCAACTTGACCGACAGCAGAAATCTACATAAGACAATAACCAACAAAAAAGACATATCATTTGCTCACAAACCACACAAAACTCTAAAAAATATATTTACCAACACAAAAACACGCATAGAGAAAGAACAGCAGAAAGATGTTGTGTACGAAATTGGATGTAAAGGAAAAGAAGGAGAAGCTTGCGAACTAATATACATCGGCACCACGAAGAGAGCGTTAGGAGTTCGACTAGATGAACACAAAACAGACATAAGAAAGGAAAAAATGACAACGGCGCTAGCGCAACATATTTTAGAGACACGACATACAGCTGATTTTGGTGATGCGAAAATAATAGAAAAAAGACGATACATTTTGGAGAGCCTACATATTCAAAACAAAGCGACAATAACAATGAACACAAAAGAAGACACAGACAACATTAGCTCCAACTACAGCATCGCTTTGAGAAAAGCCTAGCATAAAATAAAAACAATTTTTGTTATGTTATGTTTGTTGTTTCTCAAATTTGTTAAAATTTTGTCAGTTGTATATTAATGTTCAATGTTTTTTGTTTTGCAGTGCTTGTGTTATTTTTTAAAAATCAAATTTAAATTTTTCTATATGTTTTATTAACTAAATGTAAGAATTGTTATTTGAATTTTTGTAAGCATATGTTCATAATTGTTTTTTGTTTAGTTTTCAAATAAATTGATATCCCCTGAAGATGAAGGAAAGTTACCTACGAAACGTTGGGAAAATAATGTTAAAGAAAAATTTTTTTAATTTAACATTGAAACTCAAATTGACCAAAACAGCCCAAAAAAACACACATTTATAGAAAAATGAATTGAGTTCGTTTGTAATGTTAAGTTGTCTAATAATGTAAAAACTTCAATTTGTGCCGTATCTGAACCAAAAACTTTTATCGAACTAAAAGAAAAAATTAGAAGCAAGATATAAAAGTACTAAAAGTATTTCAACCATTCACACAACGTTATCAAATCTGAAACAAAAAGGTACAATTTCAAATTTTAATGAAAATGTCTTAACACTTGGAGGTGAGTTAAGCAATTTGCAAATTAAAGAATGACCAACAACAGCGACTGAAGCAGAAAAACATAATTTCAAAATTAAATGATAAATACGCACTTACAGTATTTAAAAATGGTCTAAATGAACAATATAAATCAACCATATATGCTGCTCAACCACAAACCCTAACCGATGCAGTTAACTTAGCCTCAGAACTAGAAAACTACTCCAATCAAAATAACCCATCTTAATTGCTAATTGCTACACAAGAAATTATATATTTAGAGGAAGTCCCAATAGACAGTTTTATAATAATTATAGATTTAACAATAGGAGCATTAATTTTAATCCAAATAGATACGACAACAGTATCAGCTTTAGACAAAACACCAACACAAATAACAACACACGAACTTTTCAAAATAATTTTAATAGAAATATATAAAATAATCAAGAAGGGAGACGAAACCCTCAAAATGCTAATAGATTTGCACGAAACAATTACAATAACAAAATCCAGAGGGCGTACGGGAAGCATTTCCGGAAACCATTATTAAAAATTTATAACATAACAAACAAACTAAAAAACTATATAACACTAGAATGCAATAATACAAAAAACAAACTGACATTTCTTATAGACACAGGAGCAGACATTTCAATCTGTAAAATACAAGCATTACCAGGACATCTAAACATTTCGACAGACGATACATGTACCTGAATAGGGATTACAAAACATGAAGTTAAGTCATTAGGAGGAACAGAGATAGAATTAAAAATAGAAGACAATATAACAAAGCATTATTTTCAAGTTGTAGATTCAGATTTTCCTATTGGCTTGGATGGAATAATAGGGACAGACTTTTTAAAACAATAACACATATTATTGATTATAAAACCTATACAGTAAGAATGATAATAGGTGAAGAGGAAGTAATTTTGCCAATAAATATTGAACAGACAAAATTAGGGACATTCTGCATTCCACCTCGAACAGAAATAGTATGTGCCATAGACAAACTCACTTTAATGCGAATTGTAGGAACCTGTACCCGATTATCAGGGGTTTATTACCAGTGGCGGATCTAGGATTCACCAGAGGGGGTTTGAAACTACAGTTTTGTAGCCCGAGGGGGGAGCTGAAACGGCTTTTAGGGCGTTTTTCCCCATACAAAAGATTCTACAAGGGGGAGATGAGGGCTATAGCCCTTTCAGCCCGTATGTAGATCCGCCACTGGTTATCACTATTAATTTGTAAAAAAAGGCAGAATAAAATTTATTTTAGTTGTTATAAAGTGTTTTTTGTTAAAAGTTCCCGACAGCATTAGTTCCCCATAGCTGTACTAACCAAGTTAATTCGATGTCTACAAAATAATGTTGAAGAATGGAATGAAAACCTAGGAATGGGTTTTCATTAAAAAAAAAATATTGTTTACCCATGCGAAACAGTTACAAGCGATTTTTTTTAACCCTCAGGACCTAAAAAAAATTTTGATCTAGAATCTAAAATTTTAATATGTTTTTATTAATGATAGTTTATTGTACGTATGCCATGAAAGTTTCATAATTACATAAAGTGGCATCAACGAATAATCGGGCACTTATTTTCTTTTGTAACTTTTTGAAATAAATGCAGCGAAAACAATTTTTTTTTAATAACATTTCTTTTTTATTGGTATATTTAAAACATATTAACATAAAAAACTGTAAAAAAAATTAGAAAGAATCATATTCTTAAAGCAAATAATAAACGCAAACTCATATTCAGGCACAAAAAATAATCGGGCAGCGCAAAAAGTTCGTAAAAAAGTTCCGTTATTTGAAATTGCGTGACCTCGCATTTTTTTCCACGCAATGCTTATTATTTTTTCTTAATATTTTAAGTAAGTTTTTTATGTTAGAGGCGTCATGGCATCACAAGGAAAGCAAACTTCTTATGAATTAAAATACTTAATTGTAAAATTGAATGGGGAAGGAAAATCGACTCGAGAAATTGCTGAACTCGTCGGAAAGGCGAAAAAAAATATCAAAAAATATCGAGAAGAATTTCGATCGACTGACAAAAGTATAAAAGGACAAGGAAAAATATTAAATGAAAGAGAAGAGCGTGGTATACTTAAGGAAATAAAAATAAATCCTTTCAAAACGGCAAAAGAGTTGCAAGTTTCGTTGCATAAAAAACCGGAAAAGATGTGAGCATAACCACCATTCGCAACACCTTGCATAAAAATGATTTTCATGGCAGAGTTGTCTGAAAAAAGCCATTCATAAGCCAAAAAACAAGCTATTGAGGATAAAATTTGCAAAAGAATATTTATTAAAATCATACGAATTTTGGAATACGGTAAAAGCTACTTATGGATTGAAAATATTATTTTTAATAAGCAAATTTTATTTTTTTAAGGTTATTTATACAGGCGAGAGTAAGTTTAACCTTCATGGTTCGGATGGCAGGGCATACGTGTGGCGTAAAGCGAACGCAGAATTTGAACCAAAGAACACTTGCGCTACTGTTAAACATGGAGGAGGTTCTGAAATGGTTTGGGGCTGCATGTCCAGTGCTGGGGTAGGCAATCTCCATTTTATTGAAGGTAAAATGGACAGATTTGTCTACCTTAACATTTTGAAAGAAAACGTTAAGCAGAGTGCAGAAAAATTAGGAATAACAAATAATTTTGCATTGCATTTTGCAATAATCAGGATAATGATCCCAAACATACTTCAGAAGTAGCGAAGCTTTGGTTGATCCACAACTGTCCCAAACTCTTGCAGACACCTCCTCAGTCTCCGGACTTAAATGTGATTGAGCATTTGTGGGAGGAACTGCCAAGAAGAGTGTACACCAGGAAGTTTAACACAATAACACAGCTCAAAGAAGCGTTAAAACAAGAATGGTGTTCAATACCACCTCAAGTTTGCCAAAGTTTGGTCAAATCAATGCCAAATCGCTTACATGCAGTAGTGGAAGCCAAAGGATATGCAACAAAATATTAAAACATTTGCTTCATATAATTTCTTCAGTTTTTATTTTGTTTAAGATGAATGTCCGAATATTTGTTGTACCTAAATATGTGAGTTTATTTTTGTTATTTGCCCTAAAAATATGATTTTGTTTTTATTTTTTTACTATTTTCTATGTAAATATCTTTCAAATATGCCAATGAATAATAAATGTTCAAAATATATATTAAAAAATTGTTTTCATTTAATGTATTGCAAAAAGTTTCAAATAAAAATAAGTGTCCGATTATTCGTTGATACCACTGTATATGTTTAAAAATGAGAGATATAAATATTTCAACTTTAACGCTTTTTCCACGATTTTCTTCAACTAAAACAGAAAACCGCTAGTAGCACTATCTTTAAATTAAAAAAACTTTTTTTTTTTAAATTTTGGTTTTCATATTTTGAATGAGCTCGGTTGATTTTCGAAAAAAATTTTTTTTAATCACCCTAATATACTCCAATGCACACTGTTACGTGACGATTTCTACAATCTTACCATACCCGCAGATTTCACTCTTCGTTCTAAAAAAAAGAAAAGCAAATTTAAAGAAGCAATTGCTCACGCTTTATCCGTTAGGCTGTGTCCGATGCCTTCAATTTTTAAAATGAAATAATTTGAACCGAGAATTTTGTATTCTTATGCGCGTCACAAGTGAGCCTTGCTGAGACATTGATGAGTCTTGTAATTAATTTCAAGATTATTGATATAAGCCAGAAAAGGTTAAAACGATAATATAAATGCATTAGATGGGAACCATACGAATTTAAAACGTTTTGTTTTAAGTGTTAAATTCATTTAAATTCGTCATAAAATTAAATTCGAGTGAAATTAAATTTCACAATTTTGTGCACATCTGTGGAAACTTACAAAAATTAGTGTACTTTAGATATGTCAAGTCGGTTTCGTTATCTATTTCGTACGAAAACGATTTCTATCACATGCCTGAGTAGAAAAACGTGACTTAAAATTAAGAGGGAGCATGTATTTCCGGAAATAACTATAAAAAGATATGAGTATAATTGGATAACAGGTTGTTCACGTCGCACCCATTATCCACACTAAAAATATGCAATCAGCCCTTGCAGACATTCTAGGCGTCTATTTTAGCAAAACATTTCATTTTATATGCAAATTTGGCGATATCATGTTCAAACTGAGCATTTAATTATGTTAAATCAATTTAATGAAGGTAAATCGAAAAACGAGTTCTTAAATTAAGTTCTATTGAAGTTATATGGGTAAAATTGATAGAAATTGTTAATTTAGAATGTTAAAATAGAAATTTGATTTTTTTGATTTTTTTTTTATTTAAAAAAAAATTATTTCTTTCAAAATATTGACAAATAAACAGACATTTTAAATTTAACTTGTTAAGGCGATCATGCTAAAAAACACCTTTTCTTCGAGTAACGCGTTAAATGAAGTCGGTTTGAACATGCTATTACGTAAATGACTTTCCCGAGCTAAAGTTTTGATAGTTTTCTCCACATTCTATATGTTTTAATAATCGATATAGACCAGCAGCTTCTTTAATTCGACTGAAACCCACGCAAAATGCTTCAACTTCTATGAACAATTCCTTTAAATAAACAATATTAATATTCAATGTATATGAGATAAGCAGTTATACCTTTACGTTGATGATTTTATTTCTAATCAATGATTGTAGAAATACACAAACAAGTCGGACTAAACGAGATTGCATGTATTTGTCTTTTACTGTTTCACAGGTAGTTATGCAATTGCTGATGTATAAATGTACAAATTCTGTTGGCAAGTTAACGGATGTGGTGAGCCTAAAAAGTACATAATTACGATCTTTTTTTTCTAAAGAACTATCGAAAAAAATATTTGCCGGTTCACAACTTCCATTGAATGTAACGTTATTTCCATATTAACAAGTATATTAAAATACTCCGTTATTTGGTTAGACTTGATAAGCTTGAATAAAATTTCAATTGACACTAAAGGATTATTTTCAACTAGCTGTGGGAGCTGTTAATAAACATATACAATAAGAAACAAAACTTTTGTAATTTAAACTGATATAAAGACCTTCTTAGGCGTCAAGCCAATGTGATTCTCAAAATTATTATCTCTTTTAAGTTCTTCTATTAGAATGTGCTGATCTGAAAGGCTTAAAGGTTGAATAAAAGCCAAATCCACAAGTCTATTCGTTCTCGCATCAATGTCATGAGTGTTATCATAACCTAGTACGTAACATTTAGAAAATGCTATCCATACCATTTCCTCGTCGATTGCCATGGTTGGCGGAGCAATGGTAATAAATTGTAATGCTGTAGCAGCGTTGTTAGGTATTTCTGTTGTTTGGTACACTTTATGTTCCAACATTTTGCTTATAATCTTTTTATGGTTTTAAAGTACTTAATGTCCCTGCAAAAATGAATTCAGATGAATTTTAGCACATGGTTTAATTCAAAATTAAATTTTAATGTCAATACTGCTTAAAGTGCACCACACTACGTTTTTGAATCTGTATAAAACTTAAAATTATTCAAATAGAAAACAAGTTGGGAATGTCCTTTATTTAAACATTTATACAAGAGGATATAGATGGAGCACTACAAAATTATTTATATTGCTGTCATTACCTGTTTTTTTTTTCATTTTATGGTAGAATAAACAAGGTTAAAAAAAATATCTTTTTCTCGCCTTTGGCGCCTGCTACACGTTCAATATATATTGATCCATGGTATAATAATACAAGGTAGCATTGACAGTTGCTTGGGAAAACATCTCCTGTCAAAAAATATACTCAAAAAGAGAGCGCTCACAATCTGCCATTGAAAACACAAGCAATGTTGAAAACGTTGAAGTGAAAAAAACAACATCATTTTCACAAACAGTTGTTTTTGACAGGAGATGTTTTCTTGTAGAAGAGAAAATAATCAGTTGTCAATGCTACCTTGTATTATTATACCATGATATTGGTCAATATGCAGACATCAAGAATGATAGATAAAAGGATTGCGCAGTCCAAGCGTCGAGAAAAAAATTTACTGCGCAGCCTACGTCATCCGGGTTCTCAACTGTGACACTTTATGAAAACATACAAAAGAAAATAGGTCTGTTTCCGTACGTACACTGTGTAACTTGTGGGACACTATTTTCTGTTTCCGTACTTTCTGTGCTAAAAATGGGAGAAGAACAAGCATAAAATCGCTCTCTCGAGTACACAAAGTGCACAGAGTGTGCTAGAACTCAAGACTTCGAGTAAAGTAAGAACAAGCATCAAGTAGAATAAGCATCAATAAGAAGCAAATGTCCAATTACATTTCATAATTGTTTATGTTTTGCGATAAATAAATTCACAAATTGTGTGCCTAAAAAGAAATTTAGGCACAATAAATAAGTAATAATAAATATAAATTAATTAATTGTTCAGTTTTGCATTAAAAATGGCTTTTAATAATATGAGTGAAAGTGTTATAAATTTATAAATCAGCTGTTTTGTGCTTGAAACTTACTAGAAGCTGTTCCGTACTTTTGCAACTATTCTCACATTTCGTTTTTACTCTCTTGCACATATTTTACACAAATCTTACACAGTGTAGAGTACGGAAACAGACCTATTAGGTCCTAAGACCTAAATGTGATTATTATAGATTATTATGTAACCGGGCGTCTCGACTAGCAATAATTCATTGCATACCATCTGTCAAACATCAAATATTGCCAATGGAGACCACTCAATTGCCGAAGTTGACAATACATAGCTTGCAATATTGCAAGACATATATTGCCAACACGAACGTGGCAATGAGCTGTCATTTTTCTTGTTTGGCAGTCATTTTTATAAGTGCTGAAAATTAAAGGTACTGCAAAAATTTAAGAAATTGAAGTTAGGGCTAGAAATTTAAAAAATTAAATTATGTTCTTGAAAATGAAGTGGCGTGGAGAAGAAATTTATAAAATAATAAATTCATACCGGCTGATTTAAAGCAGAGTTGTAAATCCCATGGCTCAATTAGCTCTTTTAGCTCACTTACAACAACTTCAATATTTCAGTGTTTGTTGTAATTCGAAAAAATGACTGTCGGCGCATCGCGCTGTGACAGCAAGAAAAAAACGTGTGCATAGCATTGTTGTTGTTTGCTCGCGTCGAAAGATATTAAGGTTATTGATGCTGGTGTATATTTTGTTGGTATTTTCTAATAGCGCACATTCAAGTGGTGGCTAGTTTTTTTGTTGTGACATTTTCAATTTTACTTGTTTTTTATTTTTTAAGGACTACATTAGCATATGTTGTTTTTGTTTTTCATTTTTTCATCGCCATCGAAGATCTAATTTTTTTTTTTTTATTTTTAATCCAGCTCACTGCCACGACACCACTGATTTAAAGCATCAAGCGCGCGCGAGCAGAGTACTAATTTGTTCGGCGCCATTTTAAAAATGAAATAGCATCACATCAAAAACCCATCCATGAAATATTTCCATGGCTTGCAATAGATTTTGACAGATGGCATGCAGCACTTTTTAATGAAAAATAAAATTACAACAAAAACAAACAAAATGTCCACCAGTTGGCAAACTATTTGATCGGCTAGTGTGCGGACTTCCATAGCACGCCATACCCACTTGGCAGTCTGCAGATATTTGCCAGACTTTAAAATCAAGTGGGAATCTGACCTCCCATTTGAGTTTTTAGCTGGGTTTGATTCGATCGTTAGGTGTGCGCACTTCCATAAGACACCACATGGTTGAATAAATAAGGTTCTCGCATGGGTGAGAGCAAGTTCCCATAAATGTCAAATCGAAGTTGACAGGTCATACAAAATCTGAAAGCGAAAATTGATAACACGTAAAGCCAATAAATTTGTTGTTGTTGCTTTGCTTTTTTCGATCAGCCTGAGACAACTTTATTTATTCAACCATGCACCATGCCCACATTAAAACAAATCAAACTATCGGCCGACTAAAAGTCTGTAGTGTGCGGCGGCTCTAAGTCTTTACGAAATAGCAAACCAGAAGAACATGAAAACAAAATGAAAACAAAGAAACAATACAAGTGCTGTCAAACACATCAAGCAACGTAGCTGCTTTTTGTGTAAAGCGGGGAAAATGCGAGAACACACCCCTATTATACGTGCGTTTTTTTAATACATAGTAAAGAAAAATATATATACTTTAATTTATTTATAAAAATATTAATAATGGCATTAATTCCATTTCAAGTCGCAAAGTTTCAATAAGAAAATGTCGACTTTTTTCATCTTTACAAATAAATTACTCCCTATAAATAAATTGTGACTACGTTTACATTCAGCCACTTTGACAAACCCGAGCTACGTCACGATTTTTCGCAGCTAACTTCATAACAAAGATGGACGACATGCGCAATGCCTTGTAATATTGCAATCTGGTAATATATCATTCTTACTTTGAGTAAACCAGGTTAACGACTGAGAGTTAACGACTGAGGTTAACGACTTTCTTATTGAAACATGGCGACTTGAAGTGGAACTAATGTCATTATAAATATATTTATAAATAAATTAAAGTATACATATATATTTTTCAGTATTATTCCCTAAAAAAATGCACATATAATAGGGGTGTGTTCTCGCATTTGCACCGTTTCACACACAAAGCAGCTACGTTGCTTGATGTGTTTGACCAAAGAATATACAATATATAGAATGCGCATCTTGGTACAAAACGCAAACATTTTTCTTTCTTACTCATAGATGCGGGGGATAACAACAGGGGCGCACCCAGAAAAAAATTTTGGGGGGTGTTTTATATTTTAATTTATAGACTTATTCAAATTTCATATATAATATTTACAGTACAAAGTCAATTATTCTTTTATTTTGTGCCATTGAATTTAATATGTCCTCAATAATAAAATTGAAATTAATTAAGGCATTGAAATTTTATGAAATTTTAAGAGATTCTTCCAATTTCATATTACTTTCTATGTGGGGTTAGCGTAATTTTCATACGAGATCGCTAATTTGCATTATGATCTTTATATTTTAAATACAAGCTTATAATATATCGAAATTCATAACGATGGCCCCAAAATCTCTGCTGTGATTGTCATTATATGCAGACATATAGACGGAAATAAACCGATATGATTGCACAGAGCCAAAAACCGCCACATATAATCAACAAGACCACCAAATTGAGATATTTTATTAAGTTTTCTTATTAATATTGCCAAATAATAAGAATTTTCCATAAAGAAATCTTTTCAATTCCATAGAGAAAATCTTATTAAAAATTAACAACTACTATCAAACATTTTTTAATAAGATTTCTTATTGAATGAATGAAATAATGTGGAAATCTTATTAACACTTAACTTTAATAAGAAAATCTCTTTTTTCACTCTCCAAAGTTTAAGAAGAGAAGAGTTTAAGAGTTAAAATTAATAAGAAAATCTTATTGATCTGCTTTTATAAAATTTTTTTATTAGACACTCTTTTAAGAAGATAGTAATGGTGAAAACGCTACTTATTTTTGCTTTCTTTGCTTTAGCTTTCAGTCGTAGTTGTGAAGTGAATTCGAAAAGTTATCCGTCGATTTAAATAAAGTAAAATAAGAAAAATGTTATAATGGAGAATGATATTTGTGTTCCAGAACTTGTTTTCGACAAGGCTAAAATTCTCGAAACTCAAGCCATATTTCAGTCGTGGGCTTGAGTGACTCAATTTTGACTTTATTAAAAATGTACGGTAAGGTTCTTGACAAAAGTTGGATATTGAGGATGCCGCCGGATTTCTTTGAAGGCCTCGACAGCGCCGGGTATTTTGGATACAAAGTCAAAGTTAATTTAATTTTAACATGTGTATTTAATATTCATAAATAACAACTTTATTTAATAATGCATAAATTTTAATAAAATCTTAACAATGTGTAGATTTGTATGTAATATTATAGGAAGTTAAAGATATATTTCTAGGTTAAAGATTAGCAAGATTCCGTATTGATTAAAAAGATTTCTTTAATAAAATTTTAAAAGAAATCTTATTAAATCAATAGAATTTCCTTCTTAAATTTCATGAATAAATCTTATTAAATCTAAAAGATTTCTTCCTAAAAATCAAAAATATAACTTTTAAAATCCATAAGTAAATCACATATTTTTGATAATATTTCCTTATAGTTTTTAAATGTTATCTCATAAAAAAATAATAGGATTCTTCTTAAAATTATGTGGATTGCCCAATAAAAAATTCTCAAAGTTTTAAAAAGATTTTCTCAATGGTTTTAATAAGACAATCTTCTTGAATGAAAACGATAGAGAAATTTTATTGATTTTTTTCTATTTTATTAGGTTGTTTTGGCTCTGTGTGGTTAAATAAAAAAGAACATTGCTTTGGCAGTCCGTGGATATATTTGATGTAGACTGATTAAGAGAAGTTTTTTGTTTTTTTTTTTACTAAATAACGATTACTAATTAAACTGCATCTTAATTTTTCGTTGAGATTCTTCAGTTTTGTAGAAAACAAAAATTCAAAATTCGGGTAGCTCGAAATACTCGAAAATACTCGGGTAGCGTGGGTGCTCGAAAAGCTTGAAAATCTAGTTCTAGTTTTTACTTCATATCACATTGATAGCGGAACTCGACTTTACAGAGAACAAGAGCGTAGTAGTATGCGTAGCATGTATGCATGCGTAGCATGTATGCGTATTAGAGCCCTGCATGAATATATTCGTTAAACGAATATACACTGCTTAACTGTTGTACACTAAAAAAAATGTTTTAAAATTGACGACAACTGTTATTAATTTGATGAATTTTATGTTTAAAAACTAGCTTGCACATTTCGTCAAAGTAAGAGCAAACTTTTAAAAAACATGAGAAAAGGCAAATTATGAACACATTGTGTTTAATTTTAAGTTAGTGTTTTTTTTTTTGAGTGTAGGAGTACACTGCAAGCGAATTAATGTAAACAACAGATCATGTAGTAAAGAGAAAATCAGCGCATGAGAATAACTGCTAATTCGTTCTCTGTTCTCTCACAACACACTTCTTACGCTGATCTGCATTTGTGAGTTGTGTTAAGTATGCTAATATTCAGCAATGTACTATGGTGCACTGATTAATTGTTAGCAAAATGTGTTTAATTTGAGTTGGTGATTGATGAGTTGATTGAAAAGCAAAATTATTGCGATAATAAAAAAAAAATATTTTTAAATCAAATTGGATATTGATGAAATAAGTAACATAAAAAATAGCACAGTCATTTTTTGCTTTACCTTTTAATGAAATGTAAATTTAATTTTATTTTTAATAAATAGTTATTAAAATTTAAGTTTTAGGTAATCTTTTCCTCTTAGGTAATTCTTTTCCTAATTAAAAATGCATAATTGTCTACATTATTTAAAAAATTGCCAAAACATACATGTATTTAATGATATTTCAGGCAAAAAATCATACTCTGGCAGGCCTGTTTTGCGTATACAGAGCATAATTTCATAAAAACAATTAATAACACCATGAAAGTAGCTTTAAACATTCCAACTTAAATAAATAATGCTTTATAATTTGTAATTGTTTTACTTTATACATTTAATTTTATTTTTATTCGTTCATTTGGGGGGGTTTTAACCCCCAAAACCCCTACCTGTGTTCGCCCCTGGATACCAACAAGACGAAGATACGATGTGAGCAGCATTAAGCAACATCGAACATTTTGAGCGAACCAACCAACGGTTGCAACAAGAATGGTGTTGTTTGACAAAGCACACAATGTTTTTCTGAGCTCGATCATGTTGTTGGCATGATCGGCATTCGTAGCTTTGCTGGCCTTTTTGATTTTTTTTATTATATGAATTGCTAATGCGACAAGTCGTTAATAATGTCAAGAAATACAATAAAGAAAAACAATCTGAAGTCTGGCATTAAATGCTGTATGCAGACTTGCAAAAAATCAAAAAGAAATTTCTCAAATTTTTCAAATTATTCAAATTTTCTTCACACCATTTAACAAGCGGTCAAATATGCCGAGAAAAATGCAATATTTCAGATTTGGACTACGGTTCAAATTTGTACATTTGCAACAGCCAACAGTTTAAAAAGGGAAAAGGAGTACATTAATGTTGTCAATCCTTTTTTAACGCCCATAAGGAGGCGTGGGAGACATAGAAAAGTATATATATTCTTGATCAGCTTCACCACCGGAGTCGATTTAGCCATGTCCGTTTTTCCGTCTGTGTGTCTGTCTGTGATCACGATTACAGCCGTAATTTTCAAGCTATCATCACGAAATTCGATATTTAAACTTTTTCTCTAAAAAATAAAGGTCAAGTTCGAAAATGAGCCAAATCGGATGAAAACCACGACTACCTCCCATACAAAGTGACTTTATCAAAAAACAAAAGCGAATATTTTCTACATATTTTCTAACTATAGCGAAAATGTTTTTACAAATACACATTTTATTGACTGCTTAAGACTTTGAATACACTTTGGTTTGGCCGTGGGGATATTTTAACTTCGGCCCAGTCGAAGATCATTTCTTAGTAGTTTTAATTCATATATAGGAAAGAAAAACATAAATCTGGTGCTATTCCAACACTTAATTTAAATGAAGTGGTAGAAGGGGACTTGGAAGAAGATTTTTCTTACTTCGAAACTCCATCTAAAAGACGAAAGTTTAGCGACGTTATTAAAGGGTATTGCAGTAATTGCAAAAAATATGTTTACCCCATTCATGTCACGCTATTTGAATAACGTAAACTGTCATGGTGTGACTTACAGACACTAATACAAAAAACATAATTATTTTATTGAAAAAAAGAAAGTTTAATACAAAATATCGTTCATGGAGAATTAATTTCTTATATTAAAAAGAAAAATTAAATTATTTATAAATAATGTTGAAATTGTTATTAAACTATTAATTTGTACATTTACTACTCTTTTCTGTGAATGCTCGTTACTCATGGGTTTCTGACTATTACCCCGGAATTGCTTAGAAAATCGTCCTTTATTAAGAGGAACAGTTAAGTTGACGCCTCTTCTTTGATGATACTGTCGATGTATTCTAAGCTGGCTTTCATGATGAGTTTTCCATTATCACGTCTTTTGCAGATACCAGTGTCTTAGAGTCACTACGTGACAGTTCATGTTATATTTTAATATTTTGTGTAATAGGTAAATACTATAAAAACATAAAACAAAAATTAATTGTATATTACAGAAACTGAATGACCAACAATAAAATACATTTAACTTATTTTGCTTTCAAACAAGTTTTAAATCATTTATATTGGTTTGAAATTGAATAGTCACCCAATAGTCACATGAAATTGAATAGATACAGCGTGACATGAATAGTGTTAAATTAAGGCATGTTGCTACTTGGCGCGGTCTGTATTCGAGTGAAAATTTAACATTTTTTTGCAGGAAAACGGCAAAAGATAATGGATATATTTTTGGAGTGATTTAATACACTCAAAAAATGTTTGTATTATTTTTTTTATGTACGAAGCTTTAATTTGAAGTTTTTTACATTTTTGTACCTGGTTACCATCGTTACATCCTATAAACGGGGCTCCTATAAAGTTTCTCCCGTTTATTCTTATTCTTATTCTTGTTAGTGTTTTCATTCTTATTCTTATTCTTATTATTATTCTTATTCTTAGTCTTAGTCTTAGTCTTATTCTTATTCTTATTCATATTCTTATTCTTATTCTTATTCTTATTCTTATTCTTATTCTTATTCTTATTCTTATTCTTATTCTTATTCTTATTCTTATTCTTATTCTTATTCTTATTCTTATTCTTATTCTTATTCTTATTCTTATTCTTATTCTTATTCTTATTCTTATTCTTATTCTTATTCTTATTCTTATTCTTATTCTTATTCTTATTCTTATTCTTATTCTTATTCTTATTCTTATTCTTATTCTTATTCTTATTCTTATTCTTATTCTTATTCTTATTCTTATTCTTATTCTTATTCTTATTCTTATTCTTATTCTTATTCTTATTCTTATTCTTATTCTTATTCTTATTCTTATTCTTATTCTTATTCTTATTCTTATTCTTATTCTTATTCTTATTCTTATTCTTATTCTTATTCTTATTCTTATTCTTATTCTTATTCTTATTCTTATTCTTATTCTTATTCTTATTCTTATTCTTATTCTTATTCTTATTTTTATTCTTATTCTTATTCTTATTCTTATTCTTATTCTTATTCTTATTCTTATTCTTATTCTTATTCTTATTCTTATTCTTATTCTTAATCTTATTCTTATTCTTATTCTTATTCTTATTCTTATTCTTATTCTTATTCTTATAGTACGTTTACATAAAAAAAAAAATAAATAACTGGCCATTTCATCCCTTGAAAGGACTTTGACCTAGCTTCTTATCTTAGGAGTTAATCTCCTCAAAGCGTTTAATCTCGATTTAATCTCGATATGTAAACGTACGTGGCGTCCGTGGCGTAGTTGGTTAAAGTGCGTGGCCGCTATGTCAACGAACTTTGGAGACCCAGGTTCGAAACCCAGCAGCGACAGAAAATTATTTGAATTAAAATAATTTTTCTGTACGGCCGCCACCTCTCTGCAGACAATGGCAAACCTCAGAGAGTAATCAAATGCCATGTAAAGCTTCTTGAGAATAAGAACATTAAGTTCATCGCCGTTCGGAGTCGGCGTTAAGCATGTAGGTCCCTTTCTCGGTCAATTGTGTACAAACTTAATAACACGCACAACACAATTGATCATAAGAAGCTAGGTCAAAGTCCTTTCAAGGGCTGAAATGGCCAGTTATTTATTTATTTATCTATCGAAAATGTAAACAATGAATATTGTTGTTTCGTAAGTTAAAAACACAGAGAAGACAATGAATGTCATCACTTGAACTTGCTTGATTATGAATACTGAAATCCGAAGTAATTTTATTTTAAGCCTTGCATAGCGCAGAAGTCATTTCTTTCCGAAAGTATTTCAAAGAAAATATCATACATATGCCTATCAATTGCGCGCCATTTCGAAATCGAGATCTCGATATAAGAGCTGTCAAAACACAAGCGCAATATCATTCAGTTTTTGAAGTTGAAGGTATGCAGGGCGCCCTTCTTTTCAGGATGCGTATACGTATATGTTTATATATAAAATTTATTTATTTATTTATAGTTTAATTTCTATGGATTTATTAAGTTTGAATACATACTATTCGCAGAATGTATTTGCGCTGTTCGCAGATTTTTGCTTTTTTATAGATGCTTACAAAAACTATTTCTATTTTCTGTCACGTCATGTATCTCTTTTTGTTGCCTAGTATCTTATCCCCATACTTTCCACAGCTTGTAGTTTATACACTCAATATAGTGCTACTGAAGTGCTATCCATAATTCAAAACCAAGGAAAAAAATTTGAGTTTTTTTATGTTTTTCTTCATATTTCAGATGTACGACTATTACGTGCGTAGCCATGGAAAAACCCATATACAGGGCAAATTATTAAGATGTCTTAAGTAGCTTTCCTTTAACATAGCCTCGAAATTTTACCAGTTTATTAAATGGGAAATTTTAATCGTTACTATAAGTATTGTCTTCAAGCTATACTCATTTTTTGTAGAAAACAGTATTTAGGAAATATATATATATGATTTATCGTAAAAGTAAGAATACAGAGGTTCTTAATAATATAAATTCGCCTGATTGACATTTTTAACTATCCTGGCGCCCTATCCAAACAAGTAAGAGATTTATATCAATCCAAGATAGTCCATATGTTTTGAAAAAATGTGTGGTCCTTTTCTGTATTTGTGTGAACCAACACAAATATGATAAGTACTTCATTTATGAGGACAACAGCGCTTCCTTATATCTTAGTTCTTTGGTTTGACAGCACTTTTATTGCCTCTTTATTTTCATTTTGTTATGTTCTTCTTGTTTGCTATTTCGTAAAGACTTAGAGCCGCCGCACACTACAGACTTTTAGTCGGCTGATAGTTTGATTTGTTTTCATGTGGGCATGGTGTTTTATGGAAGTGTGCACACCTAACGATTGAATCAAACCCAACTAAAAAATCAAATGGGAGGTCACATTTCCACTTGATTTTAAAATCTGGCAAATATCTGCAGACTGCCAAGTGGGTATGGTGTGCTATGGAAGTTCGCACACTAGCCGATCAAATAGTTTGCCAACTGGTGGACATTTTGTTTGTTTTTGTTGTAATTTTATTTTTCTGCAGTGTGCTATTCGGAAACTTTTCACTCGTGGTAGGAAAGAATTTACTGAGATGAATACAATTTCTGTAGTTGAAATAAAATTGTGATTTTTGCTGTGCCAAAAGGACGATGAAATTTTGACAATCATATTCACCTCACAAGTGCCAAATATTCTCTGTCAAGATTTCATCATCCGAGTGAAAAGATTCCGAATAGCACACGGCCTTCGTTGAAAAGTGCTGCTTTTTGCAGTATGAATGGGGATAAGTGTTGCCTTTTGCAGATTGCAAATAGGGATAAATAAGTTTTAATTATTGTTATAAAAGACTAGCGACCACCGGTGCGCGTTGCTGCCCCCAGCAACTATAATAATAATAATGATAATATAAGAATAAGAATAATTTAAGAATAATATAAGAATAATAATAATAACAATTAAGTGAAATATGAGCGGAAAATTGCAATAAAAAAACTTGTATACATATATATTGGTTGCAAGCGTTCAGCGCGAGCGGCTTGCGAAAGCTTTATATTTGTCAGACTTTAATTTTGTTGTTTAAAGACGCTCTATTAAGAAGAGACAAAAGAGAGGGAAATGTGAGCAGCGAATAGTTTTGCTCTGAGTTTGATAACGTTGTTCTCAACTGCTCTGTTAATAAAAGAAAAAACAACATAAGAACAACAATTATATGCAATTATATGCAAACTTTAATAAGCTATAACTTAAAAATATAAATTTTTAAGAAATAAAAAGTCCAGTTTGCACATCTACAGGTCTTAACCTTTCAAACCATACTAAATTTATTAAAATTGGACTTATACTTAAAAAGCCTTACGCCGGACAAAATTTGGGTTTGCGTAATGTATATAAGATAGCGTTAGTGCCAGCAAAATGTTGAATGCTGCTTATTACTGGGCGTCTCGACTAGCAATAACTCATTGCATGCCATCTGCCAAAATCCATTGCAAGCAATGACAATATTTCAAGGGTGAGTTTTTGATGTTATTTAATTTTAAAAATGGTGCTGAACAAATTCGTACGCTGCTCGCGCATGCTTGATTTTTTAAATCAGCATTCAAATTGCCGGTATAAATTTATTATTTTATAAATTTCTTCTCCACGCCACTCCATTTTCAAGAACTTAATTTAATTTTTTAATTGTTTTAGTAGCTTTAATTCTCAACACATATAAAAATGACTGCCAAACAAGAAAACTGACAGCTCATTGCCAAGTTTGTGTTGGCAATATATGTCTTGAAAATTGTCTACTTCGGCAATTGAGTGGTCTCCACTGGCAAAATTTGATCTTTGACAGATGGCATGCAATGAATTATTGCTAGTCGAGACGCCCGGTTACATAATAACCTAATAAAAAAATTGTTTAATATTCATACCCGCACCAAAATCAACAAAAAATATATCAGTAACGGAAAATTTTATAAAACTCAAAACAGCCAAATAATTTTAAAACTCCCTGTTGAGAATTCAACACACGGTCCCAGGGGCGAACACAGGTAGGGGTTTTGGGGGTTAAAACCCCCCTAAGCTATTTTTTAAAGAATTAAAAGTAGAATAAAAAGCTAACTCTCATCGCTTTTCTAAAGTTCTCATATGTGAACGTACTCTATCTTGGTATTATGCGCAAGTAGAAAACAAAGTGGCGTCCGTGGCGTAGTTGGTTAAAGTGCATGGCCTCTATGTCAACCAACCTGGAAACCCGGGCTCAAATCCCAACAGCAACATGAAATTATTTGAATTGAAATAATTTTTCTGTACGGTCGCCACCTCTTTGCAGACAATGGCAAACCTCAGAGAGTAATCAAAATGACATGTAAAGCTTCTTGAGAACAAGAACATTCCGTTCATCGCCGTTCGGAGTCGGTGCTAAACCTGTAGGTCCATTTCTCGGTCAATTGTGTACAAACTTAATAACATGCACAACACAATTGATCATAAGAAGCTAGGTCAAAGTTCTTTCAAGGGCTGAAATGACCAGTTATTAAATTTTTGTTTTAGGAAACGAAGAGAGTACACTGCTGTACTTATACTAATAAGAAGCGGATAAAGTAATAAAGAATAACGCAAATACTGTATTCATACACTGAATATTTTGTGCATATTTCTTTATGGGCAAACATCTCTTGTTATGCGAGAATTTTAATATGGAATGCAAGCAATATACCATCATATATGTATGTTTTGGCAATGTTTTAAATAATGTAGACAGTTATGCATTCTGTGAAAAATTTTCGAAAACTTAAAATTAAAATTTAATAACTATTTTATTAACAATAAAATTAAAGTAACAATTCATTAAATCTAAAACAGAACATGATTATGCTTGCAAATAAAACAAAAGCTTAAGACAACAATGAACACAAAAGAATAACATAAATCTAATCTACACAGTAGCAATCTGAAATTGAAATGTGCAATATTTTTAACGTTTTTGACAAATTTAAATAATTCTTTTCTGTGATATTTTTATATTTAATTAATAAGTTTGTGTTTGTGCCGTCAAAAAGTACCTTCATAAAAAATTTTTAAATGTGAAATTAAAATAGTAAGAAAAAGAAAATTGTATGTTAAATTGTCAAACTAATTGTATCATTTTATTTGAAGATTCAATAAAAAAATGTATTCCTGAAGATGCTGAAAAATACCCAGCGAAACGTCGGAGGAAAAAATGAAATAGAGTTTATTTATTTGCATTTAAAAAAAAAATATCACGACCAAAACAGCCAAAATTTAAACAAAAATAAAAAGATTATGCATCAGTTTGATTTAAAAATATATTTTTTATTGAAATTTAATTTAAAGTCGCAATGATTTTGCTTTTAACATCAACTCATCAATCACCAACACAAATTAAAAACATTTCGCTAACATTTTTTCAGTGCACCATAGTGCATTGCTGAATATTAGCATTCTTTATCAAATATTCGATTAAGAAACAAAACAACAAGCTCACAATTCACAATCACTCAATTCAGATCAGCGTAAGAAGTATGTTGTGAGCGAACAGAGAACGAATTAGCAGTTATTCTCATGCGCTGATTTTCTCTTTACTACACGATCTGTTGTTTACATTTATTCGCTTGCAGTGTATTCCTACACTAAAAAAAAATATTAACTTAAAATTGAACAAAATGTGTTCATAACTTGCCTTTTTTCATATGTTTTTCAAAAGTTTAAAGCACATTTGCTCTTACTTTGACGAAATTTGTTTCAAGCTATTTTTCAAACACAAAATTCTTCAAATTAATAACAATTGTCGTCAATTTTCAAAATTTTTTTTCAGTGAACAAAAGTGAAGTAGTGTATATTCGTTTATCGAATATATTCATGCAGGGCTCTGACTCGCATACATGTTCTACTACGCAGTTTTTCTCTGTAAAGTCAAGTTCCGCTATCGCAGCAGCTTCAATTTGATATGAAGTTAAAACTAGAACTCTCGATTTTCGAGCTTTTCAAACACCCGGACTACCCGGGTATTTTCGAGTATTTCGAGCTACCCGACTAATAACCGAGTACCCGGGTATAAGACGATTTTGAATTTTTGTTTTCTACAAAACTTAAGAATCCTTATGAAAATTTAAGATGCAGTGTAATTATTAATTAAATAAAAATTAAGTAAAAATTATCATTAATTTATGTTACTAAGTAAAAAAAAAACAAAATAATCTACTCTTAACCAGTCCCCATCAAACATCTGCACGGACTACCAAAGCAGTTTTCTTTTTTATTTAAATGTAGTCACACAGAGCCAAAACAATCTAATAAAAAAGAAGAAAATCAATAAAATTTCTCTATGGTTTTCTTGTTGATTTCAAAAGTTACCTTCTTGATTTTTGTGAATTTAAGAAGGAAATTCTATTGATTTAATAAGATTTCTTTTAAAATTTTACTAAACCTTTAAACTAGATATATATTTTCAATTGCCTTTAATTTTAACTTCTCAAAAGGGTTTATTATCTTCTTATTCGTTTTAACTGGTATCTCCTTAAACTTTGTAGAGTGAAAAAAAAAAGATTTTCTTATTCCTACTTAAAGTTAAGTGTTAATAAGATTTCTACATAATTTCATCCATTCAATAAGAAATCTGATTAAAAAATTTTTAATAGTACACTAAGGGAAAAAATATTAAATTTATCCAAAAACTTTTTTAACTTATCCAAAAAGCGAGTCATTTTTGCACCAATAACGCATTTGTATAAATGCGTAACGTAAATATTTAAAATTTATTTGAATACTTTTTTAATTAAATTAAATATTTAAATATTTAAACAGAATTAATAAACAATATATTAAAATTATGCACGAATTGTTTTAAATATCTTTCAAATATTTACTATTTGAAAATAAACTATCGCATTTAAAGAAAATTTATATAAAAATATTGAATTTAAAAAAAAACATATTTAAATTGAATATGTTATTAATGGTTTTAAAGTATTATTTTCTTCATATTGCGTCCATCAAATGGTATTTGGCTGTATTACTTATTCTCGCTTTACTTTTTTGTTCTCTTATTTATACTATTTTTGACAGTTGGTGCAATATTAGGGCACCAAATGTCAAAAACAGTATAAACTAGAGGGAGAAAAAATAAATATAGAAAATATATGTAGATAGAAGCAAAATATGTAGGTAAATGACAACCGTTGCAAGATATTTCAAGATATCAAGTTGTCACTCCACCCTACATACTTTCATTTCTTTGCCAAACATGCATACTATATTACCCTTGCAACAATAACTAAATGAGAACTATAAGACCTGCAAATGCAAGAAATAAACTGCAGGAACAGAGTGCGATGCTGTTGCTGCTTGTCGGAGTATGTGTGTACGTGTGCGATGCTGTTGCTGCTTGAGTATAAATAAAATTCAAATACGGGAAAAAAACGAGTTGTAAGGAAAACATTTGATTTATCCACGTAAATATTTGAATAAAATTTATACTCAGGCGTGGATAATGCTAATATGCGTTATTTCCCTTAGTGTAGTTGTTAATTTTTAATTAGATTTTCTCTATGGAATTAAAAAGATTTCTCTTTGGAAAATTCTTATCATTTGGGAGTATTAATAAAAAAACCCAATAAAATCTTGATTTTATGTGGTAGTTTTTGGCTCTGCTCAGTCATATCGGTCTAATTTACTGTCGGTCACTTACATACTATGTTATTGATGAGCATCGCTAATCAAGTACATCTAGCCATGTCCGTCTATATGTCTGTATGTCATGACGATTACAGCATAGATTTTGGGGCCATCGTTATGAATTTCGATATACTATAAGCTTATATTTAAAATATAAAGGTAATGTTGCAAATTAACGATCTCTTATCAAAATTACGTTAACCCCACATAGAAAGTAATATGAAATTGGTAGAATCTCTTAAAATTTTATAAAAAAAATTAAATTCCTTAATTAATTTTATTATTGAGGACATAATAAATTCAATGGCCAAAAATAAATGAATTATTGACTTTGTACTCTAAATATTATATAATGAATAAAAAAATTTGAATAAGTCTAATAAAAATATAACCCCCCCAAAATTTTTTTCTGTGTGCGCCCCTGCACGGTCCCAATTTTTTTAGCGTTAATTTTATTTGCTTTCAAGTTTTATTTTGTTGGTAACAAGAGGTTGACAAATGAGCGTTAATAAAACGCTTTAAAATCTTAAAAAGAAATTATAAAATATTAATTAGAACAAAAAGGTATTCTTCAGTTTTGGCTTATTTTAGTTCCCTTTGTGTGCTTGTATCGGTATGAAATTTTTTGTCATTTTATTGCAAATAAGTGTTGCAAGTCTAATTTTCATATAAGTGTTGCCACACATAAAGGGGGTCAAAATAAAGGGTTAGTTTACTATTAAACAGTGCTGATGGCGGAGTCGGTAACATTCTCCCCCCCCGGTATCTCGATCATGGAGAGGGAATACCTTAACTGGATTTCCGTCGTCGTCATCTTCATTGCTTATGTGTAATACGGCAATTTTAACAGCCGGTCGATGATATTCGCCTGTGCTGGTGCGAACGAAAGCGCTTCGTACTTGGCCGTCATTGCCGGCAATGACTCTGGTGACAATACCCTTTGGCCACTGGTATCGAGGAAGGTTTGAATCGATCACTATTGCAATGTCTCCAACTTCAATAGGTTTTACTTTCTGAAACCATTTGGACTTCCTGGTTAACGTCGGCAAAATCTCTGCAACCCAACGCCTCCAAAATGCGTCTGCTAGATATTGCGAATGGCGCCAAGATTCTTTCACAAACTGGTCGCGGTCATCAAATTTCCCAGGTGACTTAATATCCGAGGAGCTGCCTAGTAGAAAATGGTTCGGTGTGAGTGCCTCTTGCTCAGCTGTGTCTAAAGAGAGATATGTTAGAGGTCGTGAATTGACGATGCTTTCCACTTCGGCAAACAAGTTGTTCAACTTTTCATCGTTAAGTCTGGTCGCTGGCGTGATAATTTTGTTTTTCGTGGCTTTTACGGAGCGTACAAGTCGCTCCCAAGCACCGTCCATGTGAGGACTGCCGGGTGGGATAAATGTCCATTTAGTATCGCATGTAGAGAATTTTGCTTGTAACTCCCTATTATCGACTTGCTGGTACGCTTCTCGCAGTTTTCGTTCAGATGCCTTTAGATTTGTGCCGTTGTCGCTGAAAAACTCGATAGGTGTGCCTCTTCGCGCGATGAAATTGCGAATCGCCATCACGCAAGAACTGGTGTCAAGACTAAAGGCAACTTCAAGATGGATAGCGCGAGACGTTAGACAGGTGAAAAGTACGCCGTATCTCTTGTTGGATCTTCGTCCCACTGTGACAGTTATGGGGCCGAAATAGTCGATGCCAATGAATGAAAATGGTTTTTGGAAAGCAGACATGCGCGCGACTGGCAATGGACCCATCTGAGGTGCCACTGGTTTTGCTCGATTATTTTACAATACGAACAGTTTCTGCTGATCTTACGTACCAAGTTGCGTAAGCCATGAATTGTATACTTCTGAAAAAGCTCATTTATGACAGTTTCGTGATTAGCATGTCTAAAACGTCTATGGTAATATTCAACCAACAAATAGGTTACGTAATGGTCTTTTGGCAGTACAACAGGGTTTTTCACTAACTCAGTAACAAGTGTGGTATTTTCTATTCTGGTTTTTGAACGAACTACACCGTTCTCATCAAAAAAGGGCATGAGATTTTTGAGCGAGCTTGAATTTGGGAAGTTGAAATTTGTATTGCGCGCTAATTGGCATATTTCCCAACCGTATTTATCGATCTGAGAAACTTTATACAGTACATTTTCTGCCCATTTTAGCTCTTCACTTGTTGGCGCTGGACTAGATTTCAGCGATGGATCAGCTAATTTCTTGTCATTCTCATGGCGACGAAGCTTTGTACTATAAGTGATAAATCGTTTCACATACGCTAAAATTTGGAGCAACTTTTCCCACTTATTTACTTACTTACTTACTTATCTGGCGCTTACAACCGAAGGTCGGTTTTGGCCTCGTATAAGAAATTGCGCCAGCCATTTCTGTTCTGCGCTTGCTGGCGCCAGTTGGAAACACCAAGCGTGGTCAGGTTATCCAACACCTGATCCTTCCAACGAAGATGTGGGCGTCCTCTTCTGCGTTGACCACCACCGGGCACCGAATCGAATATTTTTTTCGCTGGAGCGTCGTTTTCCATTCGCTCAACATGACCTAGCCAGCGGCGCCGCTCGATTTGAATACGCTTAACTATATCGATGTCAGCGTACAGCTCATACAGCTCGTGGTTCCATCGAATTCGGTACTCGCCATTGACGCAGATAGGACCGAAGATCTTACGAAGGATCTTTCTCTCGAAGGCTCCTAAAGTCTTTTCATCAGAACTGCTCAACGTCCAGGTTTGTGCTGCATATAATAGGACGGGCGTGATTAGTGACTTATAGAGCGTGAGTTTTGTTCGTCGAGAGAGGGCTCTGCTTCTCAATTGCCTACTCAGCCCAAAGTAACACCTTTTGGCAAGAGTTATCCTTCGTTTTATCTCAATACTGACATCGTTGAAAGAGTTTACGCTGGATCCCAGGTAGACAAAGTCCCTAACAATCTCGAAGGAGATGTTGTCAACAGTAACGTGGTTTCCAAGACGCTGGGACTGTTTATTTGTTGACACTAGGTATTTCGTCTTATCTGCGTTCACTACAAGACCCATTCGACTCGACTCTTTCGCTAACCTGGAGAATGCTGCGCTGACTTCGTGCGTATTATGGCCAATGATATCGATATCATCAGCATACGCCAGCAGCATAATACTTTTGTAGAATATCGTGCCACTGCGTCTCAAATCAGCAGCTCGGATGATCTTCTCCATCATTAGGTTGAAAAAGTCGCACGATAAGGAATCAGCTTGTCTGAAACCTCGTTTGGTATCGAATGGAGGAGTGAGGTCCTTCCCGATTTTAGCTATGCTGCTGGTGTTGCTCAGTGTCATTCTGCAAAGACGGATGAGCTTTGCAAGAATACCAAATTCAGACATGGTGGAATATAGATGATTCCTTATTGGACTGTCGAAGGCGGCTTTCTAATCGACAAAAAGATGGTGTGTGTCGATTTGTTTTTCTAGGGTCTTCTCCAAGATTTGTCGTAGCGTAAATATCTGGTCTATGGTGGATATACCAGGTCTGAAGCCACACTGATAAGGTCCAATCAGCTGGTTTACGATGGGCTTCAGTCTTTCACATAGTACGCTCGACAGCGTACGTGCCTTATATGCGATATTCAGAAGGCTTATCCCACGCGCAAATTGTGGGATCACCTTTCTTGTGGATTGGGCAGAGCACACTGAGGTTCCAATCGTTTGGAATGCGTTCTTCCGACCATATTCTGCATAGAAGCTCATGAATGCATTTAAATAGAGCTTCGCCTCCATTCTTGAAGAGCTCAGTAGGTAAGCCATCGGCTCCTGCGGCTTTGTTGTTTTTAAGCCGAGCTATAGCTTTCAAGACTTCACTATAGTGGGGCAGCGGAACTTCAACGCTGTCGTCCAAAACTGGGGATTCCGGGATATCATCTCTATTGGCGGGATTGTTGTCGTCGTCGCCATTCAGAAGCCTAGATAAGTGTTCCCTCCACATCATCAGTGTACTCTGGATATCTGTCACTATATTCCCATTTTCATCCTTGCAGGAAGAGGCCCCGGTCTTGAAACCATCGGCCAGGCGTCTTATTTTTTCGAAAAATTTTCGGACCTCATTCCTGTCACCATGCATCTCAATTTTCTCGCACTCACGCATTTCCGCTTCCCTTTTCTTTCGCTTGAAAATGCGTCTCTCTTCCCTCCTCTTCTCTTTGTATCGCTCCTTAGCAGCACGCGTTACAACCGATCCCACTTATTTACTCTTTTTATTTCAATGATCTCAGATGATAGTTCCCTGTGTAAAGCAACATGGTGTACGCCATCTTTGTTGTGTATATTGGTTTCCTTGTTATAAAGAAAATCAGGACCTTTAAACTATTTACTTCCAGGGTGAAAACTAGGTGTAGTACTCCATTTCGTGGCCAAATCCGCTACATTCAATTTTGAAGGTACATAGTGCCAGTTTTTTATGTCTGTGAGCTCCTGTATATCTCCTATACGTAGCATGACGAATTGCTTATACTCGTAATTTCGTGGGTCCGCATGGATTCATGCCAGAAGCGTTTGCGAGTCTACCCAAAAATGAGCTGAATCAATTTTAAGATCGTGATCTTGTACGATAGAATATCCGAGTCGTGCGCCCATTACTGCAGCTAATAGTTCCATTCGAGGTATAAAAACTGGACGTAGTGGTGCTACCTTGGCTTTCGCCCTGACAAGTGATACTTCTATACCTTCATCACACAAAATACGCAAATAAGCTATGGCAGCGTACGCGTTCTCACTTGCATCCATAAAAACGTGTAGTTCCATTTTGCATGAATCACTGGCAGGGACCTTAAAATAACACCGTGGTATATTTGTTTCATGCACGTGAGAAAGTAAAGCAAGCCAGCGAAACCATTCATGCCGAAATTCTTCAGAAATTTGATCGTCCCAATCTATGCCGGAGTGCCAAATTTGTTGCAAAAGTATGCGCATGTGTATCGTGAAGTGGTTAAGAAATCCTAACGGATCAAATATCGACATGACAAGACGTAAAACTTCTCGTTTCGTTGGTAACCTTTCTTTCTCCAAAACTTCCTTGCAAGCCTTTGTAAATTTTAATGAGAATTTGAATGAATCAGAATTGGTATTCCACCATAAACCAAGAACTTTTTCAGGTTCCACAACTTGATCTACCGTTATACCTGCTCGGCAAAATTGCATGTCTTGAACCTTTTCTCCGAGAGCGTTGGTTACTTCAGTTGAATTCGATATCCAGTTATGAATATGAAAATTTCCACGGCTGTGAAGTTCGCGTACACCCTTAGCCAGTTGGATAGCTTCATCGATTGTGTTCACGCTGTCCATTAAATCATCAACATAATGTCGTTCACGTATTGATTTTGCTGCTCTTGGAAATTCACTCATGTTTTCAAGTGCATTGCTATTTTTGGCCATCTGCGCAGTAGCTGGCGAGCAGGTGCCCCCAAAGCTCAAAACTTGTAAAACATAATGTTAAGGTGGCCTATTACGCATAGTGTCGCGCCATAAAAATCGCTGAGATTGCTGATCTTCGCAGATGACTGAAACTCGATGATACATTTCGCTAATGTCGCCGCATAAGGCAATTTTTCCAGTGCGGAAATTTGACAGCACTTTAACTGAGTTTAACGGAGTAAGTAAATCGGGTCCCTTATTCAAAAACATGTTTAACGATATACCGTTGTATTCCGCAGCTGCGTCCCATACAACTCTGGTTTTCTTAGGCTTGTTTGGATTTTTGACGGCAAATATCGGAAGATACCTCTTACGCGCGTATTCTGCATTTGCCTCAGTTCTGCTAAGCTTTCTTATGTAGCCCTTTTTCTCCATGTCATGAATATGCGTGTTTACTTGCTGGCGAAGCTGATCATCTTTTTCTAATTTTCTTTCAAAGCTAAAGAGTCGTCGTAGCGCCATTTGATAGTTATTAGGCAACGTGATATGGTCAGATTTCCACAACAGTTTGGCTATGAAACGATTCCATCACGTTTGATGGTATCATTAAATTTATGGTTGTCCTTTCGCTGCTCGTGGTTGTACGACTCTAAGTTCATATTTTGAATCATCAATTTATTTAGAGAAATATCATCATCGCATTCGCAGATGTGGAGATGAAGATTAGCGTCAATAATCGCATGCGTTTCTTCGTTTTTGCTGGCATTGCCAAAGGTTCCAAAAATTGTCCAACCTAAACGTGTTTTAGCTGCGGCCAGTTCATTTGGCTTGCCTTCACGAAATTTGAGTGGCCTGGCAACACTAATGTTGTTTAGTCCAATTATCATTTTCGGAACTACACCATTATAAGATTCCATGGGTATGCCTCTCAAGTGTCGGAATTTTGCAGCAAGACTTTCGACAATCATTGTTTGCTTTGGCAAGTCTAAGAAGCTGACTGTGCGTACGTCGCGCAGCTGAAACTTTTTATTTCTGTTTTTTCGTGATGAAATTTTCAAGTCAACCTTAAAGGAGTCTTCTTCTTCCTGAATTGAACCGTCAGTCCATTTCAAAGCTAAGTCCGATTTAATTTCAGTAATGTGTAAAGCGTTAAAAACTTCCTTCTCGATAAGAGTTGGTCCAGATCCATTGTCTAGGAACGCGTACAGGTCAACCGAAGCATTTTTTCCGTAGACGGTAACTGGAACAATTTTAAATTACACGCTAGAACTTTTATCATGTTGCAATGCAACTACTGTCGGATTAACCTTGTAACGGTGCAACAGCTTGTTATGCTTGGCTGTACATCCATCGACCCCACATTCCTCTCGTTCACGGCAATAGAAAGGATCATGTTGCTTTAAGCACGATTGACATAGTTTGTATTTCCGCGTTGCATCCCACTTTTCATCATAGCTCAGCCTTTTAAACATCTTGCATTCGTGGACCAAATGCACTTCCTTGCATAAGAAACATGTCGATGAATTACTAGCTGAATCTTTTTTCAACTCATGGGAATTAACTCGTTGCGTTTTCTTTCTATCGGGATCAACTTGGCTCGCGTTAATGGCTGGTGTTCTTATCACTGTATTGGCGTCCTCCGCCATTATATACAGCCAGTCGCCTAACGTTTTCAATGAATGGTTAGGATTGGTGCGTACGTGCGAGGCCCAACTTAATCGCATTTGTGTGGGTAGTTTTTCGATAATTTCCGAAATTAGCATGGGGTTGCTTAAATGATTGAAAAGTCCACTAGCTTCCATGGTTGCAACTAAATTTTTAACTTGCAACGCTAACGGCACAAACGTTTATTTGCGTTAACGCCTGGCAAAGCGCGCAGCTTTGTGAGAAGACTGTCTATAATTTGCTCGGGTCGACCAAATATTAAACGCAGCGTTGATATAACATCATTTACGAGGGCAGGTAGCATCAATCGACTGCCCACATATTCATATGCTTTTCCTTTTATGGCTTTTTGAAGTCGCAATAAGTTTTCCTTATCACTAAAACCGCAAATACGTGTAGAATTTTCATAATTACTCATGAAACATGGCCACTCTTCTGGCTTTCCGTTAAAGATGGGTAGATCTGGAGACGGTACTTGACGCGCGCGTAATTGCTGCTCAGTTGGAACAGGAGTTGCTGCATCCGATGCACCCTGGCATGGTGGAAAAGAGAAATGTGTTGGTACACCTTCGCGTTTTTGCATAATAAAGTTATCAACACCATGTTCCACATCACTCCGTTTGCAATGACGCAATGGAAGTCTTACTTCTGGTGCATGCATTTCACTTTGCATGTTAGTAGGCGCAGCATTGCACTTCATGTGTCCATTGTTCAAATTATTTTGACTGTCACTTGCCCACTGTACAGTTCGCTCAGATCTGATTGCAATTTCAGAAGTTTCAGAATTTTCCTCATTGTCACTTTCATATGCCATCAATATAGCGTATTTTTTTTTAATGTGCTGCATTTGCGCTAGCTTTTCTTCATCAAGTCGTTTTAAATCCAGCTCCATTTGTTTACACGAAGAACCACACTTGCTACCTACGCTAGTTACTTTTGTGTTTGTTCATACCTGTTTACTGTTCACGTCACGTGACTTGCTGTCCGCGGAAGTCTTTGCCATTTGGTTCTCATGTTGCGCCCTGACGCTTTTCTCGCCAAATTGCTCACATACCCTGCACTTCCATTCACGTTGTTCCACATCTTCTCCCACGCCGACACAAATAAAATGGTACCACTTGTCACATTCGTCACATTGTACCATATTTTCATCATCCTCCTTGGTACACAGCGTACAGCTATTTTTACTGGCCTCATGTTCAGACATCATTAGTGAGGTTATATTTGTGCACGATACAACACCATATATAGTGCAGAAATTGTCTTTGCACAATGTCAAAATTTTTAAAGAAATTGTTGAGAATTCAACACACGGTCCCAATTTTTTTAGCGTTAATTTTATTTGCTTTCAAGTTTTATTTTGTTGGTAACAAGAGGTTGACAAGTTAGCGTTAATAAAACGCTTTAAAATCTTAAAAAGAAATTATAAAATATTAATTAGAACAAAAAGGTTCTTCAGTTTTGGCTTACTTTGGTTCCCTTTGTGTGCTTGTATCGGTATGAAAGTTTTTGTCATTTTATTGCAAATAAGTGTTGCAAGTCTTATTTTCATATAAGTGTTGCCACACATAAAGGGGGTCAAAATAAAGGGTTAGTTTACTATTAAACAGTGCTGATGGCGGAGTCGGTAACACTCCCCATTAGAATGTTTCTCAAATGCAACCCCGCAATTGGCAAAATATCCGGGCACAGTGTGCGCACCTACAACCAACTTAATAGTTGGCTTGTCAGTCGCGGCCAACCAAGCATCAAACTATCGGCCGACTAAAAGTTTGTAGTGTGCGGCGGCTCTTAAATGCTTGCGCTGCTCGTGCTTGCTATTTGCTTTTTGATATTTTCTTTTGTATGTATTCATAAAGTGTCACAGTTGAGAACCCGGATAACGTAGGCTGAGCAGTAGATTTTTTTCTCGACGCTTGGACTGCGCAATCCTTTTATCTATCATTATTGACTCAAAGAACTAAGATATAAGGCAGTGATGTTATAGCACAAAAGTGAGGTATTTTTCTTATTCGTGTTAGTTGACACAAACACATAAACATTCACACAGGGTCGTATTCGGTTGCATCGAAAGAGAAGGCGAAAATTGTTTCTGGTTAGAATTACATATAAAATAGGTGTTTAGAGTTATATGTTATTAATAAAACGTTTGACACGAAATGACCTAATACATTAAAAAAATTTTATTGTATTTCCACACCACCCTTGAGGTATACAATTTGATGCGTTACCGATTTTTTTTGTGGATGTACGGTTCCCCTGTAGGCCTATATCACCCCTAAAAAGGAAAAATCATTAGAAAAAATATTTAAAGAAATCATTTTCGAATTACATGCAAATAAGCTAATATTTTTATATATTTATTACTCTACATGGCTATAACCCGTCATAGGAAAGGCTTTGATACTAATACTCATATAAAACGCATGCAAAAATAAACGAAACAATTTTTTTACACTCCTTTCAAATGTATAATTTGATAGAGTTTTTGGCGAATAGTTGGCTTATCATTTGTTTTTTTTTTTTTTGTAATATAAAAAAAACGAGTTTTTAAAAATATTTCAATTAATTTTTTAACTACAATATTATAATGGTCTGAATTCTTAATATGACCTTCAAAAATGGTTTTTCCAAGTAGGGATTGCTGTGTATTTATAAAAATTCTGTTGTAATATATAGGATGCAAAATAGATTTATTTTTATCTAATAGCTTCGTTTGTATCCGAAGTTATTTTTCAGCAATAATACAAACATCTTCTGCTGATTTTGATGGAATTTTCAAATATCCCCGCGATTTAAAACTAATTAAAGATTGCTGATTTAATTCACCCTCTAAATCTATTTTGCATTCATTGCATTTTAAAATTGACTGCAACTTGAACACAACAAACCCTGCTATATACTTAACTACATGATAGGTATATTCAGTTAAAATGCTAGGGTCTGAAAAATAATTGTGATTGTTAAAAAAAAAAATTCATTATGACTATCATCATTATCTATGATTCTAATATATGCTTCTTGACCTGACTCTACAGGCTCTAAATTTTTAGATTTAATTAAATTTGAAGAACTAACATTTAAAATTTCTACATTTCCTGGTGGTACACAATTGCCTATGCCACTCTCTCTAATTTTACATCTTATAATCAATTTCTTATAAGCAGCCTTAAACTGCTTAACAGAAGGATTATCGTTGTGGCCTAAATGAGAACGAATTGAAATAAAATATAATTCTAAATGATCCTGGTTTAACTTGTAAAAAGGTACAAAATGTAACATTTTGGTATCTATAAATCTTTCATAAATTACTTTTATATTTTTAATACATGCTATAATACCTATAAACCCAGTCTTTCTGCAACTACTTACTACTAACTGCCCATTAAGCATGCGATGTTGACTTAAATATGAAACAAATTTATTTTCAAATGACAATAAGCTATCAATATTCGCATTACAAAGAGCTTTAAAAAAAAAAATAAATAACTGGCCATTTCAGCCCTTGAAAGGACTTTGACCTAGCTGCTTATGATCAATTGTGTTGTGCGTGTTATTAAGTTTGTACACAATTGACCGAGAACCAGACCTACATGCTTAACGCCGACTCCGAACGGCGATGAACGGAAAGTTCTCGTTCTCAAGAAGCTTTACATGGCATTTTGATTACTCTCTGAGGTTCGCCATTGTCTGTAGAGAGGTGGCGGCCGTACAGAAAAATTATTTTAATTCAAATAATTTTCTGTCGCTGCTGGGGTTCGAATTTGGGTTTCCAAAGTTCTTTGACATAGCGGCCACGCACTTTAACCAACTACGCCACGGACGCCACAGAGCTTTTACAAAGAGCTTTTACAAACCCAAATTTATGCATGCTTCTAGTATTCAAAACGTCGAAAACGTTATTAATATTCCTAATGAATTTTACCGTACCTTCACCACCTTGAAATTCTTGAAAAAGCAGTATTTCCCTACAAAAAATCTAATGCATCTGCTACAGATTTACTAAGAGCTTGCACTGCAAGCCTAACTTTCATCTTCTGATCAGAAAAATAGATATGAGCCCTTTTCAGCTTATTCCCTAAATGCAATTCTTCTCTTTCTTGTAAATCTACCAGCTTCTGAAGATACTGCCATTTAATGATATTGTTATCGGAATCCTCAAACTCTCCTATTCCCGCAAAAAAATTGCTAATTAATTTCATCATGTGACAAGGGTCCGGTAGAACACAAAATCAACAAGGTAAAGAATCTAACTGAAAAACACGTTCTGCACTTATATCTGAAATATCACATCCTAAAAGTCTAGCTGCAGTAAAGTTTACTGCAGCACCATCGAAAGTTACCCCAACTACCTCAGCTCCTGTTGCTAAAGTATGCTCTAAGCAATGTTTAACCAAATTTACCTTTTGACTTGCGTCAAGAGACGTGATGGGGAAATACCCTACAGGGATTTTCCAACTCCGGTTTACGCACACAACCATGAAAACCAATATTTGGGTTGCTTCTGTGCTGCTGCAGTCACCATCTCCAATGAAAGTGTGTCCAATAGTCCCTTTACTGCTCCAATCTATGTGTCTCATAATGCAATTTTCTAATTTTAAAAAGATAACAAAAATTTTTTTAAGATCCTTACCTTCGAATCGCCATTTCGTCAAAAACTAAATTTAATATTATTTTCTCTGATATTCTTCGTGCTTCTTCCACTGCGGCACTGATTGCTTCGAAAGATTCTGTTGTAAATCCTGGACATTAATCAATACCCTCGTACCATTTGGCTAGCGTAAGTCACGTCCCAGCCACAACATCAGGTAGAAATACGACCTGCATTCCTCAAACTGTGGGAAAATGCTAACAAAGCAAAACCCAGTGCAGAAACTGAATTTTAAATAAACAAATAAAAATGCACTAACACATTGTAAACAAATAAATATGTACACCTGTATCTATATCTTTATTTCTTTTTGTTCTCTTTATTTCTTCTGTTTTGACTTAAAGAAAGAATATTTGAAAATAATAAAGTGCAGTTCTGAAGTTTAACTCAAAGTAAACGGTGTTTCATTTAATCGGTTGATCAACTTTTAAGTTGATCACATTTCTGGCGCAGTCGGCAGGATTCCTCTCTAAAGAGTTGGGATCTTAAAAATTGAAACATCATAAATTAGTAATCACCGAAATTTTTTGTGTTTAGTGAAGAACAGTAAATAACACAGTGCAACAGAAAATTTTTTTGCAAGTGAGAAATTATTAAAAACAAAGCAAAAAAAAAAAACGTACATTGTAAAAGATAAAGACAATTGAAAAAATATAATAGACAAAAAAAAAATATATACATATATATCGAAGTAAAGAACAATTATCTATGAGTTTTGAGAAAAATAAATATCGAGTTAAGAAAGCTGATATCAGTGACAGTGACGAGGACATGGCGTCGCAAGCAGAAATGAGTATTTTATTAAAATCAGTTCAGCAACAACAAGCTGAAATATCCCAACTAAGGGAACAGATAAGCCAAACCCAAGCATTGGCTCAACAAACAGCCCAGTTGGAAAAGATAAATCAACAGCAACAGCAAACATTGGCTCAGCAAGCAGCTCAGTTGGAACAGTTGAACCAACAACAACAGCAAGTTACCGGCCAGCAACCATCAACAAGTCTAAATATGTTCCAGCTTAATTCGGAACAAATATTGAATCACTTCCGACGCCTAAAACCTTTTAATGGTGAGGAAGATTTAACTTTGATGGAATTCATCAAAGCGGTGGAAGACGCAGCAGCATTAAGCAGAAATGAAGAATTATTGCGGTATGCATTCCAGATAGTTTTGAACGAAAAAATTCAAGGAACTGCAAAAAGATGCATACAACGTCTAGGAAACAACTTGAGTTGGGAAGCAGCTGTGATGGAGCTTAAGCTACATTTCAGACCCCAAAAGGATTACGCCGAACTAATTAATGAATGCCGAAATAGTAAGGTAGTAAATTTAAGAGAATTATTTGATATTACGAGAGAAATAAATTACCAACTAAATGAATTATATAATTTTGAAAATAATGAAGAAAAACCAATAAATTATACACCTGAGAATAATGATAGGTATCTTGTAGGAATTGTTATGGAAAAAATGGACAATCTTGTCCGCGGAAATGTTCAAAAAAATTGCACATTAATTGAAATGTATAATAGATTTGCTTACTTAAGACTTTTAGATGACGAAAGAGCAATTGATATCGCTCATCGCAAAGTTACAAACTCTTTTAGAAACAGTCATAGAGAAGACATAAGACATAAGATAAATAACCCTTTTCGTCAAAATACAAATCTTTATAGAAATAGTAGCTCTAGTAACAAAAACATTAATCATAATATGGCACAACAAAGCAGTGCTTGCATTCAGAATTCTAGTAGAACTTTTAATAATAATAGATTTCCAAATAATAATTATAATAGATACCAAAGTAACAACAATTATAATAACAATCGATACTCAAATAGCTATAATAGCAACCGATATCCAGATAATAATAATCATAGTAACCGATACCCAAATAATAATAATTATAATCAGAACACAAATAATTATAATAACAATCGGTATCCGGATAGTAATAATTATAATAATCGATACCCGAATAATAGTAACAATCGTTATTCAAATAATAATAATTATAATCGATACCCAAACTATAATAATAATATTGCTAGTCGTTATTCAAACAACAATAATAACTCTGCAAACAGTCATAACCAAAATTACGACAGCAATAATGTTGTCCCAATGGAAGTTGAAAATTTAGAACAACGTGTTCAAAATTTTCACATAGTGCCTCCAATAGCAAACTACCCATAGTAACTCTTACCATAGATAACCAAAGATTTAAATGCTTGATAGATACAGGCTCCGAAACAAGCATAATTAAACCACAACTCTTTAAAAATTATACGGAAAAGGAACTGGTAAATCCACTGTTTTATGCAACAATTAACGGCACCAACTCTATAAATAAGGAAATTATTACACCATTTCCCAGAGAATTTCTAAAGAAGGGAACTATAGCATGGAAAGTTATTGCGCTGAATGGTAGAAAATATGACGCTATTATTGGTCAAAATTTGTTAGCGGCAATCGAGGCCATCGTAAATGTAGGAAAAAGGCAACTTGAAATAGATCAGACAATAATTCTTTTCGAAGATGATTCTCCGTATGAAATAAATGAAATAACAAACTTAGAATTTAGTGAGGGATCAGTAATGGATAAATTAAACCTAGAACACCTTAATTCAGAGGAAGGAAGGATGTTGAAAAAATTATTAAAGGAATATTGGGATATTTTTTATAAAGAAGGAGATAATCTTAGTTTTACTCATGAAATCCAGCATGAAATAATAACAACAAGTAACAGTGCTATTTATTCAAAAATGTATCGATACCCCCAAACACACGAAAAAGAGATAGAGAAACAAATTAACGAAATGCTTAAACAGGGAATTATTAAAGAAAGCAACTCGCCATATAATTCGCCTCTTTGGATCGTTCCAAAGAAGCCTGATAAATCTGGCCAAAAACAATGGCGAATAGTAATAGATTACCGAAGGCTCAACGATGTAACTATTAGTGACAAATTCCCAATCCCTAATATAAAAAATATATTGGACAAATTGGGAAAGGCACAGTATTTTACCACGCTAGACTTAGCAAAAGGTTTTCACCAAATCTTAGTAAAAAATGAAGACCGGGTAAAAACAGCGTTCTCAACTCCGTTTGGACATTATGAATATGTCAGAATGCCTTTCGGACTAAAGAACGCCCCATCAACATTTCAACGGTTGATGAACTCTATTCTCAGGGACTACATAAATAAAATTTGTGTAGTCTACCTTGATGATATACTAATATTTAGTACGTCTTTAGAAGAACACATACTGAGCATTCGAAAAATTTTAAACAGATTAAAAGAAGCAAAGCTTAAAATTCAGGTTGATAAATGTAGTTTTCTCCTTAAGGAAACCGAATATCTTGGCCATATTTTAACGCCTGAAGGTGTTAAGCCGAACCAAGCAAAGGTACAAGTAATTCGAAATCTGAAACTACCAACCACTCAAAAACAGATTAAATCTTTTTTGGGAATAACAGGCTTTTACAGAAAATTTATTAAGGACTATGCTAAAATAGCACATCCGTTAACAAAATATTTAAAGAAAAATGCACGAATAAATACGAACGATCCCAGTTTTATTACAGCTTTTGATAAATTGAAAGAACTAATAACAAATCATCCAATTCTTAGATATCCTGATTTTAGCAGAAAATTCAAATTAATTACAGATGCCAGCAATTTTGCAATTGGCGCAGTGTTAATGCAAGACAAACACCCCATATCTTACGCCTCTAGGACTTTAAATGTTCACGAGCAAAACTATTCAACTATTGAAAAAGAGCTCTTGGCTATTGTCTGGGGAGTTAGGTATTTTAGACCATATTTGTTTGGGAAAGAATTTGAACTTCAGACCGATCATCAGCCAATAAAATGGCTTCATGCAAAGTACTGTGGTAAAGACATAAACCCACGGTTGCAAAGATGGATTGTACAGTTAGGCGAATATAACATAAAAATAGACTTTATCAAAGGGAAAGACAATAAAATTGCAGACTTCTTAAGTAGAATAAATGTTGAAAGTAGGGAAATAAATTTAGTAAATTATATATCTAATAATAATTGCTCAGAAGATGCCAATAATTTGAGCCCATGTCAAAATATAAATAACATAGAGGAGTTAAGTAAACAAGGAGACTCAATGAGTGTCCAGACTGACCGTTCTCAAGAAGAAAATCTTGAGGAACATTTTCCAATCTTAGATACGGTAGTTAACAGATTTAAATTTCAAATTATACTTGTAGAAAACAAGGAGGTGGATTTCGAAGTTGCATTGAAAAACATACGAGTCTATATAGATAAAAATGACTTAAATGGTGGTAATGTTAGTGATATCGTAAGACGGCATTTAAAAACTGGTAAGATAGCAATTTGTTCTAATCTTAACGACCATGAATATAACCAATTAGAGCAACTTCTTATTGAAATATTTCCTGACAGGACGACTTATAAATTCGTAAAATGTAACTATTTTGCTAAAGATATGGAAGATGAAGAGCAACTCAAAAAACAAATTGCACTTTTCCATAAAAATGAAATAGGTCATTCGGGTATTATACCAACTTATGAGGGAATGAAGAAAATAATATATCACCCTAATTTAAAAACAGAAATCCATAAAATAATAAACAATTGTGAAATTTGCACGTCAGCAAAGTACGATAGGAATCCGATTAAAAATAAATTTCACTTAACTGAAACCCCATTAACGAATGACGAAATTGTTCATGTCGATGTTTATGTTAACAGCAAGCATTCATTTATAAATTTTATAGATAAGTTCTCAAAGTTTGCCACTAGTTTCCATTTAGAAGACAGAAATAGTTTAACGATAGTAGAAAAATTAAAACAGTTCATTTCCATTCGAGGAAAGATAAAAAAATTCATTTTCGACAATGAATTTAAATCGAAAAACGTTGAAGAATTTTGTAAAAAAGAGAATATTCAATATCACATTACTAAACCTAATAGCCACACTGGCAATTCTGACGTAGAAAGGCTTAACAGCACAATAACAGAAAAAATTAGAGCTCTTAATTTAGAAGATAAACAACCAATAAAATTACAAATTTTAAGCGCAATCAGTTTTTATAATAATTCCTATCATTCTACAATTAAATGCACCCCTTCGGATGTTCAGAACCACAAGATAGACCATCGTGAAATAAAAAAGCGTATCGAAAACAGTAAACAACGTAATATTAATAAAAAAAATAAATATCGTGAAGACTATACAGAGACAAGGACGACGGGCTTTATTAAAAATTACAAATCACTCCGTCATAAAGAAGAACCAAAATTTAGAAAATATAAATTAGAAAATATTCATACTTCTAATATAAAACGACCGTTTAAATTTTCAGATTCTACTTGTGATACTAATTCTAATATCTCTGATGACGCAAACCCAGACGCTGTTACAAGTTAGCCCCATTCATGAGGACTCGGGATATATTGAGGTAAAGCTTAAGGAAGTGGAAGTAGTCCAGCAAGTTAATACAATAATTCATATTATTAATCCCAACGAAATCAACGATATCCTTGATAAAATTAATACTAATATAGAAAATCTCGATATCGCTAATAAGAACTTATTAATATCAGAAATAAATATAATAAAGGAAAAAATTAAAACAATAACACCTATTCCAAAAAGAGGAAAAAGAGGTTTAATCAATGCAGTCGGATCAGCATACAAATGGCTATTTGGAATGATGGACAATGACGATAGAGACGAAATAATAGAACATTTAGGGATCATAGACAAAAACAATCACAATGCCATCGCAACGCTTAATGAGCAAATTACTATTAACTCTTATTTTAACAACTCGTTTACAAAACTAAAGGAAGCAATAGAAGACGACAGAACGAAAATAACAGAAGCATTTAAAGAAATTAGGACAAGAAACAACGAAATAATAAAACGATTATTATACATGGACCAACTAACTAAACTTAGGAATTTAGAGTATAAAATAGACCAAATACAGGACAATATTGTTTCAGCGAAACAAAATATGATCCACCCTAGTACTTTGACGAGCAATGAAATTGAAAAGTTCAATATAGATTTTTATAAACTTAAACTATTGAAGGTTGGAGTAATGAACTACAAAGACGACTCATTAATTATAGCTATTCAAATTCCGAAATCATATATTACTTTAGATCTTAAGCTGGTCACACCTCTCCCAAATCAACAGTATCTAGAGATAGAACAAGAAGATCAATATATTATACAATTTAATAATCAATTTTTATTATACGAAGAAAATATTATTCTTAAACATTTAAAAAAAAGTAAAAACTGTATTTGGAAAGATGAATGTACCTTTAGATACAATAATAAAACAGAGATAAGAGAACTTGATGAAGATACATTGTTAATAAAAAATGCTTTAGAAGAAAAAATTATTCAAAATTGTGATGATAGAAATATAACAATATCAAAAAACTACTTAATTATTTACAATAACTGTGAAATAAAAATAAGAAATGAATCATTTTACAATAACAAAGAAATAATACATGAGAAATATTTTTATCCAAACAGTAAAGAAATTAATAATACAAAAACTGTATCCATACCATTTAAGAACATTGTGAGCCAACACTTTTCTAATATTAAGCAAATCGAAGAATTAAAATTTCACAAGAATATTTCATATGGAATAAATTTAACTCTTTTTATCATTGTTGTTGTAGTTGTCATAATTTTATTCAGTTTCAAAAAATCTAATGTAAAAGTTGTAAACAAACATAAAATTGTAAAAAACACGATTCAGGAGAATCTTGAATTAAAGGGGGGAGGAGTCACGTCCCAGCCACAACATCAGGTAGAAATACGACCTGCATTCCTCAAACTGTGGGAAAATGCTAACAAAGCAAAACCCAGTGCAGAAACTGAATTTTAAATAAACAAATAAAAATGCACTAACACATTGTAAACAAATAAATATGTACACCTGTATCTATATCTTTATTTCTTTTTGTTCTCTTTATTTCTTCTGTTTTGACTTAAAGAAAGAATATTTGAAAATAATAAAGTGCAGTTCTGAAGTTTAACTCAAAGTAAACGGTGTTTCATTTAATCGGTTGATCAACTTTTAAGTTGATCACATTTCTCGTACGAGAGTGCGGTAGACAGTTTACAAAATTTTGCCGAACGTAATCGTATGTCTTCGGTGACAAAAAATTTAAATTTAACGCAAATGATCTCAAAGCTGGCTGGCACATCCTTGCGTTCGGCATGCCCCTTACTTTCCTCAGCTTTCTTGTAAAGAGATCCGCGTTCATGTCTACAAGATTGTTCAGAATCTCAAAAGTCTCCTCATTTATGAGGTTTTTTTTCTTAATTTTTGAAACAATCTCTTTAAGAGAGGCAATCCTTTTTGATTTTCGCCGAACTTTTTGGTTTAAAGTTTTTATTTTTCGGTTTTTTTCCAAAACTGTTCTCCTTAATGTTTGGAGTTTTCCCTTGGCCATTTTTTTCGTGGTGTCGACGATAAATTATCGCCTGACTCTAGAGCTCTCTTGAGAGAAATTTTTTGAATTATTTGCCCTTCTTGAGCCCTGGGTGGCGCAATGCGAATATTTTCAATAATTCGGACATTTTCTTTGTCATTACTTGCCTCTTCTATAAAATCGCAATTGCAGCTGGGTAGCAAATCAATATCACTAAATAATATCACTAATGTGTATTCATTTATTTATTTATAATAAAAAAAAATACTTACGTTTCATCATTGAAACGGAAATAAATTTCTGCTGGACTTTGAGAAACCAATATAATCATTCTGAAAGAAATGATTTGAGCAAACCACTGATCTGGGATTAACAGCATCATTTTCTAATCCCAGTGCTCGAATCCAAAGGGATTTTAAGTCAAGTATACGTGGAAATCTGAAATATATAAAAGGTATTAAAACTGATTCACCGAAAAAATAGCGCCCTAAAAATATGTGCAACTGTGTTAATTGAATGCGCCCCTGAAGCGGTATTTGCATTTTGACAGTTCAATCTCAGTAAAATTGGCGCTAAGCAACGAGGTCTAATTTTAATTTTTATCTCAAAATTCCAATTGGAAATACTTAAAGTTTCATTTGTAACAACTTCTTTTAACACAATTAGATATTAATAACGTTATTTTGTTAAAAAAACCAACTGGTGTCGGTATACTTACTTGTGAAAGGAAATAGCCTTGTTCTTCAATATCTGGCTGCTTACACAATTTCTCACTACACATCGCATTTTTAATCAATTGTTTATATTATTAAATTTGATAATTTTGTAAAATATAGCAATAGCATTCGCTTTTTATTAGATATTTAGTGTTTATAAATCAACTCAAAATTTATTCAGGCAGACGTGTGATCGAACTGTCAAAAAACTCTTACACTCTCCCCTGCAAGACAAGTACTGGTAAAATGATTCGTTATTTAACCAATAGTGCTGTCGGAAATTTCGGTTAGGCTGTAGACCAAAGTTTCTATGAGTTTGTTAAGGGCAATGTGAAAAATCTAACCAAAACTCATGTATAAGTGTGATTTCATATCTCTTTCTTACGAAAGTATTTCAATGTCTTGCCGAACACAGCTGCTCTGCTCACACTAACAACAAATACCGTAAAGAATTTCATAACAAACTCAGCTGTTAGCTTAAGTACGCAGTTAGCATCTCGCAAAACCTTTCCGCCATAGTGTAGTGGTTAGAACGCTGGCCTTTAACGCAAACATGCGCGGGTTCAAACCCTTCACCAAATAAAGCTAAATTTTTTTCTTGTAATTTTGTTTAGAAATGTTTTTTTCTATTTTTATTAATTATCTATTTTTATTCTATTTTGATGTACAAAATTAATAAATTTAAGTAAAACATTTAAAGAAAATAAAAAAACAAAGCCCCAGAATGACGCTGTTATTTTTTACTCTAGCAAGGAAATAATCTTGCTTTTCTTTAGAAAGAATGTTGTTTATTTGTTAAGTTGTCTATTTCTAATCACTTTTGAACTATTTTTTATTAATTAAACACAATTGAAAATCTGTATGCCTCATGCGATATTTGAACCACGGTCCTCTGTCATATAAGTTACATATTCTACCCACTGCGCCACGGCCACTATCATTCAATTTGGTTATTTTAGGATATTATTTATTGCGTGACTTAAGGCCTAACCAAAATAGACGATTTGCTACGTAACGAGTGAAGACAAAAATGTTCCCTTAAATGCAATTCAATGTTGTTGCCCAAAATAAGCAAACGTAAACTCAACGAACTGAACGAAACGGTGTGACGAGACGGTTTTTTCCGTAAGAACCGAACTTTTAGCGTCTCAACTCGTCAACAACAGCTGTGCAGAGTAGTCTTCTTCTTTTTTCAGACGATTGGAGGTACTCGTTCCATTTTGGGTTAAATGTCAAAACAGACGTAACGATTGCAAACGTTTGGCAAGTTGCAATCGTCTCGTTTCGTCTATTTTGGCTAGGGCTTTACACTTGCACCTCTTAAAGTTTGTTTTCACACCCTCAGCTTGTTTGCTGCGTACTTTAATGTTTATATTGTTGTCTCACTCTGACAAAACTGACAAAAGTTAAATAACTGAGAATGTATTAGTATTTTTTGTTTAATTTTTTCTGTGCTACAAGATCTTTTAAAAAAATATTTCTAATCTAATATATCTAGATCTAATATATGGCACGTTTTTTGAGAGATAATTAAATAATATATCAGAAAATATACAAACTACGTAAATTCCATCTTTTGATTCTTTTTTATTACTGATAAAAAGTTATTTTCTCTAAAATTTGTAGTATTATAATGCGTTCATAAAGCTTTTTCGAACTTGTGTTTTAGATCCAGACCAAAAAACTAAGATAAAGGGTGTTTTTTTAGGGGTTTGTTTTTCGAATAGAGATAAAACTGGCATTTTGTGGTCAAATCTGGCAACTCTAATGTCATTTATGTTCAGTTTGGTTTGCCATTTCATCATGAACAGGTTGACAAAAGAACAACGCTTGCAAATCGTGCAAATTTATTTCGAAAATAATGGTTGAGTTCGCGAAGTTTACCGCAAGCTCCGTCCATTTTATGGTCGACATAATCGTCCATCAGAGCAATTAATTCGGTTAACCATGGGTCGTTTTCGCACTACGTTTACTCTATGTGATAATACGCATCCGCAGAGACGTCAAACAGTGCGCACTGAAGAAACAATTGCCGCTGTAGAGCAAAATGTTGAAGAGGACCCGAATGAATCGATTCGCCACCGTGCACAGCAATTGGAGCTTTGTCCATCAACTTCATGGAAGATTTTGCGCAAAGATCTTGGCTTGCGATCTTACAAGATCCAGCTTGTGCAAGAATTAAAGCCGCGAGACCATGCAATGCGTCGTGATTTTGGTGTATGGGCCGAAAATGAGATTGATCTCGATGCTGTTTTTCATCGCAAAATTTTGTTCAGTGATGAGGCTCATTTTTGGTTGAATGGCTACGTCAACAAGCAAAATTGCCGCATTTGGAGTGAAGAGAATCCACATGAGATCCTTGAGACGCCATTACATCCACAAAAACTGACTGTTCTATGGGCTGGTGGAGTCATTGGGACATACTTCTTCCGAAATAATGCTGGAGAGTCAGTTACCGTTAATGGAGACCGGTATAGAGCCATGATAACCGACTATTTTGTTCCCGAATTGGATGGCATGAATGTGGATGAGTTGTGGTTCCAACAAAACGGCGCTACATGCCACACAGCGCACGTCACAATCGATTTATTGAAGGAAACATTCGATGAGCGCATAATTTCGCGGAATGGACCTGTTAATTGGCCACCAAGATCGTGTGATTTGACACCATTGGATTATTTTCTTTGGGAATATGTGAAGTCGCTCGTCTACGCCAACAAACCAGAAACGTTAGGGGACTTGGAGGCCAACATTCGTGGCGTTATTGCCGACATACGGCCCCATATGCTCGAAAAAGTGGTTGAAAATTGGACCTGTAGAATTGGCTTTATTCGCCCGAAATCATATTTAAACATTAATGGCATAAAATTATCCTTCCAATATAGCCAAATTGATGGACATTAAAACGATTTTCTTGTGTTTTATTTCAATTCGAAGTTCTATACCTCTAAAAAAACACTCTGTATAAGGAAGTGATGTTATTGCAAAAAAGTGTGGTATTTTTCTTATTCGTGTTGGTTGACACAAATACATAAACATTCTCAAAGGGGCGTATTCGGATACGTCGAAAAAGAAGGCTCAAAGTGTGTTGGTTAGAATTACATATAAAACCGGTGTTTAGAGTAATACGTTATTAGAAATAGTTTGATAATTAAAGACCTACAGCCGTATTCATAACAATATCTTATTCATAAAAATTCTTACTCATAGACCGTATTCATAAAAATATAGTGATTTTTCGTTCAGTAACGCGTATGAATAATGTTTTTAATTTTTTTCCGATTTTTTTCTTATGAAGTCTTTATAAGAGGTTCAAAATATTTCATGAATACAGCCGCTAATATATTAAAAGAAAATTGTATTGTATTTCCACACCACCCTTGAGGTATACAATTTGGTGCGTTACAGATTTTTGTTTTTTTTTTGGTGTTCGGTTCCCCTGTAGGTCTATATCACCCCTAAAAAAGAAACATCACTAATAAAGAATATATAAAAAAAATATTTTCAAATAACAAGGAAATAAGTTTATATATTTCTTACTCTACATGGGTACAACCTGTCGTAGGACGGGCTTTTATACAAATATTCATAAAAAACACATGAAAAAATAAATGAAAAATTTTGTTTTTAACACATTTTGAAATGTATAGTTTTATACAATTTTTGACGAATAGTCAGTTTAAGGTCCCGAATATGTGGAAATCTGAAAAGAAATTAACAAAATGTATTATGTACATCTAATTAACTATGCTGAACACAGAAGCGCCCCAAAAATGTATTCAGTTGTGAAAAACTAATGCGCCCCTGAAGCATTTTGACAGATGTGAGTGCACCAAATTGGTGCGAAATCAACTGGCTCTAATTTGCATTTTTAGCAATTTCTAATCAGAAATATATAAATTTTTAATACAAATTAATTTTAATCTTTAAAATTACATAGTTTTCAGCAGTGAAAAACGCTTTTAATTTAATTATTTCACTGCACAAACTTTCATTATTATCGGAATCCGTCAAGTCTGTATTTTTGTAGTTCTACTATAATTCTACTATAATTCTACTATAGCTACAAGGTATTAGCTTGTTGCGCGCCCGCCGCAGGTTAAAATACTAGTTTTTTAATTTATTGTTAATTTTTGTAAGTACACTAAGGGAAAAAATATTAAATTTATCCAAGAACTTTTTTAATTTATCCAAAAAGCGAGTCATTTTTGCACCAATAACGCATTTGCTTAAATCGACTACGTAAATATTAAAAATTTATTTAAATACTTTCTTAATTAAATAAAATATTATAATATTTAAAAAGAATTAATAAAAAATATATTAAAATTATGCACGGATTTTTTAAATATCTTTTAAATATTTTCTTTTTGAAAATAGAACTATCGCTTATAGAAAAAATTTATAAAAAAAATATTGAAATTAAAAAATAATGTGAAGATATATATTTAAAATATTTTTCATGAGCTGCGTCCAAAAAATACCATTTGCTAATATATTTTATTTTCTTTTTACTTTTTTCGTTCTCTAATTTATACTATTTTTGACAATTGGTGCAGTATTACGGCAACAAATGCCAACTGTCAAAAATAGTTTAGATTAGAGAAAGAAAATGTAAAAAGAAAATTAAAATCAAAATATGCAGGCAAATGACAACCGGTGCAAGACATTTGTCAGAAAATGTCCGGCTGTCACTCTAACCTTACATAATGTTATGCGATCACCCATCGCACGCTCAAAGAATCTTTGCCAAACATGCATACTATATTTCTCTTGCAACAATAACTAAATGAGAACTATAAGAACTGCAAATGCAAGATATAAACTGCAGGAACAGAGTTCGATGCTGTTGCTGCTTGTCGGAGTATGTGTGTACGTGTGCGATGCTGTTGCTGCTTGCTTGTATGGAATATGTGTGTACGTGTGTGGTATAAATAAAATTCAAATACGGGAAAAAAACGAGTTGTAAGGAAAACATTGGATTTATCCACGTAAATATTTGAATAAAATTTATACTCAGGCGTGGATAATGCTAATATGCGTTATTTCCCTTAGTGAACATAATGTGAATTTAATGAAATGTAATCATACTTTTAGCATAATAAAAATGTATTTATTTATTGTTGATATTAATACCTAAATTGCACTAATTTCATGGAAAAGTGGAAAAAGGCTGCGGGCGAAATTTCGACGCAGCAGGGGCGGTAACCACGCCCACCATAAAAAGACTTTGTAGATATCATATTTCTTATGTATGTGTTCCAAAATATGTAAAACATTTATAAAAAGCAGAGAAAAGATGTTTGTTTTAATTTGTGCAAATATGGTCTAATATGGGCATTTGGCATGGGTAAACGTTGTCGTAAAAAAAAATTTTTTTAGTTTCGTTCTTAGAATATAAAAACGCATAAAAAACCCTTTCAGCCCCTTGACGTTTCCAAAAATCGCAAAGTAAGGGACACTCTAATGCCTATGCAGATGATGTTCAACTTCATATCTCTCGCAGGACGGTTCTCCTTGAAGATTTAAGCTACAGAATGAATGAGGATCTTGATAGTGTTCACAAATGGGCTATTAGAAATCTTCTTCAACTGAATGCGCTAAAATCATATGTGCTACCTATTGCTCGAAATAAAATATGCGCTGATGACATTCCTGACTTGTTTATAAGGGACAAAAAGCTAATACTAGTAAGTAATGTTAAAAGCCTTGGCTTTCAAATTAATTCGTCCCTTACTGATCACATAAATAGTGTAGTCCGAAATATTAATTATGCCCTGCGAAACTTAAAAATTTCAGCTCAGTTTACACCTACTGATACCAGGCGTAAGTAAGTATTGCAAATGATAGTCCCAGTAATAACGTATTCTGAGCTTATTTATAGTAAACTAGCCTTTTCCTGGCGCGCGTTGCTGCACCCTGCAACTATATGGGAACATAAAAGGTGTATTCAAAACTTTTCTTAAACTCATAGCTTGACACCACTGTCATTTTCCACTGACCGTTACAGCTTCCCAGTAGCAAGAGATCACCAAATAGTAACTCCATTTTGAGTTTGTATGTAAGAACTGCTACTTTTACTTTCAAAGCTATTCGATATAACAAATTGTGTGGTCGGAGCCACACTGCCTTATATAATGCCCATCCCAGTTTTCTAGTAGATGGACATTACCCAGTTTTAGTACAGTTGCCGACATTTAGCATACAAACTAAATTACCAAAATGTAGCCAAATCGACGAAAACCAAAGGAAATATAGCATTTTTATTGATTTGTGGGCGGTAAAAGGAGTTCTGACAGAAATTTAAGCCATCTCGTACTTGAAAAAAATGTACTGTCAAAATTTCAGCTCTATCGCCTCAGTAATTTTGAAGTTTCCAGCCATCACACAGACAGCATTTTGCTTTTTGTATATATAGATTATTGGCTATATCTTTTGTTTGGTAAGAAATACTAAGATAATTTTTTCTAAAAAATTAAGTTTTTCGCTTGTTTATTTTTTAAAAATATAAAAACACAATATTGAAAAAAAAATTTTGTTCGAAAAAATCAAGGAGTCTTGCTTTTTGAATCACTAAAATGGTTTTTAATTTTTGCGTAAAATTGAAATAAATTTTGCTTGTAAATGTTTGTAACTTTTAAATAGAGTTAAAAATTTGCGAATTTGAATTTAATTATTTTTACAACAAAAACAAAATTTCAGCTTTTTTTTGAGAAAAAATCCAAAATTTCAGACCTTTTTGGAAAAAAATATTTAAAATATATATACTCAACTAACGGTATTTTTGCAGTAAGGTTTTTATAGTACTTTGATGAAGCTTTAAGACAAAATTAAATTTAACAAAATGTATGCAAAAGTAGCGGAGATATATGACTCGAAAGTCAAAAATTAAATTTCTGATTGTTTCTTTCTGATTTTTGAGCAACGATGTTGCATTAAATATATCGTTGTAGTAAAATTTTTCATAGTTTTCAAGATAAGTTCATGTTTTTGATGTGAAAATAACGGAATTATTTGTATTTTACTAAATTTAAAAATTTTTTATATTTTGTAAATATTTGCACATGTAACCTAAGAAAACAACTAAAAATATGCGATTTTGTAAAAAATTTGTACTACAGCACCATCTGGTGTCCAAGGTGGTTCAAAGAAGATAGTGCTAAGAAACTCATCGTACCTGAAAACTACTACATACCAATTTTCATTCTAATCGCATGAGCGGTTTGAGAGTTTTAGGTGGTTTTGCAAAAAAGTTGTACTATAGCGCCCTCTGGTGTTCAAGATAGGTCAAAAGGATAGCAGCAAAATACTCAACGTACATGAAACCCACTGTATACCACTTTTCATTCTAATCGCATAAGTGGTTTGAGAATTTTAGGCAGTTTTGTAAAAAATTTGTACTACAGTGCCCTCTGGTGTTCAAGGTGGATCAAAATTGATAGCCCACAAACACGCACCGTACCAAAAAACTTCTATACACATATTTTCATGCTAATAGGATGAGTAGTTTAGGAGTCTATTGCATATATCCTTTTTTATATATATAGATAGATAGATAGATAGATAGATTAGATTCTAGTTCTGAGCACAAACTGCGAATTGCGTTTAATCATGCGATGCGATATGTTTATAAGATTCACAGGTTTGATCACATATCTCAGTTCAAGAATAGTATTCTTGGTTGTGATATAATTAGCTACCTAAATGCTCGTAACTGCATATTCCTGCGTAAGTTGATTCACGGTAAAGTTCCTCGGTATTTGTTTGAAAAATTGCAATTTTGTCAATCGTCCAGACATGATGATATCACCTAGCTTTAATTCTCTTAACTCAACTAGGCTATTTTTCGTTAATGCCATAAGATAATGGAATGCGTTACCCAGTCACGTTAAATCTATTCGTAATGAAAACAGTTTTAGGCAGGCCGTTCTAAATCATTTTGCTTAATTTCAAATATTTTTAAACAAATTACCACATTTCTATTTCTATTTCTTATTTCTGTATATCTTATCCATTTGTTGATCTTTTTATTTTCATTTTCAATTTTTCAATTTCTAAATTCCTAAAATTAGATGAATTTTCTGCTCTATTTTACATATTATATTTTATTTATTTCTTGTTTTTCATTAATGTTAGTAATCTGAAATTTATGTATTCTAATTTATATTGTTCATATTACCAAACAGTATCTACAACTATAATTTATGTTAACTTTATGTTAACTTAAATTTGGATATCCTTAATCCTATATCTTTGTATACGAAAAGAACTTGTTCTTATTATACATACTAATGATGATGTTATTAAAATAAAATAAATAAATAAAAATAAAAATGGATTCAAGTCATAGATTTTTACATTTTGTGACTTACTTTAATAAAGAAGTGACAAAATCCAAACTTTATATTTGTTTCATTCGCCCTATTACTGATATTTTGCCATGTAGTAGAAATCTACGATGAGTCAACAAACGTTACATGTGCTCGAAAAAATCTATTCAAATGAGCCCATACAAAGAGCGCTGTAGTCCGAAATATTTTTTGGTATTTGCTAAAATTGAAGCAAGTGAGCAAATAATTTTTGGATATAATTATTTTTGTTTGAGTTATGCTCAATTCTTTGGAATTCTGAAATTTTTAAGCCTACCTTAATTAAATAATTATAATTGCAACAAACCAACCAAACTATTGTACCAAAATTGGTTTTTTATGAAATACAATTTTTGGTTTAATTGGGCCAAAGTGGCAATTTTTATACCCCTACGTTTAAAAAACGTAAACGGGGTAAATTAATTTTGTCACTCCGTTTGTAACGCCCATAAGGAGGCGTGACAGGTATAGAAAAGTATATATATTCTTGATCAGCATCACCACCCGAGTGGATTTAGCCATGTCCGTCTGTCTGTCCGTCTGTCCGTCTGTCTGTCTGTGATCACGATTGCAGCCGTAATTTTCAAGCTATCATCACGAAATTCGATATTTGAGCTTTTATTTTTATTATTTTTATTTTTATAAACATTTTTTTTAATGCTTAAGACTTTGAATATACGCGGACGTGGGGTATTTTAACTTCGGCCCAGTCGAAGATCATTTCTTACTAGTTTATTTTTACATACAAACTTGATATATTTTTAATTGAACATATTAATATAACTTATATCAAACATAATTTTATACTATTAAATGTATGAAACATTAACGGCCGATTTCTTCACAGAGTGCTAGGGCTAGTCCGAGTATTAGACCTTTTCTTAGTAGTCTCTCGAGTAATAAGTCATTTCTTTACGGAGAACTAAGGCGCAAATAATTTGATTTGAAACTCGGTTCTAACTGATACTGAGTATTAGTTGGTCTCCCGATTCAGAAGTCTAGCAAGGTTAATACTCGAACCTGCGCTCTTTGATTGAGAAGTGTTAATTTTTTAAGTACAAATTTGTAAATCTTCAATATAGTGTTGATTATAAAAATGTCTGTCCGACGCATTTTATTCCCGGACATGTGTGGTGATGCAATTTTTAGAGGTGATTAACGTAAGCTCGAAATGTACAAAAATCCAACAATTCGTGAACGTAGGTTCCATCGCATGCCTGTACGCGCTTCAATTAATTCATGGGACGACGTCGATTTCTTCGCTTGAAGCAAACTTCGAAGCAAACTCCGACTTACGAAGCAAACTTTTCTGTTGGTTTTAAGTTTAGTTGGGCCAAGACAAAGATAACAAGATTGGAAACTTCGCTGTGAAAGGGATAGCACGATGCATGGTTTATGTCAAATTGAAGTCAATACAAACACAATATTATAGTTGTGTTCGTACGTTTTGTTGACAAACTCACCCAGTTTGGGTTCTAGTTGAGTTATTCAGCTGGTTTGGTTTCTCATCACTGTGTAAAATTTCACTGAGCTTAGACAAACTTACCACGGTCAAAACATAAACAAATTAAGGGGTAACTCACACTAGTGACTCTGAACTTCATCGGATTTTTTTTTTTTCATATTTTTGAAGTATAACTATCTGCGAAATTATACGTCTGCAAAAAGCGTCGTATACCTAGCATTCAACTCGTATTTCTGGCATTGATATATGGTTTGGAATTTCTAGAAATGAATTTTCGATGCCTCTTTTTGTTTAAATTTGTCAGTTTAGCTCGAAGGTTCGACAGCTCGAGACGTGTGTATTTCTGCCGTTTATTTTATATTTCAACTGCAAGTTTTATTTATTATACAAGTCACTTTTATTGAACGCCATCGGAGGTCACAATGTGCTCACCAGAGAACTGCAAGCGATACCATTTTTGCTACTTGCAGTCTACTCATAACAAATGCAGTGCCAGTATGAACGCACATCGCAAGCATGTTATGTCAAAGTACTGCCGACAGCGAATTCAATTGCACTGGAAGTCTTTCGTAAGACTGGGTATTTCCCGTTTGCGTTGTTGGTTTGATAACCAGCACAAGTTCGTTTAAACTTCTGGTAAGCAGTGGTAAGACCCTTTTACATTGGTCAAGACTTGAAATCAAGTCTGTGAGTTTGTTGATGAAAGACGCGGACATCAAAGTGAGAGAGGGTAAGTTTAAAAGGGAATAGCAAAGAATTGATTTCAAGACTTGACCAATATAAAAGGGGTCTAAGTATGATCGTTCAAAAGCAACGGAAGAAAGTAATACAGCGCAACCACTGATACAAAGCCAACGCTTTTATTGTAGCGATACGAACGTGCATTTTAAAGTCAATTTTGCAGTGTTTGCGCTGATTTCATCGTTCGTGAGCGATAATTCGTATCAACTGTTAACCGAAGTTGAAATCAACATGCGATTATATACGAGTCAACTACTCAAAAGAGCGCATATTTTAAATTTCAGTTTATATTCAATACGCTCATGCTTTGGCAGTGTTTACTCATACTTATTTTATTCAAACACCGGTATGTACCGCTGAAATTAAAGCACATATCGCATAGTGTGTTTAAGCTATCTAGTTTAAGCTATCTTTTCAAAATTTTGCAGCCTCATTCGATATTTTTTTCGATAAAAATTGGCGGTTTTATAGCAAAAATAGGACAGTATTTTTAGTGAAAATCAAACCATTAACTATACTTTGCATACTTTTTAAATGAGTCGATCAGACACTAGTTTATATTAGCTGCGTTCGATTCGCCAGCCTATACTCAATTCATGTCGCTTATTTCAAAATTTGTATGTGAAAACAACAACAAAGTCTACAGCTAGTTGAGTATAGAGTAGGCCAATTATCAGTTGAGTTGAGTATAGAGTAGGTCAATTATCAGTTGAGTTGAGTAAAGTTGCGTTGCCAAGTTCTTATTTTTTAGTTGGTTTGTGTACGGAATAAGTAAAATGTAATAGATTCTGTCAAAATGTGATGTGAGTACAAAAACAAAATTATTTTCCTTTAAGGGGGGAGATACCTCATAGCTTCAGAAAAAATTCAAATGTTTTTTCGAATTTTTCTTTAAAACAAGTTTTAAGTCATTTATATTGATTTGAAATTGCATAGTGACCCAAAAACACAGCGTGACGTGAATAGGGTAAAAAAAAATAATGAACTTTTTTCGTAGTGACCATATTCGCACAAATCCTTTGCATTGCTACAGCATTATTGAAATTTTCGAGTCAGGATCGAGTGGCCTGGGTTTCAAAATTTCAGCTTACTTTGCTGCTGGAATATTTAGTGAAGGCTACACCACCATTCTGAAGCTTTTGAAAGAACTGAGTATAATTATTGGCACCTATTGCAAAGTTTTCGCTGAAAATACCGATAAGGCACGAGTAGCGAAGAAGAAACGAAAGAGTCTCTCCAAGACAAAAGTAGCTCGTACAGCTCGGATGCACCTTCCGGAAGGATGTACCTACAAGTTGAAAGATATCGTGTGAATAAATAATTTTTTTGGAGTCAAAACTGTTGAAAAAAGAGTCGAATCTGGACCTTCGATTAAACAGCCGATATAAATTTTAATATTTAACTTTTTTGATGATATTACAGGCTTATCCTTCCCTTCAAAATATCAGTTCTCGAAGAAAAAACCTCTTTTGTTTCATATAAGCGGGAAAATTTTGACAGCTACTGGAGATACTATGCAGACCCAACATTTACTAAAAATATAGGAAAATAAAAAAATTTTCCAATTATGTTATCAACTTGAAAAAAAATTAATAAACAAAACTAATTTCACCCTGTCTAGTGGTATCTCCCCCCTTAAGCAGTTTCTTCGTTTTCAATTTAATTTATTGACAGACTTCTTGAGGTCTGTCAAAACAAAAGTGTTGCCAACTATTCAGTAAGTAACAGCTTAGTGAGTAGCCGTTGTTTCCGTAATTGAGTTGAGCACTGGCGAATCGATCGCAGCTAATATAAGAACACAGAAACGCAACAACAACAAAATATAATTATAAAACTTTTTCTCATCGTTTAGGTGACAACTTCACACAATAATTTTATAAAACTGACACCTTTGATAAAAAAACAACACTCAAGGAATTACAATAGACAAAGCTTATCAATGTACGTTTTCTTGACCGCTATCTCTTGCAACGCAACAACAAATTGGTTAAGCAAATTTAAAGCAAGCACACTGAAAAAAAGCAGGTATACTAACGTATGCGGAATGTAATTTGCACAAATTTTAAAACTGTATTAAAAAAAGACTAAAGAATATAATATGGTAAATTTTATTTCAAATGAAACGTATAAGCTTAAAGTTAATGCAGAAAAAAATTGGGCCCAATGCGTGCGGCCTTGCGGCAATTCAGAGGCACTTTTGCCATTGGACCTGTAAATACCGATGTTGGCACTTTGATAAGCTCCGTTTTTATTTTGGCTTTCAAATTTTTTGTGGTTTTGAGCCGAAAGTTATTGGCATATATTCTCCCTTTGAAATTAGCTCAAAAGTCTTCGATTGAACGAAGTTGCGGCACGTTGGGAGGGTTGTTCTCATTATGTACATAAGGTTTTTAGAGCCTATCCATAGCTTTTAAGCTCTGTTTGGCAGTAATGATTTGATGCAAGGTCAGACCAAAACACTCTTCTTTTATTGTTGTGCTTGCTTCTTATAAAGTCAACTACTTTTGGCAAACAGAAGTTGACATACCGTTCACCATTGACGGCTAAGCCCGACTCAAAAAAAAACTGGCTGAGACATACACAAAGTACTTATTACGAGCCACAATAAGACTTTTTTTGGAAACTTACAATGTTCCAAATATTTCACATTGTCTTCTACTTGCTTGTTTCCGTCACAAAAGTGCTGTCCTTGCCACTCATTACCATCTAATGTGAAATAAGACTCGTCATCCATAATGCACAACACATCATGGTTCGGCGATTGATTCCTTCTTCAACAAAATAAGAAACAATCTTCGCTATTGTCCAATCAGAATGAGATTAAAAAAAATTACAAATTCTTTCACGACGTTGCTTTTCTTTTTCCGACATTTTGAATACATACGCATCATTACAGTTATTGGTGTTTTTACACGGTTAAACAAGTTGTGCAAATTTCATTCCGGATGGACTTTTTTGGACTTTTTTTTATATTTTAGCCTGAAGTTTTGTGCCACATTTTTCATAATGATCGCAGTAAATTTTTCACTTTTTGAATATAGTGCTGTTACATTAATTCTTAAGGCTTACATTATACATTAATTCTTAAGGCTTACACAAAATTTTAGCTTGGGCTTCCAACAAATGCTATTTTTAACGGATTTTTAAAAAAATGCCTCCAAAAGATTTCTTACTTTTTTACTGAAAATTTCATATATCTAACATATAAAAATTAAAATTTGTTTGTATATTTCTTCGTCGTTTATGCGCAGCAAGACCGATCATCGGATTGGAATAAAATGTTGTCAGCTTATTGCTTGCTATTCCGCGAAAAGTATAGGCTATGTTTGACTTCGATTGCATAAGAGGGCGTGGCACCTCCTATGCAACCCAAATTTGCGATATCGAATAACTTTGGAACTATAGGTAGCATAGTCTCGAAATTTGGTTATCGACCTCAATTTACACAAGTCGTTCCACTTAGAGATAAAGATAGAGATAGATATAAAGATAGAGTTAGAGATAGAGATAGAGATAGAGATAGAGATAGAGATAGAGATAGAGATAGAGATAGAGATAGAGATAGAGATAGAGATAGAGATAGAGATAGAGATAGAGATAGAGATAGAGATAGAGATAGAGATAGAGATAGAGATAGAGATAGAGATAGAGATAGAGATAGAGATAGAGATAGAGATAGAGATAGAGATAGAGATAGAGATAGAGATAGAGATAGAGATAGAGATAGAGATAGAGATAGAGATAGAGATAGAGATAGAGATAGAGATAGAGATAGAGATAGAGATAGAGATAGAGATAGAGATAGAGATAGAGATAGAGATAGAGATAGAGATAGAGATAGAGATAGAGATAGAGATAGAGATAGAGATGGAAATAGAGATAGAGATAGGGATAGATATAGAGATAGAGATAGAGATAGAGATAGAGATAGAGATAGAGATGGAAATAGAGATAGAGATAGAGATAGGGATAGATATAGAGATAGAGATAGAGATAGAGATAGAGATAGAGATAGAGATAGAGATAGAGATAGAGATAGAGATAGAAATAGAGATAGAGATAGAGATAGAGATAGAGTTAGAGATAGAGATATCTGCGGGTGGATCTGTAAATGGTTCGTGTCTAAATTTAACCCGGTAGGTGGCGCTGTTGTTGCTGAGGTAGTGTTTAAAGGGGTATTTGATAGTATAAATCAGAAACGAATTGAGAAATTGACATGATTCTTTCACTCCACCATTACTTTTTATTAAAAAAATATTACAAAAATACAAATTCATAAAAATAAACAAAAATCTTATCAAATAAATATCCAAATTTCAAATTTTTTCGCCCGAGTAAAACCGGATATATCACCTAGTTGTAACGGGCGACTATTGCTTAGTGTAGCTCCAGCACAACTTTTTTTATAAGAATCATGTCAATTTTTCAATTAGTTTCTGAGTTATACTCTCAAATACCCCTTCATATACTGCCACAGCAACAACAGCTCCACTTACCGGGTCAAGCTTTAAACTTAAACTACACAGACTCAGCCGCACACACACACCAAATTGCATCAAAATCGGTCCTGCCGTTTAGGAAGAGTTCAGTGACAGAGCCATGTACAGAAGAGTTATATATGTAAATATATGAAATTTTCGGTAAAAAAGTAAGAAATCTTTTGTAGGCATTTTTTTAAAAATTCGTTAAAAATAGCAATTCTTGGAATCCCAAGCTAAAATTTTGCGTAAGCCTTAAGAATTAATGTATTATAACGGCACCATGTTCAAAAGGTGAAAAATTTACTGCTATCATCATGAAAAATGTGATACAAAACATCAGGCTAAAAAAATTAAAAAAACATTTTTTTTTAAAAGTGTCTAAAAAAGTATACCACAAGAACGGCTCATTCAAGGTCTTTAAGATATATCTTGGATTTTTTTCTGTACGACATACGGTTTCAAAGCTACAGCTTTTTGATTACATGCAATTATTGTATTTTTTACGATAATTTCAAATTTTTACAGTGTATATCTTTTAAAAAGAAAAAAATTAAATAAAAGTATCAGATATAATACGTTTCAGGAGAACTATCAACTCAGAGATTTTAAAAATTTTCAAAAATAGTGATGTCAGAAACGTGGGTGTTTTCACATGCAATCAGCGATAAGTGTTATTCATATGCTTGAAATGAAAACAACATTCCATACAAGGGCAAATAATTTTACTATAAAAAATTAATAAATTTCATATGTTTATGTTGTCTTCCTGTCAGACGATCTTTGTGATTAAGGTATAGTATACGTGTAACAACCAAAAAACAGGAGCTGTTTTCAAAAAATTTTTTTAGATATAAGAAGTTATTATTTTTTTTTAAATTTATACAGGTTATTGTACATAAAAAATATTTTATAAAAATATTTTTTTTAAATACAGTTCTGGCTTTTATAAAGAGGGCTCTGAAAATGGCATTGAAAAAAAAGACATACAAAACGGTTATATCTAAAAATTTTTTTAGATATAAGAAGTTATTATTTTTTTTTAAATTTACACAGGTTATTGTACCTACATAATTGGTTTACAGTTCTGGCTTTTATAAAGAGGGCTCTGAAAATGGCATTGAAAAAAAGACATACAAAACGGTTCGATGGATATGGCCTTTCCCATGTATCGGCAACAAAAAATTAAATGAAATTTTAGAGCATAGACCATATATTAAGCATCCCTCCTACGCAAGACCTCCGGGGATTTTTTTTTTAATTATGGTGGAAGTTGAAGTAAAAAGTTCGAAAAATAGATACATTTTCGCTTTATTTATATAACAAAGCGTTTTAGTTTATATAAAAAAAAAACAAAAAAAAAATATTTATTTCTTTTATAATTCTTAAAAAACATATTTTTTTGAAAGCAGATGTTTATTATATGCGCAGACATATAATATTACATCATGTTTTCGTAGGTCGTGCTCGCACCAGTTTACATGAGTTATAAAATTGTGGCGTATTTTAATAAGTTTATTTCTTTTATAATTCTTAAAAAACATATTTTTTAAGAATTATATTGTGAGCTTAATGCCAAATAATTCATGAAGCAACAGGTTGCTACAACAACAAAGTTCTTTGCAGAACTTAAACCAAGCTTAAGCTTGGAACTTAAATAAGCTCACAATATAATTCTTAAAAAATATGTTTTTTAAGAATTATAAAAGAAATAAACTTATTAAAATATGCCACAATTTTATAACTCAAAAAAAAAATAGATACTTGAATTTAGGAGGGATGCTTAAAAACAAAATAACGAACTAAATGCAAAAAAAGTCATTGAAATTGAACCAATAGATTTGGAATTATCTATCGAACCGTTTTAAAAAAACTAGTTTCGAGGAAATCGAAGTGACGTCCGTGGCGTAGTTGATTAAAGTGCGTGGCCTCTATGTCAACGAACTATGGACACCTAGGTTCGAACCCCAGCAGCGACAGAAAATTATTTGAATTAAAATAATTTTTCTGTACGGCCGCCACCTCTCTGCAGACAATGGCAAACCTCAGAGAGTAATGAAAATGCCATGTAAAGCTTCTTGAGAACAAGAACATTCTGTTCAGCGCCGTTCGGAGTCGGCATTAAACATGTAGGTCCGGTTCTCGGTCAATTGTGTACAAACCAGTGTTTGAAATTGCTTGACTATTTTCAATGCATATGCAATTGCTTCGCTATGACTACGAAAAAGGAATCAGCAAAAGTAAGAAGCAAATGCGAAAAAAGAATAACAAACACTTTTGCTTCAGCTTACTGCGCAGAAGGTTTTTGCTTACGCTGTTTACTGTATGAAATGCTTCGAAACCAATTGCAGCAACTAGCAGCAGTTAGCTGTTCTTTAGGTTTGCTTTGCTTCGGCTTTAGTTTTTTGTCGCTCAAGTTCTTGCAGTCGAAATTCGAATTTTTTTGCTGTGCTTGATGAGCAAGCAATAAGATCATGGCTGTCGTTTGCTGCTTCAGTTATTCAGTTTAGTGTTTGAACTGCTTGCTTCAAAATAGCAACAGCACAAAAATCTTTGCTTTGCTTACAATTTTTACAATAAAAATCATTTTGCGTTTGTTTCACCGGAATGGAAATCTGAATAACTGGACGGATTTAGCTCAAATTTGGCACACATATTACTTTAATTCTAGATAAGGTTATGGTATACTCAGTTTTGAACACGCCTGTTCCGCCCCTTTACCGGTAACGCAAATCAACCTACTAGCGTACGTTTTTAACAAAAATATCCATCCAATTAATTTAAAAAAAAAATTCTGTTATTTTGACACCAAAAACTTTCACATATCTTCAAAATTGCAGCAACTTTCAGTACAACGTCGTATTCTAATGACGTCGTTTTTTTAGAATAACAAAAAAAAAAAGGAAGAGCCCAAAAGTTTTTGCTTCTTCGGCAAGCACAGCAAAAATCTTCAAACTCTGTTTCAACTATTTCTAACGACTGCAAGAACTTGACTTGGCGACAAAAAACTTAAGTCAAAGCAAAGCAAACCAAAACAACAGCTAATTGCCGGCAGTTGCTGCAATTGGCTTCGAAGCATTTCATACAGTAAACTGCGTAAGCAAAAATCTACTGCGCAGTAAGCTGAAGCAAAAGTATCTGCTATTCCTTTTTCGCATTTACGCTTTGCTTTTGCGTGGTTGCTTACAACTTATTGAGTAAGTATTTGAAAACGAAGTTTTTTGTTTTGCTGAAAAATATGTAAGCAAAGCAAAGATTTTTGTGCTGTTGCTATTTTGAAGCAAGCAATTCAAACACTGGTACAAACTTAATAACACGCATAACACAATTGATCATAAGAAGCTAGGTCAAACAAAGTCCTTTCAAGGGCTGAAATTGGCCAGTTATTTATTTTTTATTTTTTAATTTTTTACTTATGCTCTTATTTTTAATTTTATTTAATTAATTTATTTTTGCACGTTATAGTGTTATCGATTTATTTTTTAATTACAATAAGGAACATGCGTACTTACTTTATTTAAATATTTTTATTGCTTATTTTAGTGGCAACTAAAGTAACTACATACAGCAGCAACAATACAACCTAGTTGGTCTAGTTGGCGGTTGTCCTGCGTTCCAATTAGCCAATATTGATTGACAATATTGAATTAGATTTATTATGGAATTAATTATATTTTTTATATAGGTAAATAAGGGTGGATATAGGTAGATAGATATAATATAATAGTTTTAACAGTAAAAAAAAGATAAATATAATATAATAGTTTTAACAGTAAAAAAATATATTTTTTTCAAAAAAATTTCAAGCCAATAAGAAAGTAAAAAGTTACATAATTTTTTCTATTGCTCCAGTGATATACCGAGACAAAATCAGAAAAATATTATTCCTGACGATCGACGAAATGTTCAGCTAAAAAAGTAAAGAAAATCTTAGTGCAACAAGAACCTACAGAAAAAGAAAGAAGAGCAAAAATAAAAATCATGCAAAAAAAATGTAAGCAAACAAACAAATTCCAATGAAAAAAAACGAAAACAAGGCTTCACAGCAGTGATGTGATTCTGATTTAGTAAAAAATCCCGATCACATCCCGATTTAGACCTGTTTATCCCACCAAAATGACACGAAAAACCCACAAAAAATCCCAAATATTTATACCAATAACGATTTTTTCTGATGCGATGGCTGCAGCCATCAAAGAAATCTCTATTTTTGAAAGTTCAGTGAGTCGTTGTGAACTATTGATAGAATAAACTTTTTATAAACTCTCAAAAACTAGTGTTTTTACTTCATTTTCTAATTTTTTTCAACGATTTGTTTTAGGTTTTCAGTAGCTGGGCCGATTTTTGAAGTGGCCGATTTTAAGACTTTTGCTAGATCGACTGTCAAAATTTAATTTTTGGAAATTTTAAATTCTGATTAAAATTCTTGTTAGTTATTGCACTTAGCTTCCAAATGAAACCAAGAGCTCTGAAAAATTATGTTTTAAACTAAAGGTATGGCCTCCAAGCAAAACGTGTTAAGTAGGCGGGCATCCTCCCCTACATTTTTTTAACATTATAATAATTTTATAGTTTAATAATGTACATAATAAAGTTTTTCAATAAATATAACAAATTTTATAAAAAAAAAAATACGAAAAGTGAAACACAGCTTTTTTTAAAAAACTCTCTTAAGTGCATGAAGTAATCGTAAATTTCTTTCGTTGCATCAAAATGAAACTGAGCTTATATTTTTGTTTTTAAATTAGGTACTTATTTTCATTAATTTTAAGCCTCTAAGAAATACATTCTTCCCTTTCTTACATATTTAGAATCAATGAAACAGCAATTAAACGAAAATTTTGAAAGATTACAAAAAAGTGATACCAACCAGTTTTGCTAATTTACATTTTAAAAAATTATGATTCAGTAGAAAATCCCACCTAAGCATCTGAAATCCCACACGTTCTCAAATAGGCCAAATATCCCAAAATGAGCCCGAAATCCCACCAAATCACATCACTGCTTCACGGCAACTTTGTTGATAAGATTTTGTAATTTTAGAGTCTATCAACAAATTCTAGCAACTTACTCGCCTTTGATGTTGGCTTACAACGTTCCGTCGCTTGCAAACATGTTCTTGCAACTTGTCCTGTTACATTTTTGCTTGAATTTATTGTACAATCCTCTTTTGCTTGCACTAAAAATATGTTCCTCTTTTGCTTTCAACGCGTCATATAATATATAATCTATATCAAAAAAATAACAATATCACTCCTTTTGTTGACATTGTAGCATTATATAGACATATATAGCATTACCACCTTATTATTTTGAATTGTTTTGAATTCACGTATCGCACAATAAATATAAAAGGGCACAAACTCAAAAAATAACAATATTCAGGAGAGGCAAAAAACTGTTCAAGCAGCTCCATATAAAAAACTGAAACAAAAAGATGTTTTACCGCGAAAAGCGATAGAGTTCTGCAGTAAAAATATAAAGTTGTGAACCTTTTAAAATTTAGTGGGCGAAATACTTTTCTCTACTGAAAAATTAAATTGAAATTTTGAAGAAAAACTAAAAGGAAAAAAAAACCAAGAAAAAATCACATTTTTTGTATAATAAGATTTAATAACATCGACATAGGTCATGCATGAGTACCTACCCTTATTTTCAACACTGAACATTTTGGACTATTTAAAATTTGGAATTGCAATATGGCAAGGGCAAGTATTTGTCAATTTTCCCAAAAAATTCGGCAATTTTCCCCAAAAAGAAGCGTTTAAATGCAAAAATAGTAGCAAAACGCCCTCTGGTGGTTTTCAAAAATAAAAATGAACGTCAAAAATGGATTCCTTGAACCCAAAAACCCCCATATATACACTTAAAGAAATAGGTTTTTGTCTTTTTAGTGCAATTTCTTAGCCAAATCTTGAATATTTTGAAAAAATACCTATTTCGAAAAACTGGCAGGCTCCGATTTCAAGATAGATCTATACTCTCTTCGCCAAAGTTTCTTAAAATGATCCATATAACATCGTTTGGGTGGGGCTAACATTGCAAAAAAATTTTACCCGCCCTTATATACTTACAGTGAACCGAAAAACTATTCGTCTTAGTCGCTTTACTGATAAAAGAGTAAAAATTTATGTAACTAAGCTTAATAACTAAAACCATTTCAATTGTTTTTTCTTTAGTTTTAACTCTCTTCTTTATTTAACAAAAACCAGAACGGCATTTTTATTAATACTTTTTTTTGTTTTTGTTTATATGCAAATCAAGTCAGTAGTTACCTACCGAAAAAGTATTCGTCTGCATGCAATCAATATAAGGCAACAATAAAAAAAAACAGCAATAAAGGTTTTTCTCATGAGTGTTTTTTTTTTATTTGTTGCAATATTAAACTTTCATAGTTTTTCAGTGACATTTGTGTTGACTGTCTTAACTTTTTGAACAAATAACGATTTCAACGTAAAATATGGATCGAAAAGGACGCGAAACTACTTCTGAAGAGCGAAAAATAGTCATAAATTTATTTAAACAGGGTAAATCTTATAAAGAAATAAGTGAAATTGTTGAAAGATAAGTAACAACTATAAAGAGAATTGTGTACTGATTTAAGAAAACTAAAACGGTGAAAAATGCACCGAGGACAGGTCGACCTCAAAAGTTGACTGAAAGAGAAAAGAATCATATAATCAGAAAAATTTAAAAAAATCCAAGAAGATTGCTGCTGAACTTCTCACTTAGACGGGCAAATCTGTATAAGACGACACAGTGCGTAACGTGCTGCATCAGAGTGGTTACAGTGGTAGGGTGGCCCGTAGAAAGCCATTTATTGGAAAAGTCAATAAGAAAAAGCGGCTGGACTATGCCCATAAGTATAAAAATAATGGAATAGAGTTCTGGAAAAAGTAATTTTTAGCGACGAAAGCAAATTCAACATTTTTCAATCTGATGGTAAGGTTTTAGTCTGGAGAAAACCGAATTGTGAAATGCTTGAAAAAAAATTTAACCGCGTCTGTAAAACACGGCGGTGGTGGGCTCATGGTATGGGGCTGTATGAGTGCGAATGGGGTAGGTGACTTATGTGTTTTTGAAGGGATCATGGACCACGAATTTTATATAAATATTTTAAAATATCATTTGCACACTAGCATTGAAAAAATAGGCTTATCTGACGATTACATGTTCACCCAAGATAATGATCCGAAACACACTGCTCATAACACAAAGTTATGGTTATTATGCAATACACGCTCTTGGATGGAAACGCCACCACAATCGCCGGATATAAGCCCGATTGAACATCTTTGGGATGTTTTGGCAAAAAAAAATCCGCACACGGCATATTTCCAATAAAAGTGACTTAACCTTAGGATGTGCGGCTGGGCTTTTCTAGGCCCATTTTGACTTTGAGGTGTCGCCAAATTTTTTTCTTAGCTCTGCGCGCCGAAATATCTTATGCCAACTACCGCTTATGTTTTCTAAACGTAACGAAACCAGCTAAAGATTATTTGCATTGATTGTCTTCAATGTGCGGCTTAAATGTTATTAACTCAGGTATTCCCACTCGTTACATGCACGGTTGTGAACCTAGCTTTCTTGATATTTCTTTAGTATCTGATTGTTCTTATGTTTTAAAGTACGACCAAATGAATTTTTTGTCCGACCATGACCTTTTATTCTGCTGTCTTAATATCCATCTTGAAAGAAGTTCTCAGGCTGATTTTACCTACCGTGACTACAAATCAATTGACTTTCCTGCTCTATATAATGACTAGACAGCGGAATTATATGCAAAATTTATTTGAAGTCTGATTGCAGTCAAATTTTGGATTTGTACTAATTTTGAATTCTTGAATGCATTTTTTACTCCATATCTATGATATGCAAATTTTATGCAAAAAATATGCAAAAGCATATGCAAGAAATATGCTGCATATTTTCTACATATGCAAGAAATATGCTGCATATTTTTGCTTATAAAGTCTTTAAAATTTTCTGATATTATAAAACTTCCAAATTAATTTATATATTTAAAATGTTTCTTGAAAAAGAGAATGTTAAAAATTAAAAAAATTATTTTATTAAAGTTTTATTAAGGCATGTCACTACTTGGCGCGCTCGGTATTCGAGTGAAAATTTAAAAAATTTTAACAGGAAAACGGTAAGAGATAATAAAAAAACTTTTTGGGTTGAATAAATACACTAAAAAATTATTTACAAAAAAAAATTTTTATTAATTTTTAACATTTCTTATGTATGATATTTTATATAATTTTATACCTGGTTATCATCGTTACTCAAAATTACCTTGACCGATTGTCTTCAAATTTTAACCGCATACTTTCCACATGTGAAGTTTCCGTGTGAACTAAAATATTACAAACATTTTTATTATTTTTTTGCACAAAATCCAGACAAAAACTTGAGTTTTTTACGATTTTTTTTTCAATCTTCATAAATTTTTTTTTTCAACCAATCTTAGAAATTTTAGTTCATACTATAACCATACTCATATTATTTGTGAATTCTTTTCTTTTTTTTCTAGGTCAAAGAAAACTTAAAGTTAAAACTTAAGTTATTATGGTGATCAGCTCTTTCCTATATCGACACGTAAATTCAACTTAAAGTTTTATACATAAAAAATGTTAAAAATAAATAAAAAATTTTTTGTAAATAAGTTTTTAGTGCATTTATTCACCCCAAAAAATGTTCAATTATCTATTACCGTTTTCCTGTAAAACAATTTTAAATTTCCACTCGAATACCGAGCGTGTCAATTAGGAACATGCCTTAAAGGTAACATATACATATTACTATAAATTATTAAAACTTTCCAAGTTGTCGTCGGCAAAATTATGTCGCTTTTTAGAAAAAATATTTTTATATTACTCCAGGTAATCCACCGAAGTTTTATTTAAAATTTTGGTTTTGATAAAAATTAAACTCCTATATAAAAGTGAATTTTGCAATAACTCTTGTGCGGTTTTTACTACCACTGCTTAATTCAAATTTAATGATTGTACAACCTGAAACACATGTAAGGAATTTATACACATGTGGTATAATACATACTATTTATGGCTCCCGGAATTTACACCCGATGAACTTATGCCCGAAAAAAATTCTCCATACAAAATCGGGCATTAATTCCTAGGAAAAATGCCCCAAATTTCGGGTGATTTTGACATGTTTTTGGGTGTTTGTGCCAAAAAATGTCTGTTTTTTTTTCCAAATATTTGAAATGGAAGAAAGACCCGAAAAAAAATTGGAACTTAGGCCCAAAAAAAAAATCGGGCATTTTTACCAAATTAAAATAAGGAAAAAACGCCCGAATTTTTGTTTAATAAAAAGTTGCGAAATTTTAATTAGTTTTTATTACTGTTATGTAGATCAGCGTTTCCAAACTTGTTCTCTGCAAGCTCCTTCCCAATTTTATTTCAAAAATATTGCATCGAATCATTGAAGATTGCAAGAAAACACATTGCAGAAGCGCTGATATATGAGGCCTTGAGTTCTAAAGTGGGTTAATACTATAACAAATAATAACTATTATTGCACGATAAAAGGTACTGGGTAAGCTGATTTTTAAATTGCACTACTACGTTACTTATCAATCTTAATTGTGTAGGAAGTTCGTTAAATTTAAAAATTTAACTCATTTTAATTTTAATTTTATATAATCTCATACTTAAAAATATATAAAAACATTGCGTACAAGGGAAAAATACTGATTCTTTTTCAAAACAACAAGTTTCTTTGGTTATCAAAAAATTTCAAAAAGAAAAAATTACGGCGGAGGTGGTTGGGGGGAGCAGGGTGGGGCGACAGGTGGCGCGTGCGATCCGTCGCACTACGCGTAATCCGCCGCGTCGCGATGCGCGGGCGCAGTACTAAATATTTCTGCTTTTACTTTAAATACCGTTATCTTTAAGAACTGATTGACGTTTCTTATTTAATATTGAAAACGAAAGATCATAAAAAAAAAACGAAAAATCACGAATGCAATTTTTGGGTGTTTTTTCATATGAAATTCGTATGTAAGAAAATTGGATGATTTTTCATTATTTTTTTTTTTTTTTTTGGGTGATTTTGCGGAGAGCCTTAATTTACTACTCAAATCTGTTGTTTAATATTTTGATAGTCGTACATTGAATCTGGATCGCGGAAATTGGGCCCGAAAAATTTGGAAATAAAGCCCGAAACACTGCTGAAAATTTCGGGCATAATTTTCATTTTTTTTCAGGCTTAATTTCCAAACCATTCGGGCGTAATTTTCTTCTTTCGGGCTCAATTGCCATTTCAAATTCGCGCGTTTTTTTCCAAAATTCGATGCTATCGAAAATCGGGCTTTTTTCCATTTCTTCTTTCGGGCGTAAGTTCATCGGGCGTAAATTCCGGGAGCCACTATTTATACGTGTTGGTAATAAAGAGCTGCACAGAACATTCTATTCACAGTACTTGAATAGTATACACTATGTTAGTGTAGTTTCAGTGTAGCCATGATATCGAACAAAATGTTTTGTATGAAGCAAAGCCAACAAAACAAGAATTGCATATTTTAAAAGCTTTTCATTAGTGTCGTTGTATTTTGAAGGTTTTAATATGAAATAAAATATCAAACCATAGAACGACACTGAAGTAAAAGTAACGGGAAATCATAGCGAGCACACCTAGTGCACCATCAAACTGCATCGAAAAATTTTCAGCAGTCGTTTTCAGTTTTCTGAGGGGCTCACAAGTAAAGAGAGTCGATAATGTAATTTAAACTTAAATAATTTGAAAAAGCATAACTCGAAAACGAAGCAAGATAGACTAAAAATGACAGTGATTTTGGGTTATCTAAAGGGAGTCTCGAAATCGAGATGCACAGGTAGAGGGATCGGTCAAAATAATAACCTTAAAAAATTAGAAAGAACGCCATATCTTGAAAAAGAAACAAGATGGGCCAAAAAATAACACCGGATTTCAGTTTTCTAAAAGGAGCCTTGAACTCTTGCCATCGTTTTGCCCGAATTATTCTAACAACAACAAACATCTTCGACCATCGGTTTATTTTATTTCTGAAGAACTCAGCTTCGCTTGACTCAATTTACCTATAATCATCGGTGTCCGCAGGATTTCTAAAAATGCAAAGCTGGGGGAAAGGGGGGCATTTTCCCTGCACCACCTGCATACGCCCATTCCTATGATAGAAATTGTTGTTGGTTCAGAAACACATGCAGACATGCAGTTGTGGTTAAATGGACTTGCATACATTTTGCATATGTATATTATATGCAATTTTTTATTTGCATATGCAAATATGCAAATTTTATGTTATGTTTTTCAAGAGAGAATTTGACGGGACGCATATCTGTGTCATCGAAATTGTTTTACGGTCATTCAGTACAAATATGCAATTTCATATTTTCCGCTGTCTAATAATGACTTATCCGCTATAAATTGGACCGACTGCTGGTATCTTAGCTCGGTGGATGACAAGCTTAGACTATTCATGTATTATTTAGATGTCCTGTTTAACCGTCATGTACCCCTACGTTCAATTCAACTTTCTAATAACTCATGTCCTTGGTATACTAGTTGTTGAGTTACTTCTTTTAGTAAAACGAAGATTTTTCCTTTTAGCTTCTTACCACTGGTGGGGGAAGCTAAGGTCTTTATTTGACAAATCTTAAAAAACTAATGAGCTAATTGCTCCTATTTATTTCAAATATATTTACATAAATTGAACTTAATGGATATGTATGAGTAACTTAAAAATATTCTATACATAAGGTGAAGTTACATGTGTGAGTATATAAAAATATTTCTCACAATAAGTTTATTTTGATTTATTTTATTTGAATGGTTATTGATGAAGAAGCATATTTCGTGAAATTATTTTCCCAGCGCTTGCACCTGCATTCCAAGGCATTGCTTGGCCTTGCACTGAAAGCGCGCATATTGAGTGCAAGCGAAATTTGAGCTTGCGCGTGTTGATGTCGACGTTCTGCTTTTAGCTGGCCGAACTATTTGTTGCTTAAACATCTTGCGCGTGTTGATATCGGCGTTCTGCGTTTAGCTGGCTAAACAGCAGCGGCCGAAATATGTTCTGCTTGAACATCTTCCCCCCTCCTAAGGGTGTCGAGGGGCAGTTCAAGACTTCTTAAGGTGAATTTGTTGCGTCGATAAATGTATAGTGATATAAGGATAACGGCGGCTATGATGAGATATACTGAAATGTAGTGATGAATATGGTGATAGGTTTCATATGAAGTGTGCTCGTTCAATCCCATATTCAATAAAATTTTATTTTCCCTGATGTTTTGTGTATCGAATTCTGATAAAGAGTGAGGTGAGATGTTGTGAGGCTGTATTTGTGGTTGCTTCGACATCATTGCCGTTAAATTGCTGGATATGGTGATGGTCTTGTTTGAAGAAGTTTCAAGGTTGCTTGGTGCCTTGATCGTCATTGTCCGGTGGCGGATAATACATCCTGGAGCAAGGTTGATGATCCCGCTGCCTGATAGTTCTCGTCTTTTTCGCGCCTTGGGAATTTTCAGCCCTGTTTGATGAGCGTTTGCGTGTTTTTGGCTGTTTGGGTGACTGGACGGGCTGATGCGTTGTGCATAGTGCAACTGGTTGTCGTGGTGTCTGCGATAGTTTCTTTTCGTTGGATGATGAGATTGGTAAATCAGGTGGAGTAATTGGTTGGCAATCTTCCGGCAGTGGACAGATTTGATGAATTGATCTGCTGGTGGTACCGGATCTAACCTTAAGATCTACGGATCGTACCAAGCCGTCGCTTCCCACGTTGGTTTTGACAACTCTCCCCATTTGCCATTGCCGAGGAGGTAAGTTATCCTTTAGCAGTACCAATATTCCCTAAGAGATATTTCCTGATTTTTTCGTCCATTTAGTCCTTGCTTGTAAGGTTTGAAGATATTCCTTGGACCATCGCTCCCAAAACTCTTGAATTATATTATTTAGGTTTTTCCATTGTGAGAGCAAACCTTCACCAGGAGGTCGAGATGTATATACAGTTGCTGGTTCAAGTCCGAGGAAGCTATTTGGAGAGAGCGATCTTAGATCATCCGGACTGGATGACATTGGTGTTAAAGGCCTCGAATTTAAAATGCCTTCAATTTCCACTACTACTGTTAGCAATTGTTCGTATGTTAAATTGTTGGCGTCGACTGCTCTCTTCAGGTGGTATTTGAGTGACTTTACCGCTGCTTCCCACAGTCCTCCAACGTGAGGTGAGCGTGCTGGGATGTTGATCCATTTAATAGACCTTTCCGTCGCGTACTTCTCAATTTCGTTGTTATCGTCCTTGAGTAGAACATGCAATTCTTGCAAACATGATTGCGCTCCCTTGAAATTTGTGGCATTGTCGCTAAATATTTTTGCTGGAAGGCCTCTGCGAGAAGAAAATCTTTTAAGAGCGTTGATGAAGGCAGCTGTAGTGAGGTCGGAGACTATTTCCAAGTGAATGCATTTTGTTGATAGGCAAATGAACACCGCAATGTAGGCCTTTGTGGGACGCTTTCCCCGAATACTGTAGTGTATTTGGAATGGTCCACAGTAGTCAATGCCTACATTTGCAAATGGTTTTGATGGCTGCACCCGTTCTGCAGGTAAATTTCCCATGAGCTGAGAGATTCCAGAGGGTCGTGCCATGAAACATCTTCGACAATTCTTGCAAACTGATTTTGTTACATCATTTGCTCTCAATATCCAAAATTTTTCCCTTAATGCTGCTAATAAGGCCATTTGACCTATGTATAGCCTGTCCTCATGATATTGTTTGGCGAGTAAGGCTATGATGGCATTTGTGTGAGGAAGTAAGATTTGATGCTGTGCGTTAAATGGAAGTCTTGACATTTGCAATCTTCCTCCTACTCTTATAATTCCATCTTTGATGTACGGGGTGAATGATGCTAATGGACTAGTATTTGTAACTGCCTTGCCCTTGCTGAGATTATTCAATTCTGATGGAAAAGCTTGTCGTTGAATATGTTTGACAATTATTGCTAATGCATCTTCGAGTTCTTCGGTAGTTGGATGTTTGGATGTGATCCTATTTAGTTTTTTCTTCTGGCAATTGCTGATGAATCTCTGCATGAAGGCGACAACTCGTTGCAAACGTCTGAATTTATTGTGAGAGTTAATCCGTTCGATGGTTGCAGGATTTTCTGTGGTTGTCAGTATTGTTTTCTGCCTTCTTCGTTCTTCAGACCAGTTTTGGACGATAGTTGGTTGAATGGGCCAATCTCTTTCATTAGACTCAAAGAATGTGGGTCCGTAAAACCATAAATGGGACTTCAAAATTTGTTCTGGAAGAAGTCCTCTGGAAAGTACGTCAGCTGGATTGTTGTCTCCAGCTATGTGTTTCCATTGTCTTGCTGTTGTAGAGCGTTGAATGCTTGCTACTCTATTTGCCACGAAGGTATTCATGTTGGAGGATGGCGATGCAATCCATGATAAGACTATGGTCGAATCTGTCCAACAAACAATTTCATCGATTGTGATTGTTAATGCCCTTTGAACCTTTTTGATAAGTTGTACGAGAAGCTTTGCTGCACAAAGCTCTAATCTGGCTATAGACAGATTTTTCCTTGGGGCTACTCTAGACTTTGCGCATAGTAAATGTGATGCAATTTTTCCTTCACAATCCTCAGACCTCAAGTAGATACAGGCTCCATAAGCCTTTTCACTAGCGTCTGAGAATCCGTGCAGTTGTATTAAAACGGCATCAGACACGAGCACTTGTCTTGGTAAGCTTAATTTGGCCAGCTTGGGAAGTTGGTTCCTGAACTCGAGCCATCTTGAATAAGCTTCTTGGGGTAGAGCTGCATCCCAATCCAGTTTCATGTCCCAAAGTTCTTGTAGGAATATTTTTCCCACCACAATCACTGGATTTACAAAACCAAGTGGGTCGAAGAGCTGTGAAATGTCTGCTAAAATTGAACGTTTTGTGAACCTTTTTGGTGGAGGCCATGTTGATTTTATGAAGAATATGTCCGATTGTGGATGCCAAATTAATCCAAGAGTTTTAGTGAACTGCCCATTGTCTGTTGGAATATTAAGATTAATTCCGCGCTCGTCTGGTTTTATATTTTGTAGTAGCTCCTTGTGATTTGAGCACCACTTCCGAAGCTGCAATCCTCCTCGTTGCATCATTTGGGTTAATTCGGTTTGTGTATTCAGTGCTTCATTTAAGGTTTTAAAGGAGCTCATGAAGTCATCAACGTAAAAATCCTTAAGAGTTACTGCAGCAGCTAATGGAAAAGTTGCACATTCGTCTTCTGCTAATTGCTTAAGGCATCTGGTTGCTAAATATGCGGCGCTCTTGGTGCCATATGTAACAGTTTTGAGCCGATAAAACTTGAATGGATGACCTTCGGACTCTCTCCAAATAATTATTTGTAGATGAGAGTCATTTTCAGTAACCAGAAATTGCCTGTACATTTTTGCAATGTCCGCGGTCATTGCGTATGGATGTTGCCTGAATCGTAGTAGAATTGAGAACAGTTCATCTTGAATGGCAGGTCCTCCAAGTAGAATATCGTTTAGAGAGATGTTATTTGATGTTTTTGCTGATGCATCAAATACGACCCTCAATTTTGTAGTTGAACTCTCAGGCTTGAGCACACAGTGATGAGGGAGAAAGTATTGTCTTTCTTTTATGTCCTTGTATTCAATCTCTTCCATGTGTCCAAGATTTTCATACTCGTTGATGAACGCTGCATATGCTTCTTTTAACTCTGGACTTTTTTTGAATCGAGCTTCCAATGACCTAAAGCGCTGAATGGCCATGCTGCCTGAATTTCCAAGTGTTCTTGGATCCAATTTTAATGGCAACTGAACCACGTAGCGCCCGTCGTAATCACGAGTTGTAGTGTTTTTGAAAATTTGCTCACAAGTTTCTTCCTCTTCCGTTAAAAGTTTCGTTTCAGTTTGGACTTCTTCCATTTCCCAAAAACGGGAAACTTGTTCATTTAGATCGTCGTCCTCACGTCCAATGCCGCAGAAAGCTTGATCAGGATCCCTTGCAGTAGTTTTACCAATTATTACCCAACCAAATACAGTATTTTGTAACGTGGGCAAATTTTTGTTAATTTTTATTTGACCAATTGACATTAACGACGAATAAAGTTCAGCTCCGATTAGAAGATCTATTTTAGAAGATTGATGGAACGTCGGATCTGCTAATTTGATATTTTTCGGAATGTTCCATTTGCTTGTGTCGATGCTACTGCTTGGTTGATTGTTGGTTATTTGGTCAATAACGTAACCTTCAATATTTGCAGTGAAACCAGAATTAGTTGATGCGATGACAAAATTAGTGCGTTTTCCTGAGCTTGATGTGTTGTTTCCAATGCCGGTTATATTGAGAGAGTGTTTTGTTGTTTTAAGCGCGAGCTTGTTGGCTAAACGTGTTGTAATAAGGTTTAACTGGCTTCCGGAATCCAGGATTGCCTTACAGTTGATGAAGTTGCCACTGCTGTTTTTGACCTTGACTATTGTTGTTGCCAGGAAGACGTATGAGCCTCTTGATGATGCTGCTAACGATGCATTGGTTGAATGTGCAATAGCAGCTGCAATTTGGTGTTCTTGTAGCTCCGATGTTGATGCCAGCATTGATTTTGGAAGTCTCGAATTGGTTGTTGCTGCTTCGTTCTTGATATTTTGCTCGAAATGCAACAACGTGTTGTGTTTTTTGCCACATTGAGTGCACCCTCTCGAACTGCATTCGACCACGGATGTGTGATCTGATTTAAGACAATTTATACATAGTCTTAATTTTTTGACCTCGATGAATCTAGTTTTTGGTGACATCTTTAAAAGCCTTTCACATGCATATAAGGCATGGGCTTTGTTGCACAAGGGACAAGAACCCTTTGTCATTAATGATGTTACTCTTTTCTTGCCTTCTGAAATCGGTTTATTGGTTAAGAGTTCTAACGCCTGAGACCTTTTTTCAATAAATTTGAGAAGATTTTTTAGCTTAGGAAACTCTCGTGGATTTGCAAGAGACTGCTCGAACAATGAATGAGTTGTTTTGTCTAGTTTTTTGATTATCATGTAAACTAGAAGAGGATCCCAGCCCTTAATATCTATTTTCATAGCTTCAATGCTCAGAAGATATTTATTAGTGTTGTCATAAAGAGATCTAAGGTCAGCCGAAGAGTCATCACGAATGGTTGGCAGGTTGAACAGCTTATCTAGGAATCCAGTCATGATCAAGCGATGGTTTGAATATCTAGCCTTTATGGTGTTCCAGGCCAAAATATAGTTATCACTAGACAAGGATATGTGTGAAATCATTTTTGCTGCTTCGCCAGTAAGTGCGCCTTTTAAGTACCACAATTTTTGAACATTCCCAAGACTTGTTTCATGAATCATTTGACAAAATAGATCATGAAAAGACTGCCATTCAATATATGAGCCACCGAATTTGGGTATCTCTATTTTTGGGAGATTTACGCCTTGGGCCCCTGCGTTTATGCTTTTGTAGTTTTGGGTGTTTTCTCTAATAACATGATGTAAGTCGATTGTTGCCTTTTGAATGGAGTCTTCTAATTCGATGAATGTGTCGAAATTGTAGGCTTCTAACTCGTTGTCATCGGCTTCCAAGCAAATGGTATCATGGCGTTTGGAAAAGGCTGCCCATTGTGTGGCTATAACTTCCAGCATTACTCTGGCAAAATCTTCTGTTGGTGCTTCTAGCAATGCGGAGTTAATTTTTTCCAGTGTTAACTTTAATTGTTTTACTGCAATTTTTTGAAGGCGAACTAAGCCCGGAACTCTTGTTAGTTCCGGTTTGTCATCAATAAACTCTAATTTTTCTGCCGGCACTTTGTAAATTTCTTGCATTTTTGTGAGGTATTTATCTCTAACAATTTTGACTTGTGTAAAAAAATTGTTAGAGAAATAGGTGTGGTCCTTGCGTTTCTCTTCTGGGATGATTCTTTCCAATGTTTTGTGGTTCTCTTCGAACTCATCCCATAGTTCTGAAAGGGCATTGTAACACCCCTTGCCATAAGAAGGTTTCTCCTTCCTTAGCTTGTTTGCTTTTTTGAAGTTGTCGTATTGCCGCTCAATCTCCTTGCCAATATCAGATTGGTTATTTACAAGCTCTGTTATGCTCATGTTTGAAGTTCAAGTTGAAGTTGCGGAACAATTTTTATATATTTGTGCACTTATTTTTACACTTTGACTTTGTTATGGCCCAGTCAACGTCTTATTTGACACTGATTGTATCAAAAACAATTTTTTGACTATGTTGTGGCCTAGTCAACGCCTTAAGTTTTCACTGATTTTGAAAAAAGGTTTTGTGATTATGTTGTGGCCTAATCAACGCCTTATGTTTTCACTGATTTTGAAAAAAGGATTTGTGATTATGTTATGGCCTAATCAACGCCTTATGTTTTCACTGATTTTGAAAAAAGGATTTGTGATTATGTTGTGGCCTAATTAACGCCTTATGTTTTCACTGATTTTGAAAAAAGGATTTGTGATTATGTTATGGATTAATCAACGCCTTATGTTTTTACTGGTTGTAAAAAAGATTTGACTTTTGTCGGGGTCACCAATGTTGAGTTACTTCTTTTAGTAAAACGAAGATTTTTCCTTTTAGCTTCTTACCACTGGTGGGGGAAGCTAAGGTCTTTATTTGACAAATCTTAAAAAACTAATGAGCTAATTGCTCCTATTTATATCAAATATATTTACATAAATTGAACTTAATGGATATGTATGAGTAACTTAAAAATATTCTATACATAAGGTGAAGTTACATGTGTGAGTATATAAAAATATTTCTCACAATAAGTTTATTTTGATTTATTTTATTTGAATGGTTATTGATGAAGAAGCATATTTCGTGAAATTATTTTCCCAGCGCTTGCACCTGCATTCCAAGGCATTGCTTGGCCTTGCACTGAAAGCGCGCATATTGAGTGCAAGCGAAATTTGAGCTTGCGCGTGTTGATGTCGACGTTCTGCTTTTAGCTGGCCGAACTATTTGTTGCTTAAACATCTTGCGCGTGTTGATGTCGGCGTTCTGCGTTTAGCTGGCTAAACAGCAGCGGCCGAAATATGTTCTGCTTGAACACTAGTCGTGCTATGTCTGCTTTAAAAACAAGAAATAAACTATACTCCAAATGGAAAAACACCGGTACAAATGAAAATTGGGATAACTACAGAAGAGCTCATAATGCAGCTATCCTTATTGTTCGTCAGGAAAAAACTAAATTTTTTAGTTCCAAACTAGATTCTAACTTAAGCTTTAAACAATTATGGACACATTAAAAAAAAAGTGCGGGTATTCAGCAAAGAGCCAAGTCAGTGTAATTTGGATCCTAACCTACTCAATACCTCTTTTTTGGCAAATGGATGCCTAAATCCCAGCAGTAATTATGCTACAATACATGCTTATGATGACGATATTCAGCTCTACCTCTCTCGACCTCCTGGACTCTTAGAAGATTTAGGCTATAGACTTAACTATGATTTATCATTGCTCAAAAAGTGGGCTACAACCAACTTACTTTTTATTAACCCGCTCAAATCGAAAGTTCTGCCTATTGCTAGGGATGATTCTTGTTTTGTTGATATTCCACCCTTATTAATAGGAACTGTTTGTGTTGCATTTCTACTGTGTTTTTGTATATTTGAAATGTAACTCACTGAGGACAGACTGGCCGCGTTTATTTCGAGCGACGATGAAGAAGATGATTCAATCGGAGGTGATGATGATGATCAAGAATACTATATCCCGCCTGATGAAGCGTCTCATTGAGACGAATGGTGATGATATCTACCGCAAGACATAAAGAAGAGGAGGAAATTGTTGAGGGGGAGGCTTTTACTGTGAATGATTCCCAATTGTCCGTTGGCGAATTTTACTTATCCAAAGCTGGTGTTAATTGAATGAAGAACACACCGGTTAGATATCGTCCGCATGCACACAGTGCTCCAGTTGTTGCTGGAAGTTTTGTTGCTGTCCTGGCATCATTTATTATTCACGAATCATTCCAATCATCACGCAAAACGGTTAAATTTCGTGAAATTTTAACGATTTTGACAACCCAGTTGGTTAATTCTCACATGGAAAATAGGGAAATGAATACTCAAGTCAGCCGCGGGCCTAATATTAGTGCAACTATGGCGATATTCAATGATTTGGAAGTAATCATCATATATTTACTGTAGGAATAGATGTCGATACTCGTGCCTTCTTCACTTCAGCAACAATAATTATCGCTGTCCCTATAGGAATTAAGATTTTCAGATGACTTTCAACATAATTAAATATATGTATATTCCTAATTTTTTTCTTATTATAACTGACCCAGCTGTACCCAGTACCCAGCACATCTAGAATGCTCAGCACGCCAAAAAGCGCCGAAAAACACTCTTGTCGTATAAAACATGCAAAATATTCATGTGCCTTGAACACGGCTCTATGAAAAAAATTTGCCTGTGCCATGGCTGTGCTGCTGAAGAACCATAAATTAAAAAAAAAATCATTCACAATTCTTACCTCAATGTTAATTCCGTTAATTTATATTAAATTATTACATAAATCAGTTAAAATTTAACTTGCGCCATATAAAAAAAGCAATTTTTTACTTTTGTAGGCCTACCAACTCCCCACCCTCGTAAGATACCCATTAATAATGCAACCCACAAACAGTTATTATGTCATACAATACATCTTCTAAATAGCAGCTGTCGATTGGACACCTATCAGGACGAAAATCATAAGGGCAGCTTGGCCATGGCTTATGGGCCTCGCGAGGCCCAGCAGTCACTTACCGCCTCCCAGGTAGCCGCACATCCTAGGGTTGAGGACAGCTTTGCTAGAAGAGTGGCAATTAATATCAAAAAATGAAACTGAAAACCTTCATAAAAATCATAAAAAGCAAAGGAGGACCCACAAAATATTAATATAAAAGAATTAAAAATACTTACCCTATTTCCATATAAATTCATTATAAATATTCACTAAATAAATTCAAAGTTATCTAGACGAATACTTTTTTCGGTATGAATTAGACGTGTAATTTTCATTTTCTTTTAAAAAATAATAATATATATAAAAAAATACTATAATGTTTTTTGCTAAATAAAGAAGACAGTTGAAACTAAAAAAAAAATTTAATGAGTTTTAATCACTAAGCCTTTTTATATAAATATCGACTTTTTATCGTATAGCCAATAAGACGAATATTTTTTCGGTTCAATGTATATATTATGTCCAATGTGCATGTATTGCTCTTATCGCAAAATGATGATTTTTGCAATTAAAACAAAAAGTTTTTTTGATTTTTCTAAAAAAGTGTATCATTTACGATTTTAGTTTAAGTTGATTTATTACTAATGTTATTAGAAAAAAGTGTGCGCAAAATTCCGCGGGATGCCAAGACTTTTTATTTAAAATTGGCACAGAACACCATGGGCTGTCATTGCCTGCAGCGCACATAATGTTGCTCTATTTTAGCCACAAAATGCAGCTCAATATTGTAGCGTGTCGTTTTGAAGCTATTGCAGTGTAATTACATACCTATATACGTAGCTACATAGATTACCACACAAACACAAAGATTTTCTTATTGCACAATCAATCAACATACGAAAATAATAAATATAAAGTCACAAACAAAATTATTTTTAAACAAAAACGTTGAACTCAAATTCTTTTCAATGCATTTAGCACCCTTTACGCTTGTGCCGCTAGATACCGCACAACCGCATGATCGCGACCGCGGGTGTTGTGTTGCAAATGCACTTGCATGAGAAACACAACACATCAACAACAAGCTAATGTATTGAGTTAGTGCCAACGACATTTGAAGTCAATGCCATAAATTCGGTCAACCAATTATTATTCGTAACGGTTATGAATTCGAGGGTAAATATGAAGGTTTTTGTCAAACTAAAAATGATTGGGAAACAATAGATTGTTTAGATATTATTTGGTAAACATTGGAAAATAAGGAGGTCTTAGAAATAGTGGCAAGATAGTTTTAATAAAAATAGTGGAAAATTTACTTTATAAGCCTAAGAATTTATGAAATAAGATCCGACTTAATCGGAACTTGAAATTGGCTCTATAGCCTAAAGATCTTATTAACTCTAATAAAAGAGCGGCTTTTTAGCCATCAAAGAATAAGCGAGGTGCCCTTAAACACCTAAGGTTGATCTCGATGCAGTCATCGAAAAAACCTCAACAAAAATAGAAATTCTGAATTAATACAAAAAATCATAAAATTATTACACTATGCGTTGATTATTTGTGCTTTTGTTTTAAATCATATGTGCGTTTATTTCTTTATTGCAATTAAGATTTAAGAAATGGAAACTGCAAAGTGTTTGGTACAGATTTAGTAAAGTAAGTTAATAAGTAAATAAAATTGCATATTTTGATACAAGTGTTTGCATGCCCTTATTGTTTTTGTTGTTCTAAGTAAAACGTAAGGAACTTCGTTCTTGACGGGGCACAGTGTGTAATTTGAATGATCTAGCGGAACTTAATTCTAAAATAAGTCGATAATCAAACCGTTCGGACGTGTTTTTAATAAGCTCCGCAAAATTTACTTTTTTCCCTGACCTTCCTCAACAACCTAATTTCACAACTGAAAATATAAGCGTGCCGCAAACGTGAAAAACAAAAACAACTATAAAGTGCTAACGCTGTAGATTACCCACTGAAGCAAGTACAGTGAACTTATGAACAGCAAAAACAAAAAAATAGTAATATTAATATTAAAAATTGTAAAAATATTAAAACAACCCAATTTCGCAACCGCAAACATAAGCGTGCCGCAAAAAAATTTATTTACATATTAATTCATTTATGGTTTCCATATTACAATGGAATTTAAAAGGCTATTGAAACAACTACCATGAATTACAATTATTAATAAAGCAATATAATTCCTCGATTATAGCCTTTCAGGAAACACATATTCCATTTAATAGCAACCCTACCCCCTCTTAAATCTTATTCAGGATACTTCCATAATTTGCCTTGCAACATCTTATGCAAACAAGGCGTGGAAGTCCTTATTAAGAAAGAAATTCCTCGCGCTTTGGTTAACATAAATTCAAAAATATTCATTATAGCAATAGAAATTAACATTGGCTTCAAAATAACCGTAATTTCAGATTATATTCCGCCTGATCAAAACTTTTGTTTTATCGATCTTTTAAATATAATAAATTCAATCTCATCACCCGCAATAATTTTGGGAGATTTCAATTCTTGGAGTAAAGACTTGGACTTAACTCTAAAAGCAAAATTTTAGAAGATTTCATATCATCAAATTTTATTGTTCTCAACGACGCACGTTGGGCAAAATAGAGGCAAAACGCTCGCATTAGGGGTTATTGGAAAGTAACGGGGTTTAAATTGTTTCCATTCTTTTTGTAATCTAGATACATTCCTTCTGCAGACAATCAGTTTTGTTTGTTAAATTATCGTATGATGTAGTTTCCACGGGCAACTAAAAATGGCGCTGTTTTGAAAAAATTTTTGTTTATTTTATTTTTATATGACACCACTCAATAAAATTGCCTATAAAATCTTTAATCATAAGAAATATTTAATGAAACTTTACACAATGAAAGCTTATTAATAGAAGGTTAGTTCTGTGCACTTTTTTTTTAAGTTGTTGTTCTTGGGACAGTGACGCATGTTTAAATTTGTGCGTTTTTTGTGTTTTTTTTCTGAAAATTTGTAATTTGTAATAAGCTGTCATTTTTTTTTATTCCACTCAAATCCACGAAAAACCTTAAGAGCCTACATTCAAACTTTCTTCTTTTTGGTGGTACCAAAATTTTTTACGACTACTTGCGCCTTTTCGAGTATTTGAGCTTTAAACTATAACTATACTATCGAGTATGCACTGAAGCTGAAACGTTCGATTAACCGCTATAGTTAAAATACTATACATGGCTTGTGATTAAGCTACAACAAATTTTGCCATATAGTTATAAGACGTGATAACAAAATATTTGCCAAAAAAGGGGAGTGGCCCGCCCACTTAAAAGCCCATTTCAGTGAGCAGGCTATAGAATGGAAGAAAAATATTTGATACATGGTAAAAAAAAAACATTAATACTATTTCGTGTGAAAAAGTGGGAGTAACTCACTCAAGGTCATGACTTATACAAAAATTGCTGAAAGAAAATTTATAAAAATAAAAGCATAAATTATCTCCATCTTAAAACATAAAATACTTTGTCCTGACTCATTCACTCACTCAAAGATCGATTCCCAGCCTAAACCACTTGACCTAGATCTATAAAATTAGGTAAGTGGTGTAGACGCGTAGATACTATAAAAGGTATTAGAAAAATGTGGTGTCTAAATTGTTAGAGTTGGGTAAAAAGGGTTAAAAGCAGGTAAATGGATAGTTGAAAGAAATTTTAAATATCAAAATTTCTATATTTGTTTTTGAATACCTTAATAAATGTCTGATATTAATTTTCAGGATTAATTAGGAAGATAAGGGTTAAAACATAATTTTTTCCAACTGGGTACAATTTTATTACCATATTTATTAGCTTATGGCTGTGAATTACTTTTTAAACTAACACCTAGAATAAACATTCTGAGATTCTGTTATTTGGTCGTTAAAGGGTTAAACAAATTTTCTTTAGGTGAGAATAATTTTTACACAATTCAGCTTGAGTCGAAAATGAACAGAAGTTATCTCATGGTTCTTTCAAGTCATCTTTTCTTTCTCTTTGCTAAAGAAGAAAATTGCATAAAAATGAACAACATGTTAAAGGGTTAATTATGAATTTTTATCAAGTTGAAAATAATTCCTTAAAACATATTTTGAGGATTTAAAATTAGTTTCTCAAAAAAAAAATATTTCTATACATGCTATATGGCTTGTAAAAGTCTAAACTTCCAAGTTTAGGGTACTTAAATTTAAAAGCGAAAAAAGTGAAAAGGTACTCTCAACTATTCTTTAATGCTTTATAAATAAAATATAAAAAATTGGTGCTTCTACGTCTAACCGTTTAGACGTTACAGCTTTTTTTAAGCGATGCGAGCATTTTTATCATATTTTTCCCAACGTGCGACGGGTCTCCAACACATTTCACCACACATAGAACTTTTACCCACATCGACTTAACTCTATCTTCTTCTAGTTTGGCCCCGAAATTTACCTGGAAGGCACTTCCTAATCTTCATGGCAGTGATCATTTCCCCCTAATAACAACAATAGAAACAAATTTCAATAAAGAAAAATATAATAAATCACCTCAATTTATTACAGATAGGGCTAATTGAGTAAAATATCAAAAAAATATCGAGCGAATATCTCCAAATATACCAATCTCGAACAACATTAACAAAGAAACCGCATCCATTCAAAAAATAATTCGTACTTCTGCACATTATCACATTCCACAAACTAGGAATTTGTATAACAAGCGCTATTTACCTTGGTGGAACCCACAGCTCACTCAACTTAGGTCTGAAAAACAATATGCCTGGTCAGAATTTAAAAGATCTCGGTCTGATGAAAATTTTGTCAGATACAAAAAAGTCAATGCTCGCTTCAGGTACCACGCTAAAGCATCAAAAAGAGCCAGCCTTGAAAAACTCACTGGATTCACTGGATTAATAATTCCGACATCAAGTCCTAAAAACATTTGGCATGACATTAAAATTCTGGTCGGGACCCCAAAACGAAGCAATATTTGCATAATAAACTCGCCGAATGACTCAATTTCATCACCCATAGATATCGTTAATGCTTTTTCAACAAGCTGGTCCGAATATTTTGCCGACAGTAATTTTCCGTCAAGATTTATCTCAGAAAAAATTGCCCTCTTAAATCAGCAGTACGTAAATACAAACCAAATTTCCCCACCGGCCAAAGAAATTGAAAAAGACGTTACCTTAAACGAATTCAATAACGTAGTCTCCTCGGTAAAAGGAAAAACTCCTGGATTTGACCGCATCTCCTACCCAATGCTAAAAAACGCTCCTATCTGCTTAAAAAACAGACTTATCCAACTTTACAATCAAATTTTCAATACAGGCGTATATCCACAAAGCTGGAAATGTGCTGATATTGTCCCTATTCTAAAACCCAATAAGCCACAAGATGAATTAAATAGTTAACGTCCGATATCTTTGTTTCCATGTAAGGGAAAGATCCTTGACAAATAATTGCGACCAGATTAATGTGGCTTGCAACGAAAAACCATTTTATTAGTCCTAACCAGGTCGCTTTTAAAAAGCGACAAGGTACAACGGACGTACTTTTACACTTCGACCACTTTGTTGCCGGTGCCCTTTCTAGTAGAAACCATGTCACAGTACTTGGTTTGGACTTTGAAAGGGCATTTGATCGTATTGGCGTTCATGTCGTTCTTCGACAACTAAAAAAATGGAACGTGGGTCCAAAAATGAAAACTTTACAAAAAATTTTCTAAGTAATCGCAGGCTCAGAGTTAAAATCAATAACTCATACTCAAATAGTAAGCCGCTTTATAACGGTATTCCACAGGGATCGACGATATCTGTAATTCTTTTTATCATAGCTTTTGACGAGCTTAGTGAATTGTTCTCACGGCACAATGCTGAGCATTGTATATACGCCGATGACGTTCTTATTTTCTCCAAAAATAACTACCTACAAGCTGTAAAAAAAGTTTTACATATATCCTCGACGAAATCAATGAATGGTCTCTCCATTCAGGAGCAAGACTATCCTATCAAAAAAGCAACACACTATACATTTTTAAAAAAGGAACTGTTGTGATTCAGGAGCAAGACTATCCCTATCAAAAACGCAACACACTATGCATTTGTAAAAAAAAGGAACTGTTGTGATTTTAATCTCACGTATAATAATTTTAGCATAGAAAATGTACAATATCTTTGAATTTTTAGCATAGAAAATGTACAATATCTTAGAATTCTAGGCATTTATTTTGATAAGAAATTCATCTTTAAAGAACATTGTAAAAAATTTAAGAAAAACTCGTAAATAGATTAAATATTATCAAATATCTTTCATCAAAACATTGCCAAGTACATATTTCAACTTTAATTAATATATAAAAATCATTAATTGTATCGGTAATTGATTATGGTCTTTCTATATACGGAAAGTGTGCTAAAAGTACTTTGCAACTATTGAATGCGACATACCATACAGCAGTTCGGAAAAGTCTCCGTGCTTTCCCAACCACGCCAATAAAGAATTTATTGGCCGAATGCGGACTACCCCAACTGAAAGATCGATTTGAACTTACAACGTATCGCCTTGTTCCTAAGCTTTATATATCCAACAACTCAAAGATGTTAAAAGCTCTGTACTTCGCAAGGGAACGATGAGGCGCCCATCTACCATCTACAGAGCAGTGAAGTTTGCGAATAACTTGAACATTTCTCTGCAACCCATACTCTGCAGAATCTACAAGAACCCACCATAGAAATCAATTGATACTTCCTTCATCACCAGACTGCTTGACTACACGAAATCTAAAAAAAGCGCATCAACATACCAAAAAATATTCCCCGAGGAAAGGTGCAAATGGTCCACATACGGCTGGAAGTTTATCTTCACGGATTGCTCGAAAGATGATAAATTTACCTCTTTTGCTGTAGTTACCGAGCAAGAAAATTTAATAAAAAATGGATTACTTTTTAACCATTCCTCTATATTTACTGCAGAGTCTCTTGCTATTATGGAAGCAATTTTGTTTGCCTCCAAAACCAAAGGTAAATTCATAAAATGCTCCGACAACAAATCGGCAATTGACGCCTCGCTAAATACAAACAACAACGAACCTACAATTCCAAAGATAAGAAATAAACTCAGCCAAAACAATAATAAAATCAAAGTTATGGGGATCCCAGGCCACTGTGGAATAACTGGAAATTAACATGTTGATTCTGCCACAAAAGAAGTAGCCAGATACCCGACTGTTTACCCTAATAGCAATGAAAGGGCGGATATCTTTCGCTGTATACACAAACTTTTCGAGGATTGCAAGCACCAAAAATAAAGAGCCTACCAACACTTTTACACAAGCGTCAACTCCACATGTTCTAAGCCATCTCTTCCTCCTAACACGGCTTGTCAATAAATCCAGATTTTCACTAGACTGCGACTGGGACACACTCAAATCACACACGAACATCTTTTACTTGGTCAGATTGTTGCAAATTGTACTCTCTGTGGCTATAGCACAGTTTCCGTATCACACATCTTAAATGATTGTCCGAAACTGAACACTATTAGAAGTAACATATTTGAACACCAAAAAGCCACAGATCTATTAAAAATTTGTTCAACCGAAAATATCGCTTCTATATAAATTTATCTATCAATGTAAACTTTTAAATAAAATTTAATCTCTCTTTATATTAAGTAAACCCTTAAAAACTATATTAAACTTCACATATTCTAAGACACTTTACATCTTTATTATTAACTTTATTATAAACTTTATTATAAACTCTGTTAAAAATTTGACAGACCGATAGTCTGCGTTGCTCGTGTCATGAATTTAAAGTAATGTACGTAATATTTCTAAGTAATAAATAAATAAATAAATTAAAAAAAAAAAAATTACAACTATCTGTGCCAAATTAAAAAAATAAAAATAAATAATGTAATCAAACCTGTGACATTAAACACAAAACAATCCCTATTACCACATGCAAGGGTATTTGCGGGAAATCTTTTCATGATTGTTGTGTAAGGCTATCGAGAAGATGCCTCACTTATACACATGAACTAAGTAGAAACTTCGTATTCTACTGTGACGAGTGCCAGAATATATCTCTTTCCGACGTAATGCTTGCCATAAAATGCATAAGTGACTCTTTGAATGCGGCTTCATTAGAAAACAAATCCTTCTTCAAGAAAACCACAAAACAGCTCACAAGGCCCGATGGCATTCAGATAGGCGAAGAAATCATCGAGGCCATAGATTCAGCTAAAAAATCAACTGAATCGAAACTTAAGTCGATGTCGGAAAACCTTAAGGCAATAAGAGATACGGTCAACAAAGATTGCAAATGTTCTGCAATTGGATCCGAAATTAGAAAAATGTACATGGAGATAACAGAAAAGATCAAGTATATTAAAACCTATGGACCTGCTCGTAAACTCCATGACGATATGATCGCAATCCGGAATGATCTTGATGCCATGTTGCAAACTACATCCAATAAAGCAGATCATCCACATACCTTATTTGATTCCTCCCTAGTCGATATGTTATTCTCTAGAATGAGCGACATCAGCGACGAACTCAGTGCTTTCCGCTCCACACTAGAGGAGATTGTAAACATCGTGAGGCAACAACTCAGTGTCAACGAAGTTATAGACCTACAGCGTTCCCATCTCGATAGCTCTTCCATCTTCGAAGAATTGTTGGAAGCTTCAAAAATTTCAATGGCAGCTCCGGTCACACCACCTCCCATAATATCTACTTCCACCTCATCTACCGCAGCTTCTCCACCGGCAATCGAACGTTTCGGAACACTCTGGACTAATTCGGAATGGGAAAAAAGGATACAATGCAAAAAAGAGTGCAATGATGAAAGCAGCACTGTACTTTTCGTCAAATTATTTCCACTTAAGGCAAACGAAAGTTGGGTACATAACTACTTCAAAAAGCACCACATTAACATTCACAATTGCCAGAGGACCTCTTCTATAAAAGCTCAGAAAGTGAGCAGCTTTAAAGTGACTATACCCACGAAATACAGTTGGATGTTCCTAACCGGATCACGTAGAGGTCTTAAAGATGGAAACATATGGATATCCGAGTGGTCTAATAGGAAATTTCAAACTAATAGGAAATTTCAAACTAATCACCCTAAGCGTAGGAGCAATAGAATTAAGAACAATAGAAATAAACAGGCTTCTAAAATAAGTAAAACAGATTCCCAGAATCCTAATTGGAACCTGAAAACAAATATCTTTCCCTCATTTTCCCTCTCAAAATATAATCCTTCACATCCATTAAAGACTAATATGCCATCACAGCCATCACAACCTAAAAATAAAAATAAACATTCAACTTATCTCCATCAACTACCCCACATAGCAATCAATCATCAGATAAGGTTTCTGTACGTTATCCAAATTTTATTCGCTCACATGTACTAAATCCCTCTTTACCAAAAATCATCCTTAATAAGAATGCAGCAGCCTTCACTCCAGGCAAGACACCTGTTCCCCCTGTTGCCACTACTAGCATTTATTCCATACATACGTCTCCCACAGCAATAAATACCGCTGATCCTCTTACAACCACACAGTCCCCTGTTTCAACCACACTTTCCGTAGCTACGCCTACCATGACACCATCATTTCTCGATCCTCTCCTTCCACCTATAGCCAAATTAACAAAAAATCTCGCTGAAACTAGCACTGAAGGGCGCTTTGTCATGTCTCGCCTTATAGACCGGAGGTTATATGATAACGTGCGCCTCTACTTGGCATCAACGCCATAGATATGGGGGCATTCTAGGGGTTAGCAATCCATAATATTTTTCTTATAAATAAAAATGAATGTACGCTTGTGTGTCCTGAATACATTTCTACACCGTTTATCCGATCGTGATGAAACTTTGTGTATAGAAGTTTTTTGGTACAAGGCAAGTCATAGGGCTATCAATTTTGATCCACCTTAAACACCAGAGGGCACTGTAGTACAAATTTTTTACAAAACTACCTAAAACTCACAAACCGTTAATGCGATTAGAATGAAAATTGGTACATATGGGTTTTCAGGTACAATGAGTGTTTTGGAGCTATTCTCTTTGATCCACCTTGGACACCAGATGGTGTTGTAGTACAAATTTTTTATAAAATCGCATATTTTAAGTTGTTTTCTTAGATTACATATGCAAATATTTACAAAATATACAATACTTCTTAAATTTAGCAAAATTAAAAAAATTTCCGTTATTTTCACATCAAAAACATGAACATATCTTGAAAATTATGAAAAATTTTACTACAACGATATATTTAATGCAACATCGTTGCTAAAAAATAAGAAAAAAGCAATAAAAAAATTAATTTTGTGACTTTCGATTCAAATATCTCCGCTGTTTTTTAATACATTTTGTTAATTTTTTTTTTGTTTTAAAGCTCCATCAAAGTACTATGAAAATCTTATTGCAAGGATATCGTTAGTTGAGTAAATATATTTTATGTATTTTTTTTCCAAAAATAATTGTAAAAATAATTTAAACCCAAATTCGCAAATTTTTAACTCTATTTCAAACCTACAACTTCATAGGCAAAAATTGTTTCAAATTAAAAACCATTTTTGTGATTCAAAAAGCAAGCCAAAAATTTTATTTTTCAATATTGTGTTTTAATATTTTTGAAAATATACAAGCTACAAAATTAAGTTATTAGAAAAAATTATCAAAGTTTCTCCTCTTTATTATGAAATAAACATCCGATCATTTATCTCAAAAAATGGCATTTTTCTTTGAATACCAAAATAACACCTCTTATTGGAAAACCCTGCATACACAAAAAGCGAAACGCTATCTGAGTGATGGCTGGAAACTTCAAAATTACTCAGCCTATAGAGCTGAAATTTTGGCAGTACATTTTTTTTAAATACGAGATGGCTTAAATTTCTGTTACACCCCCTTTTACCGCCCACAAATCAATAAAAATGCTATACTTCCTACAGTTTTAATCGATTTGGTTACATTTTGGTAATTTAGTTTATATGCTCACAGTGGAAAATTACAGTGGTATCAAACTATGAGTTTCAGAAAAGTTTAGTTGCGGGTGCAGCAACGCGCGCCGGGAAAAGGCTAGTATTAAATAAAAACGCAAATATTCCAAAATATTTAATTTTGCCATATTATGTGTGAAGATAAATTGCAAATTGTGTATTTTTAGCTGCTTATTTTTGTTAGCAGATATTAAGTTAAATATAATGTAATATATAATTTTATTTTGCTTCAGCAAACCTCCCCCTTATGAAGTACCTATCTACGGCGTTGCTTGGCATACCTACATAACAAAGCTGACTCCACTTGTATTGAAGGTTCAACTAGAACAAGCGTTATGGTATTGATACAACAGGAAGGGCTTCCAACCGAACCAACAGAACTTAAAAAAAATTTACATTCTGTACCACGAGAACTTTAATATCTCGCCAGCTGAAGTTGAAAAGGACTTATCAGCTTATGCCTCACACACCACTTCAAAGCGTCTATGGCATTTGAACAAAACGCGTTCAAACTTCAAAAACTATTACTGCTTCTAATAACACTCCCCTAGATTTTTGTCCACCTTCTTCTAAAAACAATAGCCTAAAAATGTTTTATCACAATTGTGGTGGTATGCGTGGCAAACTTAATAAACTTTTCATTGAGGAAAAGTCATGCCACTATAATGTTTTGGTATTCGCAGAAACGTGGCTAAATGACTCCTTCAAAAATGAAGAAATTCTCGACAACAATTGGTCAATCCGGTGGTGGAGTTCTAATAGCCATACTCTCCCTACCTAGTCAATTTGTCGAAACCACCTCTCACAAACTTTATGATCACCAAATAGGTCGAATTAGTTCTTATAATCATCAATTTATCTATATTGGTGTTATTTATATTCCTCCTAATTCAACAGAAACTACATATAGTGATCTGTGCGAAAATATTTCATCACTAACTGTTTCGTTCCAGTGGCGCAAACACAAGCACTTGAGCTTGGATTGCTCTGGTTTGAACACTTAACAAACACAGGCACTTGAACCTGGATTGTTTATGTAGAGAGTTAAAAAAGAAACTTGATGAATAGTGTAAAATAAACAACCAACTTTATTATTTCCTTGTACCTGCTTAACCGTTTCGGGACGACAGGGATGTTTTTATCCCAGAAAAATTTGAAAAATCATATCTCTGAAAATTCTCACACGATTTGGTTGAAAAGCGTCTCAAATCATTATTTATATTCTTCTCTACAAAAAATTTAATATAGCTGTCAATATAACACATCAAGCTTATATCAAAAGTCATAAATCAGTTCGCGCGGTTTGAGTTGCTAATAAGACCATCGACAAAAGCTCAAAAAACAAGTGTTTTAATTGTGGAAAAAAGTGTCATTTAGTAAAGTTTTACTCAAACAGTTGTTATTTCATAGAAAATATAATCGAAAACCAATAAAAGGATATTTTTCTGAATTTGCGGCTAAGGTAAGTTTCGTGGGATAAAATCATTCCAAAACTGTTTATTTGTGGGACGTTAACATCCCAACCGTACTCATTCACATTATTTTTCTTAGAAAGATATGGACGGAAAACGTAAACTGGCGACTCCAGAAATTGAGGATTTTCTTAATAATTCAAGCAATGATGAGGATGATCCATTTGCTGCTAGTGATTCTTCTTATAGTCCCAGTCAGAAAGGCAGTAGTGCTTTAGAAGAGGAAGAAGACACGGATCATAGTAATGAAGGAATGGAAATTGTTGATGCGAATGAAACTGCAAATGATATTTCCGATGACTCTGACGAAGAAATATTTGAAGTGGAACGTCTGGATGAAGAAATTGTTTCTGATTGGCCAAACAATGTTATAATTTGGTCAAACCCCCTACCAACATTCACACCACGATTTACAGTTAGTGAAGATCGCACCGTTAGCCATGGAGGAATACCTCGAGGATTGAAGCCTGTGGAAATATTTTTCAAGCTGCTGCCTAGAAGTTTTGTTCATCACATTGTTCATTCTACTAATGAAAGGATTGATATTTTCAATAGCAGCCATCCTAAAAACAAACGTGCAAAAACCGATTTCGGCGAAATACTTATATTGCTTGGATGTACCTTTGTTATGTCATATAATCGAGTGCAATCTTTGAAGGACTATTGGTCGAATAGCACGTCATTGGATAATGCATACATAAAAAAAGCAATGTCCAGAGACCGGTTTTTACACGTTATGTCCAAACTTTATTTTTCTTCCTTATCATTCCAACCTGATCCAAAAAAATTGCTTGGATGTACCTTTGTTATGTCATATAATCGAGTGCCATCTTTGAAGGACTATTGGTCGAATAGCACGTCATTGGATAATGCATACATAAAAAAAGCAATGTCCAGAGACCGGTTTTTACACGTTATGTCCAAACTTTATTTTTCTTCCTTATCATTCCAACCTGATCCAAAACCAAAAACTTATTTCGGTGATGATTTGGTAGATTGTCTAAAAAAAAACTTTCAAATATATAGATCAGACTCTCCGTTCTAAAGCATTCATGAATCTATGACAAAATTTCTAGGCCGCTCTACGTTGAAGCAGTATATGCCACTAAAACCTGTAAAGAGAGGCATAAAACTATGGACGCGATGCGACAGTTTGACAGGCTATACGTACGATTTTAATATATATTCCGGAAAAGAAGACCATTCCTATCAATCATCCACATTAGGCGAACGCGTTGTCATGAAATTGTCAGCGACTATCAGACACCCTGACACAACGTTGTGGTTTGATCGCTTTTTCACGTCAGCAAAATTAATTAATAATATACCGTTTCCAGCCTTAGGTACTTGTATATCTAACAGAAAAAATTTACCAACTTTTACTGAGAAACTAAGCAGAGGAGAATATGTAGTAGAATATGTAAGCAGAGGCGGCCTTGGTAGTCGAGTTGGTAGCGTGCTTGACTGCCACCCCAGAGGTCCCGGGTTCGATTCCCGGCCAGGCCATGGTCCTTCGCTTTAAACCTTTCTTAATTTTCTTTCCTCATTTCTATTCAACTGAAATTAAAAATTCATCAATATTTACGACATGAAGTTGTAGTTGATGGTAGAGAAGTTTGTGGATGAGATTGCCTTATAACTTGAATTGACTGAGGTAAAGGCATAACACTTGCCTCTGATTCAAATTCACATGTTTCTTCGGCTTTCCACCACGCTAAGAACATCCTACACCTGTTTCAATTGATTGACCTTTCCTTCCCACTAATCTATCACCCCATTTCGAACCAAGGCAGACTTGACTGAAAAGGTATTCCACCTGAAATCCTTGGTTCAAAGCTAAAAAAAAAAAAAAAAAAAAGGTTATGCTGCTTAGCAACTGCCATAAAGTTTCAGTGGACACTGTTACAAGAAAACAGAAGGATGGCAAAAAAATAGATATAACATGTCCGGATATTGTAAAAACGTACAGAAATCTAATGGGTGGCGTAGATTTGGCGGACAAAATGAGTACGTTGTATGAACTTGACCGGAAGTCAACGAAATGGTGGCGAAAAGTTTTCTTTCGGCTTATGATGACATGCGCTGTCAATGCGTGGATAATCCATGCGGAAACAAATCATCCACGGCAAAAAAGAGAACCATTTTTGGGATTTTTAGTGGAGCTTTCCGAATCTCTCATTGACGAAGGAAGCAAGCAAGCGAAAATACGACGCAAAGTTCGAACAGGACCCCTCAGCACTATGAAAAAACGTATCAAACAAAATCTGGGGGACCATTTACCAACACGAACAAACAAGCGACAACGGTGCGTAAATTGTACTAAAAACGGAAAAGAAAGTCGCACAAATCAGCTTTGCATTGCCTGCAACTTGGCGTTTTGTAAAAAATGTTTCACACCTTGCCATAGAAACTAATTAAAATAATTGTATGCTACAATAAATATTATAAAAGAATAAAATAAATTGAAATAAAGTAAAATATATTCTGATTTTATTATTCAAATTTTGCTTTTCAGGTGTGTTTCGGATGTTTTTGTCCCAGGACGATATCTCCTTTTCGGAACGTCCTAAAAATATATTATGAAATTACTTTTCTTAAAACAACATTAGGAGACTATATCTAAACTCTTTTTTAAGATTGATGGCCACAAAAGTTCTCGTCCCGAAACGGTTAAATATAAAACATATTGCTTAGTTAAACAAATTCAATATTGATTACTTAACATAAACTTCAATAAATGACAAAACCTAAATTCATGATAAATATTGCTTATTTGGTATTAATAATGTAAACAATTAAAAAACATGCAAAATGCACAATATATTAAATAAAAACATCAACTTAATAATAACACAGTGCAACACGAAAAAAATAACCATATACGGACACCACTACGTGATAAAAGACTAAAAAAAAAAGACCCGTGTCTCCCAATTTTTCCCAAAGCCATGCACTTTTTTGTTTACGGGCCGCCAAAGATTTGGGGCCTCGGTATCATTTTCGCAAAAAAGTGATCATTTTCTCGGGCTCATATCTTGCAAACCGTTCAGAATTTCGATTTACTCTCTGAGGCAAAGTTGTAGCTCTTGTCATAAAGAAATTGCGAACATATAAAATCAAAAAACTTCACCTTCCAGATCAAAATCGCAAAAAACTTAAAAAAATTCGATTTTTTTTACCTTTTTTCCCGTGTCCAGGTCCATAGGTAGCAAACCGTTCAAAATTCAAGGAAACAATCAACTACAAAAATTTACCTTAGATCTCAATAAACAAATTTCTAGAACATATAAACTTCCTGGGAATTATTCTTAACACCGTTTTTTAATTTCATTTGTTTTTTATTTACTTCAACATTGAGATACTATGCTATCTATTACAAAAATATTAAAAAAAGTATTCGTATTATGTTTATAATGTTGATGGCCCTGGATTTGCAAATGATTCTTCTTATTCGCTTTTTATAATGCTCTAACCTTTAATATTTCGAGTGTGGCAAATATTTTTTTGGATTGGTAGCACTTCTTCGCCAACTCGTCCATGAGCCTTCCATCCAGGTCTGGTTCTCTTAGCAATCGGTCCCGGGCTAAGTGAACATCGTGGGATTTCTATTGGCACTGTGTAAAATGCGTGGGTTAAACTTATAATCATTTTTGGCTGAACGTTCCTATAATTAAAAGATAGCAACACTGAAAGATGAGCATTGTTTATTTGTAAATTTTTAACATTAAATGACTGAGTTGACAAAGCTAAATTTGACGTAATAAAACCTTTGGGTATTTTATATATTTTGCAATCTTTTCCACCCTTCTGATGGTCAATTCAATGATTTCAGAATTTTCACGAGTTGTTTTTCGTTCAACCACTGCATTTCGAGTACTTCATCATGTCCATGGAGGTTTAACTAGTGAGCAACTTCGGAATCAAGCACCGTCGTATTAGACCCATTATAGAGCAAGGATTTGCTTCACTTCTCCATTTCTATAAAGTTACACCGGGATCACTTGTATCGTGGCAACTTCGTTGTTCTTAAAATTTGGCTTGTTCCATAGCAGCTGATGAGGCCGTCTGTGTTTCCAAGTTGTTGTTAAGTGCATGCAGCAGTTGGTTGTGGAAATGCATGAATTTGTAGCGCACCTGCACTTATTGTAACACTTTTTAAACTGGTGGCCATTTTTTAAGCAAGAAAAGCACACACGCAGTTATTTCACTTTGCTCGAGCGTTCATCGACAAACAAATTTTTAAAAACGTCACAACGTAAAAGAGTTGTGCACTCACCTTAGCAAACGTGACATATTGTTGGGGCTATGCTGACAAATGCATATTTGCGGGCTTTGTTATGGGTGGTAACTTATGGTGGAAGACTTCGAATTCCATGTTGACTTGCGATGGCTGCAATTGAAGTAGAAGGTAGCGAGTCGAATACCAAGTTGGCTATTAATCTTAGGCAACCAAGCCATTGCCTAAAATCTAAAATGGTGTCAGGTTTGAGCAGCAACAAACAACACGAGATATCGACAATTTCACAATGAGTTCACTGCGCAGCGTAAAGTTCGTGATGCTTACCTCTGACTACTTTAAAAAGCGCGGCGAGATCTCCTTCGGCTGCTGGGCGTAGTTTACTTTCTGGAACTGGGATTTGATGAGCTGCTCTAGAGAGCCGTAGGTTTCTTTGAGTGTGGCCATAATAGGATCGACGTTTGGGGAGCTACACAACAAGGATTCGACAGTTTCACGAGCACCTCCAGTTATTGCATTCCTCAGTCGCATGATGTTTTGCAGTGTTGTGTATTCAAAATCCAAAGTCATGCTTGTAAACAACTCTTCAAAAGTTTTCCACTCTCCAAGTAATCTCGAAAATTTCGGTAGCACGTTAATCTGCTTTCGGCTGTGACTTGCTGTTTGCTGGCTTAATGGAATGGACTCAAATTGAATCGGTGTTGCAGAATCTCGGCATTTTTTTTCGGAGGTAGGTGACACTATTCTGAATCTGTGCACTGTTGGTGCATACGAGGGATTATATGGTGTGCATTTGGTGCTTAAATTCGTCCTGAAGATCTGAAATTCTTTATTTGTTTTATTTATATATATAAAATTAAATTCTTACATCAGTATACTTAGAACTATGTTCCTTTATAATACAAAATCGTTTAGTTTAGAAAATTTAAAAAAAAATGATTTAATTATCGACATTTAACAATACTTTAGATTAAAAGAAAGGACTATTATTTTATAAATTGTATATATTATAATAAAAAGAGAGTAAATACATTAATATCAGGAGCCAGTGGCTTACCTGTTGAGCTCTTCAAGAATGGAGGCGGAGCTCTATTTAAATGCATTCATGAGCTCCTGTGCAGAATATGGTCAGAACAATGCATTCCAAGCCTCAGTGTGCTCTGCTTCTTATGGTCAAATTGAGTTGTGCATATTATTAAATGTTTGTACACAACTGATCGAGAACTGCACCTACCAGTTTTATGCCGACTCCGAACGGCAAATGTGCATGTTCTCAAGAAGATTTACATGGCTCAGAGAGTAAATAACTCTGAGGTTTGCCATTGTCTGCAGAGAGGTGACGGCTGAATAGAAAAATCAATTCAATTGAAAAAACTTTCGGTGCCAGATGAAAATTAAACCAGGGTTCTCTGGCTTAAATGAATTAATTTATGAAATAGCCTTTTTTTTAAATGCCGACTAAAGTGTTTTGAGCAAAAAAAAAAAAACAAACACTATTAAAAGTTTGATTTCGAAGTAGTTTTTTATTTAAGGAGGACGATCCTCACAAGGCAACGCGTGACGGTCAGGGGGGCGATCTTCACATGGCAACGTGTCTGACTGCCTCAACCTGGTGAGGCCAGCATTATCCATGTCGAACTCTTCTCAAGTAAACTCAAACCTCTACGTGGTGTCCTCTAGAAATGGCAAACTGGCAACCGTTAGTTTGACGGCTAACCTGAGCAGCGGGCTACCTGCCTTTAAAGGGTTGTGCGTTGGGTTTGAAGCCCACCACGTAAAAACACATTTCAATGAAACGTTAAAGAAAAATGATAAGAATAATCCCAAAATCTGATAACGACTACCGCAAACGAAAAACTGACAACGATTTACGGATATGCACTTGGAACGTCCGAACCCTTAATTGGGATGGTGCCTCTATCCAACTGATGGATATCCTAGAAAGATACAAGGCTGATATCACTGCAATCCAAGAAATGCGATGGAAGGGACAGGGTTGCTCCCGGCAAGCATTCTGTGATATCTACTACAGCGGCCATGCAGAGAAGCACGAATTTGGATGCGGATTCGTGGTTGGCAAGCGAGTACGGCATCATGTCCTGCGATTCACACCTGTGAACGAACAACTTGCCATAATCCGTGTCAAGCCAAGATTCTTCAATATAAGCCTGATTTGTGCGCACGTTCCAACAGAAGATAAGGACGATGAGACCAAAGACAGCTTCTACGCCTTGAAGATAACTATGATCGCAGCCCCCGCCACGCCATAAAAATCGTGCTTGGTGACTTCAACGCCAAGGTGAGAAAAGAAAATATATTTGGTCCAACAGTCGGAAAGTTCAGCCTCCATTATAATTCCAATAAAATTGCGAGGAATGAGGCTGCTTGACTTTGCCGCAGCGCGAAACATGGTCGTTAGCAGCAATAGATTCAAGCATCTCAATATTCATAAAGCCACTTGACATCTAAAACACATATTCAGTGTTTTAGATGTACGCACGATCCGCGGTGCGTACCATTCTATGCGTACGGCTGCCAAAGAGGTGATTGGCTATTATCGCTCTCGCCGAAACCAGTGGCACAACCAGGAGTGTCGCGATGTCACAGCAGAAAAAGACGCTGCCTACAAAGTCACCCTGCAGTCGGTTGTAACGCGTGCTACTAAGGAGCGATACAAAGAGAAGAGGAGGGAAGAGAGACACATTTTCAGGCGAAAGAAAACGGAAGCGGAAATGCGTGACAGAAATGAGGTCCGAAAATTTTTCGAAAAAATAAGACGTGTACGGTTTCGAAAAGAGAAGAGAGGTACCTAAATTTACAACAAACATTGGATACACAAAACAACGAGAGAAAATCTACTTGCATAAGCAACCACTCAAATCAGCAATCATCTCTCTATGCAAGAGGAGTGAGCGAAGGGCAGTCAATTAGTTCGGTTGTGCCACAGAATCTGCTTGCGCCAGCGTACACACAATTTAGTAATTTTATATTTTTTATATTTTATACCGCTCTTAGAGTTAGCTTGTACAACACCTAACAAATAATACGATTTAAAGAAAGCAAAGAAATAAAACAGTGAATATTAAGTTGTTATCATTAAAATCAAAGCCTTCACGAATTCATTTATATATAAAGAACAGTGAAATTTAGAAACACTCCCCTGAACTATGCGATTCTGCACATAGTTTTGGTGGCCCATGGGGGGATTTTACAGTAAAAAACAAAAACCAATAAAATTAATTTTGATAAAATAACCTCTTACATACATTTGGCTGTTTTTTCTTCTAAATTAAAAGATTTCTACATACAAATACACAAAATTTTACGTATTCTACATAAAGCAAAGTTTACGGGTTGTAATACATTCATATACAAACTTATCATTGCCTAACACAAATACAACACCTTGCACAAAACAAATAACAAAGCATATATAGAGCAGTGACGTCAAAATCAACGCAAGAGTTGAGAAAAATCGACAACATCGAGTAACAACAACTTCAACCCAAGTGCATCGAAGGTAACAAATAACCCCCGCTACCCGAATAGAAGTGACATCGTTGGACAGCGTAGTTATACGAGGTGAGTGTTAGTGTATCTTCTTAGATTTGCTTGCTTTATGGAGTATTTGGTTGCGCTACATTAATTGAGTGCGGTATATCGGTTAACCAGGGCAATAAGGCAAAATGGGAAAAGCCGGTGAGGGTAACACATCTGATAACGAGACAGTGGATGTCGACGGTTTAGCTTCACTGCAAATAGATCGACTTGAAAACATCAAGCAACTTTATAAGAATTTTAAAAAAGACGCCATTACGAGTAAAACTAAATCCTATTGTCAGGTCCGTCTCGAAAAAGGGGAGTTGCTGCACAAAGAGTTTAGTGAAACTCACAAATTTCTTGTACGCCATGATGTTGAGCGCAAACTAAAATATTTCACCGAAAAAATCGCCTCGCTGTTTGAAGAATCATATTTTGACTATCGTTGCGCTCTTTTGGATGTACACGAAGAGTTAGTATCCAAAGCTTCAGGGTCGCCCCAAGCTTCAAGCTCACCTTCCTCCATTGAGTTGCTGAAATTACCACTGCCGTCGTTTTCAGGAAAATATGTGGAATGGCCTCCTTTTCATGATGCGTTTATCCGCCTTATTCATACAAGTTCTGATCTTAATGCGATTCAGAAATTTATTTTCTTAAAGAAAGCTCTGCCTTCTGACCATGATTAAGATATTCATCAAATGGCGATATTCTAAATGGAAAGCAATTACTCTACAGCTTGGAATTTAATTGTAAAACGTTACGATAGTCCCCGTTTGCTATTCATGCATCACATGAATAAGCTCTTCAGCTTGCCTGCACTCACAAAAGAACGCTCTGACGAAATCCGATCTCTTCTGAAAGTTGCTAATGTCTGCATCAATGAATTCAAACGTTTGCGAATTCCAATTTCGGAATGCAATCACTGGATAGCGTATTTCCTGTCAACCAAACTACCAAAGGATACGCACCAGGCATGGGAGCATTACTTAGGTAGCGAAACCAGTATTCCGACATTTGGTGCAACTGAATCGTTTTTAAACAATCGCCTTGTCACTATCAATGTAATTGAAAATCGAAGTGGTTCAATCGAAAAGAATGTGTTGCCAAAATATATCTAGAATGATCACGCTTTACACAACAATCGCCACAATCGGAATACGAAAAAACCTAATCATAATAGAAACAGTTTTCATGTTACGACACATTCGAAAAACGCACACTCATATTTTCTCTGTTGCGACGCTCACATCTTGCGTCGTTGCTCGAACTTTATTTCTAAGAACTGTTATGAGAGAAAGTCTATCGTTGAAAAAGCAAAATATTGCTTAAACTTTTTGAGCAATTCTCACGCAGTTTCACAATGCACTAGCGCTAGGAACTGCCTACAGTGTGGTCAATGGCACGACACCCCCCCCCACTATATTACATTTCCCCACTACAAAGACTTCTCAGAACAACGAAATCGCTCTGCCATCTGGACCGGTTTCACTTGCCAATAGGAGTGCGTATACAAATTTAAACCAGTTGGCTAAAACCTTTCAGCGTGAAAGCATGGCAAAACAACCCACAACTCAGTTTTCAGATTTCAGTTGATCTCGTCTATTAGTCGGTGTCGGTAGTGTTTTTGCTTTGTGCTTAACAAAATTGCGTGCTTTTTGTTTAAATTATTTGTTTTGTGTTTAAATATTTGGTACGTATTTTAAATAGTGAGTGTTTTCATTATTAAGAGTAATAGCTGTGTTTGAGATATATATTGTGTAAATATTTAACTCTTAAATTGTAATATTTATATCTCTTTATATTAATGTTAAATTGTCTATTGTTTTTGTAAAAAAATTTTTGTTAAGGTTGAAGCGCTTGCTTGCATTCTAGCTTGCTTGCAGTGTTGTTTTTATTTTTTCATTCCTCTTTGTGCTTTGTTTTGTATTTTTTTTCTAAGCTAAGTAGTGTTGTTATTGTTTTTTAACTGTTGCGCTCACTACTTGGTAAAGTGTATAAATTAAACCCTATAAGCACATTTTTTTTTGTTTCTATACATATATTGCTCAATTGCTCAATTCTGTAAAGAATAATCATGGACTATTTTTCTGCAGAAAATATTGCTGCTTGTTCCCTTAACGAGCTTTGCAGAAGCCAGAATATTCTGAACCCCATGTTCAGCTGTTCTGGCCCATGTGAGCAAATGTTTCATGCTAATTGTGCGGGTATCGCCAAATCGTGCTTAGACGATTTAATGTCTGTCCGGTCTGGTCTTCGCTGGTACTGTGCTTCGTGCAGGGTCCTTTCCCCAGATGAGCTTTATTCTAAAATCAAGCTTTTTGGTGAAAGTCTCAACTTGCTAAATAACAATTTTAGGGATATTGTTACATTTTTTAGCGAAGTTAGTGCCGCTCCCAGTATCAGCGTCTACGATGAATGTACTTCACCGGAAAAAATTTCGCCTTCTTTGTCTCAGACAATCTCTTCCGGGACGCAAACAAACATTCAGTCTGAAGAAGACCAGAATATTTCTAAAAAGAAGAGGAAAAATAAAAATAATACGCGTCGTATGACGTCTTCAAACCTTCCTCAGGCTAAGCAGCCCTCAGCTATGCCTGCAATAAACGATACTACAATTATTTCTTCACCTCCTTCTTATACTCCTCCATTGGCTAATAGTCCAAATGTGATTTCAACCGAGCCCAATAACCCAATAATTAATTTAAGGGCAGTGTCGAGGCGAAAACTCTTATTCATTTCGCGTCTTCAGCCCGACACAACATCTGAAAATGTATTGACGTTTGTCAAACAAAACATTTTATTTAGACAAAATGCATTCTGTTCATGCAAAAAAATTGGCAACAAGCCTTCCCACGCCTCCTTTATTCTAACGGGTGCAGCTGAAGAGTTTGCATCTGTTCTTAACTCTAAAATGTGGGCCGATAATATCCTCGTTTCTAAGTTTACGCCTAAAAATAAGTCTAGAAGGACGAATAAAATCGCCCATCAGACCCAAAAAAACTAAATAGATTATCCCTTTACTATCAAAATGTAAGGGGATTACGTTCTAAAACACGCGACATATTTTTGGGGTCTCAGAATTTCTCTGAGGATATTATCGCGTTAACAGAAACATGGCTGAACGGAAGCATTATTGACTTGGAACTGTTTGACAATAGTTATCAAGTTTTTAGAAGGGACAGACACACTGACAATTTTTCTGCTGTTGGTGGTGGTGTCCTTTTAGCTATACGGAATTCCTTTGTCAGTTCCTTAATTGATATTCCCTGCTCTTCTAATATCGAACTTTTATGCGTTAAGGTGTTACATTGTAATTCCAATGTATATGTTATTAATGCATATGTTCCCCCAAAGAGCAGTGCAGAAGTCTATGCAAGCCTTGCGGATTGCATAGAATATATAATAAATCTACTTGACGTTAATGACGACATTTTACTGTTGGGCGATTTCAATCTGCCTGACTTAAAATGGCATTCTTCCGACGATGATACATATTTTTGTGCATCAAATTCGAAGACTCGCCAAGAACATATATGTTGACAATATATGTTCTGACTTACAACAAGTTAGTTGTATTTATAATAGTCTTGAAAGACTTCTTGACCTGGTCTTAACTACAGACAGCAACAATGTGATTGTTAAGAGGGCCTTCCATGCTCTGACTATTGTAGATGAATACCATCCACCATTGAGCATTTGGTATAATCGGACAGAGAGAGCATAGTAAAATCGAGTTCAATCGATAAAGTTTATGAATTCAATTTTAAAAAAGCTGACTTTTTAAAGTTGAATCATTTACTTCATAATAAACTAAATGTTATTTGAGTACTTAAATGCAAATAACCTTGATGATTCCATAAGTTTTTTTTATACGGAGCTCTTTATTGTGTTCTCTCAGTCCGTACCATATAGCCTCAAATTTGCGAAAAACTGTGCGTACCCTTGGTACACAAAGGATTTAAAAACTCTTCGCAACAACAGGAATAGGGCTTGGAAGAAATATGTCTGTAGTTTAGACTCAAATGACCTGGAAACCTACAAACGTTTGTTTCTGGAATTTGAAAATAGCTCAGCTACATTATATAATGAATATTTAGACAATATAAAGCTGAGAATACTGTCTGATCCAAAAAAGTTTTGGAGATTCATAAATACAAAGAAGAAATCCGATGGATTCCCTTCATCATTCAAAACTGTTGATGGAATTACTGACGATCCCGTCATTATTTGTAGTTTATTTGCAAATCTTTTTAAAGAGTCATTTTGTTCGGATTCTTTTGATCCTGATGAGGGGTATTTTGAATATATGAATTCTACTCCCAGAGTTTCTTTGGATTCTTTATTTTTTACCTCAGAGGATATTTTAAAATATATTAGTTCGATCGATGAAGATTTTAGCGCAAGACCTGATGGAATTCCTGCCGCAGTGTTAACTCAATGCGGTTCAATTTTGTGTCAACCACTCTCTTTGTTATTTAATAAATCTATAAACGAAAGTTATTTTCCACTGTTTTGGAAAAAATCATTTATTAGTCCTATTTTTAAAAAAAGGTTGCAGGAATGATGTTATTAATTACAGGCCCATTGCTAAACTGTCATCGATTCCAAAACTTTTTGAGCGAATCGTGTATGATCGGGTAAAAGTTCACTGTCGTGAAGTCATAACAACTCGTCAGCATGGTTTTGTTAATGGCAGATCTACGGTATCTAATCTGCTCGATTTTACAACGTTTTGCTTAAACACCATTGAATCTGGTTGCCAGGTCGACTGCATCTACACTGATTTTAGCAAGGCTTTTGATAAGTTACCACACAATTTAATTCTATTTAAACTTAAGTCCATTGGATTTCCACAATATTTTGTAAACTGGATTAAATCGTATTTGACAGACCGTTCTTATAAAATACGATTCCAAGGGATTTTGTCTGCTGAGTTTATTGCGTTATCAGGTGTTCCTCAAGGAAGTCACCTAGGTGCACTTCTGTTTATTTTAGCCATTAATGATTTGACCCATATCATTAAAAACTCTCATCTGCTTATTTATGCGGATGACATGAAAATATACAGAAAAATAAATTCTCAAGACAATTCAGCCCTACTCCAGTCCGATCTGAAATCTTTTGAAGTTTGGTGTTCTAAAAATAATATGTTTCTTAATCCAGATAAATGCCAAACTATGACCTTTTCGCGAAAAAGGAATAATTTAATTTTTGATTATAAGATAAAATATACTGCTTTATGTCGTGTGGATGTCGTTAAAGATCTGGGAATATGTATGGATTCTAAGCTTTCCTTTAACATTCATATTGATAACATTTGTAAAAAAGCATCTTCTATGCTTGGATTTATTAAACGCTGGGCCAAGGAATTCAATAGCATGATTACGACTACAAAGTTGTATTATGCAATAGTGCGTCCTCACTTGGAGTACGCAAGTCAAGTTTGGTCTCCAAGTTACAATGTGAATGTTGATCGAATAGAGAAAATCCAAAAATGCTTTGTTAGGTTTGCCCTAAGGGGCTTAAATGGATTTGACATTTCCATAAACCTTCCTCCATATGAGGATCGCTTAAAACTTTTAAAAATGCAATCATTGAGTGAGCGAAGGAAGTCTGCAGATATCGTATATTTGCACCAACTCATAACCGGTGTATTCGATTCTCCAGAACTTCTTTCTCTTATTAATTTTAACTCTAATCGTAGAAGTAGTAGAAATGCTAACAATTTAATTTACTTGCCATTTAGTAGAACAAATTATATCTTAACTGCTCCTTTAAACCGTATGAGTAAATTAGTTAACAACTGTAGCTTTTTTGATGTTAACTTGTCTAAAGGTCAACTCAAGAGTAGATTAAAAACTATTGTGTAATTGCATGGTTAGTCGTGTCGTCTTGTGTTGTCCTTGAGCCCAACCATATTTTGGTGGGTAAATTTTTCTCACATTAACTTATTACGAGCCACTAGTATCAATTTCATTGAATTTCAAAGATTTTTGGATTGTGACTTTTAATGCGTTAATGATGAGAATGTGCGAAAAAGCTGTAGTAGCTAAACTCGATTGTTATTGCATTTAACTCATCAAAAGCCCACGACTTCAATGTCAGCGTACACTACTCAACTTACAGCGTCGACGCAGTATGCTCCTCGCAAGGTACTCTTAGCTACTGCCCTTGTCCCGCTTGTGAATAATATCACAGGCCAGACCATGGTAGTGCACGCCCTTTTAGACCAAGGCTCAGCATGTACAATTATTTCGGAGTACGCAGTTCAAACAATTGGTTTGCCACGTTATCGTACTTTGGTAGATATATTAGATGTGGGCAGCAATACAACACAACGTTGCAAGTACATAGCAAGCTTCAACATGAGCTCATGTGTAAACACTGCATTCAATGTGGCGGTCAACGCCGCCTTTGTTTTAAATGCGCTCGCTACTAAATTGCCAAGCCAAACTATCGAGCCACAACAGTGGTCACACATTCAAGGACTGCAGTTGGCAGATCCCACCTATTATGAATCTCACCGTATCGACTTACTCATCGGCGCAGACATATTCGCCCACATTTTGCTGCCAGACACGCCACTTGGAAGGTATGACGAGCCCATTGCTCAAAATACACATTTAGAATGGGTCCTTTCTGGCAATATGACACCGATGAATAATAATGCTGCCAGCATACTGTGCAATCACACAACACTCGAACTCGAGTCACTTGTTCAACGATTTTATGAAATCGATCAAATACCTAACGAGCAATCTCTTATAGATAAAGAAAGGTGGTGTAAAACATATTTTCGAGAAACTCATATGCGTCAAGAGAACGGGAAGTATCTAGTGAGACTCCCACTGAAACATTTATATGATGAACCTCAGACTCTTGGCCGATCAAAAGAAATAGCATCAAATCGTTTTTACCACTTAGAGCGGAAGCTCCAGCGTAACAACGACCTACGAAAAGGTTATGAAGATGGGATTCGAGAATATTTTTCTCTTAAGCAAATCATTCCTGCAATGACAACAGAGGCAGAGCATTGCATGAAAACTGCGGCTGGCAAACCAACGGCTACCTCTTGTGTGTTGCCGCACCATGCAGTGCTTAAAGAAGACAGCTTAACCACAAAACTTCGCATAGTGTTTGACGCTTCTTGTAAAACAACCAACGGAAAATCGCTTAATGGCGTTTTGTGTGTAGGCCCGGCTCTGCAAAATGATTTACCAGCAGTAATTTTGAATTGGAGAAAGCATGAATTTGCATTTACATTGGATATACAGAAAATGTATCGTTGCATAGACATGCACATTGATGACTCCCAGTATCAACTCATCTTATGGCGGAACAAAGCAAACGAAATTCAGGAATACTGCCTTACCACGGTTACGTTCGGGACAGCTTCGGCTCCATTTACTGCGATACAAGTGCTGCATCAACTTGCCCAAGACGAACACATGTCATATTCGCTCGCAGAATCTGTTCTCAAAAAAGAGATTTATGTGGATGATGTACTTTCCGGTGGTCATTCCATCGAGGCAGCAACAGCGATTCGCCAACAGACAACATTAGCGCAACGCTCCGCTGGCATGGAGCTCCGGAAATGGAGTAGCAACGCATCAACCCTGCTCGACGGAATTCCCACTGAACATTTGTCAAACAGTAACCTATTAGAACTGACTAGCAATGAAAGTGTAAAAACGCTAGGAATATATTGGCAGCCAAATAAGGACATTTTTCAATTTAAACTAAATTTTGATATATACTTTTCGCCAACAAAACGTTCAATGTTATCGACTATAGCTCGCCTCTTCGATCCACTTGGGCTTATTGCACCAGTCGTTGTTGCAGCGAAGATAATTCTGAAATCGGTGTGGTTGCTAAAATCCAGCGTGACCATCAAACCTGTACCTGTTTAGGATGGGATGAGTTACTGCCTACAGCTTTTAATAAAAAATGGCAATAGTTTTTGAAATCATTATCCACGCTGCACTGCATCACAGTATCAAGATGGCTGCAATATGAACCAACATACGTCGAATCGTTACAGTTACATGCATTTTGTGATGGCTCATCGTCGGCGTACGCAGCCTGCGTTTATTTGCGTGTAAAGTATACCGATAGTAGAATCTACCCGAATCTACTAATCGCAAAAAGTAGAGCTACTCCAATAAAACCTCTTACCATTCCACGCATTGAATACTGTGGAGCAGTTTTAGCTACAGAATTAGTTGAATAGACCAAACGCTCGTTTTTATTACCGAACGTGAATTTAAAGACATATTATTGGTCAGATGCAACAATTGTTCTGCACTGGGTGAATGGCGATCTTGCTAGGTGGCAAACATATGTTACAAATAGAGTCGGCAAGATTTTGCAGGCATCCTCGCCGTCAAAATGGAATCATATTGACACACTTCAAGATCCAGCTGATTGTGCTACGCGGGGCTTAACACCAGCTACTCTATCCATATTTAAATTATGGTGGACTGGTCCGGAGTGGTTGTTGCAGTCTGAAGAGTGTTGGCCAAGATTCAGTACGGATAAATTACTTGTCACCGAAGAAATAGCTGAAGTCAAAGGTAAACGAGTTCAAGTACATAATTTAACTTGCCAAAATTCAATAATTTTGAAATATTCTTCGCTAAGCCAAACTTTGCGCGTATTCGCCTACATAATTCGGTATGCTTACAACTACCGTAGTCGCGCAGAAAACCAGCCCCATTTGAAAGGGCCTCTTAGCGTCTTAGAATTGAGACAAAGCTTAGCAAAAATTGTCACGCTTGTGCAACAGGAAGCAGTTTCTACAGAAATTAGCAGTGTTCGAAATGGAAAGCCTTTGCCCAGCGGCAGTAAATTAACAAACTTGACACCCTTCCTAGATGACCAAGAAATTCTTCGAGTACGTGGCCGAATTCAACATTCAAATCTACCATTCGATCAAAAACATCCTATTATCCTACCGAGTAGGCATCACTTCACTATCTTGGTTATATCAAATGCACACATAACAACGTTACAAGGCGGCGCGCAATTAACCTTATCATACTTACGCCAACAGTTTTGGATTATAAACGCAAGACGCACTGTTCAACAGTATATTCGAAAATGCATTAAATGTTTTCGAAACAAGCCAGCGCTAGCTAATCAACTTATGGGCAATCTTCCATTTCATCGAGCTAATCCACCACAACGGCCATTCCTAGCAACTGGTGTCGACTACACGGGTTCAATCGAAATAAAGTCGCCAAAATTTCGTGGAAACACGACATACAAAGGCTATATTGCCATTTTTATCTGTTTAGTGACAAAATGTATTCATCTAAAAACAGTCACGGGAATGAGCACAGAAAACTTTCTGTGGGCACTGCAAAGATTCATTGTACGACGAGGCATTTGCATGGACATTTATAGTGATTGCGGAACAAATTTTATAGGAGCTGAAAAGGTATTTCAAGCATAAAATAAAATACCATTTAAAAAGAGTAGTTAGCCGTACAAAACTCACTTACGTAGCCCTCTCAACCCTCCTTGTGCGCATTGAGTCATGTTTAAACTCGAGGCCACTATGCACATTGACTTCTGACCCAGACGACTTGAAGGTGCTTACGCCCGCTCAGTTCCTCATTGAGACTCCTTACTTGCACCACCAGCAGCCGCACCAGCCGATAACGTATCACTTAGCCAGCAATTTATTCAAACCAAACGCATGCTCCAGCAACTTTGGAAGCAGTGGACAACAGATTGGCTATCACACCTTCAGTCACGACCAAAATAGTGTCGGCAGAAACCGAATCTGCAGCTGAACGATCTAGTTATTATAAAGGATGATAGACTATCACCCAATGAGTGGAGCATGGCTCGCGTCATCGAACTACATCCAGGAGATGATAACTTAGTTTCGGGTAGTAACTTTACGCACTCAACACGACATCTATAAGCGATCGATTTCAAAACTTTGCCCTTTACCGATACCCTCATACACTCATAAAAATTAACGTTTATATTAGATAATACTCAAGCACAATAGCACAATAGTAGCACACTCACCTTCACCACCACTCCACTACCGTTTGGGTCCATCTGGTGAAGTTTTCTTTGGTGTTTTCGTTTGCTCCATGAAACTGAAAGCACCATTCCAGGTTGCCATTTTTTAATTAAATCCTTTCTTAAAAATGAAATTTAGTATTTTTGTACAGTTTTCGTTATAATGTAAAGTTTTCGTTATAATGTTGGTTCCAGCATGGTGGCGGCACCCCTACCTGAATAGCTACATTGATGTGGTGTAGGGGCTTAGGTTGCCGTGACACAACAAGCTATGATGACGGGAGCTTCGGCTCCTGGTAGGTTCACCCTTGTCATACAGGCTGCGGTGTAGCAATGAACAAAAGGCTATTCAACCCCTAATCCAAGGTGTCAAGCGTACCGTGCCTATTGGATGGTTTGCAGCCAGGGGTTAATTCCGGCTGTATTAGAACGGAGCCTCACTGACACCTGGCCACCTCAGTGAGTAACCTTGGCCTTACCACGTCAAGCGGGGCTCTGGCGTGGTGGACCACCCTTTCCCTAGCTTCTCGTGGGTCTAAAATAGAAAACCAACACGCAACAACTCTAATACCTGACGGAGATCCTTCATCGATCTCTGTCTGTTAGCCTATGGATGAAAAACCTGAGCTAATCAAGCGGTCTGACTACTCGATCGTGCTCTCTGACAGTGACAGAGGATCCGTCACTTCTGCAGGCTCAGAACTCTTGGACGTAACCTGCATAGACAGAGCAATTGCCTATGAAGGAGAGTCAGTGAGCGAACTGAACGTGGGCAGCTTGAACATCTCTAGAAAGAGACTGCGCACATCGCAGAAAAAAATTATCAAGCGCCTTATGGCTGACAAGATGCCATACAAAGAAGCACTAGAGAAGGTCCTGGCGGTGCCATCGCCTGGTGCATCTGTCCCCTCTGGAAAGAGAAGAAGGCCAAGTGACGACTCACCAGTTGTTACAGTGAAGAAGAAATCAAGGCCAGAAATACCTTCTTTCGCTGAGGTGGCAGGTGTAATCCAGGTGGCTGTAGTTCCGCTGGACTTTCCCAACAGTCATCTAACTCAGGATGAACAAAAAGTAGTGGAGAAAACCATCATAAAGGAGCTGCATAAGCTCCCCACCGGTGGTCCACAGATTAGGTTTCTGGGCTGCTCTTTCAAACCGGGCTGGATGACTGTCAAGTGTGCGGACGTTGCAACGCGAGACTGGTTGAGGAAGGCAGTTCCAGTCATGGCCCCTTGGAAGGATGCTAAGCTGCGCATGCTGGAAGGAGATGACCTTCCTAAGCCGTGCGTCGCCACTGCATACTTTCCTGGAGCAGACTGCGGTGCTGAGGAAATACTACGCGTACTAAGCGTACAAAATAATACGCTACCAACCTCAGACTGGAAAGTCTTGAGGAAGGTCGTGAACCCTCAAGGTACTGCCCTTACCATCTCGATGGATGAGAGATCGGTAAAACTGCTTGAGAAACTGGACAATCTGCCATATTATGATATGAACAGGGTACAGTTTCGCATCAAGTGGAACCCGCACTCTCGTCCATCCCCCCAGGCTAAGGTGAGTGGAAACGTGGGGGGGAAGGAGGCTGATCATCGACCTTCCGCTACAACGAGTCAAGAGACTAAGACGATAGTCTCACATCCGGGGCCTAAGGTGGATGACCAGCACCCATCCTGCTCCAGGTCCACATCAACACCAGTAGCCTCTGTGTGCCAGGAGGGAAGATTGACTACACAAAACAACACCACCTCCACTGTCATCCACCAGCCGGCTGGCAAAAAAACGGACTCGAAAAGGACGGACAAATACATTAAAAGACCGCCAACAAGACCAACGGACGAAAACCGAGGACCGCAACGAAGGGGACGTGGCGGAAAAAAGGGGGATTCCTTTAGCAAGAATCCCCAAAAAAGAATCAACCTTCACCACGCCAAAGCAGCTTCCGCAGTTCTGGTCCAGACAATGCTTCAACACGGAGTAGACATTGCATTTGTGCAAGAGCCCTGGACCAGCACAAACGGCGATATCCTGGGTCTAAATAATGCAGGTAGGATTATATATTCCAACTCATCTTCTAGACCCAGAACCTGTATTGTTCATAATAATAATATCTCTCTTTTTCCTTTAACAGAGTTCATCAACCAACACCTCACTGCGGGCCTGATGAAGCTCAATGACCAAAAGGAAGTCATTGTAGCTTCAGCTTACTTTGCGGGAGACGAGCCCATTTGTCCCCCGGACTGCATAGCTGATCTGCTTCGATTTGCTGCCAAACACAAGACAGAAGTTGTCTTGAGCTGTGATGCCAACGCTCATCATACACTGTGGGGTAGCACAGACACAAACCAAAGAGGTGAGTACCTTTTAGACTTCCTTATTTGTAATAACTTGTATGTATGTAACGTTGGAAATGAACCAACGTTTATTACCGCAAATAGAAGAGAGGTTCTAGACCTAACTCTTACCACATCAGCTCATAATGATATAATAGCTGACTGGTATGTTTCAAAAGAACCTTCGTGTTCGGATCACAGACACATTAGGTTTGAAATAAATTCAGCCATTATACAAAACATCTTTTATCGCAGAAAACAAGACACTGACTGGAACTCAGCAGACTATGTCCAATCATGCATTACTCAATCTTTTGAGGACAACTGCCGTCTTAAACTGAAGAAGTTCAAGAGACAAGCACCCTGGTGGAACAACCATCTCAACGACCTCAGAAAAGGAGTAAGGAAGCTGTTCAATAGAGCTGAGCGCAATAATGATTGGCTATCCTACTCCCGATCTCTTACTCACTACAATAAGGAGATCAAGAGGGCTAAAAAGGACTCGTTCAGGAACTTCTGTGGCTCCATCAAAGATGTTCCAACGAGTTGTCGCCTTCAAAAGATCTTATCAACTGTCAGACCACAATCCCTAGGTAGTCTATTACATGGGAACGGTGTTCAGACAAAAACAAAGAAAGAGACCCTAGAACTCCTTCTCAATACTCACTTCCCGGGCTCCGTCATTCAAAACGGTCCCCACCCAAACCAATCTTACAACTACGAACAGACAAATCTGCCAAGTAGAGAAGATTGGAGAATCAGCAAACAGATCTGCAATATTTCAGCAGTTAATTGGGCCATAAATTCCTTCAAACCCTTCAAATCTGCTGGTGGAGATGGTATTTTTCCAGCTCTTCTACAACAAGGTTCAGAACATCTGATACCACTACTATCAAAACAATTCAGCTGCAGCCTAACCTATGGCCATATACCTGGAGCATGGAGAAAAGTGATAGTAAAATACCTTCCTAAAGCTGGCAAAGGCTCAGAGAGTAATCCAAAATCTTTCAGACCCATCAGCCTTATGTCCTTCATACTGAAAAGCATGGAGAAAATAATTGACAAATACATCAGGGAGAATGCCCTGTCAATACGCCCCCTAAGTAAGGCACAACATGCCTATCAAACGGGTAAATCAACAGAGTCAGCACTTAATAACCTTATAACCACAATTGAAAAATCTATCGACTGCAAGGAAATATGTATTGTCGCTTTCCTTGACGTCGAAGGAGCCTTCAATAATACGTCATACGAGTCCACTAGAAGGGCACTTAATAACCTTGACATGCCAACAATCATAGGCAGGTGGATTATGACGACACTCAATAGCAGAGTTATTCAGACCTGCCTGGATAACACCTCCCTCAAAGCAACTACAACCAGGGGATGCCCGCAAGGAGGCGTCTTATCACCTCTGCTTTGGTCACTAGTTGTAGATAGTCTCCTAGTTGAACTCAAAGAAACTGGGATAGAGGCGGTTGGGTATGCTGATGACGTAGCAGTCATCATACGGGGGAGCTTTGAAAACACAGTGTCTGATGTTCTACAAGCAGCACTGAACACAGTACAGAGATGGTGCAATAACGAAGGCCTCTCCGTAAACCCAAAAAAGACAGTCATTGTTCCTTTTACAAAACGACGCAAGCTCAATCTGACTTGCCCGGTACTTTTTGGGGAAAAAGTAGATTTTTCCAACTCAGCAAAATACTTGGGAGTGATCCTGGACAGCAAACTGTCCTGGAACCTCCACATAGACCGCATCATCAGCAGATCAACAGCCTCATTGTGGACCTGCAGAAGAATTTGCGGCAAAAACTGGGGGTTAGAAGGATCAACCATCAAGCGGTTAGGACGAGTTCAAAGATGTGCAGGGATATGTATGACAGGCTGCATAAGATCTACGCCAACAGCAGCCCTCAATGTCATCTTAGGGCTCACCCCAATCCACATACACATCCAGATGGAGGCGAAGCTCAGCCTTCACAGACTTTTCCATCTGGGTTACACTGTCCCAAACCATCCCTTAAAGGGACACCTAACCTTAATCACAACCCTAAAGCGAGAAAAGGAGTTCTGCATGCCATTAGATGACATGCTTCCCAAAAGCCGCTTTAACAAAAACTTCATCGTAGTTATCCCCCACAGATCCAGCTGGGAACACGAGAAACTAAACCCGTCCGAAAACGACCTTGTGTGGTACACAGATGGCTCCAAAATGGAGAAAGGCACGGGAGCAGGGGTCTTTGGAGAACACTCCAATGAGAGCCACTTCTTCAGTGCAGGTCTATTTGCGACAATCTTTCAAGCGGAAATCCTTGCCATTAACAGATGCGCCAGACTGAACTGTATGAACAATGTTAGAGGCAAATCAATTTTCGTCTTCTCTGATAGTCAAGCTGCCCTTAAAGCTCTGACATCACCCATCATAAAATCCAAGCTAGTGCTGGAGACTGTAGACGTCCTCAACGACCTGGCTGCGCAAAACAATAAAGTTACTCTACAGTGTATTCCTGCCCACTGTGGTTTTGACGGGAATGAAAGAGCAGACTCCCTGGCCAAACAGGGAGCATCATCACCACTCACAGGACCGGAACCGTTCTGTGGGGTTGGTAAGAATCTGTTCAAGCAACACGTCAAAAAAACCTCATTCCGCGAATCTCAAGACATCTGGAAGAACTGCTTAGGACAGATATGCACTAAGCAAATATTCCCAGAACTTTCTCCCAAGAAATCGAAATTTCTTATTAACCTAGGGAAGAAAGACCTAAAGATGATGACCGGAATCATAACTGGACACTGCAAACTAAAGAAACACCTACAAAAAATTAATCTCGCTACTGATTCATTATGTAGATTATGCCTGGAGGATGAAGAAACCTCCAGACATATTCTCACAGAATGTCCAGCTCTTCTCCATATAAGAAAGAGAACCCTAAATAGCGAAATAGTCTCTCAAGGACACCTTGCGATCCTCAACCTCGAAAATATATTATGTTTTCTGAAAAAAACTAAAGCAAACGAACTGCTTTAAGAAAAGAAAAGGTATGGCACAATAGGCATCACAAGATGCCACAGTGCCAGAGCTGAATTAGCTCGCCCCAAGCATATCTATCTATGGTGGCGGCATGTACGGTTTCGAAAAGAGAAGAGAGGTACCTAAATTTACAACAAACATTGGATACACAAAACAACGAGAGAAAATCTACTTGCATAAACAACCACTCAAATCAGCAATCATCTCTCCTTGCAAGAGGAGTGAGCGAAGGGTAGTCAATTAGTTCGATTGTGCCACAGAATCTGCTTGCGCCAGCGTACACACAATTTAGTAATTTTATATTTTTTATATTTTCTTATCGCTCTTAGAGTTAGCTTGTACATCACGTAACAAATAATACGATTTAAAGAAATCAAAGAAATAAAACAGTGAATATTAAGTTGTTATCATTAAAATCAAAGCCTTCGCGAATTCATTTATATACAAAGAACAGTGAAATTTAGAAACACCCCCATGAACTATGCGATTCTGCACAAGACGCCTGGCTGATGGTTTCAAGACCGGGGCCTCTTCCTGCAAGGATAAAAATGGGAATCTAGTGACAGATATCCAGAGTACACTGATGATGTGGAGGGAACACTTCTCTAGGCTTCTGAATGGCGACGACGACAACAATCCCGCCAATAGAGATGATATCCCGGAATCCCCAATTTTGGACGACAGCGTTGAAGTTCCGCTGCCCGACCATAGTGAGGTCATGAAAGCTATAGCTTGGCTTAAAAACAACAAAGCCGCCGGAGCCGATGGCTTACCTGCTGAGCTCTTCAAGAATGGAGGCGAAGCTCTATTAAAATACATTCATGGGCTTCTATGCAGAATATGGTCAGAAAAATGTAATCCAAACGATTGGAACCTCAGTGTGCTCTGCCCAATCCACAAGAAAGGCGATCCCACAATTTGCGCCAACTACCGTGGGATAAGCCTTATTAAAATCGCATATAAGGTCCTGTCGAGCGCATTATGTGAAAGACTGAAGCCCATCGTAAACCAGCTGATTGGACCTTATCAGTGTGGCTTCAGACCTGGTAAATCCACCATAGACCAGATATTTACGCTACGACAAATCTTGGAGAAGACCCCAGAGAAACAAATCGACACACACCATCTTTTTGTCGATTATAAAGCCGCCTTCGACAGTCCAATAAGGAATCATCTATATTCCACCATGTCTGAGTTTGGTATTCCTGAAAAGCTCATCCGTCTTTGCAGAATGACACTGAGCAACACCAGCAGCACAGTTAAGATCGGGAAGGATCTCACTCCTCCATTCGATACCGAATGAGGTTTCAGACAAGGTGATTCCTTATCGTGCGACTTTTTCAACCTGATAATGGAGAAGATCATCCGAGCTGCTGATTTGAGACGCAGTGGCACGATATTCTTCAAAAGTGTTATGCTGCTGGCGTATGCTGATGATATTGATATCAGTGGCCATAATACGCACGAAGTCAGTGCAGCATTCTCCAGATTAGCGAAAGAGTCGAGTCTAATGAGTCTTGCAGTGAATGCAGATAAGACGAAATACCTAGTGTCAACAAATAAACAGTCCCAGCGTCTTGGAAACCACGTCACTGTTGACATCATTTCCTTCGAGGGTGTTAAGGACTTCGTCTACCTGGGATCCAGCATTAACTCTTTCAACGATGTCAATATTGAGATAAAACGAAGGATAACTCTTGCTAACAGGTGTTACTTTGGGCTAAGTACGCAATTGAGAAGCAGAGCCCTCTCTCGACGAACAAAACTCACGCTCTATAAGTCACTAATCATGCCCGTCCTATTATTTGCAGCACAAACCTGGACGTTGAGCAGTTCTTACGAAAAGACTCTGGGAGCCTTCGAGAGAAAGATCCTTTGTAAAATCTTCGGTCCAATCTGCGTCAATGGCGAGTACCGAATTCGATGGAACCACGAGCTGTGTGAGCTGTACGCTGACATCGACATAGTTAAGCGCATTAAAATCGAGCGGCTCCGCTGGCTAGGTCATGTTGAGCGAATGGCAAACGACGCTCCAGCGAAAAAATATTCGATTCGGTGCCCGGTGGTGATCAACGCAGAAGAGGACGCCCACATCTTCGTTGGAAGGATCAGGTGATGGATAACCTGACCACGCTTGGTGTTTGCAACTGGCGCAATTTCTTATGCGAGGCCAAAACCGACTTACGGTTGTAAGCACCAGATAAGTAAGTAAGAAAGTAAGAATTTTTAATTTTTGCATTATAATTATACAACTTTTAAAAAAATATTTTGTGAATCTTTGTATAAAAAATATCTGTATCTATACTATTATATAAAAGGCTTAAGGGTGGAAATATATTCAGAGGCCGAAAAAAAGTCATGTTTGTGCATTTTTTTTAGGAAACCTAAGGGATATTTTTCAATGAGGGTTTTTATAACTAAAAATATACACATTTAAGAGTGTGTTTATTTTTTTTTATTAAAAAAAAATTAATACTAAGGTAGATACAGCATTTTTTGTAGAGCGCTCTGAAAATGCGGTGACAAAGATTGCTCCTCTTAAATTCAACTGAAACAAAAAAATAAATATATTATTAAACTTGATACTTTAAACTCGTTCTTGTATATTATATATATATATTTATTTGTTTGCTAAGCCTTTTAGGCTTTATAGCAGTTAAAAAAAATTTTAAAATTAAAATTAATAATACAATTATAGTAATACTAATAATGCTAATAATAATACTAATATAAAGAGCTCAGTTAATTTCAAATGCAAAAACAAACCCAAAGTAAAATAAGTTCAGTTGTAATGTAATGTAAATTAAAGTATGAGCGTTTAAAAATGTACGGACTAATAGATAATATGAATAAAGGTATTATAAAGCAAAACAAACAAATAAATTAATAATAAATCATCCAGAGGGTCCAAGGCGGTAGTATCGAGAATGAGAATATGTATAAAATATACATCGTTCTGTCTTGAAGCCAACGAAGTTTTGGCTTAACAAGTTGGTAATCCGACGAATTGGGTCGTATTTACCACACCAATTTCCTTGTACGAAAAGAAAATGGTTGCGAACGCAGGCACTAAGATAAACTGGGTCTCATTGGCCACTCATATTAATATACATATAACACCTCGAAGCGGAATCAAGGCAAACAAGGCCCGGTACGCCATACTGATAGTATATATACAATATTATTCATTCTCTGATTCTAAAGCCGATGATTTCTTGATTCATCTTTTATTTATCACACCAAGTTCCTAGCAAGCTAAGACAAAGGTAACGAACGCAGGCACATAGACAAACTTGGTCTAATAAGCCACTTATATTAATATACAGTGACTCAAACAATTGACCACATGTTTCAATAAAGAGAGTTTGAGTCACTGTAAAAACAAAACTACTCATCAGAATTTACTCATTTTTTTTTTTACTTACATTTTGTTGTTTTGTTCGCAATTCAATAAACTTAAGTTCAACAGGATCAGTGGTTCGGTTATCATTTTGTATTATAACAAGTTAAAAATATGCATGTGGTCAATTATTTGTGTTTATGAAAACAAAAAGAAAATAACTAAAAATAACTGTTAATATTTAGTGTAGCCACCATTGGCTGCAAGAACAGCTTCCAATCTTCTTGGCATACTGTCCACCAAGCTTTTACAGCAGCTTGCTGAAATCCTCGCCCATGCTGCGTCCACCTGCGCCCACAACTCTTCAATACTTGTTGGGGTTCCAACCACTTCTCTTTTTAGTTCGCCCCAGAGGTGTTCAACGGGATTTAGATCAGGTGACTGGGGTGGCCATGGCAGTACTTTGAATTCACTGTCTATAAGCCATTTTTTAGTCATTTTGGCGGTGTGTTTTGGATCATTGTCGTGTTGAAAGACAATGTCCTGGGCATGGTTGAATAAATAAGGTTGTCGCATGGGTGAGAGCGAGTTCCCATAAATGTCAAATCGAAGTTGACATCTCATACAAAATCTGAAAACGAAAATTAATAACATGAAAAGCCGTTCAAGTTGTTGTTGTTGCTTTTCATTGATTTTGACAATTATGGGTACTAAAAAGAGAGTACGATCAGCCACGAGACAACCTTATTTATTCAACTATGGTCCTGGGGTTGTTTGTTAAATTTTTCGCAAGTAGCAGGGAGGTTTCTTGACAAAATGTCAACATAATAGTTGGCATTCATCTTGCCTACTATACGTTGCATTATTCCAACACCCCCTGCCATCATACAGCCCCATATCATAACATTACCACCACCAAACTTTAATGTCGGCTTCACGTAACGAGCCTCCAAAGCAGTACCAGGTTTGCGCCATGTCCACACCCGGCCATCTGATCCCAACCGATTAATTTTGGACTCGTCCGAAAATATAACCTTCTCCCAAACCTCCGCAGACCAATGGGCATGAGCACGGGCGAACTCCAACCGTAGCTTTTCGTGCCTTTGCGTTAGCAACGGTTTTTTGATTTTAACGTGCCCTTTGAGACCAGCCGCACGCAAAGTATTCCGGACGGTTTCCACTGACAGTTTGACTCCGTCATACGCTACCAAATTCTTATGAATTTGGACAGCATTTTCAACTTTTTGCGTACGGAGATCTCTAAGAACCCGCCGTTCGTGATCCGTGCTCAAAATTTTTTTGCGCCCGCTGCGGCAAATTGGGGGAGGTGAAGCCATATTTTTGCGAGTTTTAATAACCACACTCTTGCTCACTTCTAGGGCTGCCGCAATTGCACGACAGCTTTCACCTTCCTGTAAAAGCTGGTGAATCTGGCGAACTACCTCTTTACTCAACGGCCGAACCATTTCTACTTTTTAGCACTAGTAGAAAATAAATTAATCATGATTAATAATTTTGAAAATATTTGTTATGAACTTACCTGATGAAAAATATTCACTTTCAATTTAAAAAATTCCAATGGCTAATTTTTTTTTTTGATAATTTATTTGATGTTGTCTCTGTAACTTTATTACACAAATAATTGACCACATGTATTTTGTTTCCATATTTTGTAACAAAATGATAACGCTACCACTGATCCCGTTGAACTTAAGTTTATTGAATTGCGAACAAAACAACAAAACGCAAGTAAAAAAAATGAGTAAATTCTGATGAGTAGTTTTGTTTTTACAGTGACTCAAACTATCTTTATTGAAACATGTGGTCAATTGTTTGAGTCACTGTATATACTATGCAGATCGTTCTCACATTCTATATAGGAATAAGTCCGGCAAGTTCAGGTCCATTCAGATGTAAATGTGTAGATTGATTACTATCCAACAGTAAAAATTCCGTATCCGTGGAAGAGTATGTTGAGAATCAGTGGCGGTATGTAGATAATCTTTTATTTTAAGTTTAATTGAGTATAGGGTTTCATTAGAAGATATAACATCTGAAACGGAATTGAAGTCTCCGCAAGCGCTTCTTAGTGGTTCATTTTGCAAGTAGTTAGTTCTACAAAAGTTCATAAAAAGTAGCTCAAAAGATCTTCTTGGTCGAAGAGGAAGATTAAAGTAGATTTTACTCAGTAAGTATGGACTGTCAACAAATCCATGAATAAGTTGATAAATCCAGCAAACATTAAGCATGATTCTACGATTTCTTAGAGAAGGTAGGCTAACAAGCTTTAATCGATATTCATAGGGTGGTAAGTGAATGTTAGTATGACAATATATGTTGCGTAAACAAAACAAAATAAATTGTTTCTGAACTGATTCTATATCGTCAACATAACACCCATATCTAGGACACCAGACAATTGACGCATACTCAAGAATGGGCCTTACAAGCGAAGTGAATAATGTTTTAGTAATGAAAGAATCATTAAACTCTTTTGACCATCGTTTCATAAACCCTAAAGTACTGTTTGCTCTGCTTATAGCTTTATTAATATGAAGCTTTGGGTCCAAGTGTATGATCACTTATTTTGTAATAACTTCGAGAAGGTTGTCTACGAGAAAAAAAATAATGTGTTTGCACTTTTTCAAGTTAAGCTTCATGGAATTGATTTCACACCAGTCACAAAGATGGTCAAGATCAGTTTGTAAGAAAAAAGAGTCTTGCTCATTTTTATATGACACGAAAAGTTTAACATTATCAGCGTATAGTAAAATATTACTATGAATCACAACAGATGGTTTTTATAAGATGTTTTGAGGTTTTTTAAGTAGGTTAAAACTGTATCAACATTAATTATTGGGGAGCAAATGTCACCAGGTTGCACATTAAAAGGGTAACTAAAATTATCGTAAGAAGCTGATGAATAAGTGGTCTTAAAGAAATCCACAAAAAGACTGCAGATAGTAGAATCAACATCTGATTCAAATGTTTTATATTTATTTATTCAGTGTTTAAGTCTTTGGAATACAATATCCTTACAGACAACTTAGGAATAAAGCTAACTAACTAATATAAAAAATAAAAATAATAGGTAACAATTCAATATTGTAATATTAGAAATAAGAAATTAAATACGAAACAAAGTATTAAGCAAATTCTTAAACAACAATTTCGAAAAAGAAAGACCTAAGTTATGTTCGATAGATAGTTCATTATACAATGATAAGGCCCGAGTAATAGGCTCATTAAGTGCATAAAGAGTTCTATGAGTTTGAGAATGAAATAACGCGTAGTGCCGTAACAATCTTGCAGGAATATTAAAATTTACAAATTGTAATAACTGGTCACAATCGATTTGACCTGATATAAGATCATGAATAAATGTTAACGATTGAATCTCCCTCCTTGTTTCGAGAGTATTGATACCCAACAGCATGATTCGTGCTTCATAGGGAGGCAAAATTTCTTCAGAGTTCCAAGAACGAAGTGCAAAACGTGAAAATGGTTTTTGAATCTTTTCTAATCGCGAGCTATGATTAAAATAAAAAGGACTCCATATGAAAGAAGCATATTCCAATCTTTACCTAACAAAAGAGCTATAAAGACAAACAAGAGTGTAAGGATCAGTAAATTCTGAACTATTTCTTCGTACAAAAGCAAGCAAGGAGTATGCTTTTGGGACCACATAATTTATGTGATCAACAAAGGTGAACTTAGAGTCAAAAATAACTCTAAGATCTTTAATTAAATTAACCCTGTGTAAGGAAATACCCGAGAGGGAATACGAAATAGTGAGAAAATTGTAACATTTCGTGTAAGTCAAAGCAAAACACTTATTGAAATTTAGCGGTAAAAAATTCAATAATCTCCATGTGAGTAAGTTATGAAGATCGCTCTGTAAAACATTTAAATCAGATACTTTACTGGAAAGCTTTAAATCATCAGCATAAAGTAAAAACTTTGCTGACTGAAAACATTTACCAACATCATTTATAAATAATGTAAAGAGCAAAGGACCAAGAATACTCCCCTGTGGTACTCCAGCTGTGGCAATAAAATGATACGATTTGGCGCCATTTATTTCCACAAAACAAACTATATTTTGAAGATAAGACTGGAATCAATTCAAGAAATTAGAATGGAAACCCATCTTGGCAAGTTTTGCTAATAAAACATTATGAGGAACCTTGTCAAAGGCCTTAGAGAAGTCCGTATAGAGAACATCAACTTGATGTCCTAATTCAAAAGATGAAATCCAAAATCTCGAGAAAACTGCTAAATTAGTAACAGTAGACCAACCAGCGAAAAAGCCATGCTGTTGAAGACAAATATGTCGCTTAACTAAGAAAAATAATTTATTCTTAATAACACTCTCAAAAAGTTTCGAAACATTTGAAAGCTTGGAAATAGGTCTATAGTTGGACACATCATTCTTATTGCCACTTTTGAAAACCGGTGTTATCGAGGCCATTTTCCAACAGTCTATAAAAGTACCAGTCATTAGAGATTTATTGAAAATTTCACTCAAGGACTTCGATAAAGAAGACGTACATTTATTAAGCAAGATAAATGATATACCATCAATATCGGCTGTAACCGAAATTTTCATCCTAGACATAGCATAGAAAATTTCCTCCTCCGACAAAACAACAGAACCAAGATTTTAAAAAGAGTATACATTGTTTAATAAAGTAGAGTATATTTCATAAAAGATGGATATGAATTTATCTTACGTTAAGTATTAACAAAGTTCCAAAAAGATTTTGCATCAGATTTTATGTTTAGTTTAACTTTTGTTAAATAAATATTATAGGATTGCCTGCATAATTGCCGGTAGTTATATTTAGTTAAGGTATAAGAAGCAAAATCACAAATGTTATGAGTTTTTTGATACTTTTTATATTTCGATTTTAAGTTCCTCAGCTTTCTCAGTTCTTTGGTATACCAAACGGGACCAGATATTAAAGAGGATTTTCTCTGTGGCACTGAAGTTAAAAAGCAATTATTAAGAGTACTGTTAAAGGCAAATACAGCAGAGTCAAGCGTTTGTGGCAATATTCTTGTGTTATTAATATTAAGTACAGATGACCAGTTGATAATTGGTAATTGATAAACAAATTATTTCTCAACTTACATAATTCGTTCTTTTAAAGTTAAACTCTAAGGCAGGATTTTGCATACGGTTTGATATAAATTGTTTAGGAAAATTTCGTGCGATTTCGGTAGTTGGATGGTGTGCGTCTTCAGGATACACAAGTGGATCAGTCTTATTAACTGAAACAATATTACTATCATCAAAATAAATAAGGTCTAACAAGTGGTTGTTTCTATTATAGTGGCAGTTTATTTGAAAAAGTCCTTGGCTCGAAAGCTTATTTAAAAATGAGTTATCGGATGAACACTCTGAAGATGGCAATAGTACTGCAGAATTTTCAGTACAGCAGTTCCAGAAAACATTAAAAAGGTTGAAATCACCCGTTATTAAAATGTGATCATAAGGCTGAAGTTGTGAGCAAATTTTATAAATCGACGCCAAATGTTTCCCATACACTTCAACACTAGAAAGTGGAGGTATATATGAACATGTGACATAAATTCTCAAAGTACTAAACTTTACAAGAACACAGCAAAATTCAATATCTAAAGACTCAGATATTAATATTTCTTGTGAAAAGTGAGAAGATTTAACGGCAATTAACACGCCACCACCATTGCAAAAATTACCAGCAATAGAGTTTCTATCTTTGCGGTATATATTAAAATTGTTAGACAGAATTTCAGTATTTAAAGTAATAGGTTGAAGGCAAGTCTCACTGAAAGCAATAATGTCAAAATGAAGATTATGGCTTAAAATCTGTAAGTCTGTAAGTTTAGTATTTAAACCACGAACGTTCTGGTATAAGGCTAAGAACTGAAGGCAACAATCTAGTTTTTTGGGTTCACGCTGTGAACAGGTAAGATAGCCAGTGAATTTTAAGGCGGTGATTTTTGAATAAATTTATGCACCAAAGTATTTTCCGGCCAAAAACCTTGATCTAGAACATTATTGAAGATATCACTAGGCAAAGTAATTTTAAAAGATGAAATAGTGCGCTGATAAGAAAATCTCAGCTAGTGAACCTAAATCTTCTTATTAAGAAGGTTTAACTTAGAGTTTAAATAATATAAGATATCACCTTCAGATGTATCAACTGCAAAGCGAGAAACAAATATAGATTTTGCTGGCGGAATAACTACAAGTTCCTTATGAACAGGTTGTTTATTGCTGCTATTCGATATTTGCTTCGGTATTCAGTGAATCAAAAAAGTTTAGAAACAAAACATTTTCTTTAAAACATTTATTAAATTTTTACCCTTTTAACACAAAACTAAACATTTTTTTACATATATAATATTTCATATTTATTTTTAACGCAACATCAAAAATTCAAACCAAAAAACAACTTTCTTATCACTACAAATGAAAAAAGAAACAAAAAACTAAACATTTCATAGCCAAAAAAGTTTAAAAACATTTGTGCTTTTGATTGAACTTTGCATTGCTTCGTTTGAAAAAAGCTTTAAAATAACGGGATCTAAAGTCTTTAGCTATAAGTGTCAGTAATATAAGTATCAGTCACTCGCTTTTTTGTAATAAACGCAGATTATTTGTCTTTTTGTCTTAAAAATGGGAAAAAATAAAAAACGTCGGACGGACGTCGTATGGTGTGGAGGAAAGCAAATATGGAGTTCAATAAAGAAAACATCCAAGCAACAATAAAACATGGAGGCGGTAGTGTGATGGTGTGGGGGTGTGTTTCAGCTGCTGGCGTGGGAAATTTGAAGTTCATTGAAGGAATAATGAATAAAGAACATATTTAGCCATTTTGAAAGAAAATTTGCTCCAAAGTATGAACAAAATGGGGCTAGATGAAATCAGTTTCTTTTTCCAACAAGATAATGATAATGGAATGGCTGCTTTTTAAAGTCCCACGCCTGCTGCATACACCCCCACAATCTCCAGATCTCAACATAATTGAAAATGTGTGGGACCTTATTGAAAAAAGGACCAGGCACCATCATATTACATCCAAGTCGCTTAAACAAGCCATATTAGAAGAATGGAATGCAATTACCCCACAAGAGCTCCAAAAAACTAGCTTTGGGAATGAAAAATAGACTCCAAGCGGTTCTTGATGCGAAAGGCTATCAAACGTAGTATTAAAATATTAAAAGAGTAGTTTTTCTTTAATTTTTTCTGTATAATTTTTTAATTTGTTTCTAAACTTTTTTGGCCATGAAATAATATTCATATTAATGGCCATGAATAAATATTTTGTTGTTTTTATCACTTGTACGAATATTGTAGTTGTTTTTTATTTAATTTTTTTGTTATTGTGTTGTGAATATATATAGAATAAAAATATATGAAAAAAATTTTTGCAACAGCTTAAAAAGTGTAAAATTCCAATGAATATTTGAGAGAAAATGTTTTGTTTCTAAACTTTTTTGATTCACTGTAGCTCCAGTAGAAACCGAACTAGGAGAGGAAGGAATAATATTAGTACTTGTAGCAATGCTAGGAGAAACAATAGAAGCACAAGTCTGAGCATATGTTTTTTGTTTTGCAACAGAAGGAGAATTATCATTTGCGGGAACTGCTGAAGAAGGTACAGTTAAAGTTAAATCAACTGAAACTGCAGCGTTAGTAGGCGTCAACTGATCCGTAACAGACTTTTTCAGTGGTCCTTCAGGTTGTAAAACTGAGGCAGGTGAAATAAAATCAATATTTGATGACAAAGGCAAGGCTATTGCAGTAGATTTTGCTGAGCTTCGAAGATTTTTGTTACTTCGCTTTCGTTTTGGAGACGCAGAAGCTACATCCAAGACCTTAAACTTTTTGAACAAACTTTCAAATTCAGCCAATCTGGGTTGAGCCGCCTCTAAATCTTTACACACTTCCAAGAAGAAAACAGGCCAAAAACAGATGAGCAAGTGTAAAAAACAAACAATCGCTCTCACTCGCTTGCACACAGAAAACCTGTTTGTAGTTAAAAGAAAATAAGCAATGTAATTAAAACTTCGTAATATATGTGCAAGAAGAATATGATAATTTGCTCTCGCACAAAAAATAAAATAATGTGTATATTAAAATTGACACAAAAATAAACTTTTTAATAAAATTATTAATTAAAAACTTTTTAAAATTATTAATTAACTTTAAAGAACTTTAAAACTTAGAAACTTTTTAGACTTAAACACGTCAGTATGAAAAGAAAGCAACGAACAGAATGATATGAAATTGTCATAGCCGATTTTGAAAATATTGATTTTTCACAAAATGGCGGACTTCCGAACGTAAATTAACGATATTCGACCAAAAATTCGTCATTATTTTGCCTATAAAAAATGAACGAAGCTACGAAAAAAAATCCTATGACAAGTACGAGATTATTATAAATAAAATATAAAAATCTGCAAAAAAATCAAAACGATCTGTTCACTGAGCTTCGAGAAATCTTGGTCACCGACTTTGAAAACATGGTTTCGAGAAAAACGCGTTTGAAAATAAGGGCCAGCACTGCGCGCTCTAGAAGGTGGTTCACTCACTAAGCTATAACTTTGTTATTTTTTGAGATATCGACTTCAAATTTTCACCACATATTCTTGAGACTGAAAGCTTTAAGAAAATGCAAAAATTCAAATTTTTTTGAAAAAAAGTTCTGGGTATACTCGTATTTCTCCCCTTAAGACTATCTTAGAGTGAGGTACACTTAAGAACTACTGAATCGATTTCTATAACTCTTTCACTAATTCAAAGCATCATTTATAACTTAGGCTATTGAATACTTTATTTTTTAAAAACATACCCTTAAAAGTTATTAAAATTTAAGATTAAATACTAGAGGTGGGTAACTCAGTGCTGTGCTATGGCACTGTGCTGACTCTCAGTAGTGTGTCATGTGTGCTAGCACACTACGTTGACTCACGTAGTGACAACAGCACACGATGAAGAGCAGCACTTTTGCGCTTAAAGTGTCTATTATGTATTGTGTGACACTCAGTAGTGAGCATGTGTTCTAGTACACACGCGTGTGAAGCAACACTTCGTCTTTTAACGTAAACACGAAAGAGTAAATGAGACAAATGCTGTTGCTGTGGTCGCAGCTGATTTGCATGTATTTCTTATGGGACGAATATTCGACTGCTTTTGCTTTTCGACTGCGAAGTGCTTTTTTCGACTGTGACACAATTGTGCTAGCACAGTGTGCTGACACATAAGGGTGCACATGTGCTAATGAGTCAGCACACCAAAAATTGTGCTATTACCCACCTCTATTAAATACCATCTGAAAAATAAATAAAGAATTATTCATGCACGCTGAATCAAGCAGTACAACGCTTTTCCTTTCTTTTTCATTGGTTTGCTGTAAAAAGCTGTTTTTGATTACGCTTTGCTTATAGGCATGATCAAAAAATATGAGATAATGAAAATAAACATGACCACAATGTGAATTTTAAAATAAACAGAATCTATTTCCTTTTTGATGAAATTCCCTACAGTAGAATGTTGAAAATAAATTAATATGTAAACATGAGCATATTTAAACAAATATAATACTGTGTCGATCACATAGTACCTTTGCGAGGTAAGCGAGACTAATGGCATCATTTTATAAATCACCGTGATGAAACGCAACGCTAACGCGGCGCATCACTTGGATGAAAAATTTGCATTTTATTAATCACTACGTTATTGCGTTAGCTATGTTACGTAGCCACGGTGAACTGTCAGTCAACAACAGTTTAGGGTTGTCACATGTAAAATAAAACTAGCATCATTATTGCAAATCTTTGAAATATTTAAGATTCACCAAATTCTGACTTGTTGGCAACTATATCAGCTGTTCTCTTCAGCCATCATTAAATTGAAATTGCAATATAAACTCCAAACACTGACGTACACATTTGCTACCTGCGGTAGTTTTTTTATTTCTTTTAGCAACATTTTGAACTGTTAGTTCGTTGTTGCTGTCTTTAACCTATATTCAAACGATATATGTAAACATTTAAGAATATATGAGTGAAACAAACAGTTATGACCCTTTCAATGCCAACTTATTCGTTCTAACGGCAGCTCAAGAGCAAGTGATGAAAGTGACAGTTCAAGTGAACGAATTTCAAGTGCAGCGTTTTATAAAATGCGAACTTTGTACTGTTTTCACTACGCTATATCGTTACTCAACGCTGAAGATCGCGGCGTGAAGCGTTGCGTTTTATAAATTGCTAATTTCAACAACGCAGTGTGAAGTGATGTGCTTACTTACTTACTTATCTGGCGCTTACAACCGTAAGTCGGTTTTGGCATCGTATAAGAAATTGCACCAGCCATTTCTGTTCTGCGCTTGCTGGCGCCAGTTGGAAACACCAAGTGTAGTCAGGTTATCCATCACCTGATCCTTCCAACGAAGATGTGGGCGTCCTCTTCTGCGTTGACCACCACCGGGCACCCAATCGAATATTTTTTTCGCTGGAGCGTCGTTTTCCATTCGCTCAACATGACCTAGCCAGCGGAGCCGCTCGATTTTAATACGCTTAACTATGTCGATGTCAGCGTACAGCTCATACAGCTCGTGGTTCCATCGAATTCGGTACTCACCATTGACGCAGATTGGACCGAAGATCTTACGAAGGATCTTTCTCTCGAAGGCTCCCAAAGTCTTTTCATCAGAACTGCTCAACGTCCAGGTTTGTGCTGCATATAATAGGACGGGCATGATTAGTGACTTATAGAGCGTGAGTTTTGTTCGTCGAGAGAGGGCTCTGCTTCTCAATTGCCTACTCAGCCCAAAGTAACACCTGTTGGCAAGAGTTATCCTTCGCTTTATCTCAATACTGACATCTTTGAAAGAGTTTACGCTGGATCCCAGGTAGACAAAGTTCTTAACAACTTCGAAGGAGATGTTGTCAACAGTGACGTGGTTTCCAAGACGCTGGGACTGTTTATTTGTTGACACTAGGTATTTCGTCTTATCTGCGTTCACTACAAGACCCATTCGACTCGACTCTTTCGCTAACCTGGAGAATGCTGCGCTGACTTCACGCGTATTATGGCCAATGATATCGATATCATCAGCATACGCCAGCAGCATAATACTTTTGAAGAATATCGTGCCGCTGCGTCTCAAATCAGCAGCTCGGATGATCTTCTCCATCATTAGGTTAAAAAAGTCGCACGATAAGGAATCACCTTGTCTGAGACCTCGTTTGGTATCGAATGGAGGAGTGAGGTCCTTTCCAATTTTAACTGTGCTGCTGGTGTTGCTCAGTGTCATTCTGCAAGGGCGGATGAGCTTTGCAGGAATACCAAATTCAGACATGGTGGAATATAGATGATTCCTTATTGGACTGTCGAAGGCGGCTTTCTAATCGACAAAAAGATGGCGTGTGTCGGTTTGTTTTTTTAGGGTCTTCTCCAAGATTTGTCGTAGCGTAAATATCTGGTCTATGGTGGATTTGCCAGGTCTGAAGCCACACTGATAAGGTCCAATCAGCTGGTTTACGATGGGCTTCAGTCTTTCACATAGTACGCTCGACAGGACCTTATATGCGATATTCAGAAGGCTTATCCCACGGTAGTTTGCGCAAATTATGGGATCGCCTTTCTTGTGGATTGGGCAGAGCACACTGAGGTTCCAATCGTTTGGAATGCATTCTTCCGACCATATTCTGCATAGAAGCTCATGAATGCATTTAAATAGAGCTTCGCCTCCATTCTTAAAGAGCTCAGCAGGTAAGCCATCGGCTCCTGCGGCTTTGTTGTTTTTAAGCCGAGCTATAGCTTTCAAGACCTCACTATGGTCGGGCAGCGGAACTTCAACGCTGTCGTCCAAAATTGGGGTTTCCGGTATGTCATCTCTATTGGCGGGATTGTTGTCGTTGTCACCATTCAGAAGCCTAGAGAAGTGTTCCCTCCACATCATCAGTGTACTCTGGATATCTGTCACTAGATTCCCATTTTCATCCTTGCAGGAAGAGGCCCCGGTCTTGAAACCATCGGCCAGGCGTCTTATTTTTTCGAAAAATTTTCGGACCTCATTCCTGTTACCATGCATCTCAATTTTCTCGCACTCACGCATTTCCGCTTCCCTTTTCTTTCGCCTGAAAATGTTCCTCTCTTCCGTCCTCTTCTATTTGTATCGCTCTTTAGCAGCACGTGTTACAACCGACTGCAAGTGGCTTTGTAGGCGGCGTCTTTTTCCGCAGTGGCGTCGCGACACTCCTGGTCGTGCCACTGGTTTCGGCGAGGGCGGTGATAGCCAATCACCTCTTCGGCAGCCATACGCATAGAGTGGGAAATATGATTCCACTGCGCGCATATATCGTCGATCGGAGGAGTGCTTTCTTGAAGCAGGAGTGAGAGTCGAGTAGCGAAGTCTTCGGCTGTTTGTTTTGATTGCAGCTTTTCAACTTCTAGCTTTCTCTGTGCTGGGTTGTGCACATTCTTGGTTGCGCACAGGCGTGTACGGATCTTGGCTGCGACAAGGTAATGATCCGAGTCTATATTGGCACCACGGATCGTGCGTACATCTAAAACACTGGAAGAGTGCCTTCCGTCAATCAAAACGTGATCAATTTGGTTGCGCGTCTTTTGATCAGGAGACAGCCAAGTTGCTTTATGAATATTGAGATGCTTGAATCTAGTCGCCCTGATCATCCGTTTTAAATGGCTACACTCCTGCATATGTTGAGGCCAAACGCACTCCTCTGTTGTCCTTACAAACAGCCGTAGAAATATCTATACCAAAAGCGCTGGCGACAAATTCCTCAGAATATCGACGAGAAACTTTCTTCTTCGACAGCTGTTTGTCCGTAGATAGTTTACAATTTCTTACCCTGTTGGCGCGAAAATTTCCAAGAGAATAAATACCACGGCTTCTTAAATAAACCAAAAGTCCAAGCGATGTAAAGTAATTATCAAAATATACTATGTGGTTACGAAAGTCTGGTATATTACGTGCCAAACGGACTACAACATTTGAAGCAGCTCATAAGTCAGTAATCCCTTCTTCAATAATATTATTTGCAGCACTAGTAAACACTTCAAAATTGTAAGAAAACCCTTTAGTGTCACAAATGCAGAAGATTTTGAAACCCCATTAATGGGGCTTATTCAGCATATACTGCTTTATATTAGTTTTAGACATTTTGGTTCCACACATGTGCTCATCGATACTTAAACGCTGGGGCATTGGCACCGAGGAAAATCTAGCATTTATATGTTTGATGATGGGACGGATGAGGTATAAAATGTCGTAGTCAGCATGGTCTCTAGACGGGCGTGTCAGCAAAATGTATGTAGCTCCGAATTTCTTCAAACAGATTGACTGGCATGGCATTTCGTATTGGTTCAAAAGAATATCTACTCCAATATGATCGCACATTTGGGAAACAATATACGGACATAAAGATCAGTATGCCGATGTATTTTCTTATTTCATGCAATGTGCAGGAGAAAGTAGAATTTATGTTCTTCTGTCGTGCATATAGATTGGTTTCATCGCAAATCAGATTTAAGAATTCCTCATCAACAAAATATGTAAAGCAGTCATAAGGAGTTTTTAAATGAGAAAACTCTTTCAAATTTGGATTTTGAAACACCAACTCTCTAACATGAACTTGGAGATTTCTTTTGCGCCACACCAGCTTTTGAAGTTCATCCATATTATTTCGAAGCTGTGCTACATTACCTTCAAAGTGACCTGACGATGGTGGTATCGGTTACCCCCTGAAATTCTTCAACTCCGGCGGATCGATTTTGTTCCCGCACATTTCGGGAAATTGGTATAGAAATATTTCCATCCGTTTTTCTTTTCCGTTTGCCTGCAAGTGTTCTGATACCAGCTGTCTTACACGAAGATTTTGAAGATCCAGACGCTTTGTCATCTTCCGTAAGAGAATGAATAGGTGTAACAAGAGAAAGTCCAAGATCTAATATACGAGTGCTATTCGATGTTGCTTCAGAAAAATATTCGTTTTGATTTGGAACCATAAAATCTGGATCATCTACGTCGTCATCGCTATCAAAATCATCGCCTCCTATTTCTCGTCCTCGCAAAAGTTCATAAAATCGTTGAACTCCTCTTCCGACATCTTTTACAAGTCATACTTGTGATTACGTTCCCACCGCGCCATTATTCTAATAATAAAAAAAGTTTCGGTCATATAAATGCAAACACTTCAATTCAAAATAACTGGGACTAAGTAACATTTTTTTTTTAACGCACTGCATATTCCCGCCTACAGACGGTTGGTTCGCTAAGCGCACTCAGGCACAGCAAACATACGAAAAAAATTTAAAACACTTTATTTCACTTCAGTACACTTCATTATACTTACCGAACAATTTTCCAATCCAATATTTAAATGGGACACTTTTTGCTAAAATTTACAAAAACACCTTCTCAGAGAAATAATTTCTTTCTAATATTTAACCACGTTTTATTATTCAAATTAAAAAATATTTTTAATTGGAAGAGAAGCAGCATTCGCGTTCAGGCATAAAATTGAAATGATGAATTGTTATATGCTTTTGTAGCGGACATCCATTGAAGGATTAATGAAATTATATAATATATAATAATAGTACTTATTTTATTTTAAAAATTATCAATCTGTTTATATTTTTGTGAATTAGAAATTTATTATTTAAAATTGAAGTTTAATTAAATATGTACTAATTTCTTTTGCCATCACTGTATTTACTCAAAACAGGTTTTCATTTGGGCCTATTCGGCGGAATCTGTTATTCTGTTACACATTTTCTGTTATCAATCGTAACAGATGCCGATCATAAAAGATCTGTTAAAATTGGTATTCAGTATATCGAACTTTTATGGCAACCTGTTATCAATCTTCGAAAATAAAAATCTATTACAATTCCGTTAACTTCTGTTATGAAACAGCTGATTATTGTAAATAAACTTGTTCATAGCAAACAAAATGTGAGCGAAAAAGGTAAGTTAAGGGTGGTTTTAGGCAAAAACTAATTTTTATGATAATTTAACATCTTCAGTATATTTCAGTCGTCTTTGAATTCGCTGCTGGTACTCCAATGTTCATAAACCAAGCAAAAAAAAGACAAGTTAACAAAATATTTGAGCTTTTTGAGCTATTCATGTTTGTACCAACGCTGCCGGCCAAACTGCTTTTCATCTTGCATTTGCTCTCCTATGGTTGGTGTACTCGAGGGTTTCGTAATGGAGTTAGCCGATTGTGCACTACATCTACTAGGTCAACTGATCCAGCTGTGGGCCTCAAAGATGTTGCCGCTGCCTTTATAGTTCGTTCAATGCCACGTAAGGTATGGGTATGGAACGCAATGATTTGCTCTCGGTGAATGTGAACATTTTTAAGGTGCAGCGCGATGCGTTGGATCAACAGGCACGCAAGGATGTTAAGGTGTTCGGTAATCCAGCCAACACCAATGCTCTGGTCTGTTTCACCGCTATGACACGTTTGGATCAAAATCGTGCCACTGCACAGATTGCTGTAAAGTTGTCTGTGCCCATTATCGCCGTCCAAAATGTCATCATTTGGGTCAATAATATTTCGACTCAATTCCCTGATGCTAGAAATGCGACAGTGTGCAAAAAATCAGTCTGGGATGCCGACTTGCTGCAGGGAGATTTTGATGAGTCTAAGCTCGATATAACAGCCAACGAATTAGTTAAGAGTTGAAACAAGTTTAAGAATAAAATGTTATTGAACTTAAATATTTAAAAATAGTAAGAAATGATCTTTGACTGGGTCGAACCCCTATGGCCGAACCAAAGTATATTCAAAGTCTTTAGCAGCTAATAAAATGTTCATTTGTAAAACCATTTTCGTCATTGTTTTAATAGAAAATATTCGCTTTTGTTTTTTGATAAAGTTACTTTGAATGGGATTTAGGCGTGGTTTTTATTCGATGATTGAATTACATACTCAAAGTACATGTTATATATCAAAGTTCATATGCAAAATTGCAAATTGAGTGCATATTAATAAAAATAAAAGCTTAAATATCGAATTTCGTGATGATAGCTTAAAGGTTACGGCTGTAATAGTGATCACAGACTTTGGATGTTCCACAATTGGTTCCAATTTGTTCATGGGCAGTCGAGCATTCACCTTGTCCAGTCGAAATAGCTCCACGAAGCGCACATCAGGAAGCTCGAATGGTTTGCTATTAAGCCGCAACTCTAGCAGAGTTGCTCGATGGTTTCTTCTAAAAAAACATTAAATTTAACACAAACATATGCATATATATAAATTTAACAATTAGTTTACTTACATTTTTTACCTTTTTTCGGCATTTGTTATTGATATTCTAAAATAAATATACATTTCAGAAATTTAATGTCACTTTAAAATAAATTTGTTATCATAAAAGACTCAAAAATCTTTCTGTTATTCTGTTATGGTTTTTAACAGATTTCATAACAGATTTTGTCGAGCTGAATACCAATTATAGAATTTGGAATAGATTTTTTGACAGTTCGAAAATCTGTTATGATTTTTAACAGATTTCATAACAGATTTTGCATGCAGAATATGAATTTAGAACGCATAGCAGAATTTTTGACAGCTGAAAAATTTGTATGGGAAATCGTAACAGAATAACAGAATTTTTTCATAAAAGATTGCGCAGAATAGGCCCAATTATTGTTTTAATTAGTTGCGCTCACTAAAGTTCGCTTATATTATTGCTCATGTAATTGCTCACATTATCGCTAATATATTGAATGTTTAAGCCTCTCTAGATTTATATCGAGTCAAGTAAGATAGGCTCAATTGATAAAATACTCAATTGAGCACTTGAAAAAGTATTTAATGTTGAACAAACGAAAGATTAGCACTCTTTCTCATCCAGAAGTCGGCGATGAAGAACGTTAAAGAAAACACTCGTCTTATTACTTATTATAAAAACCTATTACATAAAAAAAAGAATACTTAGACGCATGTAGACACATGTGGGCTCTTGCGGCTAGTAACAAATATAAAGAAAAACCCAATGCAACGAGGACGGGTAAACCGGACCGTTGCCATAAATTAAAAGAAAAATTAAACAATAATTAACTGTAACAATAACTAAATCAACTGCAATTCTTACAATTGGCGCCCAACTTAAAAACCTGCGAAAAAAAGAAGAAATCAACTTATGTTATATTGAATTGCAAAACCATCGAAGCATAAGCAGTCAACGGAAATTTGTCGTTGCAGTTATCCCCGTTAGATCAATAGTTAGAGCCTAGCTGCAGTCGCTGTATTCCATACTGTTGTTGTTGTTGTTGTTGCACATTTTTCGCTGCTATTTATTATTCATCGGTATTGTTTTTGTGTTTTGAAGATTAGTTGCTGCCTGCATAGAACCATATTTTAAGAAAAAGTTGTTGGTGGTTGTGGCTATTAAGTATTAAGATAATTAGGTGATTCCAATTTTCTTTCTAACGCAAAATGCGAAGAAGCCCACGTAATACCCCGACGAGTGGAGGCGTTGGTGCTTCGAACGAAGCAAATATGCCAAACCGTCAGCAAAATCAAAATCCTGTTACTCAAGGTAACGGGCCAGTTAATATTAACTTAACAGAGCTTCAATTTAGGGAGTTACTAGGAGGTCTTAGCATAAGACGAGAAAACGTATCAACGTTTAGCACGTGTACTGCTCGTTTCAGTGGTGGGAGGTGCACAACAAATGTGGAAGATTTTTTAGCAACTATCTTAGTATACAAAGAAGATGAAAGCATTTCGGATGTTCACGCATTAACTAGCTTTCCACTGCTGTTAGAAGGGTATGCATCGTCATGGTGGCAAGGGGTTAAGCATGAAGCCAAATCCTTCGATGAGGCAATGGAGCTATTGAGGACAGCTTTTGCTCCACCTAAGCCAGATTGGCGCATTTTTAGCGAAATTTCTCAAGAAAAACAAAAGTTTTTCGAAACAACAGACAGTTTTATATGCAACAAAAGAAGATTGTTTGCGCAGTTATCGGAAAGGTTGACAGAAAAAACTATTATTAACATAATTTTTTGTCAACTGCAGCTTAAAATAAGAGAAAAAGTCTCCAGAGACAGCATTAACACTTTTCAAGATCTCTTAGCTAAAGCCAGGGAAATTGAGATGGTTCTTAATGAAAATAAGGCTAAGTTTAAGAATGGTGAAAACGATACTTTTAAAACCTCTGAAAACATAGATAAGCCTACACGTTGCACTTTTTGTAGAAAAAAGAACCACTCAGCTGAAAACTGTTTCAAGAAAATAGAAGCAGATAGAAAGAGTAAATCGAATGTTCAGGAAACAAACATTAGTTGTTATGGGTGCGGTGCAGCAGGATATTACCGCTCAAACTGCCCAGATTGCAATAAGACAAACACAAAAAATAGCCCAGCGCCATTAGATTTTAATGCGATACACACAACTGTTGTTGGACGAAATGTTCCCACGGTTGACATAAATGTAAACGGATTAAAAGGCGAGGCATATTTTGATACGGCTGCTAGAACAAGCGTTGCAGGGTTTTATAAAAAAAAAAAATAAATAACTGGCCATTTCAGCCCTTGAAAGGACTTTGACCTAGCTTCTTATGAGCAATTGTGTTGTGCGTGTTATTAAGTTTGTACACAATTGACCGAGAACCGGACCTACATGCTTAACACCGACTCCGAACGGCGATGAACGGAAAGTTCTCGTTCTCAAGAAGCTTTACATGGCATTTTGATTACTCTCTGAGGTTTGCCATTGTCTGCAGAGAGGTGGCGGCCGTACAGAAAAATTATTTTAATTCAAATAATTTTCTGTCGCTGCTGGGGTTCGGACCTGGGTTTCCAAAGTTCTTTGACATAGCGGCCACGCACTTTAACAAACTACACCACGGACGCCAACCGTTGCAGGGTTTTACTTATACGAAAAACTGAAAAAAATGGATGTTGAGCTTCAAAAGGTATTTGCAGAAATTATATTAGCCGACGGCATTCCACGAAAATAAATGGTATACTCTACCGTTGTTAATATCATAATTGGAACTAGATTTAAGCGAATTCGCTCCATTTGTCTGCCAAATGCAAGAGATAACAGAACTTTGCTGGGTATTGACTTCCTGGAACAATGTGGGATTGTGTTAGATTTAGCTCAGAGAAACTGGCACTTCAAAGATGATCCTACCAAAAATTTTGAATTTAAAATGCTTCAACCGAATTCCAACAGCATTACACTAACACAGGCATATATAAGTGAGCACAACAAAAATCCCAACACAAACTCGAAACACATATATGAATTTATAAACTCAAGTTCTCAAAATATTAACGATTTTATAAATTGGTTTGAAAAAGCGAATTCTCAGAGTGAAGGTTACCAAACACCAAAACACTTAGCCACGAGCAACTACGAGTACTCACCTGGGAATATTAACAAAATGTTTGAAAACTCAGTTCCACTAAATTTTCAACCCAAAATTAAGAAAAACCACGAAAATCTTTTCCCTCCAATGAAAAAGTTAAAGGCTGATCAAGTACCCCAAGATATAATTTTTCACTCGTTAAATATAAACTCCTTTGATATAAAGCTACGCCCAGATGAAGGAACACATCTAAGCAAAAAGAAAAAATAAGCCTAGAAAATCTGCTAGAAAACGAAATAGATATTTTTGAGGATATTACAACGCCGATTCCTCATATTGAACACCATATAAAAACAGGGTCACACGAACCTATTGCTACAAGCCCGTACAGAATCTCACCTAAAATGAAGCAACGTTTGAAAACAGAGTTGGATGAAATGCTAAATAAAGGTATTATTTCTGAAAAAGAATCGCCCTGGGCATTTCCTGTTGTTTTAATTCCGAGGAAAAATGGAAGCATAAGAGTTTGTGTGGACTACCGCCGCTTAAATGCTATAACGGAAACGGATACGTATCCACTACCCAGGATGGACGACCTTCTGCATGTAGCTAAGACAACGCCATATATGTCCACTTTGGATTTGAAATCTGGGTATTGGCAAATAAAAATAGCGGAAAATGATAAACTGAAAACAGCATTTACAACCCCATTTGGTATTTATGTTTTCAATAGAATGCCTTTTGGCTTAAAAAACGCGCCAGCCACATTTCAGCGGTAAATCGATAAATTTCGCTCAGGGTTACCAAATATTTTGATACTTGCATATTTAGATTACATTATCATCTGCTCAAAAGATATCATCTCACATATTTCAGAATTGCAGCAGACGTTTAAGCGATTGAAAGAATTTGGGTTTCACTTAAATAGGGAAAAGTGTTATTTTTGTCGGCCGGAAGTAAAATATTTGGGCCATATTCTTACTATTGATGGCCTCAAAATCGATCCAGAGAAAACGGATGCCATTTTAAAACGCCCAAATCCAAAAAATTTGAAGCAGCTTATATCTTTCTTGCAGACTTGTTCATGGTATCGCCGGTTCATACCAAAATTTGCTGAAATATCCAAGCCTTTATCCAATTTGACCAAAAAGCGCTCGATTTGGAAATGGTCTTCAGAAGAACAATATTCATTCGACACGCTTAAAGAGCTTCGCGCTTCATCACCCATATTGCAACAAGTAGATGAAAACAAACCATTTTTCTTGAAAACAGATGCAAGCAGTTATGCAATTGGGACAGTTTACTGCAGGGGGAGAAAGATCAGGAGCACCCTATCGCATACGCCAGCCGATTACTATTGCCTGCTGAAATAAACTATTCTACCACCGAGCGTGAAGCCTTGGCTGTGGTTTGGGCTGTACAAAAATTTCGCGGTTACATAGAGGGCTCTGAGATATCTATCCTCACTGACCACCAACCACTTAAATGGCTTTTCAGCTTAAAGTCACCCACAGGACGTCTCGCTAGATGGGCGCTACAACTACAAATGTACAATATCCAGTTTGGTTACACACCAGGACGTCAAAATGTTGTTGCTGACACGCTTTCCCGGCCACCATGTGCACTGGAGAATCATAACGAAGTAAGCTGTGAATGCATGTTTATTGAAATTGATTTCCCACACAATGGTGCGGAGGAATTCAGAAAGGCTCAACTTGAAGACCCAGAGATAAAAAACATTATTATGTCATTTGAAAGCAATGATGAAAACGTGTTAAGGCATACAAGTCGAGGATACATAATGATCGATGGAGTTCTTTATCGATTTTGTGCAGACGAAGAGTCTGAAAATGGTCAGCTTGTTGTGCCAAAATCAATGCGCAACAAGATTTTGTCAAACTATCATGATGAGCCCACTGCGGGCCACTATGGCATCGATAGAACCATAAGCCGAATAAAACCACTTTATTATTGGCCAGGAATGAGAACAGAGATAAAAAGCTATGTTAAATCATGTTTGGAATGTTAACGCTACAAACCGACGAACCTGAAACCAGCTGGTTTGCTTCAAACAGTTTCTAGTAACCAAAGATTTGAAATAATCGCAGTCGACTTATTTGGCCCACTTCCACGCACAATAGATGGCTTCCAGTGGATCTTAATTGTTGAAGATATTTGCATCCGGTGGGTTGAACTCTTTGCCATGAGAGATGGCACAGCTGAAAACTGTGCTTTACTTCTGTTGAACGGAGTTATTTTAAGATACGGAGTTCCAAGGAGAATACACTCCGACAATGGATGTCAATTCATATCGGCAGTAATGCAAAACTCACATTCTGTTTAGGGATTGAACAAACATTTACTCCTGTTTACCACCCTGAAGCAAACCCGGTTGAAAGAAAAAATCGAGACCTGAAAACCCAGCTTTCTATATGTGTTGGCCAAGAACATTCGAAATGGAACTTATCATTACCTGCTATTCGGTTTGCAATAAACACTGCAAAATGTGCAAGCACTGGATATACTTCGGCATATCTCACTTTCGGTCGAGAGTTAAGAACCCTAACAGAAGTTCAATATGATTTGAAAACTAGTCAATTCAGAAAATTTCATACCACAAATAACACCACACCTACTACAACTTGCAGATACACTGAAACTAGCAAAGGAAGCAGAAGAGCTAAGTCAAGACAAGAACAAAATATATGCTGATAAAAATAGAAGACCTCAACCTATTATTAACATTGGAGATTATGTGTTAGTAAAAACACACATTTTAAGCAAAGGAGCCCAAGGGTTAACATCAAAGTTAGTACCTCGGCGAGATGGACCATACAAAGTTATTGGAAAGAAAGGTTCAGCATGCTTCACTATTGCATTAAAAAATACTCTAGATATTCCACATTCAGTTCACCACGTATCAGACTTAACTATTTACAAAGGTCAGCAAGAGCCACCGATGTATCCTATCAGACGACGCGGTCGCCCTAAAAAGCCAACCACACCATCAAACTTAAATACAACACAACACAATTGCAAAACAAACGATATTGCTGCCGATACAAAACTCATTCCAACACAGCAAAACAACACAACAGCGAATAGAATACTCAGACCTAGAATACCTACCAAATATACCTAAAATCCTGCCACATCATCGGGACGATTTCTGCAGCAGAGGGGGAGATTGTAGCGGACATCCATTATATAATATATAATAATAGTACTTATTTTATTTTAAAAATTATCAATCTGTTTATATTTTTGTGAATTAGAAATTTATTATTTAAAATTGAAGTTTAATTAAATACTAATTTCTTTTGCCATCACTGTATTTACTCAAAACAGGTTTTCATTATTGTTTTAATTAGTTGCGCTCACTAAAGTTCGCTCATATTATTGCTCATGTAATTGCTCACATTATCGCTAATATATTGAATGTTTAAGCCTCTCTAGATTTATATCGAGTCAAGTAAGATAGGCTCAATTGATAAAATACTCAATTGAGCACTTGAAAAAGTATTTAATGTTGAACAAACGAAAGATTATCACTCTTTCTCATCCAGAAGTCGGCGAATAAAGAACGTTAAAGAAAACACTCGTCTTATTACTTATTATAAAAACCTATTATATAAAAAAAAGAATACTTAGACGCATGTAGACACATGTTGGCTCTTGCGGCTAGTAACATATATAAAGAAAAACCCAATGCAACGAGGACGGGTAAACCGGACCGTTGCCATAAATTAAAAGAAAAATTAAACAATAATTAACTGTAACAATAACTAAATCAACTGCAATTCTTACACTTTTGAACTATACCCGCCTGTAGACGGTCATATGCACTAGAGGTTCATTTATGAAAAAATTAAATTCATTGGCATACTGAAATAGTACATTTAGTGTCTTAGCTTATCATATAATTAATATTAATAAGGACTAGGTCCAGGAACTAGCAAAAATTGTTATTAAGGTGGCATATAGGTTATTTAAAAAACAATTTTTTCGGGAATTGTTTTTCATAGAAGGAAAAAGAAATCGTTTTAAAATTTTGCACATAAATTTATTAACATCTATATAAATAAAAATCAAATGTCGTTTGTTGGTAATTGTATCAGTTGAGAACAGCTGGACCGATTTGGATAATTTTTTTTTTTAAATATTCGTAATAGTCCAACTTAGGTTTTTACGGAAAGAAAAATTGACCACACCCACTTTTACGCCCACTTTTTTATAAACTCTAAAACTCGCCTAAAACTCACAAACCGCTCATGTGATTAGGATGAAAATTGGTATATAGTAGTTTTCATGTACGCTGAGTGTTTTTCTGCTATCTTTTTCGACCCAACTTGAACAACAAAGGATGCTGTAGTACAAATTTTTTGCAAAACCACTCCCAAGCCGCTCATGCGATTAGAATGAAAATTGGTACATAGGGGTTTTCAGGTACGATGAGTTTTTTAGCACTATCTTCTTGGATCCACCTTGGACACCAGATGGTGCTGTAGTACAAATTTTTTACAAAATCGCCTATTTTTGGTTGTTTTCTTAGGTTACAAATGCAAATATTCACATAATACAAAATACTTCTTAAATTTAGTAATGAAAAAAAAAAAAATTTCCGTTATTTTGACATCAAAAACCTGAACATATCTTGAAAACTATGAAAAATTTTACTACAACGATATATTTAATGCAACATCGTTGCTCCAAAATAAGATAAAAACAATCAAATTTAATTTTGTGATTTTCGATTCATATATCTCCGCTGCTTTTTTATACATTTTGTTAAATTTTTTTTTTTTCTAAAAGCTTCATCAAAGAACTATGAAAACCTTATTGCAAGAATATCGTTAGTTGAGCATATATATTTTATAAATTTTTTTCAAAAAAGGTCTGAAATATTGTAGTTTTCATCGAAAAAGGCTCAAAAATTATTTTTGTTGTAAAAATAATTAAAATTCAAACTCGCAAATTTTCAACTTCATTTAAAAATTATAACATTTATGGGCAAAAATTGTTTCAATTTTACGCAAAAATTAAAAACCCTTGATTTTTTCGATCAAATTTTCTTTTTCCAATATTATGTTTTTATATTTTTGAAATAAATGTACAAACTAAAAAATTAATTTGTTAGAAAAAATTATCTTAGTATCTCTTACCAATCAAAAGTTATATCCAATAATCTTTATCCAAAATATAAATACAAAAAGCATAACGCTGTCTGTGTGATGGCTGGAAACTTCAAAATTACTGAGCCGATAGAGCTGAAATTTTGACAGTAGATTTTTTCAAGTACGAGATGGCTTAAATTTCAATCACACCCCCTTTTACCGCCCACAAATCAATAAAAATGCTATATTTCCTACGGTTTTCGTCGATTTGGCTACATTTTGGTAATTTAGTTTGTATGCTCACTGTCGGGAACTGTACTAAAACTAAGTAATGCCCATCTAATAGAAAACTGGGATCGGCAGTATATAAGGGGGTGTGGCTCCACCCATACAATTAAAATTTGTATTATCGAATAGCTTTGAAAGTAAAAGAAGCAATACTTACATACAAACTCAAAATGGAGTTACAATTGGTGATCTCCTGCTACTGGGAAACTGTAACGGGCAGTGAAAAATGACAGTGGTGTCAAACTATGAGTCTAAGAAAAGTTTTGAATACACCTATTATGTTCCCATATAGTTGCAGGGTGCAGCAACGCGCGCCGGGAAAAGGCTAGTTTTAAATAATAATTTTTTTAGATGTGTAAGTGAATATTTTGTAAAGTATGTTGTTTATAAAAGTAAAGAAAAAAGTAAGGAAGATTATAATTTCAAGTTTAGTTTTTTTAAGTATATTTCCTGCAAACGCAGACACAACCTCACCCAATGACTGCAAATAACCAAGAGAACGCAAAAATTTAGTACTTAAATATCAAGAGCTTTGAAATGCAAAAAAAAAAAAATAACTGAACAGGTTTTTATGGTTACAGGGTGAGGTGTGTCGATGTTTATATCATTATAATTATGCAAGTGATGTTTACAAAGTCTTATATCTTATATTTAATTAAATTCTGGAACTCATATTAAACTAAATTATGTGAACATTCTCCTCAACAAGAACGACGAACCAAGTGTAAAAATTGAATGGCCTATCGTTGGGAGTGATATTTATTTAGCTTCAAGCTGAGCTACGCTCTGACTCGCAGCCTGAAGGGTAGGCTCCATTCAATGCATTGGATGATTCTTTATTATCTGCTGCAGCCGTAAGAGTATCTGCAGGGAGAAAACATATTTTAGTAATAGGTTTTTTTATGATTTTATTTTTAGTAAAAATAGAGATAACGCGGACATATCCATCTTTTCCTGGATGCACTTCATCCGACCTAGCAGCCTCTGACCAGACCCACATCGATCATCTGCCACACACTTGTAGACGATTAAGGTATTCTGCGTGCTATCGTTTCCAGAAATGTTGCTGTATCTTTTCTATTGCCTTCCAACGCGAGATGTGGTTGATGTTCAAATCTAATAAAGAGTTTTCAGGGATACAATTAGTTGACTCTCCAATTAAAAAATGACCAGGGGTGAAAGCATTAACATCTCTGGGACCAGAAGACAAGGGACAAAGCGGTCTTGAATTAACACAGGACTCAATTTGACACAACAATGTTGTCAGTTCTTCAAAATTAAGTAAATTTTCATTCATAGTACGCCGTAAATGGCGTTTCACAGATTTTACCCCTGGTTCCCACAGGCCACCAAAGTTAGGTGAAGCGGGTGGAATGAAGTGCCACTTAGTGCCCTGAATAGACAAGCTGTCCCGAATATCATCATGCAACGCCTCACTCCTAGAAAACAATAATTGAAGCTCTTTAGAGACACCCACAAAATTGGCACCACAATCAGAATACAAGTCGGTACAGCAACCTCTTCTAGAAATGAATCTTCGGAATGCCGCTAAAAATGCATTAGTGGTTAAGTCTGATGCAACTTCAAGATGTATGGCTTTAGTTACCATACACAAAAATAAACAGATATATCCCTTTGAGATAGTAGTATGCCTCAAATTACTATTTTTAATATGAATGGGACCTGCGTAGTCCACTCCACTATGTTTAAAGGGTCTCGTGGGTAAATTTCCCATGATTTTCTGGGATGTTCGAGCTATATATTTAAAACAAATTATACAATAACCAATGATTTTGTTTTGAAAGCTGTACCCCAGAACATAATCCAGAATCTTCTACCAACGTAAGACATAGTTAAAGATAGTCCTCCATGTAGAATACGATGATGTACATCTAAGATAATAAGTTTTGAAAGAGGATTGTTTTTTGAAAGAAGGATCGGATGCTTCGAATCTATTGAAATATTTGAATTCTGCAATCTGCCTCCAACATGCAAAATGCCATTGCTGTCGACAAATGGCATAAGTTTAGGTAAAGACTTGTTTTTAAGCTGCTCTCCAGCTTTGAGTGTTTGAATTTCAGAAAAAAAATCACTACTTTGCGTTATTTTAACAATTGAAATTAATGTGGAATCAAGATCTTGAGCAGAAAAAGGATCTATTTCACGTTTAACTTTTTCAACCTTACAGTTTTTACAAAATCTCTTAAAAATAAAAAAAAAATAAATAACTGGCCATTTCAGCCCTTGAAAGGACTTTGACCTAGCTTCTTATGATCAATTGTGTTGTGCGTGTTATTAAGTTTGTACACAATTGACCGAGAACCGGACCTTCATGCTTAACGCCAACTCCGAACGGCAATGAACGGAATGTTCTCGTTCTCAAGAAGCTTTACATGGCATTTTGATTACTCTCTAAGTTTTGCCATTGTCTGCAGAGAGGTGGCGGCCGTACAGAAAAATTATTTTAATTCAAATAATTTTCTGTCGCTGCTGGGGTTCGAACCTGGGTCTCCAAAGTTCGTTGACATAGCGGCCACGCACTTTAACCAACTACGCCACGGACGCCACAAATCTAGCAAAGAAATTTACTTCTAAATCTTCAGTGACATTATGAGAAGAAAATTTTATTCTTTTCTTCTCTAAATTGGTTTCAAAATTTGTTAGGTTTGACGGCCAAAACGAAGAATTATGTTTAAGAAAATCTGGACCAGACCACCATATTTTCAAATCACCTAGATCTTCAGGCATGATGTCTCTTGATGCGCAATCTGCTGCATTTTCAACTGATGGAACATATCTCCATTCTGTTATATTAGAAAATCTTTGAATTTCACCAACGCGATTAGCGACATAGGCCACCTGACCATCGTGAAGGTGGTTGGCGTATCCAACTCAACACTTTCACTCCAATATGTGTAAGATAAAATTAAATTTTGTCCAAAGGAAATTTTTACAATATTGGCAAGTTTGACTAAAAGTGTTGCAGCGCAAAGCTCTAAACGAGGTATCGTGACTGCTTTAACCGGTGCCACTTTGCTTTTAGACTGCAAAAGATTAACAATGATCTGATCTTGTGAATATTGAATTCGGGAGTAAACTACGGCAGCGTAAGCGACTTGTGATGCATCAGCAAAACAATGCAGTTCAATTTTAAGGTCAGAAGTATAACCAATGTAGCGTGGTATTTTAATAGTCCCAAATAAATATAACGAATTTTTGTATTTTTCCCAATCAGAGACAATATCGTGGGGAACTTTACTATCCCAGTCTAGTCCAGCAAGCCATAGACGTTGAAAAATTATTTTTGATATTACCGTCGAAGGAGTAAGCCAACCCAAAGGATCAAAACGCTTGGCTGCATCAGATAAAATAGTTTAGTCACTGTTCTAGATTCTGAAAGCTTAACTTTAAAAGTAAAAGCGTAAAGTACAGTATGCCATTGAACGCCAAGCGCCTTGACAGTACTGTCGGTGTCCAAATTAAAAGTTACAGAGTTTTCTCTGAAATCTTCAGGAATTTTTGAATTAATTCTTGTGCATTTGAAATCCACTTTTGTAAAGTAAAGTGACCCTTTTTTAAGAAAGAGCACAAATATTTTTGAAGTATAATAGCTTCTGCAACAGTATCACAGCCAGATATTTTGCCATCGACGTAAGAATCAGAAATTAGAATATTTGATGCCCTTTGATATTCAGACTTAAAATCCTCCGACAAATGGCGTAGCACTCGAATTGACAGAAACGGTGCAGGGGTTGTACCATAGGTGACAGTTTTTAATTTATAAATAGAAATAGGATCATTAGGTGACTCACGCCACAAAATTTGCTGATATTTCTGATGTTTCTCAGCCACAAGGATCTGGCGAAACATTTTCTCAATATCAGCAGTAAATGCAATTTTGTGTTTGCGCCGGCAGAGTCTTTGTGACAAATCATTTTGCAAAGCTGAACCTGGACTAAGTTCCTCATTAAGTGAAGTAGAGTTAAAAGATCTACAACTTCCATCGAAAACTACCCTCAATTTTGTAGTAGTGCTATCGTCTTTAATTACACCATGATGGGGTAAATAATATGCATCTTGTTGAAGATCGCACAGAAATGAGCCTATTTTTGTCATATGACTTAATTGTTCGTATTCATGAATAAAATTTTTATAAGCTTCGTAAAATTGTAAACGCTTAGAAAATGAGTTTTCTAAACTTTTAAGTCTCTTAAGAGCGTTATTTTGGTTGTTAGTAAAAGTAGGTAGTATATTATCAAATATCAGAGATTAAACGGAAGGCTTACAACATATTTGCCAGTAACATCACGTTTAGTGGTTTCTTGAAAAAATATACCACACGCCTTTTCTTCCTCAGACGGCTCACGTATGCTTGGCACTTCTTCCTATTCCCAAAATGCCCTTAATAAATTTTCAACGACTAAATTGTTAACGGTAAAAGTAGCACCAGCAAGCTCATCAACTGGCCCTGAAAGCACCCAACCAAAATAGGTACTTTGAAAGAAAATTTGCTTGAAGGTTTTTGATTGTCCTGGCAATGCAATGCTAGATGCATTGCTAGATGCAATGCCTCTCGTCTTGTTGGAAGGTTGCAAATGTTCACCCGGTACCTAAGAAGGGCGATGCCACGAAACCTGAGAACTAATGACCCATTGCGATATGCTCTACACTCTCCAAAGTCATGGAGAGTGTAATAAACTTTCACCTTATGAATTATCTGGAGCGCAACGAATTGCTCAGTGACCGTCAATATGGCTTCCGTAGAGCCCGCTTTACTGGTGATCTTATGGCGTTCCTCAGTGAAAAATGGAACTATTGTGTTCAATTCTTCGGTGAGAGCAGGGTTGTTGCTCTAGATATTTCTAAGGCGTGTGACCGAGTGTGGCATAAAGCTCTCGTGTCAAAACTAATGGCATATGGTGTTGGTGGTAACTTTGCTCGATGGATCACGTGTTTTCTTAAGGATAGATCGATCCGTGTCATGGTCGATGTCATTTCGTCCAATGAGCACGCCATTGGTGCTGGAGTACCACAGGGTTCAGTCCTATCGCCAACCTTGTTTCTGGTTTTTATCAACGACCTTCTGTCGTTGACTCACAACCCAATTCATTCGTTTGCGGATGACAGCAGCATTTGTCATTCATATTCTTTCAAAAAACGCCCGAACTCTTTGGAAATTGAGAGAAATAGGCAAAACATGAATGACACACTTCTTAATGACCTAAGAAAAATCTCCGAGTGGGGACTTGCTAATAGAGTAGAGTTTAATGCTAGCAAGACCCAGTGCTGCCTGTTAAGTCACAAGCGAATGAATTGCCCCTTAGCCCCCCTCAGTATGAAGGGTGTAGATCTCGTGGAGTCAGAAGCTCTTGACGTTTTGGGCATATCGATTCAATCCGATCTTCGCTGGAATGATCAAATTTTCGATATGTCGAAAGAAGCGGGAAAGTGCCTAGGTTTTTTAAAACGGTGTAAGAAATACTTCACTCCAACTGACCTACGCGTGATCTATACCTCATATATTAGGCCGAAAATGGAATACAATTCGCACATTTGGGCAGGAGCTTCAAGATCTTATTTAGAGCTTCTGGACCGAATTCAACGACGTGCGATATATTTGATAGGGGATGAAAAAATTTCATCTTCTCTCGACTCTATTGGGCATCGACGCAATGTTGGTTGCCTTAGCCTTTTGTACAGGTACTACCATGGGAAGTGTTCAAGAGAGATTCATGACCTGACGCCATCAGCTCGTGTGTTTCCCAGGTCCACTCGGGCAGCTCACCAAGCCCATTCCTATACCATTGCCTTGATGCCCAATATAACCTCGCATTATCGAGATAATTCTTTCTTCAGTCGTACAGTTTAATTGTGGAACAATCTCCCAGCAGACGTGTTCCCCGGCAGTTTTGCGCTGTGTCAATTTAAAACAAATCTTCACCGACACTACTCCATCTTTCCACCCTCCAACTAACTATCACCCTTCTTCTGAATCAACACAATGCTTTCGCATTTATAGGGGGCATCCCCTGAGCGTTGGTTTAGTCTAAAAAAAAAAAAACCACACACGTCTAAGTTGGCTTCTATTGCAGTAGATTTTGAAATATATGTTGTTAAATTGGAAAGAACAATTTTTTTTTTTTTTTTTTTTGTGAGCTGGCAACTGTGTGGTTCGGACGTGTTTTTTGTGAGCTCCGGAATCTATTTACTAAAACCGTGGTTATTTCCACTTTTAATAAAAACATTTTGGTCTCTTGCCACTATGAACATAAAGTTTATCTATATTTGTGCAAAGCGATTTAAAAAAAGTGAAATCTAGTTTATATTAAGCTGTTTAATTGCTAAATTTATTGTCGCTGAAATGATTTACTCTGTAAATCTTCTTGTTAGTCGTTCACTCAACTAACGCAAAAACAAATAAACTAAACAACTCAACTTTATTCGTGTCTTTAAACAAATAAAAAACATTAAAATAAAAGTAAATTAAAGTAACCGAAGTCCGCTCTCAACGTCGATTCTGCCAGCCACGCTTGACTACGTTCGTGTAACTACTGTTTATGAGTCATTTCTTCTTCTGCACTGTTGCTGCGTTATTTGTTTTGCTGCTGTTTCGTTATCGACTGAATTCTGTACCATCGCCTGTGCTCTGTTTACAGCAAGACTGCTGACACTGTTCGGTGCTACTGCACTTGTGTTTTACTTACTTCTTTGCTTATGTCTCCCTCTCCAATGCTGACGCGTCAACAGCGTGAGCAGACTGCTTCTCGTGGTTCAGCTAAAGCTGAAGGTACGCCGAAATCTACTAGCGGCAGCGCAGAGCTGCTGGTCTCCTCCCAACTCAAAGCCTTGGAAGAGCGGCTTAAAGCTAACACGAGAGAAGAATTGAGACTATCTGAGGAACGGCTTCGCCAGCACACCGACACACTTTTTAACACCCTCTCGTCCAACTTTGCCAACAACTTCAGTAAGTTGGAGAGAGAAGTTGCTGACATCAATGCTAAGCTCTCCGTCGAACTATCTGCTCTTGAGTCAAAGCTCAATACTAAAATTGAGAGTGATATCAACTCAATAAACTGCTGCATCGCTGAGCTAAATAATAAAATTGAGTTAATTGATGCTGAGCTACGTGATCTCTCTCGTTTAAAAACTGAAGTCGAGGTACTTAAAGTGGAAGGGCATACAAAAGCTGCAGAGAAAGATTTTACTTCGGATGCTATTCTATTTGGGTTGCCATTTACTGATGGTGAAAATTTGAAAACCATCTTCAATCAGATCTGCCGATCCATTGATTTTCTGGCTCCTCAAGTGCGTGATATTTTCCGTCCGATACCCTCAATACAGCATCCAAACTCTGCTGTAATTATTAAGTTCTACTCTCCGTTTGATCGTTCTCGTGTGCTCAGAGGTTTTGCTGGGTACAGAAAGAGAGCTAGAGCTGCAGTTACTTTAAGAGGGGCTGGCTTTGATTTGGACAGCAAGATTCTTATTTTTGAGAGTCTTTCCTTGGAAGCCAGAAAAATTTTGCAAGCCGGAATTAAACTAAAGCGTGCTAGAAAAATTTTTAATGTTTTCTCTATACGTGGCGTTGTTCAAGTTCGTGTCAACCGTGGAGATGCGTCGATTGCTGTGCACAGTGAAGCTGAACTTGATTTTCTGGCAGCAAACAATGTCATTGGCGAAACTCAGAATGATGATTTGTAGCTTGTTAAGTTTATTTAAATCTCTCTTACTTTTCTTTCTCTTGCTGTCTCATTCACTCTATATTTGTTATTATGTGCGTTCTCTCGTTTTCTATCTTTCTATCTATCTCGTTTATCTCTTGGGCTATCTTTCTCTATCTATCTCTTGGGCTATCTTTCTCTTTTGGTTTATCCTAAAGAAAGCTTATTTTTGTTCGTGTTTTGTCTGTTTTGTTAAATTCTAGTCCTTCTGGTGGCGTTAATGATAATCGTAAAGTCTTGTTAGACATTCTTTGTAAGCAGCGTGAAGGTCTGTCTATTGTTCACTTCAATGCAAGAAGTTTGAACTCAGCCAAATTAGACTATATACGCTTTGTTTTTCAAAACTCTAAGGTCGATGTTATTTGTGTGTCTGAGACCTGGTTTAACCGTTTAACGCGTCCCAATAAATATTTTAGTATAAATAACTATACGTTATTTAGGAACGACGTTATTTAGGTCGCGATATATTGTAAATCTTGTGTGGAAGTTTAATTGTTAACCGAAAAAATTAATAATACAACGTGTTTGTTCAATGTGCAAAACGGAAGTAAGTAATTCAGTTTTATTGAAAAGAATAAGTAGTGAAAAGAAAAACGAAATGACATGAAAGTTTAAGTGTTGGAAAGCAAAAAGTATTCAATAAAAATTAACAATGTTTTAGTATTTGAAAGCGTTACATATTCAACACTCCCTCTCGCTTTCAAAAAAAAAAAGAAGTAAAATTTAATATAAGCCATATTGATCAATCAGAAAACTAAATTTATCTTTAGATAATGCCTTAGTCAAAGGATCTGCAAGTTGATTGTTTGTTGATACATGCTGAACATCAATCTCGTCCCTTTTTTGCATGTCACACGTATAAAAATATTGAGTATCGATATGTTTAGTTCTTTTTGACGATTCTGGATTCTTCACGAGCGTAATTGCTCTTTGATTGTCGCATTTGATGATTGTAGGGCCTGTTTGTTCGTGACCAATATCTTTTAATAATTTCCGAAACCACATAATTGATTTTGTTGCTGCACACAAAGCTACAAATTCTGCTTCTGTTGTTGATGTAGCTGTCACAGTCTGCTTCCTTGAACTCCAAGCTATAGGTCCACCGTTCAAAAACACAATCCATCCGGTAGTACTGCGTCTTGTGTCAACATCCCCAGCCCAATCAGAGTCACAGTAAGAATTTAATTGAAAATCGTAAGTTGAAAAATTGTAAGAAATTCCTTTGTTTATAGAACCTTTTAAATATTTAAATATTCTCTTTACTCCCTGCCAATGTATACTAGTTGGTTTTTCTACAAATCTACTGAGCACGCCAACCACATATGCTATATCAGGTCTTGTACATACCATTAAATACATGAGAGAACCAATTGCTTCTCTATAGGGAAATTTTCCAGTTTTCTCTGAATCTCTTTCTTGTTTCGAAAATTTAACTGCAGGTTCTGCTGGTGTATTAGCTGGTGAACAGTCTGTGTGATTAAACTTGTCGAGGATCTTGTTAATATAGGCATTTTGATAAATTTTAAGCTTGGAATTTTCTTTGTCTCTTCTTATCTGTATGCCTACGAAAAATTCAGCTTCTTTAAATGTTATTTCGAATTCTGCGTGTAGCTTGTTCAGCAATTGTTTTATCAGATTAATGTTGTTGCCGCAAATTAAACCGTCATCTACATACAATGCTAGATACATGATATCATATCTCGATCGATACGAGAAAATGCAAGTGTCTGCAAGAGATTGTTTGAAACTATTATTCAATAAGAATTGCACAATGCGTTTATTCCATTGTCGAGAGGCTTGCTTTAAGCCGTAAAGACCCTTTTTCAGCAAACAAACGCGATCATCGTCTTCGAAACCATATGGCTGCTCCATATAAATGCATTCTTCGATGTCACTATGAAGAAACGCTGTTTTGACATCAAATTGATACATTTCAAAATCGTGCGCTGCAGCTATAGAAAAAATAGTTCTAACTGATTCATACTTTACCACTGGTGCAAATACCTCGCTGTAATCAGTCCCATATTTTTGTGAACAACCTCTAACTACAAGTCTGGCCTTGTATTTATCAATTTCGCCTTTCGCATTGTACTTTTTCTTGAAAACCCAACGATTAGTTATAATGTGCATACCTTCAGTGCGTGGGACCAGTATCCAAGTGTCGTTCTTATTAAGTGCATTCATTTCTTCATTTATAGCCGCTAACCATTTACGCGAATCTAGGCTTTGCATAGCATCTTCCAAACTAATGGGCTCTAATTCAGCAATACAAATATCACCATCAACTTCGTCTTGCTCATCATTTGTTTTCGAGACATTCCTTGTACGATATGGACTTCGTGGTAAAGGTAATCTTGGATTTCTATAAAATCTTTTTGCGCCATCTGTAGCAATATGTTGACCTTCTTCTTCATCTGGCTGTCGAAAAATATTGTCTTGTATTTCTGTATCATTAATAGGCTTAGTTTCTGTCATCAAATTTAAATCTTCTCGGCTTTCATTAAAAATGACATCTCGTCTGATCAATACTTTTCTGCTGGATGGATCGTAGATTCTGAAAGCTTTGCTTTCATCGTGGTAACCAATCATCAAACATTTCGTCGAATTTCGTTCCCATTTGGTACGTTGCTCTTTTGGAATGTGAACAAAGGCTTCACTTCCGAAGACTTTAAGATTCCCTACCGACGGTTTCCTGCCAAACCACTTTTCGTAAGGTGTGACTGCACCAATAACATCGGAAGCTATACGGTTCTTTAAATATACCGCCGTGTTTGTTGCCTCCGACCACAAAAACAAGGGCAACTTTCTTTCATGTAACATGGCCTTGGCACTTTCAACAACTGTTCTGTTTTGTCTCTCAATGAAACCATTTTGCTCTGGTGCTCTTGGTGTTGAGATTTCATGTTTTATACTTTTATTCAAAAGAAATCGCTTAACTGGGTCGTTACAGAACTCTAGACCGCCATCTGACCTAAGCCTTTTAATTTTGTGGCCAACAGCTTCAACTTCAGTTACAAACTTCATTAGATTGTCCAACACATCGGTTTTGCTTTTTAAAAAATAAACGTAACAAAATCTAGAAAAATCGTCCTTTAGTAACATGAAATAATTAGCACCACCAATTGAAGGTATACTCATCTTGCCACACAAGTCTACATGAAACGTCTCACCCGGCTTAGTTGCTCGTCTTGCTCCTGATTTTGGAAAACTCGTTCGATGCTGTTTGCCATAAGCGCAGCCCTCACAAAACACATTTTCGTCCGCATTTTCAATTTTGAGATCATCAACAATCTTTTTATCGTTCATTTCCTTCAGCGTTCGAAAATTTACGTGACCTAAACGTTCATGCCACAGCTTTAGCGAAGCTGTTGATGCCACATACACCTCTGATGTTTTGATTGAATGGAAATTCATTTTGTACAACTTTTTGTCGCGCAGCCCATCAACAATAGTTTCGCCTTCTTTTATGAAATTAACACGTTGACCCCCTTCTTCAAAAACGACGCTCATTCCTTTTTCTGTTGACTTTGACACAGAAATGAAATTCTTATCGAGTTCCGGAACTAATAAAACATCTTTAATTATGTGAATGACTCCTGTTTCACTGGTTTGCACCTCAATATCACCAATGCCTTTGACGCACAGCTTTCGTCCATCTCCAACTCGCACCTGGCATGTGTTGGAATTAAATTGTTGAAAATTTAAGAAGAACTCCCTCTGGAAAGACATGTGGTCAGTCGCCCCTGAATCTGCATACCAAACGTTATTAATTCTATTGTTAGAAATTGCAGACTGCAAAACAAATAAATGTGGCTTTTCTTGTGATTGACATTTATTCATCTCGCTTTCCATCAAAAGAGAGTGCCGACCGCCATTATTATCTTTCTTTTCTCTACGTTCACTTTCGCTTCTGCTTTGTTGGTCTTTTTGCCGCTTAAAGCATTCTCTTGCCCAATGCCCTTGCTTGTGACAGTAATTGCATTTGCCAGTTCTTTTCTTCAAGCTTTTGATCTCTGCTTTGTTCTTATGACTGTTGTCTCTTTTGTTGTAAGTGTAAGTACTGTACGCAGTTTTGTTCGAGCTGTCACTTTCATTTGAACGAAGATTTAACAGGGACTCCTCATTAACTAAATGATCAGTTAACCTTTCAATATTTTGTTCCGCACGAGATACTGCATACCATGCCGTACGGACATGATCAAATTTAGATGGTAAGCTGCTTAAAATTTTGGCAATGATCATAGGCTCTTTTTGTTCTAAATTCATGTCTTTTAGCCTTTGCGCTAATGAAGTAACTTTTGCTATGAAATTCGCCATATTTTCCTCGTCATCCATTTTACAATTAATGAATTTTTCTAAGAGAACCTGTGCTGACTGGTCGCTCCTTTCAGCGTGAACTGTTTTTAACCTTGACCACATTTGAGCTGCAGTTGTACAATCTGTAAGGTATTTCAGCTGATCCATTTCTATTCCTCGCATGATGAATGCTTGTGCCTCCGCGTCTTTTTCTTCCCATGTTGTTGCATTAGTTGTAGATCTTACCACAGTTCCCATTATGTACGGCTTTAATTTATTTTCCGTCATGTATATTTCCATTTGCCTTCGCCATAGCTGGTAGTTCTGCCCGTTGAAGCGATGAAGTTGATAAATCCTTGATTCTGCCATGTTTTGTGCTGGTGTTCCCTGAATCCCAGAATTTTGCTCAGAATCTTGTATTAAATCTTGCTCAGTGATTGTAACTTCAATTGCAGAGTCCTCTTCACAGCCAAAGTAAGATTTTTTCATTTATGTGCACGCACCTGGGCCCATAACCTGTGGAAGTTTAATTGTTAACCGAAAAAATTAATAATACAACGTGTTTGTTCAATGTGCAAAACGGAAGTAAGTAATTCAGTTTTATTGAAAAGAATAAGTAGTGAAAAGAAAAACGAAATGACATGAAAGTTTAAGTGTTGGAAAGCAAAAAGTATTCAATAAAAATTAACAATGTTTTAGTATTTGAAAGCGTTACATATTCAACATCTTGTCTTAATGTTAAACTTGTTGGTCAGTCTGTTGGGTCTGATGTTGAATATATAAATGTTGAATTGAAAAATAATCTTGGTGCAAAACTGCTAGTTTCGTGTGTTTATAATCCTAGCAGATCCTTCAGTCTTGAACCTTTCTTTCGTGACTTGTATCAACGTGTAACTGACTTTGACTGTTTTTCTATTTGTGGTGATTTCAATGTCAACTTGCTAGCTAAGGATAGCGTCTCGGATAATTTGTATGACAAAGTAAAATCAGCTGGTCTGTCCATTATTAATTCTTCAATTCCGACTCGCTTCGCCCCTAATGTTACTCCAAGTCTTCTTGATGTCTTTATTTTGTCTGATGTCTTTCTACTTTTACTTTTCGATCAAATGTCATTTATTTCAGATCATGATCTACTTTTTTGTTCTATTAATTTTAAACCTTGTTGTCAGTCTATTCCAGTTTCTGTTTCTTATCGTGACTACTTGTCTATTGATTACAACCTGTTGTTTGATTATTTGTCTCGGATCTGCTGGGATGATTGTTGGTTCTCTCAGTCAGTTGAAGATAAATTAAATGTTTTTGTCTCTCATGTAAACTATGTCTTTGAACACTTCGTCCCTATTCGTTCGTCGATAGTTGTTAACAAGTCCTGTCCGTGGTTTACGTCTCAAGTCAAATCAGCTATTAAGGCTAGAAACTTGGCATATGCAAATTGGAAAAAATGTCGTAACAGTGTGAACTGGGATCTTTTCAAGCTAGCTCGGAACAAAGCCGTTTCAATTGCCAGGCAAGCCAAGAAAAAATTCTTTTTCCGGAAATTGAATTACTCACTTCCCTCTAAAGTACTCTGGAGAAATATTCGATGCTTAGGTGTTTGCAGTAAAGAGGAACAAAAGTGTGAGGTTGAACCGAATAGCCTTAATAATTTTTTTCTGTCTCTTTCTTCGTCTGGTTTCAATAATAGTCCTCAAATTAATGCTCGTATTGTTCGTAATTGTCCTGTTAATGACCAGTTCTCCTTTCACAATGTTAGTGAGAATGATGTTATTTTGACAATTATGAATATTAAATCATATGCTATTGGTGACGATGGCATTCCTTTAAAATTCATAAAAATTATTCTGCCATATATTATTAAACCACTGACACATGTAATTAACCATTGTTTTACTGTTTCCTGTTTTCCTAATTCCTGGAAACGAGCTACAGTAATTCCAATTGCTAAAGTGACAAATGCATCCGATATGCAAGATTTCAGGCCTATCAGCATTTTAAGCACATTCTCAAAAATTTGTGAATCACTGATGGCAAAACAAATAAATGCATACTTAGACACGCGGAAACTTCTCTCACGTTACCAGTCGGGTTTTCGTGCGGGACACAGTTGTGCAACAGCTATGCTAAAGATACTTGACGACATTCGTATACATTATGACGCAGGAAACATCACACTCCTTTGTCTACTTGACTTCTCTAAAGCTTTTGACAGTGTTAACCACGCTCTGTTAGTTAAAAAACTCAAGGTATTCTTTGGTTTCAATGAAAGTGCTGCTTCTTTAATTTCTAATTATCTTGATGGTAGGATGCAAAGAGTGAAAGTTGGCAATACTTTCTCAGACTATTTGTTAATTAAAGCTGGAGTGCCTCAAGGTTCTATTCTTGGACCTCTTCTTTTTAGTTTATTTATTAATGACATCTTTACTGTGTGCAAAAATATGTCGATGCATGCTTATGCAGACGACGTTCAATTATATTTTTCTAATCGAATCGGCCTACTTGAGCACTTGTGTTGTAGAACTAATGAAGACTTAAGCGCAATATCTAAATGGGCATCTGAAAATGATCTCTGCCTCAATGTGAATAAATCCTATGTTCTTCCAATTTCCAAGGATAAACTTGACTTTTCCCAAATTCCGAAAATTACTCTTAAAGACAGACAGCTCCAAATGGTTGACAAAATAAAAAACTTGGGCTTTATTGTGAACTCTAAACTAACGTGTACTGACCATGTAAATAATATACTTAGGAAAATCTATTTTACGCTTAGATGCCTGCGTTTATCTGCAAAGTTCACTCCCACGTTGATAAAAAAAAACTAGTTATCCAGCTTATTCTACCCCTAATAACTTACTCTGAACTTGTTTATTGTAACCTTGACTCTCATTCCGAACATAAAATCCTCGTTGCTTTTAATGATGCGGCGAGGTATATATATGACTTGAGGCGTTTTGAACATGTCTCCGCAATAAGCAAGCAAATTTTGGGTTGTACCATTAGTAACTACATAAATGCCAGAAACTGCATATTTCTGCACAAGCTGATATCTAACAAGACTCCATCATACCTTTATGAAAAACTACGTTTCAGTGTTTCCAATAGAACCTTTAATTTAATTGTACCGAAATATTCCTGCTTACATACAAAGCGACTCTTTTTCATTAGCGCCATTAGGTTATGGAATTCACTTCCTATTAATATTAAAACTATAATCATTGCGAACAAATTTAAGCTTTCGGTTATGTCCTTCTTTTCTGTCTCCTAACTAAATTTTCTAAGCTTTCAAATATATCTTTTCTCAATTAATCTTTGCCTCTTAATGCATTTTTCTTCTTCTTAGGTTAAGCATAAATTTTAAGTTAAGCTTTTTAGTAACTTTCTTCATTAATTTTTGCATATCATATTTAAAATCTTAATTGTCAAATTCTTGTAACTTTATATATTAGCTTTAAGCAATTTGTTTTCTTTTATATAATGTTATCTGTTGATGATATACTCTCTCCGTTGTACGCTAAAAGATCTCTTATAATCTTATTGTACTAATATAAACCTCAAATAAATAAATAAGAAATAAGAAATAAGAAATAAGAAATAAAACAAGTGCTTTGCATTGTAGAACTGGTCTGTTTTGAACTGACCAGAGATTTAAATGAACCAACGCACTACAAAGGCTTTTATTATTCTCTCCAACGCCTGAAATATCACAAGATATTTTCTGCTTTTGCAAAATTAGAAGCTGAGATGCGTTTTCAGTTATTAAGGTTGCTTGAGAACCTTGATCAAGCAAGGCTCGCAATATGATCTGTGTCGTGGCCGTCTTGACAACTACTCGAATGGTCGAGAGTAAGACATATGGAAATATTTGAGTAGAAAGAATCGAAACTTCGAGCTAGAAGGCAAGGTGTTTTGCGAACTTGATGGCGACACCTCAACAGCAGCGACTAATGCAGCAGTTTCTTGGGAATGAAGTATTGAGTGGTGAGGTTTCTTGAATATGCTGCAACGATAAGATGATCTACAATCCTTTGATTTATGTCCAGGAGTAAAACAGTTGAAACATATATTTTTATTGCTTCAAAAATCAGTCTTTGATTTATGAGGAAGCAAAAATTAAAAAAATCTGTACAAAGAGTGAGGATTCTCACAAAGTAAGCAATTTAGGTTATGCGAAACGTTATTTGAACAATAATTGTTTCTTTTAGATTTCGGATGTTGAGTTTTATATGATTTAAATTGTGTCTTTTCTGCATTGCTCACTGACTCAAGAGTCCGAAAAGTATTTTCTAGGAAGGAAAACATTTCATTAACGGAAGGAACGCTAGTAGAAGATTTAAGGGATTGCTTCCATTCTTTACGTGACTGACTATCAATTTTTTGAGAAATCTGATATACTAACATGGCATCCCAATTTGATATATCTATTTCCATATTTTTCAAAGATTGTAAACATTCCTGAAATGTATCTAAAATGCATCGAATTCCCCCTGAAGTACCGTTGGATTCTGGAACGGCAAAAAGTTTTTTCAAGAGCGCATCGACAATAACCCTTTTATTGTGATACCTGCCTTCTAAAATCGACCATGCCGTTGCATAATTGGCCTCAGTGACAGAAATGGCTTTTACCATATTTGCAGCTTCACCCAACAATGTACCTTTTAAGTAATAAAATTTTTGAATTTTAGAGATATTATTGTTTTCATGGATTAATGAAGAATATTTGTCACGGAATGGAGTCCATTCCATTTATTCTCCAGAAAACTTAGGCAAAAAAATCTTAGGTAAACTGACATCGTTGTTGTGCGAAACTTCGCTTTGATTATGCGGCAGAGCAAACGAACTTGTAGAAAAAGAAGAATTTGTGCTATCGTGAGGGATAGCGTCAACCAAAGAGGCTGTAGTACTCATATATATGTCAAAAAATTTAAAAAATACATTTTCCTTGAAATATGAAATTTCATCTTTATTCTTTTTAGCTGTGCGAACTGCATCATTAAGCTTAGCATGATCTTGCCTAAATTCATTATACAAATTTTCGAGTACATTCACAAATCTTGTTATAAAACCACATGTTTTATCCCTAGCGGATTTGCTGTCAAGGTTATTCAAGTGCATCAAATTGCTTTTGCACAGATTCATCAATGTCACTCATGTTGCACAAATTTTAATAAATTTAAGTTACAGTAAAACAAAAGAAAATTAAATTTTGAATAAATTCTAATTGTATCACACTAAATGTTTCCACAAAAAAAAATTATCTCTTTCGCAAAGAAATGTGTAGAACATTTGTTGGCAGCGACGCAGTATTAACAAAAGGTTTCTAACGCAGAGAAATTATGAAAACTAAGAAATAATTTGTTCAAATTATGCAATTTAATCCGCGTAAAACGTTAACTATTTCGCGGAATCAAATTCAATTGTTTCTTTGAACAATATTAATAAGAAATTTCTCTATTATTTACAGTTTTATTTAGCGGGAATGTTTTCCGGGTTTCGGCACCAAAAAATGTTTATTAAAGTAAAGAAAAAAAAGTAAGGAAGGTTATAATTTCAAGTTTAGTTTTTTTAAGTTTATTTTCTGCAATTGCAGACACAACCTCACCCAATAACTGCCAATAACCAAGAGAGCGAGGCATGCAAACTTTCGTCAAGACGATCCTTCGCAAAAATTTAGTACTAAAATATCAAGAGCTTTTAAATGCAAAAAAAAAAATAACAACAGGTTTTTATGGTTACAGGGTGAGGTGTGTCGATGTTTATATCATTACAATTATGCAAGTGATATTTACAAAGTCTTATATCTTATATTTAATTGAATGCTGGAACTCATATTAAACTAAATTATGTGAACAATGTGTTTTGTATGTTGTGATGTTGGTGTTTATATGTGGTGGTATTGAGTCACCACATTATTCCCCCTCCCTTCTAAAAAATTTTGGTCGTGTTGGCTAATAAGTTAAAGTGTACTTTTTTAGTATTTTTTTGTTTGGTTGAATGTGTCTGTGCTGTTTCAGTGTCTAAGGAGGCGGCCTTAATCCCATCAATTTTGACTGTTATGTTAGTGTTATTTTTACGAACTGTGAAGTATTTTGCTGTTCTCTCAATAACTTCGAAGGGACCACAACGTACAGCTCTTGCAGTGTTTTACGAATTGTGTCATTGCGGACGAAGACAAAGGTATAAGTACTAAGGGCTCGAGGTATATATTGTTGGAAGTTGGTGCTGTGATGCGCAATGTTTAGATTTTGATCTTCTACGACCTCTTTAAGTTTGGACAAGGTGTCCGACGAATTAAAATTCTGACTGCTGTGAATTATTAGTTGTTGTGGTAGCCTAAGTGTTTAACCAAAAACCATTTCAGCTGGTGAAACCTTAATATCTTCTTTGACCGTGAACCTGAGTCATATAAGAACAAGTGGCAACTCTGTGTACCATTTTGTCTGATTGGTACTCGCTATTAGAGTTTGCGGTGAAATCGTTCTACAATCCCATTAGCTTGTGGATGATAAGCAGAAGTGGTAATGTGTTTGCTTCCTAGATTTAAACAAAGTTTCTAAATGTTGTGGATGTGAACTGAGGTCCTCAATCGGAAGTAATTTCCAGAGGAACTCCAAAACGTGAGATGTATAGGTAAATAGATATCTGTAACCATTTGATATTGGTAAAGAGCCAACTAAATCGACGTGAACATGCTCAAAACGACTGTGTGGAATGTCTATCTTGTGTGGGATTATCTTCGTGTGTCTATGTATTTTAGCTCGTTGGCATCTAACGCATTCTTGTGACCATTTGTTGATTTGTGTGTTCATTTTGGGCCAAAAATATCTTTGTGTTATGAGTCGTCGAGAAGCTCGTGTACCTGGGTGTGAAATGTTATGTAATTGTTCAAAAACTTGTTTGCATAATGTTTGTGGAATGTTTGGACGTGTTCCTGAACTTGTTTGTTCGCACCAAATTTTAATGTTAAGTATTGGAATGTGTATTTGTTCGAATTTGTAAGTGTGTTTGTTTAGTATCTCTTGTAATTCTGAATCTGCATTCTGTTTTTTGTGTAGAATTCTGAGGTTGATCTCAGAGGTTGTGAAAGCCTTTATCTCAGCTCTTGAAAGTGCATCCTCTTCGATGTTATCGGTACCTTTTATGTGTCTGATGTCGTTGGAAAACTGCGCAATGGATTCTAGGTGTCGTGTTTATCTTGGGCTTAGTTGTAGTGGTTCACAAATATTTTTTATTTAATTGTTATTGAAAATATTTTTATCTTTTTTGTTCAACAAATTCTTTTTTTTAAAGTTTATTTTTTAGATTGCGGTTTGAATATATTTTTTATAATAATCTTTTTTTACAAAATTTTTGATTAAACAAAAATGACAATTTTGAAATCTTAAATAATAATTTTTTTAAATAAATGTGTAAGTGAATATTTTGTAAAGTGTGTGTTTTGTATGTTGTGATGTTGGTGTTTATATGTGGTCGTATTGAGTGAGTAATGTGGTGCCCTCAGAGTCGCACATAAAGCATACGTTAAACATAACATATAGCCAACACTTCACACAAAAACACTTCACGACAAAATTAAAATTTTAATCATTTCCTTAGTTTTAAGTTATCACAATTTACAAAAATTTATTTCAGTTGTGAAAATTCGTTGATTAAATAAATAATAATAATAATAAATAAAAACTAAAAATTCAAATAAAATAAAAAATTAATTATTTTTTGGTCGTACAGCCAAAACTGGGGTGTACACCAAACACCTAAAACAATATTTAGGTCAAAATTGGAAATAGGATAAGAACAATAAATGGGAGAAGGAAAAGTACAAGGCTTTAGCTACACTAAGAACTAGAATAAGGATAATGATTGCACAAAGATTTAAAGAAGCGGGACAAGGAAGAGGAAATGTATTTGAACAAGGATAAGGTCAGGTATTTGAACAAGTGCTTGGACAAGAAGTTGTGCCATTATAAGGACAAATATAAGAATAAGGCGGCCGTGGCTAGCATGCAAGACATATACGCCAGAGAACCCTGATTCAATTTCCATCTGCCACAGAAAGTTTTTTCAATTTAAGAGGTGACGGCCATAACTGAAGACAATGGCAAACCTCAGAGAGTAAATAACGCCAGTCCCCCCCCCCCCCTGTTTATATGTATTAGGGTGTATCGAATCACAATTATTTTCGAATTTCATATTCTAAGAAGTCTGAAAAACTCCATGGTGTTGTCAAGATCACGAAAAAAAAACAAAATTTATGAAAAAAAGGAAATATAAAAAAAATTTTCTTAAGCTGGTATTTTAAATAAATACTTTTAAAGAGGGTAGTGTTCAGAAATATTTGAAGAATCCAAATTGGAAAATTATCTTCGGTACCATCTCTGATGCCCGATATAGAAAATATTATATTAATTTTTTTTTGGAAAAGTTAAAATATTGCATACAAGTATACATTTCTCAAAAATAGGAACACATTTAACACTATACTCAATACCACCAAAATTTAAACTAACGGGTTTTCCAATAAGAGGTGTTATTGTGAATCGCCCGCTATTGTGAATCCCTCACTTTTAAAGCTTTTATTCTTTGACATTTGACAAGTAGAAACTAGTCCATTACTAAAAATGGAACGATGCACGCTTCAACAACGCATTAAAATTATTAAAATTCACTACAAAAATGGTGAAAATCTTGCAGTCACAGTTCGCCATTGATCTATTACGGGAAAAGTTTCCGGACCGTGTTATCTCCGAAGAGGGGATTACAATTGGCCACCGAGATCTTGTGATTTAACACCTTGTGACTTCTTCCTTTGGGGCCACGTGAAAGATAAGGTCCACGCCAACAGCCCAGCATCGATTGAAGACCTCAAAGATAGAATTCGTAAGGCTATCGAGGACATAGGGCAGCCACTTTGCGATTTGGTTATGGAAAATTTCATGAAAAGGATATTGTCCTGTAAGCGTGGTCGTGGTGGCCATTTGGCTGATGTTTGGCCTCTTTATTATGAAATAAACATCCAATCATATACATTATTAATCATAATTATCTCAAAAAATGGCATTTTTCTTTAAATACCAAAATAACACCTCTTTTTGGAAAACCCTGTATTAGGCAGCATTCAAAAGTTCTGTGCTATCTCGATTATAACTTTAGCTTCGAATAGCCGATTTTTATCCAGGACTCTGTGGATAAAAATCGTGAGTGTCATCATATTTGGCAAGATATTGTTAGTTTAAGTCTACTATTTATTTTATTTTTGTATTTATTTATTTCTTACGTAAGCCGGCCCAACAAAGTTTAAAACCTTAATAACAGTGCCTGTAGTATGTCAGTATAAATATGGAGCAAATATATACATAGCTTAAATTACTAACAACATTATATAATAAAAATTTTAAATTTAATGATATCAGAAACATTCATAACTTATCTATAATAATTTAACATATTTCAAACATATTTTATCATTTAATTGATTGAACTATAATAGCGAAGAAAAGTGTAAGAATAATTTGTTTTTTAATTGCACACAGTTATTGCACGATCTTAAGAAATTAGGAAGGGCGTTCCGAAGACGCCCAGAGTGGATGAAAAATTGCCTTTCAGACGTTAGACATGAAAAACGTAAACAATTAATCATATTTGTTCGACTGGATCAAGAAAAGTTTAGCCTCAGAGACAAATAACTTTATAAATAATCTTATGCAACAATAAGAGCACCCGATAGTTAATCAAATTTTCAAGAGTCAAGCCATGGATCCTTTTTGCATATTGGGAAACATGGTATCTTCTTTTTAACCCAAACACATAATGAGCAATAAGTATTATTAAATAGAACATTTAATTTGGTCATTCCAAGTCAGCGTTCTATTGAAGATTACTTCCAAATTTTTCGCTGAGTCAACCAGTGGCGTTCCTAGGGGGGGAGGGGGGGAGGCGGTCCGCCCCGGGTACCAACATTTTAGGGGTGACACCATTTCGATATTTATTTAAATTTCTCAAACAGAAAGGAAAAGGTACAAATACGTTAAAAAATGTGTATCGCATTGAAATTATTTCTAACAATTTGTGTATCAGTAGCTTCATGCGAAAGGAGTTTTTCCAAGCTAAAATTAATTAAGACTTATTTAAGGTCTTCCATGGGACAGGCAAGGCTTTCCGATCTTGCTATTTTATCAATTGAAAACGAGCTTGCAAGTAATATTGATTTCGATGAGGTTATTTCAAATTTTGCAGCTCTTAAAGTAAGAAAAGTTAGTTTTTAAGACAACGCCATTAATAAGATTTCTTTGTTTAACCTTATACTTACATATATAAATATGTACCTGAAAATGTAATTTTTTTGTTTCGTCAGTTTTTAAGACTGCGAAGTTAATAAGTTTTCTTTTTTACCTTATGCCTACATATATAAATATGTAGACTAGGGCGGGTCAATTTGTTCGGATGAGAAAAAACCAAAAATGCATATAGCAGAAATGTTATCTATGATGAATTCTTAGAAAATTTCCCCAAGAAACCATAGGTCTAAAATCAATCCCAATATCGCGCATATCGAGGTCAAAACTTGTATATGAATTAAAAAACAACTGTGTAGTTTAAATAGAAATTCTGACGAATAGCCAAAAAATGGCTGCGTATATCATTGATTTTGGACTTGTTGAAAAGAAAATTTTGCCAGCTCTCCGAATCTGAATTCATTTTAAAAATATTTTTCTTTTAAACCAAATATTGCCAATCTAATATGGGCATTTCCACAGAATGGTCTACCGGTAGCGAAAATTAAAATGGTTATAAACAAATGATTTTTTTTAATATTTTATTGTGGCGTCCGTGGCGTAGTTGGTTAAAGTGCGTGGCCGCTATGTCAACGAACCTGGAGACCCGGGTTCGAATCCCAGCAGCGACAGAAAATTATTTGAATTAAAATAATTTTTCTGTACGGCCGCCACCTCTCTGCAGACAATGGCAAACCTCAGAGAGTAATCAAAATGCCATGTAAAGCTTCTTGAGAACAAGAACATTCTGTTCATCGCCGTTCGGAGTCGGCGTTAAACATGTAGGTCCGGTTCTCGGTCAATTTTGTACAAACTTAATAAGACGCACAACACAATTGATCATAAGAAGCTAGGTCAAAGTCCTTTCAAGGGCTGAAATGGCCAGTTATTTATTTTTTTTTTTTTTATTAAAAAAATGCATAAATTTTTATAATATAATGCGTTTACAGCTTATCTCAGTTGTTGTTTTGAGAAAATTTGCCTGAAAACTAAAAATATATTTTTCTTGATCTTAGCTACTTTTAATGCATTTTTCTCATAAGTATTTTTTGTTTATATATTAATTTTATGGTTGCTCTCATCTTATGAAATTTTTCGACGAAAGACAAATAAATACTAAAAAAATGAAAAGAGATCAAACAAAGCTCGATTAACGGTAAATTTTTATTTTGCTTTCATTGATATTATAATGTCGCGTTCGTGTACCTGAAGTATCATTTGTTATCAGTACTTCGCGATCGTTCTAGGCAAGTGTCTAAAAAGTTTAATTCAAACCAAATTTGGTGTCCTCATCTTAAAAAAAAAGTTAATTCATAAAATAATTATACCAAAAATTTAATTTTGATTTACAAAGTGTGTCGCGTTTGCTATCGTAAGTGTAACTTTAAAAAATATTTTTTATTTTATTTTTACTTGCATATATATTTATGCAGATGGGTAAAACACGTGCCGAAAGAAGAAGCGGAGCATCAAAACGCTATATAGAAAAACTCAAGAGAGAACCCGCAAAATTTAAAGAATATCGTTACAAAGCAGCGAAGAGGATGAAAAGACGCCGCGCAGAGCTATCGAAATTGGCAAAAAATAATAAGAAGGTGCTGAAAGAGAAAAGGGAAAAAGATCGTATAAGGCAGAAAAAGTTGCGCGAAGTAAAGAAAAATGAAGCTAAAGAAAGAGAGGACTTTGGACCTTATACCTGCAAGCAAACATTTGGAAAAGCCATAAAGAAGGCAGAAAATGCATTACCAGAGGGCTTAGCTAGAAAAGTAAAAGTTATTGAAGCATTACACAAGAAGTATGTCCAACCAGCAAATTCTTCAGAAAAGACCTCTGAACTCTATTTTGAAATGGAAGCAAAATTAAAAGTGGTGAAAGACTTTTACAATCGTGATGATATCAGCGTCCAGTCTGCAGGTAAAAATACTATCATCGTTGATGGAAAAATTATTGCTAAGCGATTTATGTTGATAGCCGTATCAGAAGCATACGAGGCTTACAAAAAAGAGGTAATTGGTGAATTTGTAAAAAAGTCAACCTTTTTCCAATATCGGCCAAGGTATATCCAACTCTCGAGCAAAATGCCACATAACATGTGTGTATGCATTTATCATGCAAATTTCAAGTTTTTGTTAGAGGGTTGCGCAAGTGTCGTAAAATCTTTTCCTAGCTGCTTCCAAAGTTTTTTACAATCTGTATGTTGCAATATTGAGGATGAGAATTGTATGAAAAGCGGTTGCGAAAATTGTACATAGGATATAAAAAATTATATAGTTCCTCTAACATATTTGTAGAAAGTGTGTGAAAATGTCAAATGGCAACATTGGAGAAAAGTGAATGATCGAGTAATGTTAACTTACACTGTTGCTCCTTTATCAGATATTATTCACGAACTAGAAGTGCAGCTGCCACTTTTCAAACGACATTTCTTTGTCAAGCGAGCCCAACAAAATTATTTTGAAAACATGAAGAAATATATAAAGCCCGGGGAACTAATCATACAAATTGATTTTGCAGAAAATTATAGGCTGATCTGCCAAAATGAAGTATAAAGCGCGCACTTCAACTACAGACAAGTTTCCCTTTTTACTTGCGTAGCGTGGATGCTTGACAAAACTAAATCATTCGCTGTTATCAGTGATGATTTAAGTCATAGCAAAATCGACGTTTACCTCTTCATAACAAAACTTGCTCAGGAGATAAAAAAACAACATAGCCATTTTCAAAATATATTTTTCTTCTCGGACGGAAGTAGCTGCCAGTTTAAAAACAAATTTATTATTTGGAGTTTACCCGATTTCTTGGTTCAATTTGGTTGCAACACAATTGAATGGAACTATTTTGCAACCTCGCATGGAAAAGGTGCAGTCGGTGGAGTTGGAGCGGTAATTAAAAGAAAAATTTGGCAAATAACGAAAACAAAAAATATTGTTTAAAGTGATGCATTTTCTTTCTTTAAATGTGCACAAGAGCACATAACTGGCATTGACATCATATATATTGGTGCTGACACAATCAAAGAGATTTCGCCAAATTTTCAAGAGAAATGGAAGGATATACCAAATATTCCAGGCATCCGGAAACTGCATTCGATTTCCTGTGACGAAAATTTGAAATTGATGGTAGCTCAAACGGCATTTTTCTATATGCAGTCGAAAACGAGTTCCATTTTTTGTCGCGTGCTAGATCCCCTGTTAATTGCTAATATATTGGAAACATAAAATCTACCGAATCTACATTTTTTACTAAACATATTGCTACTAAAATGCTATAGAAAACTAAAAAAAAATTAATTTGTTTTTTTAATTTTCTTCATTTTTTCCTCCTCAAAGGCGTACGAATGTCGCGTGCTCGACCATGGAATTGCCCATATTTTAATATTGTCAAAAATAAAACGATTTTAATTTACAAAAAATCTTTTATTGAATCAGTGCCTAAAGTGTAATTTTAGACTTATAAGTCTTGTTTGCTCTCAATGCGGGGTATTTTAGGTCGACTTTTTGCAGCTACTGCCATAACAACGTCTCGATTTTTTTTCAATTACGCGTCGCGAAACACTTGAAAGTAACTGAACAAATCGCTCAGTTCCCTGAATATGCGATGGAATTTGTGGGTCTGGCAGCGGCGGATCTTCAAACTCTAGATAACTTAGCATGTGCTCGTATGGAATGTTTGCGGTGAATGGATGTTCGGCTTACATGCTGTCATCATCTATGTTTATCAAATCAACATAGTCTGAGCAATCAAAATAAATGCTATGCTTTTTAAAGTCCTTAATACTGTTGGACCATAAAGCTTATCTCGATAATACAAAATTGCTATTCTTGATTGCTCTTTCGTGAACCGGTTTTCTATCATCAAAGAGCATTGCCAATAAAACATTCTCTGGATGACCGAAATAGGCATTATTTTGAACTGCAGCGTTTACAATATCCCTAAGGTTTGGTGGCAAATATTGCGTTGACCGTATAAATTTTGCTAACATTGTATTGCCGTAGACAACAGAACTATTTATAATACTTTACATTAAGTACATTGGTACATAAACTTTCATAATATAGTTTGCTAGAGTTTTTAAGTTGGTTTATGGCAAATTTGTAGTTACGTATAGTCGCAATAGTCTACTAGCTTTGGTCAGCCAACGAGAATGAACTATTTGCCCGGGTTTCATGCTGGCTAAATCTGCGGGACAGAAACCTTCAGACACGGCTTTGGCTAGTCGATAAGGGCGTAGCCATGGGGGGAAGGGGGCAGTTGCCTGAGATTTTCTGTTTAATCGATGGCATTGAAAGTAGTTTCTATATGTAATTCCTTTTTAATATGTGGTTTTTCCTTTTTCTTTGAAGCTAGATATGGTAAAAAGATATGATAAAGATATGAAAGATATGGTAAAAATAAATTTATAAGGTCTTGTCCCCCCCTAATTTTCATCCTGCCTACGCCCTTGTTAGTCGATACAGATACTTCACATCTGTAGAAAGACCGTGTTCGTCTTTAGTATTTAACGGTAGAGGCATATTTCCAAACAAAATGGGTTGAAAATCAGGTACAATCTATAACAAAAAGCGGGTTGACTTAAAAAAAAGTCCAATTATTTTAAAATTAGTATAAAAATACCTGTAACGTTCACAGGTTTCAATTAATTTTGTCAAATCCCCGCTAGCAGTTCTAGGTCCGCTTGTAGTCGACTTTTCCAATGCACCAAACAAGTGGCGAAAAGGTAGTTCATTAAAATGCAGCAAGCAAACAAACCAATGTAATGATTTTTCTAGAGCAATTTCGAACCTTCGTAGAATGCCATTACGGTACCAGTATTGCTTACTTCTCCATCGCAATAAATTCCAACCAAATCGTCAAGAGATAAATTTTTTTTATGAAAGAACTCGTATAGCTGAGGTTATTACTTCCAGTTTTGCTTACTTTTTAAATACTAAAATGTGAAGAATGTAATAAAATACTAAAAATGAAGAATTCAAATGTAAAATTAAAAATTATCAAAAGTTTCTACGATGATTTTTACATTTTTGGCAATTTTTAAATATCAGGCTGGCAAAATTTGGTTTAAAAGCCAAAATATTTTTCAAATAAATTAAGATTCGGAGAGCTGGCAAAATTTCCTTTTCAATAAGCCCAAAATCAACGCTGCTATTTTTTGACTATTCAAATGTATTTTTATATAAGACTATGAAATCCATACACAAATTTTGACCTCAATATGCGCGATATTGGGATTGATTTTAGACCTATGGTTTCTTGGGAAAGTTTTCTCAGAATTCATTATAGATTACGTTTCTGCTATACGCTTGATCGATAAAAAATTTGACCCGCCCTAATGTAGACACCTGAAAATGTTATATTTTTGTTCTGGTTTTTACAAATTCTTATTGTTTGTCATATGTTTTTTATTTAAATTTTTTATAGGGGTGACACTATGAGTATCCGCCCCGGGTGTCACCAAGCCTAGGAACGCCACTGGAGTCAACATATTCAATATTGCCACCACTTAATGTGAGATGCGGGAAAGTAATAATGTCTATAACTTTCTTTCCAATCACAAGACATTTTGAGCTGGTTTCACGACGATTAGTTAACCAATTGGTTAATTAACTAAAGGCTGTTAGTTAACTATAACTTTTTATGATTTGGGTTTCACAACGCTTTAGTTAACTAATGGCAATTTTGTTAAGAAAATATGGCAACACTATATAAAACATATGTTTTTGATATATGCATTAAATAAGTTTCTTTTGCACAATGGACAAAATTAATGCAACAAACGCGAGATGTTCCAATTTTGCACAAAAAGAAATAGACCTCCTATTAGAAATCGTGCAGAAGTATAAAAGCATAATTGAGTGCAAACAGTCCGATAAATACCATGCGGACGAGAAGGAGAGGACATGGAAAAAAATAGAATCTGAGTTCAATAGCCAGAATGTGGAACGCACATACAGGAGCTTAAAGGTTCTTAGAACGAAGTATTATAACCTGAAAAAGGATTTGAAGAAGCGAGCGGCAGCTAAAAAGAGGTCTTTGTACGCGACTGGTGCAGGGCCGCCTGCGAAATTGCTGCTGACTACAACCGATGACAAAGTGCGGTCCATTTTGAACGAGCGCCAAGTATCTGGTATGAATTCCATATACGACTGCGATGCCTTGGAAACAATTCAAAATGACGAAGTCAATGTGCTGGATTGTAGCATTGATTTAACCCAGGAAGAAGTGGTAGATGAAATCAGTAAGAACCGAACTATTTATATACAATAGTGCAACAATGAACACATTATCTGTTTTTTTTTTCAGCAGTGGAAGAACCAGTTAAAACTCTGGAATCCATCAGCTGGCAAAAATATAACCCGCAGATGCTTAAAACACCAACGAATCCTAAGCTTAGAGCACAAGAAAGGGATGAAAATTTGAAGGCAACAAAATGGACAAAGCTAGCAGAAATTAAATCTAAGTGGACTGGAGACAAAATCAACAAAGAAATTGAGATTTTGAGCAATGAACATAAGATGCGTATGAAAATAATGGAGGAAAAACATGAAATGGACAAACAAGAATTTGAATTACGCAAAAAGGAGCTTGATATGTGCATTAGGCATATGACTGACAAGCATAATTTAGAAATGCAATTATTGCAAATGAGCTCTACGACTGAATACCTGTATCATGATACAATTAAAACGTAGGCCCAAGTCGGCAACAACAGAAAATTTTGACAATATACCAACTCCTTTGTTATTGTTTTGTTGTTGATTTGTAGTAAGAGAGAGCGTTTTTCTACTGGGTCTACCTTACAGGCCACCTCCACGAGGCATAGCACATGCCAACATTCATTGGCACATAACATTTAATTATAAATTCAACCAGAATTCTTAAATTTGCATCTGTATTTTCCGTTGTCACATATAATCGTAATAATCTAGCGGCCTTGGTGAGCCACCGAGAATGTACAATTTACAATGCTAGAAATTGCATGGGCCATGTCGTATTAGTACTTCGAATCGGTGGAAAATTCAATTTTTTTCTGCAGCAGGGGCATCTTTTGCAACTCAATTTTCTGGAAGCCGTCCACCACCTGAAAATATATAATAATAAAATAATTAAAAATGGTTGACAATTATAATAAATGAGTGATAGCAATAACTTACCGAAAGAGTTTCACAAGTTTCGATTTGACGACTCAGTTTTCCGGTTGCCGATCTTGGTCCAGTGCTGGTTGATTTAACCAAAGCTTCAAACAAATGCCGAAACGGAAGTTCGTTGAAGTGTAGAAGGCAAACGAACCAATGCAATGGTCTTTTTAACAGCAATTCGAATCGTCGTATAATTCCACCGTGTGGGCCAGTGTTTGTTGGCTCACCGTCAGTGCATATTCCAATTAATGCATCCAGTGATATATTCTTATCGTTGAAAAAATCATTTAATTTGGTTGTTTTGTATTGAGCGGTTTCATGTTCCAGTCTTACGTAACCAATCCATTCCGAATTGGGTTCTCTCAAAATAACAAGATGAGGTTCTTTTACCATCCTAGTATGATACTTCTCATCAACTTTAGCTTATTATAAAAATCATATATATTTATGCAAATTATATATATTTTGCACAACCATTTATAAACATAAAACATACAAACAATAAAACATAAAAATTGCTCGTTTTTAAAACATAACTTAAGCAATAACAATTCACAGCAATAATGCAAAATTAAATTAAAAGAAATATTCTTTTTTGAACAGAAATGGTAAGGCAAAAATGGTATTGAAACACAAGGTACTTTGATTCAAATCTTTTACTTAAATATATCCAGGTCATGATACAATTATAACAGGCCACTTCCACGAGGCATAGCACATGCCATCATATACATCAAGGCATCGAAAAATCTAGTGGAGACCGCATACGCCATGAAGATATGCCACTTCCACGAGGCATAGCACATGCCATCATATACATCAAGGCATCGAAAAATCTAGTAGAGACGACATACGCCATGGCATATCTTCATGGCGTATGCGGTCTCCACTAGATTTTTCGATGCCTTGATGTATATGATGGCATGTGCTATGCCTCGTGGAAGTGGCATATCTTCATGGCGTATGCGGTCTCCACTAGATTTTTCGATGCCTTGATGTATATGATGGCATGTGCTATGCCTCGTGGAAGTGGCCTGTTATAATTGTATCATGACCTGGATATATTTAAGTAAAAGATTTGAATCAAAGTACCTTGTGTTTCAATACCATTTTTGCCTTACCATTTCTGTTCAAAAAAGAATATTTCTTTTAATTTAATTTTGCATTATTGCTGTGAATTGTTATTGCTTAAGTTATGTTTTAAAAACGAGCAATTTTTATGTTTTATTGTTTGTATGTTTTATGTTTATAAATGGTTGTGCAAAATATATATAATTTGCATAAATATATATGATTTTTATAATAAGCTAAAGTTGATGAGAAGTATCATACTAGGATGGTAAAAGAACCTCATCTTGTTATTTTGAGAGAACCCAATTCGGAATGGATTGGTTACGTAAGACTGGAACATGAAACCGCTCAATACAAAACAACCAAATTAAATGATTTTTTCAACGATAAGAATATATCACTGGATGCATTAATTGGAATATGCACTGACGGTGAGCCAACAAACACTGGCCCACACGGTGGAATTATACGACGATTCGAATTGCTGTTAAAAAGACCATTGCATTGGTTCGTTTGCCTTCTACACTTCAACGAACTTCCGTTTCGGCATTTGTTTGAAGCTTTGGTTAAATCAACCAGCACTGGACCAAGATCGGCAACCGGAAAACTGAGTCGTCAAATCGAAACTTGTGAAACTCTTTCGGTAAGTTATTGCTATCACTCATTTATTATAATTGTCAACCATTTTTAATTATTTTTCAGGTGGTGGACGGCTTCCAGAAAATTGAGTTGCAAAATATGCCCCCGCTCCAGAAAAAAATTGAATTTTCCACCGATTCGAAGTACTTATACGACATGGCCCATGCAATTTCTAGCGGCGTGGTTTCGGTGGATCTGGCTAACATCAAACCAGAGCAAATTGTACAATCACACCCCTTGGAACCCCCCTGTGGTGTTCCCCATACAAACATTTCATAAAATCGCCAGTTTTGGCACTTCACATGAAAAAATCAGCGAAATGCCTATGTTTTTTCTTTATTTTTATTTATTTATTTATAATAATATTTATTATATATTTATAATAATATCTATTTTTTCTCTTTTGAAATTTATTTAGCCAGAACATATGTAAATGAAAAAATTAATTTAAGTTAGTTATAGAAAAGAAACTAAAAAAATTATTGTTTGAAGTCTTTTTTACTTTCAAGTCTGGGCAATTTCGCACGGCTCTCTAATGTCGTCGCCATAACAGCCTCTACATTTTCCGGTATAACCCGTTTGGAAACGCTAGCTAGCAATTGAACATGTCGTTCCGTTCCTTGTATGTGTGATGGAATTTTTGGATCATTAAACGGTGGATCATCTTGATTTAAATATTCTTCCAATGTATCGTACGGAATGCTTCGCGTGAGTGGTGGTTCAAATACGTTATTTATGTCATTCATATTGATCAATTCCGTGTAACTTGTGCAATTAAACTTTATATCTTGTTTTTTATAAGCTCTAAGTTGCGTTGGGTCGTCAACATCTGTTCGATAGCGTAGAATTATGCTGATAGCACAGTCGCGCTTTTCTTTGCTATCATCAAACAACATTGATAACAAGATATTTTCCGAATGCGCATAATATGAATTATCTGTAATTACTTGATTGACAATTTTGCGTAAACGAGGTTCTAGAAATCGTGACCAACTAATTAAGTTGAAAAATAATGCACTGCCGTACACGACAGAGCTGTAATACTTGATATTGAAGTTCATTGGCACATAACATTTAATTATAAATTCAACCAGAATTCTTAAATTTGCATCTGTATTTTCCGTTGTCACATATAATCGTAATAATCTAGCGGCCTTGGTGAGCCACCGAGAATGTACAATTTACAATGCTAGAAATTGCATGGGCCATGTCGTATTAGTACTTCGAATCGGTGGAAAATTCAATTTTTTTCTGCAGCAGGGGCATCTTTTGCAACTCAATTTTCTGGAAGCCGTCCACCACCTGAAAATATATAATAATAAAATAATTAAAAATGGTTGACAATTATAATAAATGAGTGATAGCAATAACTTACCGGAAGAGTTTCACAAGTTTCGATTTGACGGCTCAGTTTTCCGGTTGCCGATCTTGGTCCAGTGCTGGTTGATTTATCCAAAGCTTCAAACAAATGCCGAAACGGAAGTTCGTTGAAGTGTAGAAGGCAAACGAACCAATGCAATAGTCTTTTTAACAGCAATTCGAATCGTCGTATAATTCCACCGTGTGGGCCAGTGTTTGTTGGCTCACCGTCAGTGCATATTCCAATTAATGCATCCAGTGATATATTCTTATCGTTGAAAAAATCATTTAATCTGGTTGTTTTGTATTCAGCGGTTTCATGTTCCAGACTTACGTAACCAATCCATTCAGAATTGGGTTCTCTCAAAATAACAAGATGAGGTTCTTTTACCATCCTAGTATGATACTTCTCATCAACTTTAGCTGTCGTTAAAGTATCATCTTTTCTGCCATCGAATGAAAACGCTAACAAATTGGTATGATCTAACCGTTTACGAACCACTTCTTGTCTGCATTTCTCTTTTTCTCTGCGAACTTTCGATTTATCCATGATGAGTGGTTTGCCATGCTTATCTTTCATTTTAAAATCTTGGAAAAGAGCGGTTCCTAATGCCGATGCTACTCTATCAGGCACACCAACTCTGTCACATACCAAGGCAAAGTTAAAACAATCGTATCTCTCTGCGTATTGTGAACTTGTGCTTCTATCCATATCTTCTTGAACCGGTGGCGGTGCGTATGTTGAATCATCGGGATCTTGGTATGTTGGCATTGATGACATAGACTTTGCTCCTTGCTCTTCAGTTTCCATCACAACTGCATCCATTGTTAGTCTTCTCTGATTATGTTGATCGTGCATGAACTCTTTGAGGCGTTCGGGAACCCAGCCGCATGCACATGGAGCTGCCTTCAAATCGCATTTACATGTTCCAATGTAAAAAATTGTTTCCAGAGATTTTACATACTCTGTAAATTGTTGGGTTTTGTTTCTTCTCTTGATTTGCGCTTGATACTTGTCAAGCAATTTAATCAATTTATTAAATACACTTTTTTTCAGCATTATTTCCATACCAACCTTTTCCCAAATTCCATTCAACTTATCTTGTACTTGAATAGTGAATGATTTATGGGAAAACTTGTTTGTTCTGTTTAAGCACGTTCGCTTAAGTAAAAATAATATCTCAAGATATCCAGAAGGGTTGGTAAATTAAAATCAGTCAAATCAGTAGACACACCAAAAACAGTAACATCGTGCTTGGGTATATGACTCATTGGGTTTTCGATAGTTGTTGATGTTGTTGTTGCTTCATCTTGCGGTGTAGAGGATGGTGGATTCATTGTAAACTTTTTTAATTGGAATGGTCTACTTCACTTATTATTTTTTTTTTTTAATATTTTTTTATCTGAAATGAGCACTTCACACTTTGAGTTCTTCACAACGACTTAATGCATTCACAAAAACTGTTGCGTTATATATGGTCTACGAGACGAGGTAATAAGAATGAAATGGTAATTTTAATTCTACCTGCTGTGTCTTGTGGTGGCTTAAAAACGCACACAAGCAATTTTAGGATCTGCAATTGTGTCACAGTGATACCTTAATTTTTTAAAAGGGTTGCGGTGCATTCCAGTGATACCTTAATTGTTAAAATGGTTGCATAAAACGCGCATTTCTTAAGAAGGTGTCATAAAATACCCACAAAAAGTGTTGTAAAAACAACCTTCATTTCTTAAGTAGTTGCTATAAAAAAACTACACAAGTAAGTTTACGACATGCAGCTGTGTCTTGTGGTGCCTTAAAAAACGCACACAAGCAATTTTCCGAATTTTCCGAATTTTGCAATTGTGTCACAGTGATACCTTCATTTTTTAAAAGGGTTGAATAAATTTCTAAAGAGAAAAAAACTCCAAAAAGAAAAAAACATAGGCATTTCGCTGATTTTTTCATGTAAAGTGCCAAAACTGGCGATGTTTTGAAATGTTTGTATGGGGAACCCCACGGGGGGCTCCAGGGGGTGTGCCACTGACATGGGTGGGTCGGGCCTCCAAAGTTAGTGGGGGTCGGTCATACATTTGGACTCGATTGGAGCACTCTAAATGGGTCAAAGTGGGATTTTTCAAAATTTGCCCCTACCCAAAAGTTCGACCCAAATTGGGGGACATCAGAATTCGTTTTAGAGGTATGGTTCCTTCGGCAGAGTTTCTTATTTTGATCCCTAGAATACGATTTTCACAGAGCAATGGGCGATTTTTTTGCCTCCCCACAAATCGACCCGGCCTAATATATATATATATATATATGTATATGTTATAAATAAAAAAATTAATGTTTGCAAAGTAAGAATCAATGTGCGATCTTCTGGCACAATTGTTTAGATTTCGATCTCCATCTTCTCGATTGTGAGGGACACCGAGGACAGCATATACAGCTTCATTTAGTTCACTTCTAAGAGGAGGTGCATTCGTATCGTTTCTGAGGCAGCAAATATTGTGCAGAATAGCTGTTGCAATAATAATACTTTGAACTTTCTGCAAATGCAAGCGAACTCCTAAAGAAAGCAAAGGGAATCGACGTTTCCATACTCCATATGACCGTTCCACACAATTTCGCGTTCTAATAAGCGATTCATTGAATAAATTTTCAGCCGGAGTATTGGTTTGAGACAAGGGTGTTAAAATGTTATTTGTATTTTCATAACCGCTATCTGCAACAACTATTCCATTTCCAAATTCATCGGATTCTAAACGGTAGCAGATGCGAGAGTTTCAAAAAATTGTTGCGTCATGTGTGGAACCGGGCCACCGTGCAACGACATCTGAAATTCGCAAATCACTATCGCAAAAAGTTTGGACATTTATGGAGAAAAATCCTTTGCGATTACGGAACAGTTCTGCATCATATCCACCTGCATACATATAAGGATTAAATCTGTATTGAAAATAAAGTATATATTCATTCGTGGCTTACCAGGGGAGATTATTTTAATATGGGTGCAGTCTATGGCTGCAGTGATGAGTGGAAATTTTGCACGATTGAAGAAGTTTCGTTGAATTTTCTTAATTTCATCGCTTGTTTTTGGAAAAGCAATAAATTTTTCACGAAGTAGTGCAATATTATGAGACACCACATTAACCGCTCTAGAAACGGTAGCTTTGGATACACCAAACACATCACCGCCCATCTGAAGCATACATCCTGTGGCATAAAAGCGCAATGTTATAAGAAGCATGGTTTCTGGAAGCAATGCGTTGTTCCTTAAAATAGACATATGCTTTGAATACACATTTCTCATTATTCAAATAAATTTACCTAAACGTCTTTTGTTGAATTTGTGGCCGTATGAGCTCCAGAACCTCCCAAGCCACTTCTTTACTGAGGCGAAATCTATCGCGGAAATCTTTGGTATCGTAGCTTTGAAAAAAATATGGTCGTGATTGTATTATCCTTTTTCGACGAGTAATTAAAACACTCCACAATTCCTCATAGTCCGAATCGCTATCAACACCGTAATCCCAATCGGAATCCATTATTATTTGTTTCACGTTTCTTTTTGCTTTTTTATAAGCTTTTTTTCTATTACAGAAATCAGCTGTTCGTAAACAAATGGTTTAAACTACCACCACTGGTGGCTTAACCTCTTGTTAACTTTGATTGTGAAATTCAAATCTGTTAGTTAAACTCTGGTCAGTGGTTAACTAATGGTCGTGAAACTGGCCCTTAGACTTTTTAGGAATTAAGCTTAAACCATTTTTAAGTGCCCAATCACCAATTTTTTTAAGATTGTTATCTAAATGAGATATAGCATTAATTAAGTGTTCACGTTTAAAGTTAAAATACAGCTGAACATCATCAGCATACATATATATAAAGAGAAAAACAGAGGGCCCAAAACAGATCCTTGAGGAACATCCCTTTAAATGGAAAGAAAGGCTGATGAGATATTATTAGCGAAAACTGCTTGCGATCTTTCGGAGAGATATGACGCAATAAGATTAACAGAAGATGATATAAAATTTAACATTTTAAAGAGCTTGATCTCTAAAATACCGTGGTTGACTGTGTCGAAAGCTTTATAGTGGTCCAAAAGAACTAAGAGGCTGACTTCATTATCATCTAAACTAGCACGCAAATCTTCATATACATCATATACATTGACTTATTAACAGTTCTAACGCTTTGGATAAAAAATACAGTATTGCTATTGGGCGGTGATCATTATGAGATTTAGGTACTGGGATAAATTTAGGTTTTTCCCATTCTTTTGGGTAAATTGATTTCGTGAGCACCGTATTAAAAATATGAGTTAAATAAGGAACTACCCTCGGAAGCAGAATTTTTAGAAACCTTGGACTAATTTCATCATAACCGATAGCGTTGGATTTGATGGATGAGATACTTCTTAGAACATCAGCCTGACAGACACAAGAGAAACTGAAGCTAGAATCTACGCTAAAAGAATTATTGATGTCATTATAAACATTATGGTTAAACGAAGGCATAAGAATATTAACGAATTTTTTATTTAAGTCCTCAACGTCCAAATTATCACAGAAGCTAAAGGTTTTTTGAATTAGACTAATATTTCGTATCTCATGCCATTTCTACTTACTGTTGAACACGGAAACAAACTTATCACTATAGTAATTAATTTTTGCAGCTTTCACCTCTTTAACAACTTTCGAACGTAGAAACTTAAACTCTTCATATAACACTGGCGTTTTGAAGCATTTCCAGCGATTGAATGCATTATTCCGCATTAAAATCAAGTTTTCAGTTGTTCTGTTGAACCAAGGCCGTTTCTTATGATTGGTTATTTTATGCTTTTTAGGGACAAACTCATTATAAAGTTTATTGACACTGCAACGAAAAAATTCAACTTGGTCATCAACAGAGTTCATATGTAGAATTAATTCCCAGTTTTAACCTATTAAGTATAGCATTTTACAATAGAGTATAGTCGATGTTTTTGAAGTCGCGGAAACTGAAACTGGTAACAGTCTCAGTGAGTCTAAAGTCATACGCTAGAAAAATAAGGTCATGCTTTGAAAAATTAGATACGGAGAATTGATCATAGAGAAGGATTCTAGTTTTAACACTAACAAAGAATAAATCCAGGATAGTGTTTGTAGTTTTTGTGTAGTTAGAAGACATTGTAGAATTTACAGAAAGTAGACCTAAGCTATTCATATCTTGAACCAAATTATTTTCAACGAGGATAATTTCAGTGAAAGAGAGTTTTCCAGCGTGCTTAAAAAAGGTAAGAAGTCAACAATTCGGTTCGGACGATATACGGACCCTAGAAGCAGATTTTTATCACCATTTGAAACCACTACAAAGATATATTCGATGATGCTATCATGTGACGACTTACAACTAACATTTTCTTTAACGTAGATTGCAACTCCGCCTGCATGACCAATAGACCGTACCTCAAAAAAAAGTTCACCGTATACCAGTGAATATGACGTATTTTTGCAAGACAATTACGAAAACAGTGCTCTTCTGGACACCTACTGCATGAATTTTGAATTTGGCTTTTTCACAATGGTGACATGTTCTTCATTCACAACAACGTTACGCGTCACATTTGCCTCCGTGGCTCTTTTTAAAGTTGGCTCTTTTTTTTCCATCAACCGAAATACACGTTAGCAAATCATTACACTTAGCTGCTGTTAAAGCCTCTTTTCGAAATTTGACACGTTCTCTGAATACTTTATTTTTGTAATGATAAGCCCATACAAGAATTGAGTAATTTTTTCTGCTGTTTAGGAAGATAACTCCTCTTCAGCTTTTGCAGCAATCGACAATCGTAAATCTTTTATTAACATGGTCGCAAGCAGTGCACCAAAGCGAACTGATGTGTCGCTGCGATCTCAAGCAGAACTATTATTTCGCAGTGATATGTCCACCACTACAAAATTTTTTTGTATCGTCTGTGATTCGCTTACGTTTTGTTCAAATTCCTCTTCGTCCTCGCTATCTGGCTCGTACCCAACGCTGGAAAAGTGCACCGCATTCGATGTTGCAGCAACTGACCTTACTTCAACAGTGGCAGTTCTCATCGACACTGTTTCATAGACATCATCTTATGTCATATATCTTGGACCGCACTGATCAATAAAGAAAATTTTTGCTGAGTTTGGAATTTTATTTGAGGTGTTGCAACTACACGGATTGTTGCTTTCAATGCCGCACTTACAACGCGAAATTTTAAACAATTTATTTCGAGCATTCACGTTATATCTCAATCGATTTTTAGAAAATTGTATAATAGTTATTCACAAGTGCATCAACACGTTTCCGAACTGCCGCTAGGGTTATAATTGGTATGCCGGCACGTTGCCAAAAATCGATTACATTTCTAACAGCTTCTTGTTTAAAAACATCCAACTTCCGACTTTTATCACTGTTATGCCGCAGATACAATAAAAAAGTTATAACATCGTACTCCGTTGGTAATTTGCTATTATTTAAGTCACTCGCAATTTGTTATTCTTTAACGAGCTTTAATATTCGTCAAAGTCAATTTAAGGCCTTCCAAGGACTTGTAGGAATATATTTTTTTTTATTTTGGAGAAAAAATAATTGGTCTCTTTCAGACAAAAATATTGATATATCATTCAATGTGATCAGACTTTTAATACCGAAGATACGATGAAAATGAAAAAAGTAGGGCTCCCTTTTTAGGTTCGGCAAAAAATTTTCAACAATTTTTTAAAAATACTTCTGCTGGAAATATCGATATACTTCCTGAGCAAAAGATTAATGATATTTTAAGGGCTTTATTTTAATATTAGGCTGGTACATTAGTATGGTAGAAACTGAGATCTGGAGGTTAAGTACTAGAACGGTACACCTGAGGCCAATGACTTCTATAGAGGTCATATTGGTCTTCTTAAGACAAAAATATTGATATACTAAACTTTAAAATCCGACTGTAAACACCAGAGCTATGAAGTTTTATGTGAATGCGTGACCCCTACGTTCGGTAAAAAAAATTTTTTTTCGTAATTGTCTTCCAAAAATACCTCATATTCGCTTGTATACGGTGCACTTTTTTTTTGCATAGGAGGTGGTACGGTCTACTGACCAACCCTGTCCGCACGAAATATTTTAAAACCATTTAAACTAAACAAACTATCCGGCATATCATTGTTGAACCATGTTTCACTTACACAAACAGCATCCATGTCAGAGCCTTCAAACACATATCGCAATTCATCTATTTTACTAAGCAAGCTTTGAGCATTTAGATGGCAAATTTTAAATCCAGTTCTTTGTTTAGAGAGTATTCTAATCATATTATGGCTGTTATCTTTGGAACAAATCATTTCAGATCTTAAATAACTTGGCATGTTCAATAAGTATAAAAAAAGGAATCATAATTAGCGTGTGCATAATGATAAAATAAGTTTTCTTCGCTGCTTTAACATAAAGATATATAAAATAAAAATAATTTAAACAAGAGATCAACATATTGGGGGTATTCTCGCAGTCTTGCACCGTTGCAGAAATAGTAAAATTGTAAACGTCAAACTTTGAAATTTGCAACACTGCGAGAGCGCACGAAAACATAAATATTGGAAAAATTGTAAACAAATGCAGCGAACAAGTGAAAAGAAAAAATTTTGGAGTTTCTTATAGAAAATGCAGCTTTTAACATTATTTTCGCAGATGTTAATTACTCATGACAATCTTGGTCGACGTTATTATTTAATTCTTATTGATTTTTTCAGATGAGCGCTCTTTTTGGAAGACATTGAATGAACTGGACGAAGATATTCTTACCACTTTGTCGACCCGCTGTGGAATTTATCACTATGTTCCCAAGACTTTTGAATGGAGACCGACGATGCTTGCAGCAAATTATTGTGTTCTATATGACAAAAATGTTTTTTTGGTAAATCAAGTTTAAAGTTTAGTAAAAAACTGAACCGAAAAATCTGCCGCGATTTTCTTACCAATGAAAGTTCAAGAGTTTGTGGTTTTTTCTGTCAAAAAAAATTGTCATCTTTGGAAGCGTTTTTTAGAGTAAGATGCGTTTAAAAAAAAATAATTTGTTCTATATGCACTTATTTACGAAACTATTGTTGTTTTATAGCATATAGAACAAAATGTAATATGTATTGGAGAAATGAAATTACACTCAATGTGATTACACTCAATAAAAACTTTATTTCATATATTATAATATTAACTTAATTTTAAACTTAACCTTATACATATATTCTTATGAGTCCACTTAAATCAATACCTGTTAATTTCTTAAAAGGTAAGTTTCGACTATAAAATCAAGTAAAAAATTAACCAAATTCATTTGACTTCGATTCCACGAAGTTCATGCTTGATTTACGGAGATTTTTTTATTGAAGCAAGTTTGTTAAAAAGACGAAGACAAAAAATTTTACCTATATTTTAACTTGTATTAAACAAATTATTAAGGGTATTCACGGGTTGATGCGGAACACAGTTGCGACGATGCGAAAATGCAAGATTGCGAATTTTTGCTTCATTCCAACAACAAACACATTAGAAGTAATTTTGCAACTCTTCTTGAATTACGCACTGCTCAAACCTATTGCGAAAGCGCACAAACAGTGATGCGAAACAGCTGATTAAAGTTATGGGTGTTTTCAAGCATAGTTGCCATCTGGGTAAAACTTTAAAAAGGCTAAGTTTTTACGTTGATTCAAATAAGTAAAGTTACAATATTGATGTTCACGCGTTAGTGCGAAAAATATGTTGCATTTTCGCATTCTTGCAACTCGCATCAACCCGTGAATACCCCTATTGCAGTATGCCACTGCATCAAGTAATAAAAAGTTGTATAAACTTTTCACATCATTTACTTTCTCCAATGATATCTTCTTATCTATTGCTTATCCATTCTTATTCTTAGTATTAAGTTTTTTTTAAACGTTGTTGTAAAATTTAACTTCTAACCTTATGTTATTTATGATGGGTATTTTCTTCTTTTTTGTTTCATTTTATTTACCAACTGCAATCCAAAGCGGGATTTTATCTTTTTTCATTTCATTTGCCAAGTGCAATGTGAAGCTAAGAAAAAAACCAGAAAAAAAACAAAAAAAGAAGCAAAATACAAAGACCTCCAAATAATAACTTTAATAACTTTATTTAGACTTGCATATAGAACAAAATAAAAAAATATTTTTTTTACTTAGTATTTTTGCTTCGTTTTTGTTCTATATGCACGATTTTTTGCATATAGAACACAATAGGTTACGAAGCTTGTCACAACAGTGTTGTATAGCACAAAGTCGATGTCTCATATTTCGAAAACTATAAAAGATAAAAGCAAACTGATGACACAGATCGATAGATCTCGAAAAATTTGCCTATATACCAGTCTTATCTCAATTTTTTCAATTTTGTGATATAGAACACAATAATTTACGAACGACGAGATGATACGAGTGACAAGAGATGAGTTTGCCGTTAATCAGCAATAGTTCAGAATTCATCAACTAACACGCGCAGCAGCAGCACCCTATTGATCTTCAGTTGGGTATTGTTTTATATCGGCTGGAAGCGTCTGGGGATAATGCGGCTATTCGGAAAATAGCTGCAATATTTGGAGTTTGAGATAGTGAAACAATTTATAAAATAACGAAAAGAATCTTTCAGTCTTTCTTGCGTCTCCAAAACAAATATATTTCATGGCCTGATTCAGCCGAAAGACAAGATATTGTCAACAAAACTTATCATGAGTTACCACATTGCATAGGATATATTGATGGCACCGAAATAAAGCTTGCCGAACCACCAGTAGTTAACCACACAGCATATTTTTCAAAAAGCCGCATATATTCCATAATAGCGCAATTCGTATGCGACCATCATCGAAAGATTTGCCATGTTGCAGTGGGCCATTTCGGAACTGCCCATGATGCGCGAATATTTAGAACAAGTCCCAATTCAATCGAAAGAAATAGCTTTTTTTCATCCGAGCAATGGATTGCAGGCGATTCTGCTTACCCTTTGCAAACTGTCCTCATTACTCCATTCAGGTCAAATTCCCAAGAATTTAACCCATCAAAACGAAAAGCCTTCAACTTGCGGAACAGTAGATTCCGAGTAAGAGTGGAACATTGTTTTGGCATTCTTAAGGAACGTTTTGGTAGTTTTAAAGAGTTGAGGATTAGAATTAATAGTCTTAAAGAGTTAGGTAGTCTTAAAGAGTTGAGGATTAGAATTAAAGATGAAAAAGTCACATCTTCTGTTCGCAGTGGCTTATGGTTTGCTGTATATTGCACAATATTCGTAAGATATTATAACCTCGTGCCTAGGTTTGAGGACAACTTAAACAACTTTGCCGAAGAAACAGAAGATGAAAACAATCCAATCGAAGATAGCACAAGACAAGGCGCTGCAGTTGAAAAAAGAAAAGAATTATACCAAATTATGTTTGATGATTAAAATAAACAACAAAACCAAATTCCTTTCTTTTATTTAATTTATTTTTATATTATATTTCCATCCCACACTTTTTGTCAATCTCATATTTTGCCACCCTCTCTTTCATTTCTAACTCTAATATTTTTAACTCTATTTCTTGCTCATGCCTTCTTTCTTCACTCTGCAATCTCTTTGTTTCTAATTCTAGTTTTTTTTTCTTCTAAAGCTGTTTTGTTTTTTTGTAATTCCATTTCCTTTTCAAATTTTTTCTCCTCAAATAAAATTCGTGCCACCTGAATTTTCACCAGCTGCGAAATGACAGATCTAGGAGCCATGGTGCTTGGTTTCGAAGCTGATGGTGTCACATCTAATCGCACAGGTGACGGCGCAGGTGCGGTGGAAGGTGGAACACTTGAAGACACATTGAAAGTGAACTCCTCACAACATTGCGATGACGTTGGAGTAGCTGGAGAAGATAGTGGTGAAGGCACAGTAGCTGGAGAAGGAATTGGTGATTCGCTGCATAATATTGGCGCCATTACTGCAGTTTGAGGGCCAAATATTTCCGCCAGTCTGTTGTAGTGCGGACACATTTTTAGAATTTTCGCTGCAATTATATTAAAAAATAGAAGGTTAGAATGTCCATCTTGCTCCAGCACTCCTGCCCCCGTTGATGCAAGCCAGTCATTGGCTTTCTTGAATTGTGTCTTCAGGTGTTGCACCTTCCATCGCACAAGGTCCCATGATGCATCCAGCTGCGTTGCAGCTATTAATTTCTTGTAATAGAATTGAGCTGTGGGATGATGTTTGAAAAATATAATTGAAAAGTTAGAAATCTCGAAACTATCCTGAAATGATGATCCTACCTCAAAATCACGCTCCAAAATCACCGGTATTGAGACTTTCAATAATTGCTTCCAATTTTTCTAATGTCTCAACAGATGTAGCAATATCGTTACCCTGTAGCTTAATGTGCACGATCCCACGACGAGTAAAAGCGGCAGATAGCATGTGTTGCTTTTTATACCGGAGTGCATGTTGAAGAATATCAAAATTCGCTCTCGTCAAGCCTTCATTGACATAAATGGGTTTATTAGATTGAAAACCCGCATGTTGCAAACGTAGTAAATCACTGCTTTCACGACGGTATATTGCAACAGAGCTTAATACAAAGTTTCTGTCAAAAGGCATATGAAATTAGGCAATTATTGTTGAGTCTTTGTTGTTGTTTTGATTTATTCTAAACAAATTATTTACGTTAGGAAGCTTAATGTTTACTGCTGAACATATATTATTTATTATTCCATTGAGGTTTTCACCTTCAGAGAATGAAATTCCATTCAGACGAAGATCACAAGCAACGGCTATATTATTTTACCTAGCCAGTTGATATTTTAAGTTATCTACCTCCGTTTTTAAAGTACTACACTCACTTATCCGGGCAGGAAAAACCTCTCTAGCAACCTCTCTTCAGAAACATTTTGACGTAGCTCAGCCAGCACTCTCTGCTCACTCTCATGTAACGCATTAGTCAGTCCATCTTTAATTTGGGAAGTGATCTGGGCGCAATGCTTTGATAGGCGGAGTTCAAACCTTTCGTTCTGCGTCTCAAACTTGTTTTCAATAAGAACAAGTAGATTCAAGTTCAAATGCTTCTAACTCAAAACTTTAGTGCAGACACTTGCAGTGGAAGTAGTAACGTTGCCAGTCACTGTAGAGCCTGACGAGTTCGTATTACACTTAATTGGTGGTGAGTGAAGGAATGACTCCCGACGAGCCGAAAGACATTTTGCGCATTTGTACTGCTGTTTATTTTTTTGCATGAACTTTAAATCAGCTTTATTTATATTCACACATTGGCAATGGAATTCGTTACAAGTTACAAATTTAACTTTCTTGTCATCTTGTAGATTGCGTTCAACCCTTGCTAAGCAAACACGTGACATTTTCTCAGTTTGGCGATTATAAGTCGAAGCGATTCAATGTGGCAAATTAAGTACAGCGGTTGATTTTGCTTTATACTATGTGGTAATGCTGTATCAAAAGTAGTTTGACAGCACACAGCTGATTGCTTAGGTTTAGCATTTTTCAGTTCTGGCGCAATATTACAGCAATTCCAAAGCAATCATAAATTGTTAATTTTATATTTTAATTTTAACTCATTTTGATTAGAATGCATTTTTCAGAGCCAACAAATTAATAAACAGGAAAAAGGCACGGCATCCAGGACAGACAATAATCAGACAGCAACAGGCACCAGTCAAGCAAGCAGCGTTCAGCTGATTCAGGCAGTGCGGCACACGGCATATTCAGGCAGTGCAGCAACAAACGACGAAATCATCCAAGAAACTTCCAAATTCCAATCACCTAAGAAAATCCAAGTTATGCTGTAGTAGTTTCGACTATTTTTTCTTTCTCAGCTGATTAATTATATTGTAATTTTTTTTTAAACACAGAGACGAAATTTTCAATTCTTTATTTTTACGATTTTGACGTTTTATGTACATAAAAGCTTTGAAGTCGGCGCTTATCTTACTAAGTCGAAATCTTATTATATTAATTTTTTCTAATTTGAATTTATTACCATATAAATATTAATAACTTAATGAATATAAAAGCTTTTTAGCGATTTTGTTTTCAGTGGCAATTAAATTAAGATTTAAAATTCTATATAAATACTTACTTTTGCTCTAAGTCATATGTAGTTTTTTTTTACAAAAATTAAAGCATTTCAAGATCGTTATTTTGTACTGTTTTTCTTAAAAGCGTCCTTGTAGGAGAGGAAGACACACTTTTTTCTTAAAATATTTTTGGGGTGATCTTGACAACTGCATGGAATTTTTTAGACCCCTTAACCTACGATCTAAATTTTTCGATACGTCCTAATATGTATATCTAAATATCTACATTCTTTTCTATCTTCTATAACAGACATAAGCTTCCAGAAGCACAGTTGGTCCAGCTACAAATTTATGTTTGCACATTTGTAAAACAACACGTACAAAAAACAACAACAAAACCGAGGTTCACCAAATTTTTAACTCGCTTTAGCAACAACAATTGCATGCAAAGGCACCAAAAACAAAGCCTCACTCGACGAGGATGAGTTTGAGATGATTGTCTCGTTACTTGTGTAATACAAAAACACACATGATTTGTTTTTGTTTTGTAGGAGACAATTTTTTGTATATTTTTTTTTTATTTCAATGAGCAAAAGCAATAATGAGGACTATTTTGTGTTTGTTTAAAAAAAAAAGAAAAACATTGGCTTACCAATTTATTATCCCGCTCATGACTGTTCTATGTATTTAAAAAAAGTTTTATGGTACAGTGCGTGTTTTGGGGCTATCAATGTTGATCCACCTTGAACACTAGGGTGCACTGTAGTTTTTACAAAACCGCCTAAACTTCCAAACCGATCATGCGATTAAAATGAAAATCGGTGAAAGGGGTTTTTAGGTACGATGGCGCTATCTTTTTTGATCCATCTACAAAATTGCCTAAAACTACAATAGGCTTATTTTTAGTTGTTTTTTCATGTTACATACGAAAATATTTACAAAATATAAAATGTTTCTTAAATTTAGTAAACTTGAAAAATGTCCGTTATTTTAATAGGTACCAAAAACACTTCAATATGGTTAACACTGCAAACATTTTTATTACATTGAAATTTTAGAAGCGAGATGCACAGAAGCGGTGCACCAAGATTTGATGAATAAAGATTTTTCGTTTAATTAACATAAAAAAATTCTGTCAATTTGACACCAAAAACATGAACATATCTTGAAAACTATAAAAAATTTTAGTACAAAGATAATAATGCAACATCCTTGCTCAGAAATGCGAAATAAACCACCAGAAATTCAATTTTGTGACTTTCGATTTGAATATGTGGTTTTTTATGCATTTTGTTGAAATTTTTTTTTTCAAAAAAAATCTTCATTAAAATACTCCGAAAAACTTATTGCAAAAATACCGTTAGTTGAGTTTTAAATATTTTAAATATTTTTTTAAAAAAAGGTCTGAAATATATGGGATTTTCCTAAAAAGAGGGCACAAAAATTGTTTTTATTGTAAAAATTTCAAATTTATTTCTGCAAATTTTCAACTATTTTCAAAAGCTATTACACTTATAAGCAAAAGTTGCTTCAATTTTACCCAAAAAGTAAAATCCGCTTTTGTGATTCAAAAAACAAGACCTATCCCTTGATATTTTCGGAGAAAATTTTTTATTCCAATATTTTGGTTTAATATTTTTGAATAAATAAATAATTTATTAGCAAAAATTATCTTAGTGTATCTTACCAATCAAAAGTTATAGCCAATAATCTATATCCATATCATAAATCGAATTTTTAAAATTTCTGTAAAATTATTTTCTGTCAAAAAGAAATAGAAAATTGCACCAGCGAGTAAATGGACGAAAAATTCAACTGCATCAAATGAACTTCCAGCTTTACTTGGGCTCGCTTTAATTCTGACATATCCGTCTGCCAGCTGGCTATTATTGTCAGGCCCTAAGTATCAGTTTCTGATCAGCTCAGCATGCTCAACATGCGTTAAAAAAATTGTGTTTTTTTTGGTGAACATGTTCTTAAAATTGTCTGTCTTTGGTATAATTTTATTTTTCTGACACATTTCCTCAACGTGTTGAGCTCAACAGTTGTACCTGCTGAAGGCAGCCAATCTTATGCGTCCCAGCTAGAATAGTAACTGTTAGATAACGCGTTATTTAACACGAGCCCTCACAAAATTCGTGTTATCTTCTTATATATAAAAATGAAATGCGTGTGCGTTAGTCTTGCTAAGGCTCAGAAACGGCTCGGCCGATTTTAATAATTCTTTTTTTGTATTATTTGCCTTAATACAGATGAGGTTTAGAAAAAAAGAAAATTACGAAAAACTCGAAGGAACAGCGGAAAAATCGAAAAAATTGAAATTGGTCATTTTGTATGGGAATTGCCACATCAGACTACTTTAAATAGCCAACAAATCTTAACGGCTGAACAGATTTCACTCAAATTTTGCACACACATTACTTGAATCCTAGATAAGATTACAGCATACTTAGTTTTGACCAAGCCCCTTCTTACGCCCCTTTACAAGAATTGCAAATTATCCTACTAGCGTACTTTTATTAGCGAAACTGTTCGTCTAAATAATCAAAAGAAAATTCTTTTTTGTTACACCAAAAGCATTCACATATCTTCAAAATTGCACAATATTTTAGTACAGCGTCTTTTTCTAATAACATCGTTTCCTTAGAATAACAAAAAACTATCAGAAATTCGTATTTCCTACTTTCGATGAACTTTTCTTAGACTCATAGTTTGACACCACTGTCATTTTCCACTGCCCGTTACAGTTTCCAGTAGTTTTAATGTTCACAGAAAATGATTTTTATTAAGTTTTGAATACACCTATTATGTTCCCATATAGTTGCAGGGTGCAGTAACGCGCGCCGGGAAAAGGCTAGTAGAAAATGAAAAAAAAAAATAAATAAAAAATCTGGTTTTTGTTTGCGCCGGGGAATGAACTCACTTTTCAAAGTATGGATTACAGCTTTTTGCTCTAACCACTACTCTGCGGTAGGGGAGCAGCGCAGCGTGTTAACTTTTTTGATAAATAACTAGCTGTGTTTGTTATTAGAGTGAGCAGTTTAACTATATTTTTTTTGTTGAGTTAAACATGGGTGACAGACAGTGATGCCAGATCACACGGATTGGCAAAAACTTTTTATATTTTTCACGATGCTAGAATAAAGATAACAACTTTTGTATGGAGAATTTTATATGAGAACTAGAGGACCCGGCAAACTTCGTCCCGCCTTGAATTAATTTTTTTATTGAAATAATTTCGAGCAATCACGATCCCACCCGAAATTAATTTTGTATCGAACATTCACGATCGATAACAAATGGTGCCAATCGTATTTCAATTATTGATTGAATGAATCACTCTAATATCCCTTATTTACACGGAATGTAAGGAGGTTGAGGGAATCACATGTCAGATCAATTCAATGCTTTTTGATAGACAACATTAGCAAAAGTAAACAAAAATGAAGGCTTTCCAACACGCGAACATGTCATATAGTGTAAGCCATGCAAGAAGCTTAGGAATTCAAGATAAATAGCTATAGACATATTATACATGCATTTTTTACAAATAATTTAAAACACATTGTTTTGCACTAACATTTATTTGAGCAACATTTATATTGTTTCCATATAATTTTGTGAGCAGAACTTCCGTCCGCTTATTTATATCTAAAAAACTGAATGCACCTCCATGCTACAGGTGTAAAATAAGCTGCATTTGCATAATCTACTTGCTCTCTCTCTCTTTATATCATCGTACTGCTTTGGGCTCCATTATCTTGATATACATTATATATTATGTTATTACTCGTATGTTATTTTTATTCTTAAGGTATAAAATTAGTTTAGATTTGATTTAATCCAGCACACAGAGCCATAATTAATTCCAAAGATTGGCCTTGTGATTCATTGATTGAATTCTTGGAATGTGCACTTCCTCGCCTTTGAATTGGCCTACTCAAATGCGTTCATCTTTGCTTGAAAAACATTATTCTTGAGTTGCTTTACGACCAATTTTGTTCCCTTGCAGAATTTGGATTGATTGAGGCTCCGAAGCATGATAATAACAGATGCAACCTTCAGTGGTACATTATATGGTGGTAATCCTTGCAAACCAATGAATTCAGGAACACTATTCGATAATTGGTTGCTTCGTCTGGACACAAACAACGGATTTGAACGAATGTAATTGTGCAGAAATTGCATTTTGAATTATGAAATTAAAATCGAGTTTTTTTTTATTTTTTATTTTTCCATGCAAAATGTATGGAACAACGATTTTTCCGAGATAATTCCAATTTTTTTGCTGTTAAAAGCTACCTTTTGCGGAAACGAACACAAAAAAAAACAAAAAAAAAAGGGTTCTTATGTATGCCACTCTGTTTTGTTTATATATGACACTTATTCGGACATGACAATCTAATTGTTTTCATTATCCGTCACTCGCTGCTGTGTAGCTTACACGTGTATTAGCTCGCCGAGCATGACTGACTTCGTAGACCTATGTCAGGCTCGTCCCCTCCTTGGAGTTGTAATGAACACTGTACGACACGAAAAATTACCAATTTCAATTCTTTCGATTCTTTTCCTTCCTTCCTTATTTTCTTTTTTCCTACACCACAACAGTATTGTGGCGAACAAAAAAAAAATATTAAAATCGGCCGAGCCATTTCCGAGTTTTAGCAAGACTAACGCACGGCAATTGATAATTAAATATTCAGAAAATAGAAGATAAAAACGCGATTGGTTTTTGTCTAAGAAAAATATAATAGGCTGCTATAATTCGATTTCAGAAGATTGTGCTGTCATATCATTTTATTGCAAATTCTATTAGGAAATTTTTGTAGTCCATTTCAATTTGAATAAAAATAGTCAGTTTTGAAGCCATGAGGTGGTCTAAGGATCGATCCTCACAATGGGCAAACAAATAATATTTTTTTTTAAATTTTTTTTGATTTATTGAAATGACAGCTTTTGTGTTCTTTTTGGAGTAAAAAGTGAATATGTTGGCGCTTTCTTCAAATAGGGATTTATTAAGTGCTTAAATTAAATTTATCAACGAAAAAAAAATTAATGAAATATATTCAAAAACAACGAAGTTATTTTCATCGAAAGTAGGAAATACGAATTTCTGATAGTTTTTTGTTATTCTAAGGAAACGATGTTATTAGAAAAAGACGCTGTACTAAAATATTTTGCAATTTTGAAGATATGTGAATGCTTTTGGTGTAACAAAAGAGAATTTTCTTTTGATTATTTAGACGAACAGTTTCGCTAATAAAAGTACGCTAGTAGGATAATTTGCAATTCTTGTAAAGGGGCGTAAGAAGGGGCTTGGTCAAAACTAAGTATGCTGTAATCTTATCTAGGATTCAAGTAATGTGTGTGCAAAATTTGAGTGAAATCTGTTCAGCCGTTAAGATTTGTTGGCTATTTAAAGTAGTCTGATGTGGCAATTCCCATACAAAATGACCAATTTCAATTTTTTCGATTTTTCCGCTGTTCCTTCGAGTTTTTCGTAATTTTCTTTTTTTCTAAACCTCATCTGTATTAAGGCAAATAATACAAAAAAAGAATTATTAAAATCGGCCGAGCCGTTTCTGAGCCTTAGCAAGACTAACGCACACGCATTTCATTTTTATATATAAGAATAAGAAGAAGAAAGAAGAAGATAAGCATTTGGAAAACAGCTTGGTTTGTGTCTAAAAAATATATTTATTGCGATAACTTTTGATCGCAAAGAGATATTGGTATAATTTTTTCACATAAATTATTCTTTGAGCTGAACTATTATATAAAAAGAATAAAAACAACTTTTGAAAAAATAAATTTCTTTAAAAAATCACTGGGGGTAGGGTCATGTTTTTTGATGAGAGAAACAGGTAATAAATTTTTTGTAAAATTGGAAGCATTTTTGCTATTAAACGCCATGTCATGTGAAAGGTAGTTGAAAATTCAAATTTGAGTTTTTATTATTTTAACAACAAAATCTACTTTTGTGCTTGAATTGAGTTTATCAACGAAAAAAATTGGAATGAAATATATTCAAAAACAACGGAGTTATTTGCGTCGCAAGTAAAATATACGAATTTCTGATAGTTTTTTTGTTATTCTAAGGAAACGATGTTTTTAAAAAAAGACGTTGTACCAGAAGTTTTTGCAATTTTAAAGATATGTGAATGTTTTTGATGTCAAAATAACAGGATTTCCTTAAAATTAATAAGTCGAGCATTTTCGCTTGAAAAAAATACGCCAGTAGTAAGATTTGCGTTACTTTCAAAAGGGCGGAAGAGGCGTGGTCAAAACTTAGTACGGCATAACCTAAGTTAGGATTCAAGTTATATGTGAGCTATTTGTGAGTTATATGTGATATTTAAAAATGCTTTATATGAAATTAAAAATAATATATAAATTTTTAAAATAAAAAATTCAAATTTATTTTACATATATTAGTAAGTGTTATCAATAAGTGTAATCAGTAAGCAAGCAACAATAACAATTTACAGCAAAAAAAAAAATAAATTATGAAACATATGTAAAAAGTACCAAAAACAAAATATTTACATATAGAAAAGAAGTATATTAAGGGTTCAATTTTAAATTAAATAAAAAAATTATAATAAAAACATTCAAAAATTACTTAAACAGAGTTCGCGTAATAACTACTGGACTCCGTTGCAAGTGCTCTTAGAAACTGATATGGACCTTAATGAAGATTCATTATCTGATAATCCACCAAAAGCAAAAATTCCGCCGATTATTATACTCGGTCATGACATTGAATCAGGCGCGGATTCAGAGGGGAGGTTTGGGGGTTCAAACCCCCCCTCCCCCGAAATTCTAAAAGAACCTGTATTTATAAGTGATGTACTGATGTTTATTATGTGGGCTAAGGGTACCAAAAAGAAAAACATTGATTTTTTATAATTTACTTTAAATATTCACACCCATATGCTGTAAACGTTTGTAGCTGTTTCTACACGTATTGCTAAAACACTGAGTTCTGTTCCAGTTTTTGTTTATTTTGCGATATCGCGCCTGTAGCTGCAAACAGTCATACATACAACCGCAACCTGAAATCACAAAAACACAGCATTTTTCGGATCAATTATATGCAAACACCGCACAGTTTTAATTTAAAAAACTCACAGTTTCGATAGTATCGGAAGTGTAGACATAAAATTCCTTTTTATACAGTAATGGAGAAAAATTCTGGTTTTTGTTGTTTTTATTCATTTTTATGTTGGTTAAAATTAATCGTGGTCAAAAGAGGTCAAAAAGAGGCGGAGGAGGCTTGGTCAAAACTAAGTATGCCATGACCTAATATAGGAATCAAGTGTGCCGAATTGGAGTTAAATCCGTTCAGCCGTTTAGATTTGTTTTCGGGTCAAATAAACAGAGAAATTACTTTTATTATTATAATTATCTCCCCCCCCCCCCCAGCGTCACCTTGGGGCATTTAACACAAAAAAATAATCCTGAGGACCACACAATCATATGGAATGAAAATGGAGTGAAAGGTGGATAGCTTCAGTGGTTTAGCCGTGATGCTCTTACATACATACGCACCAACTTTTTTATATATTAGATAATTCGAATTTATTCTGATATTTAACAAATATTTTCATAACACAACGACCATGCGGAGTCTCTGCATCTGTAAACCGTTAAGTAGGACACACATTATCGCTCATGAATGTCAGTTAAGAGAGAATCTGAGCTTGAGTCATAGTATGTACCAAAGATAACAAGATGGGAAACTTCTGTGGGGAATCTGAAATTGCAAAAAGTAACACATACAACAGAAACAATTTCACCACAAATAGTGAGGTGAATATGTCAGTTTCGGGTTATGTTCCTTAACCCTTCTGTGGTGATTTAAAAAGAGATTGAGGTATATAGCGGCAGAGTTTGCCTTCGCCATATGCTATAGTGTTTGCCGACTTGAACTAGGTTCAAGGCAAACAGAGACGATTGGAATCAACAAACAAAGCAGAGATCTGCCGACTTGTGTAGTTAATCAAAGTCTGATTTATTCTTGGCCATCTCGGCTCTTTTAAACATTTTTACAAGTGGAACTTACAATAGTCTTAATCTATAGTTATACTTTTCTACTTAATTTAAAAACCTATAATATGTGTTGCGTTTCGTTCTCCCTTATGAATTTGAATCATCAAAAGGATTCAAATTACATATTTTTGGTTTGACAAATGGAATTTGGGCACGGTCACCAATATTGAGTGAGTAATGAAATCGCACTCAATATCGATGAGCGGTAACCAAAAGATTCGCATGCATTGAGTGCAGCACACGCCGATAATGCAGTGCTAGCTTATTAGTCACTCAATGCATTGCCGTTTGTGACGAAACGTAGGGTCGGCAGTGTGCACATATGAGAGCACACTACACCCTCACCCTTAAGAGAAAAATTAGGGGTGACAATAATTTTTCTTAAATATGTTATTATACGATATATGTGTATTTATGATATGCGGCTTAGAATTATATAATTAAAGTTATAAAATACGATAAATATGATATAATGTAACAATTCTATAATATATTTTTGATTTAAATTAATTAAATATTTTGCTGGTCTTAAATTATTGCCTTATATGGTTTAAGTTGGTTATTGTGTACTTTTTTATGTACTCCATTATAATCTATAATAGTATTAACTCCTATTCTATCTAATATTCTAAATGGGCCCTTATAAGGTAATTGGTGTTTATTTCTATCTTCTATTTTAAGTAAAACTAAATCTCCTATATCTGCTCTTAGTGTATTTGTGTAGTCTAAATTCTTATTTGTGCGCTTTTCTTTAGCTCGTATGAGCATCTCTTTTGCCTTATTTAGAGCAAAAAACAACCTAGTACGCATTTCGCTCAGGTAACTTTCGAAATCATAAAACTTTTTGTGTGAGTTGTAAATGTCATTTGGTAATGACGCTAGTTTTCCATATACTAATTCATGTGGTGTGTATCCTGTGTCAATGTGTGGAGTCGTGTTGTAAGTAAATGTGAAGTATGGGATCCACTTGTCCCATTCGTGGTCAGTAGCTGTTGTCAATAAAAATTCGTTTAGCACTCTGTGGTTTCTTTCGAGAGAGCCTATTGTCTGGTGATGGTATGGCGTCGAAAATGTTTGTTTAATCTTCAAAAGTGTACATATGTTACGCATTAGTTCATTTTTGAATTCAGTGCCATTATCTGATTTCAACACTTGAAAGTGACCAAATTTTAGAATTACTTGCTCAACCAATGTTCTTGCAACAGTGTCTGCATCTTTTGTTGACATTGGATGCGCAATTACAAATTTTGTCAGTTCGCATTGTATTGTCAGTATGTAGCGGTACTCGTTTGAAATTCGTAATGGTCCTACAGTGTCAATTGACAATGTCTGAAAACTATTGCTAGGGGTGTCTGTTAGCGTGAGTGGCTCTTTTGTGTGAAGTGTTTGTTTACTTTTTGCACATATATCACAGCGTGACACAAATTTCTTTACCATCTTGCCCATGTTCTTCCAAACATATCTTTGTCTTAATTTTATAAGTGTTTTTCTGACACCTAGCCAGGCCACCTGTGTTATGGAAATCGTTAATTAGTTTGAACTTTGTAAGGTCATCTTGTATCCTTTTTGGTGGTTCATAAATTAGTATTTTTAATTGAGGACTTTGAGGACTGTTTCTTTTTTGAATATTTTGTTGTATCTTTGTATAAGCTACTTTAAATTCTTTATTTGTATATAATTGGAATATTTTATCATTGTTGGCTAGCGCTAGTTCTTTAATATTCTCTTTTTTCATTTTAGATATCAGTTTCTTCATAATCGAATCTAGATTCGTTGAATTATCGCTGTATCCCGCATGCATTTTAAAATTATTTTGTTTAGATCTTAGCTTCTCCGAAAACGAAACTGGTTTCGATGGATTATCACTAATTCCTACGTGCACTACATTATTTTCAATATATATTTTACTTTCATTATTATTGACCATATAAAACTTCAAATTCTTCATATTCCTGACGTCTGTAACGGATGTACAATCCCATATCGGAAGCTGATCAGACTTCTGGGTGTTGTCACCATCCACAAAGTTTTCTTCATTATTGTTATCATTTGCCTCTGTATTTTTAATGGCTTCTTTAGGTGCCATGCCTCTTGTAATTATTAACGTTCTATTTGCTTTTTCATCATTTTCTTGTGGTATCATTTGTTTTAAAGTCTCAGAGTCTAATTGGATTCTTGATAGTGCGTCTGCGTTAGTGTTCATACTACCCTTTGTGTATATTATGTCATAGTCATAGTCACTTAGGTCTAGGCGAATCCTAGTCATTTTTGAGGAAGGGTTTTTGTGAGAAAATAATGAGATCAGTGGTCTATGATCAGTTACAACAGTAAATTTTCTACCGTAAAGGTATGGTTTGAAGAAGTTTATTCCCCAGTGAATAGCTAATAATTCTTTTTCAATGACTGGTTTATTCAAATCATGCTTTTGCAATGATTTACTGGCGTAAGATATTGGTAGATCTTTGCCTATTTCGCCTTGCGAGAGTACAGCGCCTAAGGCATAATTTGAAGCATCTGTCGTTAGAATGAAAGGTTTGCTAAAATCTGGGTATTGTAATAAAGGTGGTGTTGTTAATTTATCTTTTAATGTGTCGAAAGCGTTTTGATGTTCTTCAGACCATGTAAACGTTATGCCTTTCTTTAAGAGTGCATTAAGGCTCTTTGAGATATCTGCGAAGTTTGGAATGAATTTTCTATAGTAGTTGCAGAATGCAACGAATCGCCTAACTTCATCTGCATTTTTCGGAGTTGGATAATTTTTTACAGTATCGTATTTAGCTGGGTCAGTTCTGACTCCTTCACTTGTGATAAGATGTCCTAAATATACTACTTCAGGACGCAAAAAACAACATTTGGCCGCATTTAATTTTAAATTATGTCTTTGAAGTCTTTCTAATACCTTTATTAAATTTTGGTTGTGGTGATTTATGCTACATCCATGGATAATTATGTCATCCACGTAAAGAAAAGCATTTGATTCTAAGTCTGCGAGTGCAATAGTGAGCATCCGTTGGAAACTGTTTGAAGAGATCTTTAGTCCGAAAGGTAGTCGTTTGAATTGAAAATGTCCGTTTGTCGTGGAAAAAGCTGTCAAAGGTCGTGATTCATTTTCTAGTTCAATTTGATGAAATGAACTGGTCATATCGAGTGTTGAGAACCATTTTGCTCTACCTAATTTGTCTAGAATATCTTCTAGTCTCGTTAAAGGGAACTTGTCATTGACAATTTTGTCATTTAGCTTTCTAAAGTCTACTACAAGTCTCCATTTCTTTTTGTCCGTTGTGTCTTTTTTTGGTACCAAAAGGAGTGGAGCATTGTATGGACTGAGCGATGGTTCGATAATATCGTCCTTAAGCATTTTCTGAACTTGTTCATTTATCACTTCTGTTTGAATGTGTGGCAGTCTGTAGTTTTTGATGTATACTGGTATGTTGTCTGTTGTCGTGATGTTTTGTTTATAAAAATTATTTGTTGTCAGAGGTTCGTTATCTAGGTGGAATACGTCTTGATATTTTTTGAAAATATTATTTAGTTCGTCTTTAATTTTTGTGTCATTACATTGTATGTCAAGTGTTTCCAAAATCTTACTGAAACGTTTTTGTGAGTGTATATGATTTTTGCTATTATAATTTAAAATGTCATATTTGTCTAAAGAATCAGTTTCAAACTCAATTCCATTTAAAATAACTTCGTCATTTGTTGTATTTAATATTTTTATGTGCGTCATGCCGTTTTTCGGAGCTATTGAATTACTGAGAAAAATACCTTTTTGTATCTCTTTATTAAAAATCACTTTATCTTCTGTTAGTTGTAATCTGGTCGGTTGAACAATTTCTGTTCTTGGTGGCACTTTTATTATCAGTGTGTTATGTGATTTCGAGTGCATTGGTAATATAATATGTGACTCATTAATTAAAATTGAAAACACGAATGTTTCATAGTCAATTTTGCAAAGAAATTTGTTGAAAAAGTCTCTGCCTAATATACCATCGGTTTCGATTGGAAACCCTGAATTTACCAATTGAAACTCATGTTCGCAAGATTTCTCCCCAAAATTAAGTTTTAGATTTATGCTACCTACTGAAAAAATTTCTTCGTTTGTGATACCTGTTAACTTACATTTTTCGTCCGGGTTATAAAAATCATCATTTAGTTTTTTACTAAGTTTGCATAAAGAAATGTCAGCACCTGTATCAATGAGAAAAGTCATTATGTTGTTCTTGTATTTTAATTTTATAAAATTAGAATTTTTATCCGAAATTTTAAAAATCTTTAATTTTGGCTGTCTGCAAAGACCGTGTCTTCCGAGCCTTAGTAGTTTCCCTCATTATTTATTATGCGTATGTTTCTGTTTGTTTGGTTATTTGTGTATCTGTTGCCATTGTAGTTGTTGTTGTTGTTTTGATTTCTGTTTTGGTTGCTATTTCTGGCTTGGTTAGAACGATTACTAATGTCTCGGTTTCTATTGACGTTGTTGTTGTGGTTCAAATTTCTGTTATAGTAATTGTTTTGGTTGTAATTCTGGTTGAAATTATTCTTATACCTTTTAGGTTCATTCTGCCTAGTGTTTGAATTAAATGAATTAAAATTGCGCTGTGTGCTAAAATTCTGTCTCATATTACCGCGGGTATTGACATTGTTTCGATGTTGGTTGAATGACCGTTGAAAATGCATTATTGTATTTGGAGCAGCCATTGACTCATTTTCGAGTTCAAGTGCTAATTCTGTCGCTTCTAATAAATCTTTTGGTCGTGCCGCGTAAATGGTTGTTTTTAAGTTTTCATTTAGACCTTTTTTAAATGCATCGAGTGCATGTTTGTTATTGCATTTTATTATGACGTTTTTTTTTTAGCTGTTAACTTTGCATGATAAACATATTGTAAGAAATCGATTTTACCTTCACTACTTAATGTTTTATTTACCAGTTCAGCTGTTATGAGAAAACTATCTAACTCTTTAAAGTTGCCTGAAAAAGTGGGTAAAGCCTTTGAGGCAGTTTCTAAATTAAAGGCTGCCATTGTCGGTAATTGATCTTTTTCGTCTTCTTTTTCTTCTTCTTGTCCTAACTCTTGTCTACTTTCAGCTGTTTTAAGCTGTTCTGAAATTAATTTTTGAGAATTTGTATGAATGCTACAAAATTCTAACTTTAGTGGTAGTATTTCTTTATTGTCTTCATTTTGTTCCGCTAGGAGATCAAATTGTGCTTTTAACTCATCTAATGTATTTTGTTTTGCTATTAATGTAGCTCTTGTGTAGCCTCTATTCGAACTCTTTTTAATATTTCCGTATATTTTTGCTACCTCTTGTATAATTCTTTCCATTTATTATAAAGTTTTATTGATTCTATTAAAACATTTTATTTTGAAGTGTTATTCAAACATTGGTATTAATGTTAGAATTTTTGTTAAGTTGTTTTTTAACATATTTTTTAAAATAGGTTATTGTATAACGTATAATGATAATAGTTATAAATATAAAACAAATGATTTCGATGATGCTGCTTTTGTCCAGGTTGTTGGTATTACCGTTGCTGTTGTTATTATTCGTGTTCATAATGATTTCTTCCTTCATCATGTCTTTGTCCTTTTGTTGATTAGCTATAGCTCCAGATGTAGCTAGAATGCTGCCCATTTATTCTTTCTTTTTGTTGAGCTGTTTCCGGAGAGTGTGTATCTCTTCCCAAATCAAGTTCGCTACGTCCCAGGTTGGTTGCCGCTCTTCTCTGGTTATGGCTAGGAGGTACGCCAGACGTTTGCGTTGTCGAACCTTTGTTCCACCTCGTTTTTTCTTGGTGATCGGAATTTCTACGGGTTCAATTACAGTCCGTTTTTGCTCCTCTCATTGCACCTGTCTTTTTTGGTATTCTTCTATCGAAATTGGTTTTGGACCTATCCGTTGAGGTATGTACTCTGGATACGGGCTGTCCGCTGCTGAAGTGTTGGTTTTTTGTGGTATATATTCTTCCATAGGATTAATGTTGCAGGATTACTGAAAAATTGTCTGCTTCCAGGTTATAGTGGCAGGATCGCCATGTGGTGATTTAAAAAGAGATTGAGGTATATAGCGGCAGAGTTTGCCTTCGCCATATGCTATAGTGTTTGCCGACTTGAACTAGGTTCAAGGCAAACAGAGACGATTGGAATCAACAAACAAAGCAGAGATCTGCCGACTTGTGTAGTTAATCAAAGTCTGATTTATTCTTGGCCATCTCGGCTCTTTTAAACATTTTTATAAGTGGAACTTACAATAGTCTTAATCTATAGTTATACTTTTCTACTTAATTTAAAAACCTATAATATGTGTTGCGTTTCGTTCTCCCTTATGAATTTGAATCATCAAAAGGATTCAAATTACATATTTTTGGTTTGACAAATGGAATTTGGGCACGGTCACCAATATTGAGTGAGTAATGAAATCGCACTCAATATCGATGAGCGGTAACCAAAACATTCGCATGCATTGAGGGCAGCACACGCCGATAATGCAGTGCTAGCTTATTAGTCACTCAATGCATTGCCGTTTGTGACAACGAAACGTAGGGTCGGCAGTGTGCACATATGAGAGCACACTACACTTCCAACACGTTTGATATTGATTGGCTTTATCACGAAAACAAAAATATCTAAAGTTCTCTAAATATTCTTATATATGCTAAAAATATTTATTTTTGTGCTTTAACTTCATGTTCAATAAGATTTTATACATAAAAAACCACATTATTTCCTTACGAAAAGCAAAAAATTTGTGCATGTAACGTACAGGTTAATAATATCAGCTGGGTGAATTTATAATTGAAATGTTTTTTTCCATTCAATTGTTAGAAGTAGTGTTGCCAACTTATCTTCTATAGGATAGCTTTTAATTTTTCCTTTTCTTAGGTTTTTAATTTTTATTTCGTTTTTAGAATAGCTACGCCTAAATTTTTCTTAACAATCAACAACGACGATCATAGGAAATTAATTGGGTCTACGGAAGTCAAAATATATAAGCTGGTAAACTTAATTGATTCATAGTCTGAATTTTAAGAAATAACATGGTTGAAATAATAAAAACGTGTGTAATTAAATATTTTCTTATTATTTGCCCAAAGATACATTTATTATTGCTCATAATTTATTATTGTTAAATGAGTCAAAATTAAGTGTTCGGAATATTTCCATAAATATAACAGATATCACCTAAAAATTCAGAATGGATAAGTAATGATAGAAATCGAGATTATTAGTTTGAGGACTGAGCCGTAAGAATATAAATGGAAAAATACTATTTATGGCAAATAATGGAATAATATGTGAAATGACTTTAAACCTAATATATTACGCAAATACATAATCAAAGCAGTTTTACAAATTTTATAGATAAAACAAATGCTAGTTCGTACCAAAGCAATATTTATTCCAACCAAGCAAATTTTCAAAGAAAACAATGATAGTATACAACTCTGATGGGATGAAAAATAACAGAACTTTTACAAACCGTGAAAATAAAAAGCTATTTACAAATACAACAAGTTGCAAACTTTGCAAACTTTGTTAGGCGATTAAGATTAAAATAACAAAATGCATGTAATTATTTGAGTGTTAAACAGATTCCTGTAACATAACTTAAAGATTTAAATACTCAAACACTCAATCCATACATTATTTTTCTTGTTTGTAAACGAAGATTCAGCAGAAAAATGCAGAAGAAGAACAAGAGCGTTCCTTTTTTAAATTTCACCTCGAATAGCGGGCGTTTGTGTAAAATTTTTCAAAAATGTTGACAAATACAACAACTGAAGAAATTGGCAAACTTTAAACGCATGTATGAACTAAAATAAAGGGACTTAGTAATCAGTTTTGGTTGCAAACAGTTAATGCAACTAAACTTAAATATTTATATCATAATAAATAGATAATATGCATTATTTTCAGGGGTTGCAAAGTGATTTCTTCGAGAGCTTGCGGCCGATGACGAACAAGAGTAAAATTCAGCGTTGATTTTTCGTCGCACTAATACATGCAAACCTTTTTTGAGGTTATGTTTTTTAAGTTTCCCATCTTGTTATCCTTGGTATGTACACTTGACTGTTGAATTGTAATTCTTGACTGAACAAAAATTTTTGTGAGCACGTCCGTCACGGGTTAGCTCTTGCTCGTTGTTTGACAATGTGTACTAAAATTTTTTTCAATTCAACATTCGTTCAAAATTCTAATTGTGTCCACATCGTTCGTTTTATTGAAAAGATAAAGATCAAAGTTATATTGACAAGATTTTATTGAATATTTACTGCACGATATTCGCAAACGAATGATATTTAATGAAGACGGCATTAATGATAATCTGGTCATGCAGCAGAATGAGATAGAAATTTAAGTGAAGCTCATGAGCAGATATGGGCAGAGAGCGCTCTTAGAGCGTTGAAACAAGTGAAGACCGATTGAACGGTTTGGCGTTGTTGAACATGCATCGTGACGTGGAAGTAACGTGCGAAAATGTAATCGACATTATGTCGAAAAAGCCAAGAAAAATAAATATCATTTTATAATCTAAAACATGTAAAATTTGTTTTACTGATGATTTATTTAATAAATATACTTGTATATTACAACTATATAACGTACATACATATTTTTGAAACCCCCCAGAAATATTTTCGTGGAACCGCCCCTGCATTGAGTATATTAGAAATTTTCTTATAGGTAAAATTAAATGTTTTTCTTCTAAAGAAAATATCAATTGGTGTCAAGACCATGTGCGAAACTATTGACACATAATGTCATATAAACTATTTATGTTGAGAGAGAGAAAGTGTCAGTTCTTCTCTCACGAAAATAAGAGCGAGCACACGTTTAAAACTGTTTCATATGGTCTAAATAACCATTGTACTGAATCAGTGAAAGCTGAATTGGTCTCTCTTGGCTTAAAATGCAGAGAAGGGAAAATGATTGTCAAAAGACTAGAGTCCTTTATTGATACTCTCTATATTGTGTACTTTGAGAGTGGTATTGTCAGGTAACAAGATCTTAAAAAAAATGTGAAATCTTTATTACATACAACTGTTCGCTGGCTTTCAGCGCAAAATTAAGAATAAGCCTGTACAATGTCACAACTGCCAATTGCATGGTCACGGTGAGGGATCTTGTTTTATCAAAACAAAATGCACTAATTGTGTTGGCA